>CM066031.1:1235329133-1235929133 GCA_033557465.1 Ichthyophis bannanicus | reverse complement strand
TAGATGTCTGCAAGGTGAATAATAATACCTTTATGTTTTGCAAACTGCTGTTATAGAATTATAATGCTTGCTATATTTCAACTTGAAAATTAAATTGCATCAATATACTGTCTCTTAATAATGCCTTATTAAGGGAAAGACATATGGGTATGTTTACTAAGCAGTCTTAACGTGCGCCCGGCGATAGTGTGCAGGCTGCCATAAAAGAAGTGGGCGTTTCGGTCTTAACATAGCAAAACGGGATTATTGCGCGATAAAGTACGCTGCGCACATTATCGTGTGAGAAGCCACAAAGCACGTTAACGCGAGGTAATCTTAAGTAGGCGCGCTGACTTCTAATCACAGAAACAGAGGTGTAGCACAATGGTTAATACACTGACTGCTGGTACAGAGGTCATGACTTTGATCCCCCAATGTGCCTGATGAAGAAGGCTGGCTGAGGTGTTACCCTTTATGTTTAAGTAGTGCTTTTTGAGGCATTTTATTTTTATTTTAATTAGTGCTGCCAGCAAACACACCCTCACAGTGCCGTAACCTAAAGTGCCACATAAGGCGCCCTATAAGGCACTCCAGAGGGCACAATATAAAGTGCACTGTCCGCCAAGGCACCCTATAATGCCCCCTATAAGACGTCTTATAAGGCGCTTTATGGGGCACCTTAAGGTTACAGCACTGTGAGGGTGTTTTTGCTGGCAGCACTGATTTACATTAAAAATAGACAATGCCTCAGACAGCCTGATCAAATAACCCCACTGTGGGATCAAACCCATGACCTCTTTCTCCATAGGCAGAGAAGTAACCAGTGGGCTACAGCTGCTAATAAACCCTTGGCTGGCTATAGAAGGACTGCATGTCACCACACAAACATTCTGCTGTGGTTATCAGGATAGGGTCAACCCATCCGTACCCATGATGCACAGCACATGCAAATCAGCAGTCTACAGATGATCACAAGATGGGGTATGCACCCCACACAGCACCTCAGCCTGGTAGGGGGTGCCGACGGTGTGTGTTAGTGGCACAGAGTAGCTACAGACTGTCACATTGTGTGGGTACTGTGCTCACCCTGAGGGTGAGGTGGGGTGGCCAGCACTAGGTCCGCAGCACCTTTCATGGCTCAAATAGGCCATGCTACAGGTACCCTCACTGCCAGTGTGCGTGATAGGTGTTTCCTGCAGGCACACCTAGGATACCATTAGTGTCCACCTGTATCTGTTAATCAGGTCTAGCCCTTATGGGCTATGATGCACCCAGAATAGTGCATATTCTGTGTTGGTGCTATGATAACACAATGTAAATAACATGATGTAAGTAAAGGGGGGTGTTTGGACCCATAGGTTGATTATGCACTACCACCCAACCCACCCCCTGTGGCTCAGGGTGGGAAACAGGAACTCCCACCAACAGATCCCCATTCTACCTCCCTGCAATGGTGGCAGTAGAGGGGAGCCATCAACCCCCAGTCCTGCTGGGGAACAGACACCCTACAGGGCAGCCAATGCAGAGCTTTACACATCTATAAGGCAATGGCAGACAGACAGTAGGCCTGGAAATGCTCAGCTGCCCCCCACCACCATCTGACATTCTCCAGCAGCAAACACAGTGAGTCACCAGCCACTGCATCCTGCAAGGTGTTCCATCCATACACATATAACTGCAGACAGGTTGCTAACTAGTCCACAGTGCATATTCCTGGAGGAGACACATGCACCCAAAACTGTGATGGGAGCACACCCATCAAGCATATAAGTCAGTGATTAGACCCCAGAAAAGAGAACCCATACATTTCAATTGAAAAAAATACAATATAGCGCTATGGGGGAACCCAGCCATGCCAAGGTCACTGCTCAATCAGGGTGAGAGTGACCTTCCAGCAGGACATGCTTTGGCCACCCTGTCCATGCAGGTTGTGGCCGGGTACTACAATGTCTGAGCCATTGTCCTATGCCCTGTGCAGATGCATCCAGTCCAGGCCATATCCACAGTACCTTGCTCCTCATTATGCACATTGACAGGCTAACACTGGCAACAGTGCAAGCAGTGTGGGCTGAGGAAGGTGTTGGCAGCCACCACACACTGGATAGACAGACACACACTCTCACACCTATGCCAGCATTGTGCAACCATAGAGGCTTTTGGCAGCCCTGGCCACCACACCAGTCTTGGGCACAGTGCAGGCATGGCTATGGTACGCAATACTGTTGTGGTTACTCCCCAGGGTGGTGAACACTGTCAGACACCAGACCTGAAACACACTCCACAGACATCAGAGAGGTTGCTATAATACAGCTCAATGAGCAGATTGTGCTTAACTTAGGAATTGCTATCTGCCAGTAATCATAGCAACCTTTTGATATATGTGTACCGTATCCTCAGGTTTAGGGTGGCATTGCTAAGGTATGCAAGTGCTAGTATTGGGAGATACACGCAGGGCCCAACATCCTACCTCTCCAGGAGGCTTTGGATAATGGAGCCTGTGGGTGCAGGTGTTTCTGCCCCTGTTGACCGCTGCTCTAGGGCAGAGGTTCCCAACTCCAGTCCTGGTGGGCCAAACACTGTTCGGGTTTTCATGCTGTCCGTAATGAATATGCATGAGATACATCTGCATACCATGGGGAGCGGTGCACAGAAATGCAGCACAGGCATCTTTATTAGAGACAGCATGGAACCTGAATGGTGTTTGGCCCTCCGGGACTGCATTTGGGAGATTCTGCTCTAGGTTATGTGCATGTTTATGGTGTCTGTGCTCTGTAGGGTAAAATATAGGTGTTTTGGGCATGTTTTATTTATCTGCAATAAAGGTTCCGTCTTTATTACCACGTTTTAGTAGTGGGTAAAATATGGGGACTGGGTTGGCAGGAACCACAGCTGGGACTTGAACATGTGACTTTCCACTACCTGAACACACTGGCTGTGTGTATTGCATCACCGTGTTGCCACAAAGACAGTGCATTCCCTGGGAATACCATGACTGTTCGTCAGACAGGGCCTGTCTGTTGCAGTGCATGGCACCCAACTACACAGGGCTAGGCCATGGTCTGCTGTGGGCAGCTACCACTGCCCCCTCCACCACCAGCACCCCTCTGCCACCATGCTGACATGCTCTTCTGCTGGTGGTGCGCAGTCTCAGGCCATCCAGTGTGTGATAAGGTAAGCAAAAAGAGATTTTGAAAAAAAGCTTGCTGTAGAAGCAAAAATAATAAAACCTTTTTCAAATACATTCATAGCAAAAAACCTATGAGAGTGTCAGTTGGACTATTAGGTCATAGTGGAGAGACTGAATGAATTCTTTGCTTCGGTCTTTCCTGAAGAAGATATAGGGAAGTTACCCATGACTGAAATGGTATTTAAAGGTTGTAGCGGAAGAATTGAAAAACTTTTTGATAAACTGGGAAGGTGTATTACAAATATTTGATAAACTAAAAACTAGCAAATCACTTGCCCTAGATGGTATATATCCAGGGGTGTTGAAGACCTACTATTAGAGATCTGTGAACTATCATTAAAATAATCTGTAATACCTGAAGACTGGCGAATGGACAATGTAATGCCAATTTTTTAAAAAAGATCCAGGAAACTACAGACCAGTGAGCCTGACATCAGTACCGGGCAAAATGGTAGAAACCACTATAAAGAACATTATTACTGAACTTTCAGAAAGCCTTTGACAAGGTCCCTCATCAGAGACTTTTGGCAAAACTAAAAAGTCATGGAATAGGAAGTGATATACTATTGTGGATCAGGAACTGGTTACAAGATAGAAAGCAGAGGGTAGGGCTAAATGACCAATTTTCCCAATGGAGAAAGGTGAATAGTGGAGTACCCCAGGGATCTGTGTAAGTCCGCTGCTTTTTAACATATTCACAAATGACCTGGAAAAGGGAATAAAGAGTGAGGTCATTAAATTTGCAGATGACACAAAATTATTTAAAGTTGATAACACCCATGAGGATTGTGGAAAATTGCAAGAGGATCTTGATAAATTGGAAGACTGGGCATCCAAATGGCAGATGAAATTTAATGTGGAGAAGTGCAAAGTTATGCACTTAGGAAAGAACAACCCAAACTATGGTTACACGATGCAAGGTTCCACATTAGGAACCACCACCCAGGTAAAAGATTTAGGCGTCATCATGGATAACATGTTAAAACCCTCCGCTCAGTGTGCAGTGGTGGCCAAGAAAGCAAATAGAATGCTAGGTATCATAAAGAAAGGAATGGAAAATAAAACAAAGGATATTATAATGCCTATCGTTCCATGGTGTGACCGCACCTTGAATATTGTGTGTATCTTAAAAAAGATATAGCGTTATTAGAAAAGGTACAGAGAAGAGCCACCAAAATGGTAAAGGAGATGGAAGGATACTCCTATGAAGAGAGGCTAAAAAGGTTAGGGCTCTTCAACCTGGAAAAGAGACAGATGAGGGGAGATATGATAGAGGTCTATAAATTAATGAATGGAGTGGAACAGGTAAACGTAGATCGATTGTTTACGTCATCAGAATATAAAAAGACTAGGGGACATGCAATGAAGCTACAAAGACTAATAAGAGAAAATATTTTTTTCCACTCAACGTGTAATCAAACTCTGGAATTTGTTACCAGAGGATATAGTAAAAGCTGTTAGTGTTGCTTGGGTTTAAAAAAGTTTTGGACAAGTTCCTGGAGGAAAAGTCCATAAACCATTACTAAAAGGGACACGGGATATCACTGTTTGACCCAATACAAGCATTGAGGAACCTGTGTCTTTTGTGGAAACTGCTAGGTACTTATGACCTAGATTGGCCACTGTTGGAAACAGGATACTGGGCTTGATGGACCTTGGTCTGACCCAGTATGACATATCTTATGTTCTTATGTAGATAGTCATGGCTTAATGGGAGACAGCAAACATGACTTCAGCCAAGGAAGGTCTTGTTTTACTAAACATTTTTTTTAAAAATGTGAATAACATGTAGACAAAGGTGATTCGGTTGATATAGTGTATCTGGATTTTCAGAAAGCCTTTGACAAGGTACCTCGTGAGAGACTCTTGACAAAATTTAAAAGTTATGGGATAGGAGGCAGTGTACTATTGTGGATCAGGAACTGGTTAAAAGATAGAAAGCAGAGGGTAGGGCCAAATGGCCAATTTTCCCAATGAAGAATGATGAATAGTAGAGTACCCCAGGGATCTGTCCAATCTATGTGAACAAATTTGCAGATGACAAAAAATTATTCAAAATTCTTAAAACCCAAGAGGATTGTGTAAAATTGCAAGAGGACCTTGATAAGACTGGACATCCAAATGGCAGATGAACTTTAATGTGGACAAGTGCAAAGTTATGCACCTAGGAAAGAACAACCCAAACTATGGTTACACGATGTAAGGTTCCATATTAGGAACCACCATCCAGGAAAAAGATTTAGGCATCATTGTGGATAACATATTGAAACTCTTCGCCCAGTGTGCAGCGGCAGCCAAGAAAGCAGAAAGAATGCTAGGAATCATAAGGAAAGGAACAGAGAATAAAACAAAGGATATTACAGTATAATGCCTCTGTATCATTTCATGGTACGACTGCACCATGAATATTGTGTGCAATTCTGGTCGCCGTATCTTAAAAATGATATAGCGTTATTAAAAAAGGTACAGATAAGAGCCCCCAAAATGATAAAGGAGATGGAAGGATACCCCTATGAAGAGAGGCTAAAAAGATTAGGGCTCTTCAACCTGTAAAAGAGACGACTGAGGGGAGATATGATAGAGGTCTATAAATTAATGAATGGAGTGGAACGGGTAAATGTAGATCGATTTTTTACATCATCAGAATATAGAAAGACTAGGGGACATGCAATGAAGCTACATTGTAACCTATTTAAGACTAATAAGAGAAAATATTTTTTCACTCAACGCATAATCAAACTCTGGAATTCATTACCGTAGGAGGTAGTAAAAGCTGTTAGTGTAGCTGGGTTTAAAAAAAAGTTCCTAGAGGAAAAGTCTGTGTGATGGGAAGCATGTCAGCCCCAAGAACTGTTTTAACCACATAGCAGCACTGTGGTCCAATAAATGCAGTAGGTGCAGTATGAGTGGAGGGTCCCAGTTTCAGGTCCCAGCTGTGCAGATATAACACCAGCATGTACAACCCCCAATGAATACTTTCCTTCCTTTCAGTGTTTTTATACAGGCCTACTTTGGGGAACAAAGTAGATTTTTAGCTGGTTAGATTTACATGGTGAAAAGTTAAACTTAACAGTGTAAAGGAGTGCACTGATGGGTTCCCTGGCCTCTTTGAATCCAACCCACCTTAATAAGGCCATAGTTGTGAAGCCCAGAAGAAAGGCCAAGGCCAAGAAGGGAGTTTGAAAGCTCAGGCACATTTGGGAGTTAATGGGCTCAGATTGGAGGAAGGCCCTTGGATTATGCTAAGAGTGTGTACATGTAAAGGACTTTGTTGGAATCTTTTGAGCCTACAAAGTAAGTCTGACACCATTTGCTTATCATAAATAAAAGTTCTTTTTTTTTGTTCTGCACCTGTTAACTCAGCTAGGCTAATGCCAACTAATTTGGGGGTTGTGGCATCCGGACCTGCATGGGGTTGTTACCATAGCACTAAAAATGAAAATGGGGTTAGGGCTGGAACACCCCTATCCCAACTACCCAGGTCTAGCATTCACCCACAGCAAGCACAATTACACTGCACCAGCTGCCCACCACTCTGGCATGAGGCAGCCTTATGGAACTGGAAAGCATACCACTTGGTGAACATGCAGGTCATCTGCAAAGCCCACTGATGTACTGGGCCAATTCCAATGCTGTAGAGGGAGTGGGGCACCTCCATGAGGTCCAAGGTGTATATTCATCCCCACCCTCCCCTGATGGGGAGATAGTGGACAGTACTATGGGGCTGGGTGGGGTTGCCATGTCAGCTGTGGTAGTGGCAGGGCTGCATGATGCAGCTGTCGTTGGCTGCTCCCCTCCTCAGCGGCCATCATACTTCCAGCTTCCTCCTCCTCCTCCTCCTCTTCTTGCTCTGATGCAGGTGGGGTTTTTCCTCAACTGGAATGGCTGATACAGATTATGTATCACCTCGCAGTCAAACCTGTACCAGGTTCGGCACAGCTCATCACTGAGATCGAGGTACTGGGAACAGTGCCTGGGGCCCCGGGCATATGGGTGGTGGCATGCAGTGCGCTGGTGCTCATGGTCAGCGAGCACAAGAAGGGCGACAGCTATCACAGCTCTGGTCCTGTCTTGGACCATCCTCCAACTGGAACCTGTGGGGGGATGCAACAGGTCAATGGTCAGTCCAGGCCTCGGGGGTACCACTGACTGTCCTCCCAAGCTCCCTGTGGGTGACAGGGTCAGTTGTTGCACTAAACCAATGGTGTTTCACCCTTCCACTGGACACATGCAACCAGGGCACCCGGTAGGAGGCCCGTCCACCACGCAATGCTTCATGGTTGCATATCTACCCACGACCATGCACATTAGTGGCAGGTGCACCCCCATGTGTGCACCACTGGTGTGCCCTTTGCCCCACACATGCAGCAAGGTGTTCATGCACCTGTGGGGGCCAAACATGTGCACCCCCTGAACAGTTACAACAGTATGGAGCTGGGGATGTGTGGGTGGGGCAGGACCTGCCACGCCTAACTGCAATCCTATATGAATAGCCAGGAAACAATAGGGTTCATAAATAAAGCAAATGTCGCTGAGATACTTTGTGTTAGCAAAGGTTTTTGTTGTTGGAAATGTTGTATGGGGAAGCCAAGCTCCTCATGAAACCACAACCTTCTTTTTATTCCTCATAGAAAACGCTAAACAGCGTAAACTGTGGGACTACTCCTACTGGACCATTATGGAAAACATTGTATACGTACATCAAACTGCAAGCCAGTCAGTCCCTGCCCCAGAAAGCAATATGCCACACCTGCCCACCCTGTGGTGTGTGCCTGCGCAGGACACCTGGCCTCCGCACCTAGGTCCATGCATACCACTGTCTCCCACAGGGCCACAGATATGCATCAGAAGCACAGGCCCCAACACATATACAGGTATATATATATATATCATAGACTCTTTGTACCTACCCTGTCCGTGGCAGTATTGCTGTAGAGGTAGATAAGGATAAATCACAAAGAATTAGCTCCCACGATGTCCAAGACACATTATGCACGGGAAAAGAAAAACATGTTTAGCCGTAGGTGAATTTATATGCCGGCGTGTGTCTTCACATACAAATCTGGATGTGATTCTGTGACATATATGCCATTGTACATCTGCGTGCATTTAGATGTACAAACATGCACATGATTCCATGAAGTTAGACGTATATGAAGTTGCACGTCTAACCGTTATAAAATGTGTAACCCTGGCATGGACACTCCTCCTTCAGAGACATCTGTTTGGAAACACAATGGCACCAAAGGTATCTAGGAAGAGGAATTTCACCGAGAGGGAGCAAGCCCTCCTTATAGAGGAGGTGTTTGCGAACCATGGCATCCTGATGAGCACAGAAGAGGTCCATGTTAGATGCTTACAAGCGTCAATGGAGGTGGTTGGCTATCTGCTGTAAAATCAATGCCATCTACAACAATAATAGGGACATAGAGGACATCAAGCAGAAGTGGCTACTGTGGGCTCCTGAGGCCAACCAGTGCAACTCACTGAGGTGGAGCAGTGCATACTGGCAACCATGGATGTCACCACTCTGGAGGGCATTGAGGGGGTGGATACCTCTCGGTGCCCACTGTATGAGGGTATGTGTTTATGCTGACATGTTCATTCTGCTTTCCCCCCGCCCATGCCTGTACCCATGGTGTGGGGACCCACTGAACCACCCTCTGCCCCTCTTACACATGTCCCCACTGGTTTGGGGTTTGGCATGCGTGCCCCTGTTGCACTGTGTTACCCCCACCATTGGCTCACTGTGTGACTCTGTAGTGGTGGGGCCTCCCTGGTCTGGCTTGCACTCTCCCAGCTGCCCCATGGTGTCCCTGTGGCCATAGTAAACTGTTGCACCCCAGGTGGGTTGCTGCCCACAGGGATGCACATTAAGCTCTCCATCCTTGCTTCTCTCAGCAGGTGCTACCACAAATGCTGGTCCCAGTGCCAGGCCCTCCCACGCACCACCACCAGCAACCCCACCACTGCCACCAGAAGGGGCTGCAGAGCAGACCCCTGTACAGCAGCAGGTGCCGGAAGATAGGGCTTCAGAGTCAGCTGACACCATGGATCCAGGGGTTGCCAGCTCCGTGGACTCCGGGGACCAGATGGCACCATCATCAGAGCACCAACCACAGCCTGGAGGCAGCAGACAGCATGGCCAGCACCCCAGACCAGCGTATCAGCAGCTGGTGGACTGTGTGCAATGGCTCCGGCTCCTCCAAAAATTAGTGGTGGCTCAAGAACGGCAGCTGGCCTTCCAGGAGTGGTGGTTGGCAGTCCAGGAGGCCCAACTGGCAGCTATGAACCACCTGACCACCTCCATGGACCTCCTCAGGGCATGCCTTGATGTGCTGTCTGGCCAGCTGGCTGGGCCTCCTGGACTTCCATCATTTCTGGCTGCTGCTATTGTGGCTCCTGCCACAGCTACTGAGCTTCTCCCCCCTGCCCCACCATCTTCCGGTGGTGTATTCACCCAGGCCACTGCACAGGCTGCAGCAGTGGTGGGGTCCAGCAGCAGTCGGCAGTCCTGCATCCTGGGCCCTGTGCTCTGTGGTATGGGGCCCCCAATGGTCTTCCCACTCTTCCCTGAGGTGAGTGGGGAGACCAGTGGGGAGGGCAGCATTAGCAGCAGCCTGGTCTCATGGGGGGGGATTCATCGGCCATACCACCAACTGGCCACCCACTGAGGCCCAGTGGTGGTGCCTCTGGGTGGGGAAGGGGCCGGGAGCAGGTCAGGGTATGTGGGGGTGGTGGTAGGCATGGGGTGGGGGTTGAGGGTGGGGCCAGGAGGTTTGTGGGTGGGGGTGTTCATTTCTTCCTTTAGTGGAACACCTGGATTTGTGGGTTGGGTGTGGTTGGGCACGTTTCCATGTATTCTGTGCAATCAATAAATGTCATTACACACACCTGCTGGACTCATTGCTTCCCTTGGCCTCACCGGAATACGATTTAGACACTTAGGTGGCTCGACACGCCCATGCTCTTCCCATCCAAGCACACGCCCAGGTTGCCCATCTTTCTCGTCTGTATGTGTAAAATTTCTTGTTGTCGGAATTGGGTCTGGATGTTTACATGCCAAAAATGTCCACCTGTACATGTAAACGGCTTATTTGTGATTCAGAACGATTCCCATAGGGCCTGATATTGATTTGGGCAGGCTATGCACTGCTACGGTGCATAGCCCTGCCTGCTGACCCTTAACCCTGGATATTCAATGCCGGGGTAATATGCGGCTCCGGCATTGAATATCCAGGGATTGCTGCACATGCTGGAAGCCACTGTAGCTAGCCAGGCAGTGGCAATATTGCAGGCTACCCGGTTAGCTCCTGCGCCGGTATCCCCCACCATCAGCTTCACCATCTACAGTTAATTCAGAAAACCGCTGCTCACTTCTTCACTCACACTCCCCGTTTCAGTCACATCATGCCCTCCCTGATCCACCTGCACTGGCACCCCCTCCCCTATCGCATTATCTTCAAACTCCTAATCCAGACCCACAATGGCCTACATCAGTACACTCCTCAGTATCTTGCAGATTCATTACAATTTTGCATTATACCTTGCAGCCTCCAGTCACTGCACACCAACCGCCTTGACTTCCCCTCTCCAGCCCATGTCCGCCTGGAGCAAATTCGGCATTCTGCCTTCTTTTTTCTAGTCCCGTCACTCTGGAATTCCCTTCCTCCACTAATCCATCAAGAACAATCACTTCCCAAATTCAAATCCCTCATAAAAACCCACCTCTTCTGTACTGCCTATGACCTCCCTTTTCCTGATTTCCCTGTTTCCTCCTCCCCCTCCACTTAGACTCTTTTCCTCTTTAGTCCAGTATGGTTGTGTACTTTCCTGTCTGGCATTGTAGTTCTTTTTCTGGTTCTGGATTTTTTTATCTATTATTGTTATTGCAAACCGCTCAGATGGCTTCCAATGGGCGGTAAACCAAATGTTCTAATAAAGATAAAGATAGGCAAGGTTTGTCCTCGCTTATCTTTTAGACGCTGGTTGCTAACCATGCAGCATGTAATATCGCACCTGCCTACTTAGCAACAGTTTCCATCTCTGCTCCGCCCCAGAACGCCCCAACATGCCCTGATGCTAACTGCATTGAATTGGGGCATGTAACAGCGTTAGAAGGGGATATTCAATGGCACTAACAATGTGCCATGAATATCCCAATTTAAGGCATTCACACGGTTTACTGGACTGTAAACCATGTAAATGCCTTTCAAATATCAGGCCCATACTTTTTAAAATACATGCATTTGCATGTACAATATTTACGAAAATTTACACTTACCCCTGAACAGCTGTAATTTATATTGCTTTTCTGGAGCAATTTTATAAAGTCGCATAGGCACCAATGTTCCTTTATCAAATAAACTTGTAATAGACACCTCTTGCCTTCTCATCTAGCATACTTTTATAAAATTATCCTCAAAATAACTAAAAATGATTGTTGTGGTGCAATATTTCCCATGAAAATGGTAGACAGCTGAAATATGCATCAGTGTCTATCTGTACAAAGCCCATTTGCTGTTTTCTTTTTGTTCTGAAATCTATGCAGTTGTGCAGTTTTCCAAATTAGGACTGCATTAAAATTGCACAGAGAGAGTCAATTAGTGTAAGAAATTATCAATTTCTTACACATTCAGTTGCATGCAGACAAAGCAGCCCTCTTCAATCCAGCAGCTGTTCTGTCTTTGGTTCATAGCTTCATTAATCATGCACTCCACATGTTACTGCTTAAATTGCAGTACCATTTCAAACTGGGAGTTCATTGGGAAAAGAATGTTGCTTACGTTTAACAATTTGCAAATGAGAGCTTGAAAACATTAAAAAAGAAAATCTGTAGTAAGTCATTAATCATTTTAAACCCCCTTAATTACATGATGTCTTTTCTAATCAAACATCCTTCATTGTTAGGTTCATGGTTTTTGCAATAGATCTTTTAGGCTATCGTATATACAATACACTAAAAATACCCAGTGAAGATGACTGATGTCTTAGAAGTTTAGTATAAAAGGTATGTGTGATATATGGACATGATTTTGGTGGACTACCCTTGATAGGCAACCATCCTCAAGAAAACACAGATAAAAAATGGGGCACAACAAGTTTCTCAGCATATCCTTTGTCTTTGGAGCCTGTTCAGTTCCTTGCCTCAACTCCAAACCCTACCCAATCATGAATAAGTGGCATGGCTTTTTGCAGTGGAAATATACAAGGCCACTGTTTTTCTTACTTATGTGTAATAAATGAACTTGCAAACAAAGCTTTGCATCTTGATCAGATCTCAGCTACTAAAATTTGCTGGACCATGGGTTTTATGCCTCAAATTGTTCTTAAAAAGCTGCAGCTCCTCCATAATTTAAGCAGTGAAGATATGAGTAGGTGTAAGGTCTAGGGATCACACCATTCCAATTCTGGAGGAGTTGCAGTAGCTACTAGAACAGTGAGTGAAGTTTATCATCTTACTCTGGTCTTATGAAGGGGGGAGGGTAATTTTATAATAGGGTATGGGTATGGTGGCATACCAATATTTAAGAAACTTGGCCCTATATGCTTACTTACAAATGCATCATGGTAATACACGTAGTTAACATGCATTTTTTTGTGCATCACTAGTGCCTATTTTATAGAATCCAGTACATTCATAGCTTATAAGATAGGGGAATAAGTGGTTGAAAACGCACATCCAATCTAGGTATGAGCATTTATGCTAGCCTGCTCCCAAGCTCCACTCAATGCATGTTCACAGTGGAAGTATATGCAATCGGTCCAATGTGCATACTTACAGAATAGTGTCCATCTAAAGTATGCACATAAGTGCACATTGATGCATATTGCATAACCTTCTATGGCTCCTTATAAAATTATCCCCAAATGTATGCATATACCTTTATAAAGCAGGTTTCTAGATTCATTCTCAGAAGTGCACAAATGCTCTTACACAGCTTACACCAGAATCAACTTATATACCAGAATTTTATAAAATGCATGCATAAATGCTAATCCTACCTCAACTCTACCTAATCTCCTCCTACCTCTAGAAATGTATACATATAGGGCCCGATATTCAGGGGCGACAGCGGCTAGCACAATTACAGTGGCTAGCCATCACTGCTGAACCCTTGACAAGGATATCTTATGCCAGAGCCATATCCAGATACTGGCATTGAATAGTCAGCTGGATAGCCAGAAAGCTAACTGGGCAGCAGCAACATTTAGCTGCTGCCTGGTTAGCTTTGGTGGAGAAAGTTAGGTCAGTCTTTATTACACCTGACTTTCGCCACCGAGGGATACATTTTATTGGCAAAATATCTCTGCAGACTATTTATCCCCAGGTGCCACCCTCAGAATGCCTTCATGCTAGTCAGTTAGTATTGACACACATAGGGGCTTGTTTACAAAGCCGCTGTAGCGGTTTGTGATCGTTATCAGAGCCGCGGCCCCATTGAAATCAATGGGGCCGCGGCTCCGATAATGATCGCGAACCGCTACTGCGGCTTTGTAAACAAGCCCCATAGGGGTATGTTTGTTAAACTGCAGTAAAGGGACAAGCGCATGCTAACTGTGCATCTGTGCCCTTAGTGTCTCCAAAATGCCAATTTAGCACGCGGTAACGGTACCTGTGGCAGAGAGAAGGCGTGTGCAGGACGGAGAGTGGGGGTCAATGGGCGGGGAGTGGGCGGGAACAAGGCTTGCTCCCTTAACACAGGCACCTTAACGGCAGGAACCATAACACAACTCAAAACCTCACAGAAAGAGTGTTTTTGAGGAGAGAGAGCCTATTTTACGTCAGCAATGTGATGCACAGACAGAGAGCCCAAGAGAGTGATAGTAGTGCTCCATTAGCAGCAACAGCATAGTGCCCAAGTATGAAAGGGCACTATGATGATGGTGCAAATGGGGGCAAAGGAGGTGGCACATGGGTCATGCAGTGGGGACTGCTGGTGCACAGGAGGGACCAAACAGTTGCCTAGATGGCACATAGGAACATGAGACAACAAAATATGCCAAACGGTGTCAGACCAAGGTTCATCATGTCCAGTATCCTGTGTCCAACAGTGGCTAATCTAGGTCACAATACATAGCAGTTTCCCCAAAAGACACACAGGATCCCCAATAACCGTAATGGGGGAAGCAGTGCATAGCCCAGGTCCTCTTTAGCAATGGTTTATGGACCGTTACCCAGGAACCCATCCAAACTTTTTAAACCCAGCTACACAGACAGCTTTTACCACATCCTCCAGTAATGGATTGCAGGGTTTGATTACACATACCTGAAAAAATATGTTCACCTAGAAGACCCAAATGGGTTACACTGTAGCTGCATTGCAGGTCTCCTAGTCTGTCCATAGTCTGATGGTGTAAAAAAGTGACCTACGTTTACCTGTTCCATTCCGGTCAATATAATCTATAGACCTCTATTATATCTCCCCTCAGCCATCTCTTCCCCAGGTTGATGAATCCCAACCTTTTTAGCCTCTCCACAAATGGGTATTCTGCCACCCACAGTACCATCTGTGATATTTGTCATGATCCCGCAGTGACAGTGGCAGCACACAGTCCTGCTACTGCTGCGGAAAGGCAATGTGCCACATGGGGCGGTCCAAGGGTCCTGGCATCACAGCAGAGATCTAGGCTGCCACCCACCCCCCCTACTGCCGCATAACCCAGTTGTGGGGGAAGAGGCCAATAGTGCCAGACACTGTAACTCCCCAGGCAGCTGCAACATGCAGGAATGCCAACTATCCTCATTTTTGCACTGTCTGTCATTATGAGTGTGTGTGTGTGTGTATGTCTATCAATTTAGTCGTGGCTTTCTACATCTCACTGAGCCTCACAGTGCCTAAGCTGTTTCTAGCATGATGAGGAGCAAAGTATTGTGGGTATGGGCTGAAACAGGGCGGATTGGCCAGGATGGGTCTTCATGGAGGTAGGGTGAATGGCTGAAATGTCGTAGTACCCGTCTACCACATGCTTGGCCTGAGTGGCCACAGCATGTCATGCTGGGAGGGCACTCTCACTCTGACCAAGCAATGACCATGGCATGGCTATGTATCCACTTAGTGCTATATAGTGTTTTGTTTTAGTGGTGTGTGTATCTCCTGTCCTGATTATTGAATCAACTGCAGGGTATACATGTGCTGTGTTCTGACCAGCAGACTGTCTGTGCTTGATATGTATATGGCTGGACATTCTTGTGATGAGCAGCAGGTGTCTTCTGACTGTTTGCTGTGGGTGTGAGTGAGGTGTTCTTGGCCTACACCCACTGGTATTGGGAGGGCCAGCAGGACACTGCTAATAACCCTATGCAAATCTAGATGCATGCAACTGTTTCTCCCACCTGAGTTAGCAGATCACCATAACATCAACATTACAACACTAGGCATTGATATACAGTGGTGACTAGCATTCCATACTGCAGACAATACCTGCTACACACTGGAGGTGATGGCAATCTACAGTACAGGTGGCAGAGACCATCTTTTACATGGCAGGTACTTGGGACCTGGTGCTGGGTGCCCATCCTCACCCTCAGGGTGACCACTGAAACTGCCCAGTAGCATGGTTTGTAGCTGCTCTGTGCTTGTATCACACACTGTCAGTGCATCGTACTGAGTTAAGGTGATGGATAAGTGCATTCCCCATTTGGTGATCAGCAGTAGATCACTGTTCTGCATGTGCACTGCATCATGGGTACTGGTGGGGCTACCCATGCCAGCACACACAGCAAACATTTTAGGCGGTGATCTGTAGTCTTTGTATCCAGTCATTACTGTGCATAGAGTGGTGGAGGTATAGCCTACTGGTTATTGCAAGATCTCAAGGGGCAGGGGTTCAGTTCCCATTTGTTCTTTTTGTGTCTGTGCTACTCAGATCATTTTCATGCCTGTAACAGTCAGGGCTCTGCATATCGGTGCTGCCAGCCCATACCACCCTCTCCTCAGTCGCCATCCGTCCTTCAACCCATCTTTCTGCCTTTGTTGGCTGTGTACAGTTCTGTCTTCTTGTACAGGCTGCTACTCCATGACCTACATTGGTACTCTTTTCTGCATTTCAGCTCTTCATACTCACCTCTCCTGTGCCTGATCTGCATGTAACCCCTACTACTCTGTCCTCTTGTCACTGCAAACATCCTGCTGTTTCTGCCTTCACTGGGGGACATGTCTTTCCCATCCTATGCCACACTCTGTCACTGCAGCACTTTACATTGGAACCACCCTGTACATTTGTACAGCTGTCTCCATCATGCTCATCTGCTTTACTGGCTGCCACATAGAGTGCCCACTGACATGGAAGGTCCATCATCCCCCATCTGTCCTTCCTTCCAGCACCTTTACATTGAAATTCTTTGGTGCTCTATCCTGCATTTGGATTACAGCCATTTTCCTACCTTAAGATGCATGCTTTCCACCTTAGGGCACTTTGTCTCTCGTTAGGACACCTTATCTCCTGTTCAGACACCTTATCTCATGTTAAGACGCCTTATCTCATATCCAGACGCCTTATCACCTGTTCAGAAGCCTTATCTCCTATTAAGGCACCTTATTACCTCGTCAGATGCCTTATCCCTGTTAAGATGCCTTATCTCATGTTCAGATGCCTTGTCTCTCCTTAGGACGTCTGTCACCTTACTAAATCTGGTCCTGTTGGCTCACATTAATGACCCAAAGTACCCTAACACCGGCACGCTCCTTACCCGCCCATTAACTGTGACCACTTTGATTGAAGGATAAGGTGGTATACACAACTGTCTAAATAAATAAATAAATAAATAAAATTAACTTATATGGCTTCAGGCACCTTAATGACTTTACCGTAGTTTAGTAAACATACCCCCTAGTGGTGGCATCCACAGATATTCAGTGTCACTGACCGTGTTAATGCCACTGAATATCCTGTTCACTGCAATTAATGTGGTTAACAAATCTGCGTTAATCATTATAAATATCAGGCCTTTCATTAATAGAGAGGAGTAACCTGCTTGGAGTGGCAGGTGAAACCCTAAGCAATATATAGAAAGGGAGTAATCTGTATGGAGAAGCAGGTGCAACTCTACAACTCTAGCCACCATGCAGGGCAGATTAGATTGACCATGTTGCCATCATTTACTATATTATTATTTGCAAACCTTAACAAAATCTTCTCTATCCAGCTGTGAATGTATAGCTCTAATAAGCTAAAGGAGCATGACCACTGCTTGAAATCTGAGTAATAAAATTGAGTTCAGGGTCCATGAGGCAACCCAGCACCTTAAGAAAGGTCACTAGAGAAAGATGCTTACCTGTCAGTATAGTAGAGTTTGTGGAAGGCTGGCAGCAGCTAGTAACCCACATGGCTGAGGATTTGAATGGATTTAGCTTCAGCTTCTTATTAGTAAGCTATTGTAATGCATCTGAAAAACAGTGATTCAACAGACCTTTTTGGCAAAGGGTCTACCTGTTCAACATTGCCCACCAAAAATGATCCACTTTTTCCTTTAGACAGAGCAAAGGAAACCAGAGAACTGAGGAAGACATCTAAAAGAGTAGGGGAGAGAATTAAGCCTCCATACCTTTAAGATTTGTACTGAGAAATACCTGAATTGATTTGAAAGCTAAATGATTTAAAAGAAAGAAATGACTGGTCTCACAAGCATGTATAGTTGTGGTCAACATTATTGGCACTCTCTAGCAGTTCAACCCCTAATGTCCAATACCTCCTTAAAAAGTGTCCAGTGGCTTTGGAGTATATATGCATACATACAGTATTTGACACATAAAAAAAATCAAATAAAACAAGACCAATTGAAAAAGGAAATAGTAGGAAATAGTATAAAAAACTGGGATACTGCCAGGACATGATTATTGGCAGTCATAAACAATTCAAATTCGTTTGAAGAGAAAAAAAACACATAACCACTGCAGTAGTCTTGAAGTATTTACTTCCGGGAATTTTTCTAAATCTTGGGGAAAAAATAATATTTTTGATTAAAGCTGATTAATCTATGAACCCAGTGTATTTGTTAAATCAGTCAGGGCCTAGTAGCAGGAAAGAGTTTTAGTTTGAATTTAAAACACGGAAGAGAGCTTTCTGGTTAAATTTAGACTCCAAGGGGTATGTTTACTAAACCACGTTAATGCTACCCATGTTAGGTTCCGTGGTAATGGTACAGATGCCCATATAAAGGCGTGGGCATTGGGCGTTGTTAGGTGCCTTATAAGGTGCCTTATAAGGTGCCTTGTTAGGTGCCGTATAAGGTGCCTTATAAGGTGCCCTGTAATGTGCCTTGTAAGGTGCCTTGTAAGGTGTCTCATAAGGCGCCTTATAAGGTGCCCTGTTAGGTGCGTATAAGGTGCCTTGTGAGATGCCTTATAAGGTGCCTTTTGAGGTGCCTTATAAGGTGCCTTGTTAGGTGCCGTATAAGGTGCCTTATAAGGTGCCCTGTAATGTGCCTTGTAAGGTGCCTTGTAAGGTGTCTCATAAGGCGCCTTATAAGGTGCCCTGTTAGGTGCCGTATAAGGTGCCTTGTGAGGTGCCTTATAAGGTGCCTTTTGAGGTGCCTTATAAGGTGCCTTGTTAGGTGCCATATAAGGTGCCTTGTTACGTGCCTTATAAGGTGCCCTATAAGTGCCTTGCAATGTGCCTTATAAAGTGTCTTTGACCTGTGAGGCATAGAGACAGATGTAGCCCTGATACTAGATAGAGCACCGAGGAAAGGCAATGAACAGGTGAGTGAAGGAGGGAGAGCTGGGAGCTGCTGGACCTTCCATATCTGCGGGCATCCCATATGGCTGCCAGTACTGTTGACAAACATGGTGGGGCAACTGTACCACAGCACAGGGTGTTGGCCATGTAAAGTACTGGAAAGACAGTGGGTGGCAGACGATGGGGATACGTGTCCCCCAGTGGAGGTGGAGGTGGCAGGATAGTTACAATGATGGGTGGACAGAGGAGTGGTGGTGCCATGCAGATCAGGCACAGGCAAGGCAAGCAGAAAGAGGCACAATGCAGGAAAGGGTAGCAGTGAAGGACAATGTTCCCTCTAATTTTCTGTAGGCTGTGTGCGCATAAAATATCAGCTGTGTGGCTTTTGAAGGAAGGTTAAATTTTTGTGTGCCACATAATGACACTCTGAGTTATATACTTTAAAATTTGACTACACGTCAGAATACAGTATGTACACCACATTGATTGCACTAGAAAATATTGTAGAACTTGTGAAAACCGTAAATACACAACAACTTTTAAATTTTAAGACATCTGTGTTGTTTTCTATCAGAATCAGAACCATAATTTTTGTGCGCTCTGTTGTAAAGTATGTGCGCTCGCTCGGCGAGGTGTGTGCACACACACGCGCACAGCTTAGAGGGAACAGTGGTGAAGGACATAGGGTGGCAGCCTGCATAGGCAGACAGGACTCTACACAGCTGACAGAACCAGATAGACGGACTGAAGAAATGTTGGCAACTGTGGCGAGGGTATTATGGGCTGGCAGCACAGCTCTGAAAAAATATGACTGTTAAAGGCATGCAAACTATTTGAGTAGGACAGGTATGAAAGAAGGGAACAATGTGGAATCTGAGCCTATGAACACTGCCGAGAATGGCATTGTACTAACCAGTAGGCTATACCTCCATGACGTATCTCACAGCAATAGCTGGATACAGAAGGACTGAAAGTCACCACACAAACTGTCTGCTCTGAGTGCCAGGATAGGGTAACCCCACCAGTACCCATGATGCAATGCACATGCTGAATAGCTGTCTACAGCTGATCACCAAATGGAGTCTGCACCTCTCTGGTACCTCAGCTTGGAAAGACGAACTGACAGTGTGTGATACTGGCACAGAGTAGCTACAGACCATGACATTGTACAGGTTCTGTGTTCATCCTGAGGGATAGGATGGGTGCCCAGCACTAGGTATGCAGTACATGTGGTGCTAGAGATAGGTCCTGCTGTACATCCCCATTGCTACCAGTGTGTGACAGGTGTTCCTTGCAGTGTGTCTGAAGGTAATTTGGTGTTAATCTGTATTCTGCAGTCACATGTGGGCTTTTGGGACCAGACACTTCCCAGATTAATGTTTACCCAATGTTAAGGTCTGGCTGCCATGGGCACCTGTGATCTGGGCAGAGAGGTGTTTAGACTCACATGAGGTTTATGTAGCACTGCCTCTACAGGTCAAAGTGGTATACTCCAAAGGGGCCACAATCACCCTTTTTGTAGGTGAGGGAGTGGAGAGACAGGTGCCTGAGCCCTGAAGAATAGCTGTAGGACAAGCAGTCCCCGTCCTGCTGGCAAAAGACAGCCCTCCAGGGTTGGTGAGCCAGAACAATACCTGTGACTGGTGCAGTGGCAGACCAGCAGTAATTCTGGGGGTAGGCCTGGAAAACCACAGTCTGCTATTCACCAGCAAATGGCACAGTCAGACTGCATCTGCAGCACCCTACAAGGTGCTCTAACCATACACGGACTAACTGCAGACAGTCCTCTAGCCAGTCCATAGTGCATGCTCACAGAGGAACTATGTGCACACAAAAGCAGGATATACAGAACAGACACCAAACAGGTATCACAGTGAATAAGCCTCAAAACTAGGAACACACAGATATCACTGAAGGCAGACTATGTAGAGCACTAAGTGGGAACATATACATACCATGGTCACTGCTCGGTCAGAGTGAGGGTGACCTCCCAGCATGATATGCTGTGGCCACTCTGTCCATGCAGGTGGTGGTCAAGCACTACAGTGTCCCAGCCATTGCCCTACACCCTGTACAGATGCATCCTGGCCAATCTGCCCTGTCCGGGCCATACCCACAATACCTTGTTCTCATTATGCACATTTGCAGGCTAACGCTGGTAACAGTGGGACATTGTGGGCCCAGTGAGGTGTAGGCAGCCAGAAAACAATGGATAGACATACACATACACACACACACACACACACAAACTCCTATTGCAGCATTGTGCAAAGATAGGGGTGGTTGGCAACCCTGCCTGCCACACTGGTCCTGATCACAGTGCCGACATTGCTAAACTTTGCAGAAGGTAATAATAGTGCTCTGGTGTTAACTGCAGCTCTGTGCTGGGGCCAACAGCTTGACTCTCCATGAAGCTTTGGATGGTGGAGCCTGTGTGAGTGGGTGTTTGTACCCCTGTTGGCCGCTGCTTTGGGGATTGCACATTTTGATGTTGTATCAGCATTGTAGGGTAAAACATATGGACATGCTCTGCAGGAGCCACAACTGGGACCTGAACTTGTGACCCTCTGCTCTAGGATACACTGGCTGTGTATATTGCACCATACTGTTGCCACAGAGGCACAGCAGTCCCTGAGGCTACCTTTACTTTTCCTCAGCCAGACCCTTTCCTGTTGCACTGCACACCACATACTGGTACTGGGCATGGCCTAGGTCCACTATGCAGGCAGGTTCCACTGCCCCCTCCAGCACCAACACACACACACACCTGCCATGCTGACATGCCCATATGCTGTCGGTGCTGGTAGTGTGCAGTCCCAGGCCATCCACTATGCAGGTAGGCGAGTGCCTAGGGTACGGGCTCTGGGGTGGGGAGGCATACATGGACATCCACACATTCCCCCATCACCGCCTACCAATGTTATGTCCCTTCCACATGGGGGAGAGATGGCTGGGGGGATGTCAGGTTGGTGCTCAGGCAACTATTGGCTAGGGTAGCCTAGGTAGATGTAGGTAGATTGTGTTGTGACAGCCACCTGTGGACAGGCTAGGGCATGAACCTCAAGTACAGTGTACCCAGTTTGGCCTATTGGGTGTATATATGTTTCTGACAATGTGTGGTCACACCCTGCAATGCCTTACTAGGGGCTGCAGTAAAGGGTGTTCAGTTAGCTGGGTTTATGAACTGTTTGGGACGCATCCTGGTAAGGTCTGTGGACCCTTGTTAGAGTGGTCCCCAGATGTGCACTGATTGCTCTATTACAGGCATAGTGGTACCTGTGTGACCTTTGAGGTACTTGCTGGGTAATGTCCCCTGTAAGGGACACTGTGGAACACCGACTACTGGGCATGTTTGGCCTTGGTCAGCTGCTGTCTTGCTGATTTCCAGTTTCTGTGTTCCTATGTGCCACCTAGGCGACAGCCTAGTCCACCCTGTACCCCAGCTGCCCCCACTGCATGTCCCGCCTGCAGCCCCCTATGCCCCATTTGCACCATCACCATAGTGGCCTTTCATGCTTGGTCACTATGCTGTTGCTGCAAATGGAGCACTTCTATCCTTTTTTTGGGCTCTCTGCCTATGCTGTACATTGCTGTTGCTTAAATGGTTTCACTCTCCTGCAAATGTGCATCTAATGACAGGTTTTCACTCCTGATAATGTTCGGCCCTTCATTCCCTGCGTTAGTGTAGCAGGAGCCTCTCCCCACCCACTCCCTGCCCATTGACCCCTTCTCTCCACCCTCTGCGGGACTTACCGTGGCCGGTGACGTTAACTTGCATTAAGTAACGTTAATGTGCACTAATGTTACTTAATGCGCGTTAACGTAGCCACTGCTACGTTACTGTGCTTTAGTAAACATACCCCTAAGTCAACTGTGTGATCCCCAATATGTACTGAGAATGTAATAGAATCCAAGGGACAGATTATGTGATAAAATATGCAATTCTCTCAGGTTTGTAGGGCAATCATAGTAGACATAGGGGTGGTACTACCATTAGGCAAAATAGGTAGTCACCTAGAGTGACTTCCCTCCAGGGGCACCATTGCTACCACTGCCACCCCTCTTGGAAGCAACTGTAGCAGAAGATAAATATTTCTAAACTGTATGAAATCTGAATTAGAAGGTGTGCCCAGTGGACTCTACAGGGTCCTTTTATTAAAGTGCACTAAGCAGCACTGCTTCCAGCACGCACTAACACCATGTTGTGACCTGAAGTACTTAGCATGCTTTGGGGTGGTAGATGGGCAGGTTAGGGGTTAGGGGTGGAGAGTGGGTGGGGTGAAAGCTTTGCAGTTAGCATGCCCTTCACTACCTGCAAGGTGTGCCATTAGCGTAGGTGCACTTACTGCCACCTCCCTCGGTGAAGGCAAGTGCATCCGTGCTAATTTAAGGCCATGTTTGGGCAAGGTGCACTCCATTAAATTTCAGGAATATGCTTTCCATGCTCCCGATAGTTAACACTGTGCTATTGTACCTAACATGCCATGATTTTGAGTACTATGGGCAAGTTATGTGTAATACCATAGCACCATTTAGTAAAAGGATCATAAATCACAGTATGCAACCTTATTCTGGCATGTCTTCTCAAATCTCTCTAGTTTTTACCCTTCACACATCATCTTACCGTAAGTTGCTTGGTCTCTCTTTTCTAATATGCCATTCAAGGACTTCTTCATTATCATGGAGATGCTATTTCCACTAGCTAGGAACAAGCTGTATGTGGGGAAAATACAGCATTATCTAGCTAATAATGCAGCATTGATTCACCAATGAGAAGAACTTAGATAAATTCCAAGCAAAATGTATTCAACAGCTCAAATAAATGAGCTGAAAAAGGTTTCAGAGAGGTTATGATCACTAAGCAATTCATAAGCACATTTTAATTGGGAATTTAGATTTCCCCTTAGTCTTATGTCTGCTGTAATATCAGTATGGATCACACTTTTTGTTTTTTTTCAGACATTCAAAACCATTACTCTGCTATTAGCAACATCTGGAACCAAAAAGAAAAAGCATTGAGAGGAATTTTAAAGGGATGTCTAAATGCAATCTGGGATGACTAAGCCAGAATATCTGAAAAAGAAAAGCAGGCACGTCCAAGATTGCACAAAAATGGAAGTGCCTGACATGGAGATCTGCAGGTGCAGGTGCAGCTACATAGAAATCCCCAGAATTGTATTTCAGAACCTGGATGACTAGGAATAACCTAATAGTTAGAGTAGTGAGCTCAGAAAGGGAAAGCCGCCATTCTACTACCATTGCTGCTATTACTGAAATTGTGCTGAGTACTGGGGATGATGGAGTGCTTTCTTCTCTACACCTTCTGGATGTTTCACAGTCAAAACAAACACTTTTCACCTGGAACAAGGCTAAATTTAGACACAGCTACAGATGTCCAGGACATTTCTGATATCAGATGGGATGTCCAGGTTCCTGGGAACCCCCCAACCATGCATTCACCACTCCCCTGTACAGATTTGGATGTCCTCTCACTGCAGAGGTCCCCAGAGCCAGCTTCTAAAATTTATTTTATTTATTTATTTATTTAACCAGTTTTATATACCACCTTATCCTTCAGTCAAAGTAGTTACAAGACAAGGTATACAAATATAGGTAAATGCAAGGAAAGGTATTGGGGGGTATGGGAAGAATACACAAAACAGGAATACAAATTGTATAAGTACATGCTTATGCTAAATCCTAAGTAGGACGATAACATTGTATAAATAGAAAAGTCTTCAGCATTTGTCTGAAATCATTTAAGTCTCTCGTTACCTGTGTGCAATCAGGTAAAGCATTCCATAGTTTGGGCGCATATAATGATGGAGCCCTTCTGGATGTTGCCTGATTTGTTTTATGGAAATCAAATGGACTAGCAATTCTGTCATCCATACTGTTTCTAATCGGTATCAAGCTAGTATGTTTAATGTATGTTTAATGTAGCAAAAAATCTGTACGTGATGGAGCAAATTGGTTACCAGATTTGGATTCAGCGCACCAAAAAACGTAAAAATCAATCGAAACATTAGAGGCAGTTTAAAAAAATTTTTTTTAGTGTACCTGTGTTATTAGGTTTTGAAGGGCATTAGCTGAGATATGATTGAAGATTTTAAAAATATTCAATGTAGCCTTGAATTTTATACGAGCTTGTATAGGCAGCCAGTGGAGGCTGTGAAGCACTGGAGTGACATGATCGCTTTTTGCAGAATTAGTAATGATTCTAGCTGCTGTATTTTGTACCAATTGAAGGGGGTAAATAGATTGAATAGGAAGACCATGATAAATCAAATTTCCATAATCTAAAATAGGCGTGATAATTGCTTGACATACAGTCCTAAAATGGTCTTGATTTAAAATTGGTATGAGCCTCCTTACGAGTTTCAATTTATAATATGCTTTAGCAGTAGTTTTGTGAATATGAGAATGCAGTTTTAACTTTATATCTAATGTGATTCCAAGGTATTTTATCTCTTTTTTTACTTTAATGTAGTTGTCCTGGATGCAGATTGTAGAAGGGAAGTCAAAGTTGTTTCCTCTAGTTATAAACCTGTTTCGTTATAGTTGATTGACATGTTGTTGTCACTAAGCCGTCCAATCATCTCAATCAAGCAGTTAGTTATGGTGGTGATGTCAGGTGCATGACTATTTATTGGAGTATAAACCATAATATCATCTGTATAGATGTGATATAGTATTTAATATTTTTTGAGAATGTTGCAGATAGGTTGAATATAAAGATTAAATAGAATAGAGGACAAAGACGAACCTTGAGGTACTCCTTGTGCCATGCTAAAGCATGATGATTTTTGATCACCACATTTTATCTGTTGAGTTCTATTGGTAAGAAAGGATTGAAGCCATTTCAACGTGTTGCTGCGAAGACCAATTTCATAAAGCCGTTGTATCATTTTTATATGTGAGACTAGGTCAAAGGCTGCGGATATGTCCATAAAGATCAGGAGAAATCCTTTTTTAATATTATCCATACCCCTGATAAGATTATCCAATAAGGTTTGAAACCATGTTGATGCATGTCCAAAGGTGCATTTAAATCAATATGATCTTGTAATTGCTTTAGAACAACTTTTTCAATTATCTTTGCAAGCAATGGTAGACTGGAGATTGGACAGAAGGATTTGGGATCTGTCTGATCTCTCACTTAGTTTGCAGCTTGTCGTGCTGTGAGGGCTTGCGTGCATCAGTGATGCTGAGAGCTAAACTATCGGTAGTTTAACTACTGGCAGGGTCTCCGAAGATGGACAGGTATCAGCTGAGGTGCCAGACCAAGACAAACCACCCATCTGGGCAGCAGCAGAATTGGACAGTGTTGACGGAGGAGGATCACATTTTTGTGACAACGGCAACAACACCAAACTTAAACTGCGCAGAAGAAAGGCCCGGCAATCTACTTCTGTATCTTGCCATGAAAACCCAATGGATAGTTACAACAAAACAAATTGTGCTATGGTGCTGGAAGATGAGACCCCCAGGTTGGAAGGCACTCAACTAGCTACTGGGGAAGAGCTGAAGACTTTTCAGAGTAAAGCCAGCATTTATGATGTGGTTGCATCAAAGCCCTCGGGAAGTCTGACTGCTGATGTAACTGCACATGAAATGAGAGTCAGAAGCTGTAAAGATGTCTTACACATTGGAACATGGAACGTACGAAGCATGAACCAAGGGAAGTTGGAGGTGGTCAAGAATGAAATGGAACGTGTACAACTTGATCTATTGGGTGTCAGCGAACTGAAATGGACTGGCATGGGGCACTTTGCATCAGATGATCACATGGTCTACTATGCTGGAAATGAAAGACAAAGAAGAAATGGTGTTGCATTTATAATAAAGAAGCAACTTGCAAGAACTGTAATGAAATACAATGCAGTCAGTCTCTATTCGTCTACGAGGATTGCCTATCAACACAACTATAATTCAAATATATGCCCCAACAACAGCTGCAGAAGAGAATGAAATTGAAGAGTTTCAATGAACAAGTACAAGCTGAAATTGACAGAACATGCAAACAGGATATTCTGATTGTCATGGGTGACTGGAAAGCAAACGTTGGCAACAAAGAAGAAGGCAAAGTAGTTGGAAAATATGGACTTGGCAACATAAATGAAGCTGGAGAAAGACTGATAGAATTCTGCAAGACCAATGATCTATTCATCTCAAACACCTTCTTCCAGCAACACAAGCGGCGACTGTACACATGGACTTCACCCAATGGATTGTATACAAATCAAATTGACTACATCTGTGGAAGTCAATGATGGAAAAGCTCTGTAACGTCAACAAAGACAAAACCTGGAGCTGACTGTGGTACAGATCATCAGCTACTAGTATGCAAACTCAAGCTAAAGTTGAAAAAGAGCAAACCACTCATGAATGCAGCAAAATATGACCTTGAGAATATACCACTGGAATTTAAAGACTGCTTGCAAAATCGATTTGCTGCTTTAGATACAAATGACAGAGCTCCGGAAGAGTTATGGAATGACATCAAGAAGGTTGTGTTGGAAGAAAGTGAGAAGTCTCTACAAAAGGTGAAAAAGCAAAAACGGCCAAAATGGATGACGGAAGAAACTGAAAATTGCCCAGAAATGCAGAGAAGCTAAAGCCAGAGGAGAAAGAAAGACAATCACAGAACTCAACAGAGATTTCCAACGTGCAGCAAGACAGGACAAGGAAAAGTACTACAATGACACTTGCAAGGAAATAGAAGCAGAAACTATTAGAGGAAGAACAAGATCGGCTTTCCTAAGAAGAGTTAAAGAAAAAGTTCCTAACGAGAGTTAAAGAAAAAGTTCCAGCCTCGAATTGGAATGTTACAAGATGCTCAAGGTTCTATGTTGAATGATGCTCAGAAGATCAAGAAAAGGTGGAAGGAATATACAGAGTTTTTATATGATAAAGATCAAGTGGACCAAGAGCCGTTTCAACCTGTACCTTATGATCGGGAACCATTGGTGATGAAAGAAGAAGTTGAAGCAGCAATGAAAGCCTTATCAAAGAACAAAGCACCAGGCATTGATAGCATTCCCATAGAAGTATTGCAGAAATCAGATGCAGCTGTTACCGTACTCACCAAGCTCTGCCAAGAAATATGGAAGACAACATCATGGCCAACTGACTGGAAAAGATCTGTGTTTATACCAATACTAAAGAAAGGTGATCCAACTGACTGTGGAAATTATCACACAATCGCTCTGATCCCACATGCCAGCAAGATTCTACTGAAGATTATTCAAAAGAGGCTACAACCATACCTGGAACAAGAACTACCTGAAGTGCAAGCAGGGTTCAGGAAAGGGCGAGGAACGAGAGACATCATTGCAGATGTGAGATGGATCCTTGAAAAGACTAAAGAATACCAAAAGGATATCTATTTGTGCTTTATCGACTATAGCAAGGCTTTTGACTGTGTAAACCATGAGAAACTCTGGGCCACATTAAGAAGCATGGGTATACCAGAACACCTGATCGTTCTCTTGCACAATCTGTACATTGATCAAGAAGCAACAGTTCGAATGGAACAAGGAGAAACAGAATGGTTTAAAATAAGCAAAGGTGTAAGACAAGGCTGCATACGTTCCCCCTACCTGTTTAATTTATATGCAGAACAAATCATCAGAGAAACAGGATTGTATGAAGACAACAGAGGTGTGAAGATTGGTGGAAGACTCATCAACAACCTTCGCTATGCTGATGATACCACATTACTGGCTGAAAGTGAAGATGATCTGAAACATTTGCTTCTCACAATCAAAGAACATAGTCTCAAAATGGGCCTGCACCTTAATGTAAAGAAGACAAAGATCATGACAACTGGCATAATCAACAGGTTCATCGTTGAAGGAGAAGAAATTGAAATTGTGAACAACTTTAACCTACTTAGATCAACTATCAATAAAGAAGCAACAAGCAGTCAAGAAATCAGACGACGCATTGCTCTTGGCAGAATGGCTATGAAAGACCTAGATAAGATTCTCAAGAGCAGAGATGTCTCTCTCCATACAAAGATTCGACTTGTTCAAGCCATGGTATTTTCAATAACATCATATGGATGTGAAAGCTGGACAGTGAAAAAGACAGATAGGAATAAAATTGATGCCTTTGAATTATGGTGTTGGCGGCGAATACTGTGTATACCATGGACTGCCCGAAGAACAAACCAGTCGGTACTAGAGGAGATCAAACCTAAGCTTTCTTTAGAAGCTCAGATAACAAGACTTCGACTTTCATACTTTGGACACATCATGCGAAGAGAGAAATCATTAGAGAAAGACATTATGCTTGGCAAGATAGAAGGTCAACGCAAAAGAGGAAGGCCAACAATGAGATGGATCGATACAATAACAGCAGCTACGGGTACCAGTCTGTCAACAATGAGCCGCCTGACTGAAGACCGAACACAATTTAGAATAGCTATCCAGAGGGCACTTAACAACAACTGATCTAATGTGATATTTTTTAGAACTGGACAAATAATAGATTGTTTAAGGAAGGTTGGCATATATCCTTGATGAAGAGAAAGTTCTACTATCCTCTGGATGTGTTCAGCTAGTTGATCCTTGGTATTTTTAATCCAAGCCATTGGGCAACGGTCAGTGGTAGAAGAAGTTGTATTCAAAGAGTCAATTATTTGCTTGATTTGAAGCACTGAAGGAGTATGAAAAATCTCCCAAGTAGTTTGGATTCCTGTGGTTGTTATGTTAAAATGGCTAGTAAGGAGGTTTGCAGAAAGATGTTTGAATTTGTTAATTATAAAATCAGCAAATTTCTGTGGATCAATATGTTTAATGTCAAATTGCGTCATGTCTCTGGTGAGTCTTTGTACTATGTTGAAGAGTTCTCTGGGTTTATTTATGGTATTCATAATGGTGTTATTGTGGTATTGTTGCTTGGATTTGGCAATCAAATCATTGTATTCCTGCTGTTTGACTCTATGTTGCTGTAAGTTACTATCTGTTTTATATTTTCTCCATTTTCTTTAGTGCTCTCTTTGATTGTCTGATAAAAGAATACCAAGGTGCATTCTTTCTCTTGTGGGTATGAGAGTGGAGCTTTACTGTTGCAGAAGCAGCTGTACTAATGACTAAATTCCAATTTTCAATTATATTGTCTAAATTAGTGCTATCATGTTTAGGTAATATTTCTTGTAAGAATTGATCTTTCTGAAAGGTTTTGAATTTTTTCTTAAATTGTTCCTCTTTCTTGCAGCATGTTGAGGTTCTAATGGCTATTGAGAAGGCGATCACATAGTGATCAGACCAAGCAACTGGAGTAATTGTCAGATCAGTGGTTTGATCATTTATCAGCATTTGGTCTGATAGGAAAATAAGATCAGGACGTGTTCCATGCTGATGTGTAGGTGAATTCACAATTTGAGTGAAATGAAGAGACTGCATAGCTGAAAGAAATTCTTTGGATTCTTTAGTAGAAGAGGAACAACGATTGTAGTCTCCTAAGGCGATGAAAGGCTTATACTGAGAGGAGTGTGCACAAATTGTCTCTAGTATTGAGGAGAAATCCATAGACTTAGCCTTCCAAGGCCTATATGAGAGACAAATAGACAATTGTTGGAGATGGTAATGGTATTTACTCCTATTGTCAGGGCAAGTGCTGTGATTTTAAATTTATAATGATTTCTAGTTAGAATTAGTGCACCTCCTTTTTTATGGGTTCTTGCACAGTTAAACGCCGTATATCCAGAATGTGTAATTTGATTAAGTATAACCTGATCTGTGTTTGTGAGCCAAGTTTCAATAATGCAAACAATATCTAGGTTATTATCTTGTATGTAATCTAATATGGTGTCTGGCTTGTTTCTAATAGATCTTGCATTATTAAACATTTTATTATGGACTCAGTGATAGTGTTTATGTATTTATTGTGCTTAAAATGTGAATAAGTTAAATGAGCTGAGTTATGATATTTTTTTTACTTAGGGGTATGTTTACTAAACACCGCACATTTGTGCACCGCACATTAGCGCACTAAAAGCAGCAACTTAGGTGCTCTTAAGCACCCCGCACACGTGCGACAAACCCCCGCGCAGGTGCGGGACACACTAACGGGCCCCGCACAAGTACGGGCCCGCAAATGTCCGATAGAGGAGTGGAAAGGCTAACGGAGGGCGCAGGAAGGCTCCCGAGGGGCGGAGAGATGGGGTTAATGGGCGGGGAAGGGGAGGGGAGAGGCTCCCCGCACATTATCAGGGCCAAATTTCAAAGGAAAAATACCGTGAGTGAAACACTCGCGGTAGAGGGCATGTAAAGGGAAGAGAAACCATTTACGTCAGCAATGTAAAGCAAAAGCGGGGAAACCTAAAAAAAGTGAGCAGTGTGAAACATGTGCACTTAAAAAAAACGGTAATATAAAATGAAAATGAACAGAACAAATTATAAGATAAATATAATATTGCTGGGCAACAGTGCTATTAATGGCCAACAATAACAAACACTCCCAGGAAAGGCCAAAAAAATAGAAATGATGTTTGGAAGGGTCTATGCTCCGTAGACTCATGCTAAAGCACAGCAATGTAATGGAGCTTTTCTGGGAGTGCATATCAGGTTGCTCATTGATATCACTGTTGCACTGTTTGAGGTTTGTTTGATTTTGCTCCCCTTATTTGGAGGACATATTTTGGTTTGTTATGCACCTCTGTCCCCATACAAGGTAAATGTGGCCACAGTAAAATTATGCAGAGCAGGGTGTAAGACTCGTGTGGGCAGGTTTCCTATCTCCAGACACTGCACCATCTCTGTGGCCTCAGTGTGGTGCAGCAGACACAGCCAGTGACTGTAGGCCCAGAGGGTTACAGGTTCAAATCCCAGCTGGGGACCCTGCCAACCCAGTACCCATAGCTTTACCCACCAATAAACAGTGAGAGTTCAGACACTCTTTTATTGCAGAGAACATAAGCATGGTCCCAACACCTATATTTTACCCTACACCGCATACAAACCATAACAAATGGGCATTACCTACAGCCGTGTCCCCCAAAGTCAGCCCTGGAGTGCTACAACTCACTCAGGTCATATGTTTTTCCCAGATAGGGACATGTCTGCATGTTGGCGGAAAGGTACAGGTGGTGGAGGGGGCAGTGGCTGCAAACCACAGCAGACAGTGGCCTAGGCCTGTGCAGGCTGGCACCGTCCACCACAACAGACAGGCTCTGTCGGATGTACAGTCATGGACCCCCCCGGGAATACAGCATATCTGTGGCAACATGGTGGTGCTGTGCAGACAGACAGTGTGTGCAGGAACAGAAGGTCACGGGTTCAAAGCCCAGCTGGGGCTGCTGGCAATCCAGGCCACATATTTTTCCTACAACTAAAGCGTGATAGTAAGGACAAAACTGTATAGCTAAAAACATATGCATGGTTCATACGCCTATATTTTATCACACCAATCACAGACACCATAAACAGGTGCATTACCTAGAGCAGAGTCTCCCAAATGCAGTCCTGGAGGGCCCCACACCATTCAGGTTCCATGCTGCCTCTAATAATGATGCCTGTGCTGCATAGCTATGCACCATCCTCATGGTATGCAGATGTAGCTCATGCATATTTATGAGGGACAGCATGAAAACCCGAACAGTGTTCGGGACACCAGGACTGGAGTTGGGAAACCCTGCCGTAAAGCAGCAGCCAACAGGGCCAGACAGACCCACACACACACCCACAGGCCCCATTGGCCAATGCCTCCTGGAGAGGCAGGACATTGGGCCCTGCCTGTATCTCCCAATACTAGCAGTTGCATACCTCTGCAATGCCACCCTACACCTGGGTATACGGTACACAGCTATCAAACGTTTCCTATGATAACTGGCAGATCTCCAGTCCTACGTAAAGCACAGTTTGCTCATTGAGCTCCACCATAACAATCATTCAGATGTCTGTGGTGTGTGCTGCAGGTCTCAGACAGTGTTTACCACCCTGGGATGTGACCCCCAACAGTAATGAGTACCATATCCATGCATGTACTGTGTCCATGACTGGTGTGGTGTGTATGGCTGCTGAACCCCTCTATAGTTCCAAAAGCCCTTACTGCTTGAATGGTTTCTTCAGGCACAATATAACAGTTTGTCCGTTCTTTGTTAGCTCCGATCACCAAAGTTCAAAAATAGAAAAATAAATATATTTCCAAAATATAAGTTAAAATGTCCTTCCACCCCTCCGGGCCTGCCATGCTTGTGATAACACAATATTTCCAAAAGCCCTTACTGCTTGAACGGTTTCTTCAGGCACAATATAACAGTTTGTCCGTTCTTTGTTAGCTCCGATCACCAAAGTTCAAAAATAGAAAAATAAATATATTTCCAAAATATAAGTTAAAATGTCTTTCCACCCCTCCGGGCCTGCCATGCTTGTGATAACACAATATTTCCAAAAGCCCTTACTGCTTGAACGGTTTCTTCTTCAGGCACAATATAACAGTTTGTCCGTTCTTTGTTAGCTCCGATCACCAAAGTTCAAAAATAGAAAAATAAATATATTTCCAAAATATAAGTTAAAATGTCTTTCCACCCCTCCGGGCCTGCCATGCTTGTGATAACACAATATTTCCAAAAGCCCTTACTGCTTTAACTTATATTTTGGAAATATATTTATTTTTCTATTTTTGAACCAAGGTACCTTGGGTGTAGGCCAGACAGGGTGGCCTTGCCAGGGTGCATCTGCACAGGGCATAGGGCACTGACTGGGACATATTGGTGCCCAGCCACCACCTACACAGAAAGGGTGACCTCAGTATGTCCTGCTGAGAGATCACTCTCACCCTGACTGTGCAGTGACCACAGCATGGCTAGGCACCCCCATAGTGCTATATAGTATTTCTCTCATGTGGCCCTTAGGCGGGGACCGAAAGAAGGGGCATCAGAAATCAGCTCCACAAGCAAACAGCTCCAAACAGCAACATTGCTGCCACAAACAACAACGCTGGATCCTCGCTGGTTTCAAAAGCTCACATAACGACAAGCAGCTTGAGTTCCTTTAAAGTTGAGCTCGCTCATACCCTCAACGAAGGACTCCCAGATCACAGCAAGTATTCCACACCAAAAATGAACTATATATACCTAGCATTCATGCACATTAGTATATAACAAAATACATACTGTTGTCAGTAATCAGTAATTGTAAAAAGCAAGTGTCACCTCCCATGCTAGATTTTACTATTGTTAGTAAATATTATATACAGTTGTTGTCTACTATTGAAAAGATACTATTGTCAGTAATCATTGCATACAACTGCAATCTCCTAACAGCTAAATGTACTGTAGTCAGTAATCATTGCTTACAATTGCTTTCCCTCTACTGTTGCCAGTAATTACCACCATTCACTGTGTTTACCTCTACTGTTACCAGTGTTTACCTCTACTGTTGCCAGTAATTTCCACCATCCATTGTGTTTACCTCTACTGTTGCCAGTAATTACCACCATTCACTGTGTTACCCTCTACTGTTTGCCAATAATTCAACCCCCATTCAACTGTGTTACCTTCATAACTACTGCCCTGTTGTCAGTCCAGAATGTACAAACTCCTGATAGTACTCATCTCTCTCCTTACCCTTGGACTCCCCAACCTCTCAATTGCATTCCACCAGGACTCTAACCCCATTCCAATCCTACACCATGGAAGGAGATGGCCCGAGCTCCCATACCATACCACAACAAAAACCAACCACACACCCCACTCCCACCTACTTAACATCCCCCTCCAACTATTCAAAAAGACACAAGCCAAGAAACAACGTCAGCAACGCCTACTGAAATGTGCTCTGATAAACGCCAGATCAGTGCGCTCAAAATGGCCTGCAGCCATTGACCTGATATCACTACACAATCTCGACATCTTGATGATCACCGAGACTTGGTTGTCAGCATGCGACAATGTTCTCTTAAACCAGATGCTACCCCCAGGATTTTCCCTATATACTTGCCACAGGTCCACTCAGAAAGGAGGCGGGACACTCATCCTGGCCAAAGCTGACCTTCAATTTAAGTTGCGTAACACCTCCAGCTCTACTCACCTTGACACCCTCACCATATCAAGTGAACTCTGCACCATCAACCTCATATACCGGGCGCCCACTCCATCACAAGATGACCTATCAACAATAATTGAGTTAACATGTCAGACTTCCACCCCGTACTCTCCAAATTGGTTAATCGGCGACTTTAACCTCCCATCTCTTCAAAACAGCCACTCAACAACATTCCTTGAAGCCCTAGAGGATCTAGGATACATACAATGTGTCAACTCTGCCACCCACACTAAGGGGGGCAAGCTGGACCTAATATTCGCACCTCTTTCTAATGCCTCATCATCCCAAGACATCGCACTATCCGTGACACCAGTGCCATGGTCCGACCACCACCTCCTTAGCTTCCACATACCCATAAGCACTCCCAGTGACAACCAGACAACAACAAATACAAATAATTCCAGAACTACAGCAGCCCGCTTCCGCCCACTCAACAAGAGCGAAGTCCTAGAGAACCTCCAACCTCTTATGACCAACACATCCCTCAGCCTTGATGACCTCATATCAAAATGGGATGATAACCTCAGAGCTGCATCCTGTCCATCTTTCGCCGAAAAAACTACAAAACGACGAGAACATGCACCCTGGTTCTCCACGGACCTACGAACATCGCTTCACCATCTACGCAAACTCGAGAGACAATGGCGTCGAACCCACTCCTCTGAAGCACACACTGCATACAACTCATACTTGCTGACCCACCGTGAGAAGATAACACAAAAAAGGAAACTCTATCACACTGATATTTTAAAACGCTCCATCAACAAACCACATGCTTTATTCAATATAGTAAAGTCCATAACAGGAGAACCAATCTCAGTCCACCCCCCAATGCCTCAACCACAGGACTATGCAGACTATTTACAATCGAAGATGGTTAAGACCAACGCAAACATAGGCACTAATAATCCCTCCACACCATCTGAAACTTTTCAAGCAACGCCACTATGCAACTTCACCACAGTATCCACTAAAGAGGTCGCCGACATCGTTGCTTCTGTTAATCCCAGCACAGCACCTAATGACCCCTGCCCAGCCAGCTGGATCAAAGAGCTTCGTCATGACATAAGCAACATCCTGGCCAAAATTCTGAACAAGTCCTTCACCACAGGATCATTCCCGCAGAGCCTCAAAAACACCTCTATCAAACCATTACTAAAAAATAGCAAACTAGATCCAGCCAAAGTAGAATCCTTCAGACCAATATCGAGCATCCCCCACCTTGCCAAGATCATTGAGAAAGCCGCCCAACAACAAATCCAGCAACATATCGACACCGAAGCACCATTGGATCCAGCCCAACACGGATTCAGAGTAGCACACGGAATAGACACTGTCCTCACAACCCTGTTTAACGATCTGATCACAGGAATCAACAACATACAACAAGGCTTTGTCCTTATTTTCCTGGACATATCTGCTGCCTTCGACTCAGTGAGTCATGACATACTTCTACAACGCCTGAAAGAAAAGGGGATCCAAAATACAGCTCTAAAATGGTGTGAATCCTACCTATCCAATAGATGGCAGCAAGTCAAGGCTGGCCACTCATCCTCCGAACCATTTCTACAAACACAGGGAGTTCCCCAAGGATCGTCCTTATCTTCATTGATGTTTAACATTTATATGCAGCCGATATGCGACTTAATTCGATCCTTCAACGTAAAATGCCTTGCATACGCTGATGACATCCTCCTTTACATGCCATTCTTGATAGACCAACCAGTGCTCTCCCCAATAATTAATTGCTTCGAAGCAGTAACAGATTGGCTATTATCCCAGAATTTACGGATCAATCACAGCAAAACGGATGTCCTATTTGTCACGAGGAACCTCAAATTCACACCCCCTTCATCTCTACGAGTCAACAATGTAGAGTTGAAATCCAAATCCACAATTCGTTACCTCGGCATCACCCTGGACCAGCACCTGAACATGACAACGCATATAAAAAACATCACAAAGGCAATATACCATAAGATCAGAACTCTACGTCACCTCCGACACTTACTGGACTTCACAGACTACCGAACAACCTTTCAGGCTCTAGTCCTTCCACATGTTGATTTCGCGAATATTATTCTTCATGGCCTTCCACAGTCGACCTTAAACCCGCTCCGCTTAGCCTTGAATGCAGCCGCAAGAGTCCTCTCCGGATCATCAAGATCCGACCACATAACACCCATCATGAAGGATTTACATTGGCTACTTCTTCACGCCAGGATCCAATACAAATCACTGGTTCTTACCTTCAAAGCCCTAAATAACTACCCCCCTACGCCAATCAGCACGCTAATCCATGGCACCCTAGAAAATAGAAGCAGAAGATCTACTGCACGGAACACGTTAGCAGTCCCCAACCTAATGACTAAATGCACAAAAGCTACCTCCAACAGAGCCTTCTCCTTATTTGCCCCTTTAAACTGGAATGCACTCCCCCATGAAATCCGTGGAATAAAAAGCATCATTCTATTCAGAAAAGCTTTAAAACTCCACCTATTCACAAAATATTACTCAGAAACCTCCAGTGATAGAAGCACATCCAACAACCTGCAAACTTCCCCCATATACCTGCCGCCCCTGCACGTCATCTCCTCAGATAATGGTTAGCTTCACAAAACTAATGCAACACCCATTTACATTAAAGTATTGTACATAGTTTGAGTTAATATGTATTTAGTTCCCCTGGTTTCCTTCCCATGTTCAATTTCCTGTTCTTTGTAAACTCAATGTTGTTTGTATACATTGTAGTATGCTTGTTTGATGTACACCGCGCTGATTTTAATAGCGCGGTATAGAAGCAAATGTTAAATAAATAAATAAATAATAAAATATATATGGGTGTTCTTTTGGGGCCAAGTCACTGATTTATCTGTGTGCTGTGTATGCTGACATCCCAGTTCTGGGTTCATGCACCTCCACTGGGAACATGCACTATGTACTAGCTAGCAGACTGTTTGTAGCTGGTATGTGTCTAGATCAGGGGTGTCCAAACCTGTCCTGGAGGGCCGCAATCCTGGCAGGCTTTTGGGATAGCCCTAATGAATATGCATGATATATATATGCATTAGAGATATCCTGCCAACCTGACTGGTTTGTGGCCCTCCAGGACTGAATTTGGAGACCCCTGCTTTACACCTCTGTCATTTAAGATTGTGAGTGGGCAAGGTACCGATGTCCTAGACATCAAAAGGGTAGATAGACTTTGTCACATTCCTCCTCACTTCTCACCACCACCAAAATGTGGTCTATTAGACAACTTTTTGGTGATGGTGGGAATTGAGAAGGAATGTGAGAAATTCTATCTACCCTTTTGATGTCTAGGACATCTGTACCTTGCCCACTCACAATCTTAAATGACAGAGGTGTATGGCAGGGGTCTCCAAATCCAGTCCTGTAGGGCCACAAACAAGTCAGGTTGGCAGGATCTCTCTAATGCATATATATATCATGCATATTCATTAGGGCTATCCCAAAAGCCTGCCAGGATTGCAGCCCTCCAGGACAGGTTTGGACACCCCTGGTCTATATGGAGTGGCTTGCAGGGTGCAGTGGCTGATGGCTTGCTGCAGGAGGATATCAGATAGTGGTGGGGTGCAGCTTACCATATCCTGGTCTAATGCCTGTCTGCTATTGTGTTGTGGATGTGTATAGAGCTGCATTGACTGCCCTGTAGGGTGTCTGTTCTTCATCATGATTGGGGTTGATGTGCCCCTCTACTGCCACCTTTGCAGGGTGGATCTATTGATGGGGGACCATGTTTGCCACCCTGGGAGGGGGGGGGGGTGGTGCATGTCCCACCTGGGGGGCTACACCTGACTGAGGCAGACAGAGATACCCATGGTGTTTGTTCAGACACTACTTATCTTACACATTAATACTGCTTTGGGCCTCCATCAGCCATGCACGGTGTTGTGGACCTGGTTCTGAGCGCCTCATCGCACACTCAGGGTAAGCACAGTACCCGCACAATGTGACGGTGTGTAGCTAATCTGTGCCAGTAGAACACACGGTCAGTACCCCCTACTAGGCCGAGGTGCTGTGTGGGTGCACCCGGTCACTTCCTCCTACCAGGCCGAGGTGCTGTGGGGGTGCATTCCACATCTTGTGATCATCTGTGGACAGCTGATTTGCATGTGCAGTGCATCATGGGTACGGGTGGTCTAACCCTATCCTGGTGAACACAGCAGACTGTCTGTGTGGTGACGTGCAGGCTCTCTGCAGCCAGCCAGGGACTTGCTAGCAGCTATAGAGCTGTAGCCCAATGGTTACTTCACTGCCTGTGAAACCAGAGGTCATGGGTTCAAACCCATAGTGGGGTTATTTGATAGGGTTGTGGAATGCATTATTTTTCTTTAACGTACATATTTTGATGCCAGCAAAAACACCCTCAGCGTACTGTACCCATAGGGTGCCTCTAAGGGCGCTTTATGGGGCACCCTATAGGGCACCTTATGGTTGCCGTCCATCTAAGGTGCACTATACATGATCCTGTGATGCAACTTATAGGGTGCCCTATAGGTGACAGTTTAGGGTGCTGTGGCGGACAGTGCGCTTTCTAATGTGCCCTATGAAGTGCCTTATGGGGTGCCATATACGGCACCTTCAATTACGGCACGTGAGGGCGTGTTTGCTGGCAGCAAATAATAAAATAAACATACGGTGCTGCAGGAAAAAATATGTACATTGCAAAGCTGATACCACAGCCAGCCTTACGTATTAGGCACCCTGGGGAGCAAACTCATGACCCCTGTATCAGCAGTCAGTGCCCTAACCATTGTGCTCCACTGCTGCTCCTCCTTGCATGTCAGTGCAGCTACTAATGCTTTTCATTCCTTAAAATGCACAGTGCTGCCATCAAAAAACGTACTCTGACCTTATGGTACCTCATAAGGCACCCTCTAAAGCGCCCTATAAGCTACATTCTAGGGTGCTTTGGCAGAAAATGCACTTTAAAATGTGCCTTATAGGGCGCCTTATGTTAACACGCTTTGGGGTGCGTTTGCTAGTACTGATAATTAACATGCCCCCTAAAGCATTCTTGCCCATAATATGCAATGCCTCAGCCAGCCTTGTTCAATGGGCACTGTGGGGACTTGAACCCCTGATCCTTGCACCATTGGTCAGTGTCTTAATCATTGTGCTGTGGCTCTGCTGTTCTGTTTGCACATCAGCGCGCCACTTATACCTCCCAGTATTAGAATGCCACAGGAACATCAGCGCCGCCTTATGCAGCCAAAATCATCAGCGCACCGCTTTATGATGCCCAGTATTTTGCTGCCTCATAAATTAATGCATAGGCCAGCTGTTTTTATTGGGCTCTGTGGGGGATTAAACCCCTGATCCCTACACCATTGGACAATGTTCTGACCATTGTGCTGTGGCTCTGCTGTTCTGTTTTAACATCCGTGCACCACTTATGACACCCAGTATTAAAATGCCTCAAAAAACCATTAGTGCGGCGCATTATGGCGCCCATTATTTATATGCCTCCTAAAATAGCACCTCAGCCAGCTGTCTGCATTGTGCAGAATCGAACCCCTGATCTCTGCACCATTGGTCAGTTTCTTAACCATTGTGCTGTAGCTTTGCTCTCCTGTTTGCACATCAACACTCCACTTATTCCTCCCGCGCAGCCACCTCATGTGCTAACGTGTGGGGCGCATATGGGCGCCGCGCACCTTAGCGCATATGCAAATCAGGGATTTCCTTCTTCAGCGCAAAACGCCCACTCCTTATATGGCACCCGCACTCTACCGCGGCCCCGCACAATTTCAGAGTTTAGTAAACATACCCCTAAGTGTGTTGGATGTTGAGAATGTAAGTTGGCAATGGAAGGTAGAGGGAAAATAATGACCATGGGAGTGAATAATGTGTAAGGTCTTATGTCAATGCCCTTAGAATGTTGTGCTAAAGTTAGTATAATTATAGTATAAGCTAAGGTATAGGAACTATGAAGATGCATTTTAATACAGTATTAGGCTCTACCTCAGCTTTGTTAAATAATAATGTTATGAATTTATAGTTTACTCACAGTTAAAATTAAGTTTGTTATAAATGTATGGTATAGTTGAATAGCTGGGGCAAGGCCAAAAATGACTCTGAAGACATCTCTATGCCCATTTTTGGATGTCTAAAGCACAAACAGTGCTTCCAAAATGACCCCCATAGGAAATAAGCTCAAGGTATGACATCAGGACAATTCACAGGCAAGAAGACCAAATTGCCAGACCACATTTAAGTCACTATTCAATCTCATTTACACACACTCTCCTTATTTATTTAGTTAGTTGCATTTGTCTCCTGCCAATCCAGACACCTGAGCCAGATAAGTTACAATAACTAAAATAACTTAAGTAACAGCAACAATTCAAATCCAGGCTAAAAGCCCACCTCTTCATAGCTGCTTTTGGATCATTCTCCTGTTCACCACCTATATGCATTTTTACCATTCCCCTAGATTTACCCTAGTTCCCAGTTGCTGTGTTGTCTTTCTTAATTAGATTGTAAGCTCTGTGAACAGGGGCTGTCTCTTAAATATATATGTACAGTTTGGCATACTCCATGTAGTACTATATATATATATATATATATATGATAAGTAATAGTAAGCAATAGCAATAAATGTAGCAATTTAAAAATCCTGACTACAGGGTGCGGATCCTGCAGCGCTACTGGATGGCTGCATAGGAGAGTTTCTCCAGTGACTTCTGGGGAATCCTGAGATATTTCCTTCTCCCCGAGATTCATTTTGCTACCTATAAGGGTGTCCCGTGAGCGTGAGTACGCCTGGATTATGTCCTGCAGCAAACCAACAAAATTGGACTTTACTCCAAATATGAATGCCGGTTCTAAGAGGAGCAAGTCAGATCCACTCTCCCCGCACAAGATGGCGGCTGCGTGGGAAGCAGATGAAACAATGAAGGAGGTGTTGGGGAGATACGCACGGTAAGAGAGATAGTCGCGGCGAGTGGAGAGGTGCTGACTCAAGTACAAGCTGAAATACACGATCTGAAGGCACAGATGGAGAGGCTCGGGAGTCGCATAGACAAAGCGGATGCCACTTTGAAAGTGCACGAGGACCAGATAGGGCAGCTCAGGAAGGCCCAGAAGAAAATTGATTGCATGGAATTGGCCATATAAGACCTAAGCAATAGAAACAGAAGAAATAATATTCGGGTCATAGGAGTGCCGGAGGGGGCCGAAGGAACTGACATGATAGAATTTCTGACCCAAGCTATTCCAAAAATGCTGCGGTTAAATTTAACTGGCCCTTTGGAAATTGAGAGAGCGCATAGAGTGCCGGTTCAAGCGGGTCCTCGTAAACAGCAGATGCGACCCATAATTTTTTGTGTATTGAGGTACCAGATTGTCACACAGATCATGAATGCTGCACGTTCGGCTACTATGATAACCTATGAGGGGCACAATATCTCCGTTTTCCCAGACTTTTGCAAAGCCACGGTAGATAAAAGGAAGCAGTTTTTGGCGTTGCGGCCTCGTCTACAGCGTCTGCAAGCAAAGTACGGGCTGTTCTATCCGGCGCGATTCAAGATAACTTTGGATAATCGTACTAAAGTTTTTGATGACCCGGCGATTGAAGCCCAGTTTGTTGAAGATCAGAAAGCCCTGGTGATGCAATGAACTGCTGTGTGTAGATGTCTCGTAAGGACAGCAGTGTATAGGTCCCTGTCCTGTTTTGACAGCATGGGGCGGGTGTTTGGGTGCCTTCTGGGGGCAAAATGTATGGTGGGCAGGGTTATCTGGGGTAGAGGTTGGTAGATGTTTGCAATTACATATGTTGTTTGTAAATGTGTGTATGGGTAAAAAGGCAGCCCGGTATAGAGGGCACCAGGGTAAAGTAATGTTGGGATATGTCAGTGCATATAATGTGTATTAACAGACAGTAGGATGCTTGGGTGGTGAGAGGGTGGAAATGTATATGTGAGTAAATCATTATGGGGCGGGGGTATGTCTAATATAGTATTGGGTGCTGGGAGTCACTGTGGCCTGAATGATGCATGTTGGCTCACCCAAGTTCTGATAACAGCTATATAGTGGTGGAGTACCAGACGCCTTGCAAGCCCTTCTTAGTTTGCCACGGCTATAAGTTAATTTATGCTATGGGTATCCAGAGCGGGTCAAGGGTAATATCCTTCTCTATTATAGTAAAGTGAATCCTCTTAAGTTGCTGTCCTTGAATGTAAAAGGTATTAAGCATCCTGCCAAGCGCAAGAAGATTTTGTTATATGCCCAGAAGCAGGGAGCTGACATTGTGATGTTGCAGGAGACACACTTGGCTACAAGGGAGGCAATAAAGCTCGAACAGGAGAAATATGATCTAGCGGCGCATGCACCTGCTCTTGGAAAGAAGAACGGGGGGGGGGGGCAATTCTGGTTCGGAAGTCGCTAAGGGCCCGCCTTCAAGTTACCAGAATGGATCCTGAAGGAAGATGGGTGAGTGTCCAGATTGAAGTGGAAAGTAGGAGGATGGCGTTGGTTAACATCTACGCGCCCAACTGTGACGATCCCAAATTTTTCAAAAACCTGGCGGAAGTACTCCAAGAGTATTCCGGGCTGCCTATTGTTGTTGGAGGAGATTTTAATATGGTTATGGACCAATTAATTGAATGCCAGCCCGGCAGGGGGAATAGGAAGTGCAGAGCTTTGGAGGTGCTGTCCTCAGTAATGAACGACATTGGATTGGTTGACATCTGGAGAATACTTCATCCAACTGAAAAAGATTTTACCTTTTTCTCCCATCCACATGGATCCTATTCCCGGACAGATTTTTTCCTGGTGTCCAAGCCGCTTGTTAAGGAGATCAGAGGTGCAGACATATTAAGTACTCATATTTCCGACCACGCTGCAATTACCTTGGTGTTGGAGCTGGCGCAGGTGGAAGGGAAGAGCTGTGGATGTTTTTTTCCTAGAGCTCTGTTGGCAGAGGATTCCTTCAAAGTCTATGTTCAACAAGCAATAAAATATTTTTTTGAGCTTAATGATCCAGGTGAAACATCCATATGGGCTTGGTGGGAAGCTTTCAAGGCTTCTATGAGGGCCAAGATTACCAGTTTCACTATTGCTGCCAGAAGAAAGGAAAGGGCTAAGCTCATAGAACTGGACCAGCAGATAAGGGCTGGTGAAAGAATTTTACAGAAATAAGTGAATGCTCATCTACAGAAGCTACGATTTCAATATAACTCGATACTTAGTAGGGAGGTGGAACAGTCTACTTTTGAGTTGCAAATGAGCTACTATGCAGAAATGAACAAGTCTGGAAAGTTGCTGGCTACAAGATTGAAACCTAGATACGGGAAATCCCACATCACAGTCATAGAAGATGCCATTGGGGGTCCCTTGAAGGATAGTCAGGGCATCGCTGAGGCCTTCTGGACATTTTATTAACAATTGTATTCGGGGGGGCGGAGCCTGATGTCCAGCGGGTAGGACGCTTTGCGTTGAAGCTCCCGAGAGGCCTACTCAGAATCCTGACTTAATACCTATATAAATTCACTATTTTGCTCCGAGCTGACCGGGGCACCTCGGGGGGATGGCGGCCCACAAACCAGCGCGCTTGGACTTCGGGTCTCCTTCTTCTTCTCATGGAAAACGTTCCAAAACGGAGGTATCCTCCCCGCAGAAGATGGTTCCATTTCGTGAAAACCCCGCAATGCACCTGGAGATTTTGGAGGAAATACGCGGCGTGAAGGAATTGGTGCAGTCAAATGGAGAAGCGCTTCGAGCCATGCGAGAAGACTTTGGAGTGCTCCAAGACCGACTTGAAGGTCTTTCATTACGGCAGGACAATATGGCGGGGGTCCTCGACTCGCACGAGGTGCGCTTGGGCAAACTGGACGAGGCTGAGCGCCAGATACAGAATCTTCAAAAGGAGCTGGAAGATAGCAATAATCGCGCCCGTCGCAACAATGTGAGGCTTCTTGGAATGCCGGAGGGAGTGGAAGCAGGAGATATAAGAGAATTCTTGCTCAAAACTCTTCCCTCCTTGCTGAAGATTAATTTTCACAGAGAACTGGAAATCGATCGAGCACACCGTGTTCCTGCCCGCATGGCGCTCAACCGCACGACCCCCCGGCCTATTGTCTTTAGCTTGCTACGATATCAACAAGTGGAACAAATTTTGCATGCTGCCCGAGCGAATCATCATTTGGAATATGAAGGTCGTAAGGTCTCCTTCTTTCCTGATTTGGCAAAGCCTACCGTTGACCGTCGGAAGAAACTCCTTGCTCTTCGCCCTCGACTTCAACAGCTACAGGCTCGCTTTGGCCTGTTGTATCCAGCGAAGCTCCGAGTGACTCTCCATAACCAGACCAGGACGTTCGAGGATCCTGATCTATTATCAACATTTTTGGACTCCAAAGAAGCAGAACAGATGCGCTAATCCCAAATTTTGGACTCTTATCTGCCGGCTCTGTCCGCCATTTTGAAGGGCCCGATGCGGCGATCATAGCCCAGCACTGAAATAGCCTGGACTTTCTTTCTTTCTCTGTATGACTTTTGTCTTTGGTCTCCTATCCCTTCATGATGTGTGCCTCGGTCGGATTCGGAGCACGCACAGTCCTACAGGTTATATGTTTTTTCAATTTCGGCCTTCTCTGGGGTTTCTCCCCGCAGACACATGGTCGCCAGTAATTTTGGGGTTTTGCTTCTCCTCTACCGTACTGCGGTTATCTTTGTTAATGTGGGGCGCTTCATTGTATTATATTAGCTTATTTTCCTATGTCATGTGTACAGCCAGATACAGTCAGTTTGAGGGACACAGTGAAATTATGTGTGCTATCATGCTCAGAATTTTAACTTTTTTTTCTAAATGGCCTCATATAAAATCTTATTATTCATTGTACAAGGCATTGCTGGTCCACTCAGCAGAAAGAAAATCCTTAGCTATTTTAGCCACGATTACGTTGATTAGGTGTTTCTTCAGGAAACGCACTACACTCTGCTGTAACACTGAAACTCAATGCTAGGCCTCACATGGTAGCTGCCTACTCTCCCACTGTTTCCAAATGGTACGGGATAGTCATTCTGGTCAAGAAGTTCTTGCACGCTACTGTACCTGATATTAGCGCTGACATTGAGGATAGATGGGCCCGTGTACACCCTGAGGTAGGAGATAGTGAATTCACGTGTATTTGCACTATGTCCCGAATGTGGACAACCCTGCTCACTATGCAAGTTTTGCGCAGTTGGCCTCGGCCTCCGCGAATGCTCCATTAATACTTGGTGGCGATTTTATTCAAGTGTTCCCTCAATCTTTTCTTCTCAAACAAGGTACTTGTTGGTTGGAAGCTCCAGTATCGAGCAGACCTGTGTGGCTAGATATAGTAGCGGGCCTTTGCTCACCGATTCCTTTTACCTTACTCCCTGGTATGACTCTCCCATTAGACTCCCACTATCCACCAATGTTTTTCGACACTTTAGGTGCCTTTAATATTCCTATGCAACCTTTCGACTCCCGACTTTGGTCAGTGTAACTTCAGCATTGCATTCGGAGCTCTAGAGTACTCCCGCCATCGGCACTCTCTGCATAAGCTTGATTGGAAACTTCCGATCTCTAGGTAGTTTACCGGGTGTAGCATCCAATTTTACTAAACCTTATGTAATGCTATCGCTAGAGATACCTCTATAGCGCAGAAAGTATGGGAGAGAGAATTGCATGTGACTTTAACCTCGGAGCAATGGAGCCTTATCTGGAGCAGAGGGACACGGGTTTCCGACCCGCCTCACTCACTCAGACCCTCTTCTTTCTAGCCCACCGGTGTTTTTACACTCCTCCCAGTTTAGACATATGGAACACTACTCAGGGTAATGGTTGCTGGACACGTCCTGTGGCCATTGGTTTATTCCTTCATTTCATGTTATGCATGAATATCCCGCACTACAGTATAACTGGCGTCGGGTCTGGGGTCGTATTTAGTCTATATTGCACTCTCAGGTGTCCCTTTCTCGGAGGGTAGTGGGACTTCGCCCAGTTGCGGGGATCCCCTCTCTCCCAAGAAATGGCTTATCTCCTTTTGAACTTTATGCTTGGCATTGCTGTTTCCCTTATTGAGTAACACTGGGAAATTAGTTCCCATCTGAGCCTCAATGAATGGTGAATCATGCCTGTCTCTACAGTAAATATGAACAAATACCTCGTCTGTGTGCTTCCTCCGTTCAGACTCCTTCTTATTGGTCTTAACGGAAGATGTTCAATGAATATGTACATTTTGCCAAATGCTCTCATCTGACTGTCTAACTTTGTATATATCTCTGTCTCATGATCATGCTGTATTGTGGATATTTTTTGATTGTTTGATGTATAATCACTGTTACCTGGGGTGGGGGGTAATGGGTTTACTTTTCCTTATTGTATACTTGTTTTGTATCTTTTGGTGTGTTGTTTCTTTGTTTGTTGCAAAATGAAAATAAAAGTTTCAAAAAAAAAAAAAAACAATTGTATTCGTCGGAAGCCATACGGAACGAGGATGATATGGGGAGCTTCTTGGATCAGATAGAGCATCCCAGCCTGGGCCGGAGCAGAAGGCGGCTCTAAATAGAGAGCTGGAGAGAGAGGAGGTGATGGAAGCCCTAGTAAGAATGAAGGCGAGTAAAGCCTCAGGGCCGGATGGAATCCCAGTGGAATTTTATCAGTTGTTCACAAAGGACCTTTTGCCATTTATGTTGGAGTATTATCAACAACTGCGAGAGTTGGATAATTGTGCAGGGGCTTTCGCGGAGGCCACTATTGTGGTTCTGGAAAAACCTGGGAAGGACCCGAAGATGGTGGGCAATTACAGACCCATCTCTCTACTTAATGCGGACTATAAAGTGTATTCGTCATTGCTGGCTAATTGCGTCAATAAGGTCTTGCACCTGCTTATACACCCGGATCAATGTGGATTTGTGAGTGGAAGATCTGCAACTGAAATGCCCGGTTACTCTGTAATTTGCTAGAGGTAGCGGATTGGGAAGACTCACTGCTTATTGGCCTATCGTTGGATGCTGAAAAGGCTTTCGACAGACTGGAGTGGCCCTTCCTATTTTGAGTGCTGGAGTGGTTTGGATTCCCTGATAAGTTTGTGCGTATGATTCGGGTGTTGTACGCGAATCCTTCAGCTCGGATACTTGCCAATCAAGTGCTGTCCAACTCTTTCTCACTACACAGGGGCACCCATCAGGGATGTCCGATGTCCCCCCTGTTATTCAACTTGGCTTTGGAACCATTAACGATACTTGTACGACAGACAAGGGAAATTAAGGGAATTAGCATTGAGGATCTCCATATTAAAGTTTTGGCGTATGCGGATGACCTGTTGTTCTTTTTGCAGCTGGTGTCAATTAACCCTTCACTCCAGCTGATTGGCAATTACTCCCGGTATTCTGGGTATAGAGTGAACTGGACAAAGTCGGTGGCTTTCCCCATGAGTTGGAGTGCAACTGCAGATATGGTACAACAATTCTCTTTCAAATGGGAATCCTCGACTATAAAGTATCTGGGTGTCCAGTTTGGGGCTTCGCTGGATGAAACAAGGAGAGTTAATATGGAAAAGGTGAAGGAGGTCACCCGGACATTTTCTCTGCATTGGTCTCCTCTCCATTTGTCGTGGTGGGGGAGATTGGAGTCCATTAAGATGACTCTAATGCCCAAAATAAATTATATCCTGGGGATGGTTCCTATACTGTTCCCAGGAGCAGTATATAAAGAGGTGGAGCATATTCTTGCTTCCTTCCTATGGAATGGGAAAACTCTGAGGATAGCTTTGAAGAAGCTTAAAGCAAATAAGCTGGAGGGGAGAGTTCACTTTCCAGACTTCCTGTGGTACCATATGGCAGCAATTCTCAAACAAGGTAGCTTATGGTCTGCTGGAGTTTCTTTATCTCAGAAGCCGGTGTGTCTTGAACTGGAAGAGCGCTTGGCTTCACCTCTCCCGGTGCATCTGCTGATGGGTATGAGATGCCCTGAGGAAGTCAAGGTTGGACGTATTATCATCTCTACTCAGAGGGGCTTTCAGAGTCTCCTTTCGACTATGGGGAAAGACAACATCCCTTCACGGCAGCTTCCTTTATGGCACAACCCCTTGCTAAAGATTAATAAGTCTTCCTTTGCCTGGGCGGAATGGCAGAGATGCGATGTCTGGTTGGTGGGAAGCTGCTAGATGGTGACAGTTGGAAACCATTCAGCGTGCTGCAAAAGGATTTGGGGATTCCATCTGTAGGGATTATAAGGTTTAGGTATATGTTCCTGGTTCATAATCACTCAATGGCCTTTATTCTGCTCTAATAAAAATATATATATACCAACCAGTCTGTCATTACAGTGGGCAAGAAGAAACAGGCCAGCATAAAGAACCATATAAGGAAATATCATATAAGCCTTAGAAAAGTGTATGCTTGGATTGAAGGGTCCATGCAGAGACTTTTTTGCAGAAGGCACATACACAGGAAACCATGCAAAGAAGAATATGCTGAGCACATCAGCCCTGAAGAAGAAAAAGACAGTTGATGGTTGGAAGGTATGGCATAAGAGCAAACGAAAAGGAACTTGAGTGGGTATTAAAACAGGAACAAGGGGATAGAAAGGAAGTAACAGGAAACAGATGGCAAGAGGAGATGAGATACAAGGGGGGGGGGAGATAGATTTGGGAGCTGTGCATGTATACGGAAATCAGAAAAATGTATATATGTAACACGACTATTATATTCATGGGAGGAGGGATTCTGAGGTCTGATGACTAACAGAAATTCTCCTCTCCCTTGCCTGTATTTGTCCATCAGTTATCTAATAAACAGAGATTCTGATTGCACCTGTACTGACTTTTTGGATCTGGACTATACAGGAAATTAGTGATAATTAGTAATCGGTCTCTTGTAAGTAACAGGGCCTTACACATCTAAATGTTATTTTCAATGGCTCCAACTTAGGAACTGTTTAGGCAGTTTGAAGAAAAAGCCTAATGATTATCCGGATGCTTGGATGTTGGAAACGGTAATGGTGGATGTACATGCCAAGAAAGGGGGTGTATCTAGGTTGTATTCTGCCTTCAGGAGCAGCAGTGTGGAATCGCTGAGGGGCCTACAGAAATTGTGAGAGGAAGAGACGGGTGCCAATATGTCCCGACAAGCTTGGAATCGCTTCTGGAGTCCAATAGTTCATGTTTCTAGATTGGCAGCGCTTACACAGTCTTTGTTTTTCTTCGCCCATAGGGCATATATTACTCTGGTAAAGCTGTCCAAGTGGAATAAGGATGCGTCCCCAAGCTGCTGGTCCTGCCAGGGGGATATCGGTACCTTGAGGCATATGTTCCTGGATTGCCCGTGCATTCAAGGATTTTGGGATCCAGTATGGAAAAGAATACAACAGGTGTTTAACTTCTCCTTTCCTCTGTCATGGGGTATAATTGGCTTAAGGTCGCTCGCGGACATCCCCATGCTGCCTAAGAAGCATTTTTTCGGATTGAACTTCATGCTGGCAATAGCTATAAAACTTATCCTTAGTAAGTGGAAAGACTCAACAACCTTAACATGGCAGACATGGTGGAATCAAGTGTGCCTATATAGCAAATATGAGAAAGCGCATGATAAATTTGCTCGGGCCAGAGGGAGGAGGGTTCCCGGGTATAAATGGGCTGCTCTGGATTTCTTTGCGGGAATTTCTGATAGTGGCTAAGTTTCTTAGGAGGGGCTTGCTAGGTGTTGGGCTGAAGGAGGATAATTGGTAGTCTGGTACGGGTGTTCAGTGTTGGATGAAGGTTGTGTTTTGTGTATTCTTGTTTGTTATAAAATGTAAAAATATTAATAAAAAAAATCCTGACTACAGATATCAACAATCAATGGCAAAAAAAGTCTGCAAGACATATAGGGCCTGGTTTTTGAAAGACATTTACATGGTTTATAGCCCAGTTAACTATGCAAATGCTTTAAATGAGGATATTCAATGGTACTTACATGGTTAGTGCATTGAGTATCCCCTTCTATCTCCCCTACACGTCCTGATGCTGTCCGGTTAGCATCAGAGCATGTTGGGAGCATTCCGGGGCAGAGCAGAGACAGAGACTGTTGCTAACTAGGCAGCCAAACAATCACAAAAAACCCCCCACTCTATCCCAATGAATCCAAAACAAAAATAGAGTAAATGATGTGAGCAAACATGTGAATGTAATTTTTGTCGGAAGGCAGCCCGGAGGAATGAACTAAACTCTTGAAGCTGTGACTTCCATTTTAATTGGTTTAAATTTAACCCTATAACCAATTTATGCCAAGGTAAAACCACCACAATAAGGTGTCACCTACACCAAAATCCAAAAATGGTTAAAAGTTAAAAATGGTTGAGGCAAGTAAAGAAAAACGTGGTACTTATCAGAACCGCTGCTTCCCTTTCTCGGCTGTATCTTCACAGAGAAAACAAGCAGCTACCACATGCTGCCCGGTTAGCGACCTGTGCCTAAAAGATAGGCAAGGGAAACCTTTGCCTATCTTTAAGGCGCAGGAGTTAACCGTGCAGCATGAAATATTGCTGCTGCCCAGTTAGCTTCAGTGGCTTCCTGTGTCTGCAGCGATCACCAGATATTCAATGCCGTCACTGCAGCATTGACTATCCGGGTTAAAGGTTAGTGGGGAGAGCAATGCGCTGACGAGGCCCATAGCCCTTCGAAATGTGCACAGCTCAATATCGGGCCCGTAGAATACCTTTCTAGACAAAGTGAAATTGCTAGTAAGCTCAGAATGGAAGACATACCCAACCTTCCCTTCAAAAAAATAGTTTCCCATGTTTGTCCTCTATCACTACTATGATCAACCATTCTGCCCCAAATGGTGTAATACTTTCTCCTCACAAGATAAAGTACACTTCTCTCATGCTATTTTTCCAACATCCAACTGGCAGGAGCAGCTCAAGGGTTCTTGCTGCCCTAGGCAGGCCCAATGTGCCACCCCCACCACACTGCCTCGCTGCCCCTGACATCCAGCCTCTCACCGGGAGTTGATGGCTGGCATGGCATGTCAATCTCCTCTTAAAGCACATGCGCGCACTCATGGCCTGCCGCTCCTGGCCCCTCCAAATTCCTGTCAGAGGGGCAGGAGTGGCAGGACGCTTGCACACATGCGTGCCCTTTAAAGACTGCTATGGCTTCAAAGAGGTGATTGCCATGCCACCCATCAACCCCCGGTGAAAGGCTGGATGTCAGGAGCGGTGCAGCAATGGCACACAATGTGGTGGGGGTGGCGCATCCTAGTCCATATGGAAAAAGATGAATATGCTGGGTTTCAGGCAAGGGAAAGATTATGTCATGTCTCATTTTCCCATTTGTCCTATACATACTGGCGTTCTTTTCATTTTCTGCTTCAGTTTTTATTGTAATCTATTATAAAGCGCTTTGCTGTACCCACATTAAGCAGTATAGCAAACCTTAAATAAATTAAATGTTAAAAGTATGAATATAAAGATGAACAAGGCCATATCCAGTATAAAGGGACCATTTATTGACATCACTAAAATAAGTTGGATACAGTATTGTGCAGCTAAAATTATTACTGCTAGAATAATACCAGCTAAAGTGCAGGGCCAGAAGAAAAAGAAAACAATAACAGTTCTGCCTTGGAAAAAGCGCATCGAGGGAAACATACAGTCATTGTGCAGAGGTCTCCATTATAGATGGGTATTTGAAAGGATTAAGATCATCAAAGATATTAAGGAAAATCCAAGGCATCAAGCTGAAGCATGTTGCATAAACAGAAGAAGACCTGAAATTTATATGTTCCAACAATAAATTGAAAGTAGCAGCAGAAGCGCAAAAAATTCAAAGATATGAAGAAAAACAAAAAGAAAGATATCAAAATAAGCTATTTAGAGAGAACCCAAAACAATTTTACAGGGAATTGGGAAAAAGCATTAAGATAATAAAAACATCACCAACCAAAGCCGAAACAGAAAGCTTCTGGAGAAAACTATATGAAGACCCATAAAGTACAATCAAGAAGCGGAATGGTTACCCTGAATACAGGAGCATTTAGAAAAAACAGACATCACACCTATGGAATGGCCTGCAGTAACAACAAAAGAGCTGGAAAGTAGGTTAAAACGAGCCCCAAACTGGAAGAGCCCCGACCCAGATGGAGTAACCAACTTTTGGCTCAGTTAACATCACTCCACCCAGATCTGGTGAATTGTAAAAATCATTTGTTTATGCAGCCAGACTTAACACCACAATGGCTTGCTATAGGAAGAACATTTCTCCTTCCCAAACCATACCCCAGTAACACTCCCAACAATTATAGTCCAATAACTTATCTACCTATAATTTATAAGCTGTTCGCTGCAATAGATGCAGACAGAATGTACTATATGAGCATATCGAGTCCAATAACATCATGACAATAGAGCAAAAGGGCAGCAAGAGAGAAGCATATGGCACCAAAGAGCAGTTAATGTTGAATAAGGCTATCATGGTCAGCGCTAAGAAAAGCAGAAATCTCAGTATAGCATGGATTGATAATAAGAAAGCTTTTGACAGCATCCTGCACTCATGGATAATAAATTGCCTTGAAATGTATAAAATAAATCTTGGTTTGACAAAGTACATTAAGTTCACCATGACAATGTGGCAAACCATGTTCTTTTTGAAATACGAAGATGGTCATTATATCAGGATTCAACGAGAAATATTTTACCCCTTCTGTTTTGTGTGGTGCTTAATCCAATGAGTACTCTCATCAACTCTTTGGGATATGGATTTAGCATGAACCTAAAGAAGGTGACAACCCAAAAACAACATCTGATGCAGTTATGTATATATGTAAATATGTGAATATGTGAATATCTGTCCCTCTCCTTAAGACCCTACACCGTGTGCTGTGCCGTGCTTTCCCTTCCAAATCAATTGTATCCTCCTTTAAATTTATGTAATGATTTGTCAATATCACGTCTGTAATCAAGCCGCTACTGATCACTGGAAGTAGCGGCATACAAATATATGCTAAATAAATAAATATCTCATTTATTATTTGTATAGATAGTAACATAGTAACACAGGGCTCGAAATTGAGGTAGGCAGGTTATGCGCCACAGTGGCGCATAGCCTGCCTCCCTAACCCCTTAACCCGGATATTCACTTCTGTGCCAGTGGAAGTGAATATCTGGGTTAGCCCAGATGCCCCGGCAGCTGCAGAAGCTACACAGGTAGCCGCAATTTTTGTTGCTACCCTCATAGCCTCTGCGTCTTAAAGATAGGCGAGATTGTTCTCACCTATCTTTAAGGCACAGAGGGCTACAAGGATTGCAATGAAAATTGATGCTACCCATGTAGCCCCTTCCTTTGCCCCTGCTCCACCCTAGAAGGTCCCTAACATACCTCGATGCTATGCAGATAGCATCTGAACGTGTTAGGGGCTTAGCCTGGATATTCAAAGGGCACTACCAATGTAGGTGTCTTTTGAATATCTCAGATAAGGCCCTTGTATGAGTAACTAAGGAAGTTACCCACGTAAGGGCCTTTGAATATCGGGCCCATAGTATATGACAGCAGATAAAGACCAGTGTGGTCCATCTAGTCTGCCCAGCAAGGCAGCAAGGATGGGTGCACCTGCCACTCCATACAGGTCACCCTCCCCATGCCTTTGTTTAGGGGTGTATCCACCGCTCCATGTAGGTCACCCCTATTTGTTGAGATATAAGAGATTTTATCCTGTTGCTATAAAAGGATTCACTGTGTCTGTCCCATGCCATTTTGAATTCTGTCACTGTATTTTCCCCCCACCACTTCCATTGGGAGGGCATTCCAAGCATCCACCACTCTTTCAGTGAAAAAGTATTTCCTGACATTGCCTTTCAATTTACCCCCTTGCAGCTTCATGTTATGCCCTCTGGTTTTAGAGTTTCCCCGTCTTTGGAAGAGGTGTGTTTGTTCATTATTTCTCTTTAAGTATTTAAAGGTCTAAATCATATCTCCCTTGTCCCTCCTCTCCTCCAGAGTGCACATATTTAGGTCTTCAAGTCTCTTCTCATAAGTCTTCTGACACAGGCTCCAAATTATTTTGGTCGCCTTCCTCTGAACTGCTTCCAGCATTTTTATATACTTTATGAGATATGGTCTCCAAAACTGAACACAATATTCCAAGTGATGCCTCACCAACAACTTGTACAGTGGCATTAGTACCTCTTCTTTTTGCTGATAATTCCTCTTTGTATGCCATCCAGCATCCTTCTGGCTTTAGCCACTGCCTTGTCACACTGTTTTTCTACCTTGAGATCCTCAGAAACAATCACTCCGAGGTCCTTTTCCTGGTCCGTGCACACCAACCTCTCGCCCCCTATCGCATACAATTCCTTTGGATTTCTGCATCCCAAGTACATGACACTGTACTTCTTCACATTAAATCTTAACTGCCAAGCATTAGACCATTCTTCCAGCTTTTGTAGATCTTTCCTCATGTTATCCACTCCCTCGGGGGAGTCCACTCTGTTACAAATGTTTGTGTCATCTGCAAAAAGACAGACTTTTCTATTCAGTCCCTTAGCAATATCACTCACAAATACATTGAACAGATGATCTGAACCTCTATAGCAGCGATGGCGAACCTATGGCACGCGTGCCAGCTGTGGCACGCGAAGGCCTTGCAGCTGGCACGCGTGAAGGTCCGCAGAAAAAGAAAAAGCGGGCTCTGGCTGCTGCCGCGGACGCGGCAGCATGCAGTGTCCCGCGGGGCCCCCTCCGCCCGCTAAGCCCCTCTGCAAGGGCTTTCAGATTCGCGAGGGAGACAGCGTCTCCCTCGCGTCTCTGTTAAGCCCGCAGGGGCTAATGGGAAATTTCCCATCAGCCCCTTTAGACGCGAGGGACTGATGGGAAATTTCCCATTAGCCCCTGCGGGCTTAACAGAGACGCGAGGGAGACGCTCTCCCTCGCGAATCTGAAAGCCCTTGCAGAGGGGCTTAGTGGGCGGAGGGGGCCCCACGGGACATTGCATTCTGCCGCTGCCGCGGCAGAAGCCAGAGCCAGCTGCTTTTTTTTTTTTTTAAATTTGCCCTGGGGGGTGGGTTAGGACTGCTAATGGGCTAGGGGGGGGGTTAGGACTGCTAATGGGCTAGGGGGGGGGTTAGGACTGACTGCTAATGGGCTGGGGGGGGGGGTTAGGACTGCTAATGGGCTAGGGGGGGGTTAGGACTGCTAATGGGCTGGGGGGGTAGGACTGCTAATGGGCTGGGGGGGTAGGACTGCTAATGGGCTGTGGGCTGATGGGGGCTGTCTGGAAATGGGGCGATGGGGGGTTAGGACTGGTAATGGGCTATGGGGGGGGTTAGGACTGCTAATGGGCTAGAGAGGGGGGGTTAGGACTGCTAATGGGCTAGGCGGGGTTAGGACTGCTGATGGGGAGGGGTTAGGACTTGAGGTGGGCTGTTGGGTGGGGTTAGGACTGGAAATGGGCTGATGGGGGGTTAACACTGGAGGTGGTCTGATGGGGTTAGGACTGGTAATGGGCTATGGGGGGGGTTAGGACTGATAATGGGCTATGGGGGTCTGGGACAAGAAATTTGCTGAGGGGGAGGGGTTAGGACTTGAGGTGGGCTGATGGGGTTAGGACTGGTAATGGACTGTGGGCTGATGGGGGGTTAGGACTGGCAATGGGCTATGGGGGGCTGACTGGAAGTGGGCTGATGGGGGGTTAGGACTGGAAGTGGGCTGATGGGGGGTTAGGACTGGAAGTGGGTTGATGAGGGGGGGATAGGACTGGTATTGGGTTGGGGGGTTTGCTAGGACTGGAAATGGGTTTTGGGGGGCTGCTAGGACTGGAAATGGGCTGATGCAGGGACTAGAAGGGAATGGATGCTGGGTGAGGCTGGAACTAGAAGGGAGCTGGTGTTGGGGGAGGATTAGAATGGGATGGGGCTGGGAGAGTAAAATGGAGAGGGGAAAAATATTTTGTGTGGGAGGCATGTTTACTAAAAGTTAGTGTATGGTAACATTATGCAAATATTTATGCAAATGAAGCACCTTATGCAAATGGAGCTTTAATTGACGTGCTGGCACTTTGAGGAAATTCTTTGGTTTTGTGCGGCAGTTTGGGCACTCGGGCTCAAAAAGGTTAGCCATCACTGCTCTATAGTATCAGCAACCAACAATTAGCAGAGCAACTCCATGTGCTGAAAAGCTTTTCTGATAACAACAGGATGACCTTTGCAACTTTTTTTTAGAGAAAAATTGAGCAAAACAGAAAGCATTTCCCTGGCTGAAGGCTGTGACATCAAGGACCTTGAACAGGAAGGCGTATATAAGTATAAGGAACGACACTGAAGCAGAAATTACTGAGAAAAAACATCAGTAAAGAATACTACAAGAGATTAAAATCATTATTGGAAAGTGTTTTTACATCACGGAATAAGATACAAGCCATTAATCAGTTGGCAATTTCTGTACTTTCATACAGCTTTGGGGTTGTGGATTGGTCTCTTAAGGATCTTGAAAAACTGGATGTGTGAACATGAAAAGTCCTCCATGCCCATGAAGTGATTTATAAGAATCAGTGTATGCAACTGATGGCTATATGGAGAATGCAGTGATCCATCACATCAGCACTATACTATGCAGGGACAATGTGTTCTTCCTGCGCATGACAGCTACAAGATGTGAAAATGACCTGTTTCTGCAGCAACCCTGATTGTGACGGGGGGCACACATCACCTGGTCCCCAGGACAAGCCTTGCAATAAATGGACTCTCCAGATTCTGGAGCAGATCTCTTTCACTGCCATTGTGCTACAGGTATTGTCTGCTGTTTCTGATGCTAGTCATTTGGTATCCTGTACACAGGGGCGGCCCAAGGGGGGTGCGGGGCCATGTGCGGAGACTCGGTGCGGGGCCTCATTTGCATAAGGTGCCTCATTTGCATAAATATTTGCATAATGTTACCATGCACTACCAACTTTTAGTAAACATGCCTCTTAATGAGTATATGGATAAAGAAAGACTAAAAGGTTTCTACATTCTATAATCCAGTACCAACCGCCAGGCACATTAGGAACTACTACAAACACTGCCCATTTAGAACCCATAGCAAACCTGCCGTATCCTAACAGCACTACCAGGACTCACAAAGCACCATACCCTAACTATCAAAAGACAACACTGCAAATATTAAACCAATACATTTCAGAGAACAATAATACATGACCTACTGGGGAAAGAACAAGTGGCAATGTCAAATAGGAATTACATAAACAGAATACCTCAGCTCAGTTACACATGCAGAACATAGACCATCACCAAACAAGGAATCACAATTTAGAAACAGGAAGACAATAATTAAACTGGGAACCCCAAAAGCCAAACTTGGAATATACAACAACACTGTAGAAATAAAACTATAAATTAATTTCCTCTTGTACTAAACAAAGCGCAAAAATTAATGATGCACATTTCCCAGAGCTGACATATTCCAGTTAATAAATTCAAATAAAGAGATATTTTTCTACCTTTTGTGCATTTTTTTTCAGTTGCAATTGTTCCAGCCACTTTCTTCTGGTTTCTTCGTGTCTTCTGCTAACTCTCCATCTGCTGTCCATTTGTCCTTTCTTCTGTCTTCTTGGGTTTTTTTTTTTTCCATTCTCTCTCTACATCTGCTTTAACATACTAATCTTTCTCCTTTTGCTCTTTCCTCATTCCTATTTCATCCACTCAAATTTTATCCCTCCATCCTCAATCCCCACTTACTCTCCCAATATCCGGCCAATTGTAGATTTGTTTTCCCTCCCACGCAAAATATTTTTCCCTCTCCATTTCACTCTCCCAGCTCCATCCCATTCTAATCCTCCCCCAACATCAGCTCCTTTCTAGTTCCAGCCCCACCCAGCATCTGCTCCCTTCTTGTCCCTGCATCAGCCCATTTCCAGTCCTAGTCCCCCATCAGTCCATTTCCAATCCTAACGCCCCCACAGCCCATTACCAGTCCTAACGCCCCCACAGCCCATTACCAGTCCTAACGCCCCCCACAGCCCATTACCAGTCCTAAGCCCCTATCAGCCTACTTGTAGTCTTAGCCCCCCATAGCCCATTACCTGTTGTAACCCCCCATCAGCCCATTACCTGTCCTAACCCCCCCATAGCCCATTACCTGTCCAAATCCCATCAGCCCACTTGTAGTCGTACCTCCCCATTGCCCATTATCTTTTGTAAACCCCCCACATCCCATTTCCTGTCCTTACCCCCCCATAGCCCATTACCTTTCCTAATCCCCCCATCAGCCCACTTGTATTCGTACCTCCCCATAGCCCATTACCTGTTGTAACCCCCCCTTAGCCCATTACCAGTCCTAATGCCCCCCACAGCCCATTACCAGTCCTAACACCCCCCACAGCCCATTTCCAGTCTTAGCCCACCGCCCCATAGCCCATTTCCAGTCCTAATCCCCCCATCAGCCCACTTGTAGTCGTAGCCCCCCATAGCCCATTACCTGTCATAACGTCCCCCATCAGCCCATTTCCAGTCTTAGCCCCTCCATAGTCTATTACCTGTCCTAACCCCCATAGCCCATTCCCAGTCTTAACCCCCCCATCAGCCCACTTTCAGTCCGAATCCCCTATAGCCCATTACCAGTCCTACCCCCCCATCAGCCCACTTGTAGTCGTAGCTCCCCATAGCCCATTACCTGTTGTAACCCCCCTAGCCCAGTACCAGTTCTAACCCCCCCAGCCCATTACCAGTCCTAATGCCCCCACAGCCCATTACCAGTCCTAACGCCCCCCACAGCCCATTACCAGTCCTAACCCCCTTACAGGCTTCTTTTTGTACTAGCCCCCCCATAGCCCATTACCTGTTGTATCCCCCCATCAGCCCATTACCTGTCCTTATCCCCCCATCAGCCCACTTGTAGTCGTACCTCCCCATAGCCCATTACCTGTTGTAACCCCCCCATAGCCCATTACCAGTCCTAATGCCCCCCACAGCCCATTACCAGTCCTAACGCCCCCCACAGCCCATTTCCAGTCTTAGCCCACCGCCCCATAGCCTGTTTCCAGTCCTAATCCCCCCATCAGCCCACTTGTAGTCGTAGCCCCCCATAGCCCATTACCTGTCATAACTTCCCCCATCAACCCATTTCCAGTCTTAGCCCCTCCATAGTCTATTACCTGTCCTAACCCCCCATAGCCCATTCCCAGTCTTTACCCCCCCCATCAGCCCACTTCCAGTCCGAATCCCCTATAGCCCATTACCAGTCCTACCCCCCCCCATCAGCCCATTTACAGTCCTTACCCCCTCCCTCCCCATCAGCCCATTTACAGTCCTTACCCCCCTCCCTCCCTCCCTCCCCATCAGCCCATTTACAGTCCTTACCCCCCTCCCTCCCTCCCCATCAGCCCATTTACAGTCCTTACCCCCCTCCCTATCAGCCCATTTACAGTCCTTACCCCCCCATCAGCCCATTTACAGTCCTTACCCCCCCCCTTCCTCCCTCCCCATCAGCCCATTTACAGTCCTTACCCCCCCCTCCCTCCCTCCCCATCAGCCCATTTACAGTCCTTACCCCCCCCTCCCTCCCTCCCCATCAGCCCATTTACAGTCCTTACCACCCCTCCCTATAAGCCCATTTACAGTCCTTACCCCCCATCAGCCCATTTACAGTCCTTACCCCCCTCCCTCCCTCCCTCCCCATCAGACCATTTACAGTCCTTACCCCCCTCCCTCCCTCCCCATCAGCCCATTTACAGTCCTTACCCCCCTCCCTCCCTCCCCATCAGCCCATTTACAGTCCTTACCCCCCCTCCCTCCCTCCCCATCAGCCCATTTACAGTCCTTACCCCCCTCCCTCCCTCCCTTCCCATCAGCCCATTTACAGTCCTTACCCCACCTCCCCATCAGCCCATTTACAGTCCTTACCCCCCCTCCCTCCCTCCCTCCCCCCCCTCCCCATCAGCCCATTTACAGTCCTTACCCCCCCCTCCCCATCAGCCCATTTACAGTCCTTACCCTCCCCATCAGCCCATTTACAGTCATTACCCCCCTCCCTATCAGCCCATTTACAGTCCTTACCCCCCCATCAGCCCATTTACAGTCCTTACCCCCCCTCCCTCCCCATCAGCCCATTTACAGTCCTTACCCCCTCACTCCCTCCCTCCCCATCAGCCCATTTACACTCCTTACCCCCCCTCCCTCCCCATCAGCCCATTTACAGTCCTTACCCCCCCCCCATCAGCCCATTTACAGTCCTTACCCCTCCCCCCCCCTCCCCATCAGCCCAGCTAAGTTTTAAAAAAAAACCCAGAAACCGGCTGCTGCTGCCGCTGCCGCCGCCGCCGTGGCAGCGGCAGAATGGAGAATCCCGCGGGGCCCCCCTGTCCAGCAGTCTTCTAAGCGGCCTCAGCGCGGGCTTTTCAGAGCCGCGCGAAGGGAGAGTTTCCCTTTCTCTCGCGGCTCTGTTAATCCCGCCGCGGGGCTGATGGGATTTCCCATCAGCCCCGCGGCGTGATTAACAGAGCTGCGAGAGGAGAAGCTCTCTCTCTTCGCGCAGCTCTGACAGCCGACGGAGGCCGCATAGAAGACTTCAGGACAGGGGGGCCCCGCGGGATTCTCCATTCTGCCGCTGCCACGGCGGCAGCAGCAGCAGCAGCCGGTTTCTGGTTTTTTTTTTTTAACTTAGCTGGGCTGATGGGGGGGGGTGGTAAGGACTGTAAATGGGCCCCTCTCCATTCTGCCGCTGCCACGGCGGCAGCGGCAGCAGCAGCCGGTTTCTGGTTTTTTTTTTTAACTTAGCTGGGAATCTGGGATGCAAGATGTTTTTTGCGCGGGGCCCCCTGAAACGCGGGGCCCTGTGCAAAAAACATTCTTGCTCAATGGACGGGCCGGCCCTGCCTGTACAACTGCAGCATGCCAGAGTGGCCTGTCTTATCTGAACCTTGTGTCTTGCTCCTGTTGGCAAGGGACTCTTCTATAACATCTCATGTCAGTTCCTAAGGTTGTGGCAGCTATTACCAAAGAACCCCAATGCAGTGAGTGTCGTCTAGGCAGGACTGACACTAAGAAGAAGGGTCTGCCAAAATTATAGTTACTAGCAGGTGACCAACAACCCAAGAACAGCTGCTAGCCTCACTTTCTGGGAATTCCAATCAACCAGATCAATCCCAGACAGCCTGCATATGTTGGGCAACACTGTCCTGTGTCAGTCACTCACATTCCATCTGTATTCATTCTGCTAATCCCCACACGCTGCATCTGCACATGGCCACCATGAACACATTAGCTTAGTGCAAGCAGCATGGATAACCAGCAGCTTGTGTAGTGACTGGACTGCCAAAAATGGAACAGCCCACATAGCACTACAGCTGGACCCTATATAGGGCTACATACATACATAGCCATGACATGGTCACAGCTCAGTCAGAGTGAGAGTGTTCTCTCATCATGAACAGATGTGTGCTCCCAGGCCTTAACTGTGGCAGACCCACGCTAAGATGATTCAGCTATTGACATAACCTCCAATACATATTTATCATGTGTAAACTGCACTGTTTAGGCAAAACCTAGAATCCTGTCCTCCTCATTATGTACCTCTATACCTTGGACTGGAGGACAGCTCATGCAATGCAAGTAACAGTGGAAAGTGGGCCAGAGACAGGTTGAAAGTGCATGTTAGCCCACAGTGGGCTACGTCTGTTACATACACAAATGCTGTGTCCCCCTACACAGCTCTTGACAGTGAGCATTGAACCTAGTTCCATGCCTGTGCTCATGTATAATGTCATGTCCCTAGGCATGGATGGTCTAAAACTGGCCAGTGCAGCACATGCATTATTCCATGCTGCAGACGTATTGCTTCATCCCTCCTCAAGAGTTCATGAAATCATGGCAGATTTGACATGGGGTTGGATGGTGGAACAGTTGCTGGCGACACATATGCCACCATATCCTGCATTTTTGTACTCTAATGCCATCCTTGTGACTGTCGTACTCAGTGCCCATGGGAAGCCATTGAGGCTGTCATGCAGGCCCTCTGATGTAACACATGCAGACACTGAGTAGGCCCGCATAGGTTCTGGCCATGTGAACATAGGCTTTGACCAGCAATTCCACCTATGAAGGACACAGTCTAAACATGTATAGTACTGTTCCCGGCACCTCTATCCCCATCCCAACAGTCCCTTGGTGGCAGGCGATGCAGAGACCAACATGAGATCCTGTGCCACATTTTGGCAGCTGGAAATGTGCCTGCACCATTCAGAGGTCAGTGTCCCACTGTCCCAATCAAGCACACTGGTGCATTTGGACTCTCATTTGGGGTAATAGGGAATGTACTGGTGGATGCTTTGCAACAAAGAGCAAACCACACTTGTAAGATACTAGACAAGACAAGGGAACTGGTGCATTGAAAGGCGGTCAACAAACTTTATTATAAACTCCTACGTGTTTCAGCCGTACCAGCTTTCTTCAGCAGGTACAAACCTCAAACAAAATATATATAAATAATAAAACCAAAACTTAAAACCACTCTATCTGATATACATAAAAAGTAGCAAGAATTAAAAATAAGTTGATGCATAAAAGACCATTGATGATAATAAACATGTAAAAAGTAGAGGGCACATAAAAAAGTAATATCCAGATATAAATAATGGCATGTGAGCAATAACAATTGTAAAAGGAATACAGTAAAAAGCTCTCTAGAGCAACATAACTTACAAACAGATATTATTCTACATGGAACAATGCCCATTAAAAAGTGAGTATCTATATCTATGAGGGATGAGGGGAACATGGACGCTAAACATTAATATAAAATTTGATGAACTCATAACTGGTCTCATCAAATGCTGATACTTGAGAACATGAGCATATGCTGATGAAATGTCTGTATTGAACAGTCACCAACAAGCAAGCTATAGAGTCTAAGTAACGTGGTTCTGGGTCCTAATGTCACCACCGAGCAAGCTCCAAAGGCTGAGATATATAGTTCTATATTAGAAACACATAAAAAACATAATTAGTAGTGTTGTATATTGTGGTATACATATCATGAGAGAGGAGGGCAAACATAAATGCACTCATTTGCAATACGAGTGAAATCGCAATTCTGTCAACAGACCCACTCCCAATCGTTCCAACCAATAGGCAAACAATAGGCAATCCTGCAATTAAAAGTCACTTATCTGGATGCGGAACATCTTTTTGCCTAGCTCTCCATCCTCTCCTTGCTGATTGGGTGGTACATACTGGCAATCGATCCCAAGGAGAGGAGGCTTGGGGTCATTTTAAATGTTCTGCTTGTGATTTTTGTGAATCTACTTTGGAAGGCAGAGTTTGGGTACATCCTGTGAGTCATCAACCTCTGGTTAGTAGATTTTCCATGACATGTCTTACATCTTTTGTTGTATATGTTTTGCTTTGTCCATGTAATCTACTGTACATTGGGAAGACAACTAGATCCATGAAAAAAAGGCTTCAAGAGCTCCGGTCTCGGATAAATGGAGCGGTTTTGACAGCTCCGGTGGCTGCCCATTGTCAAGAAAAGGGCTAGAGGGGGCGATCGGAGGTCCCGTTTAAGTTATCGGGAACAGTTTTGGATATACAAGTTGGATTCTGTCGTACCATCAGGTTTGAATGCTACGCTGGATTGGTGGACTCTTGTGTGATTCAGATGGGCATGTTTCGAATGAGTCGGCAGGCCATAGGTTATCATTGGGTCAGATGACTGAACCAGGTAGTTTAAAAGGAGAGGATTTCCGGGAGGACATTGGAGCAACACAGTTTGAGGAAGAGCCAGGAAGACCATTGGCTTGAAACATCTTCAACGTTGGTTACTGAAGTGAGATAGGGGGGTTTCATGTGGTTGCTATTGAAGGGATTTTCTTGAAGGTCGCCCTGGATGTTTTTTGATCATACATCAGTGCATGCTCCCTACAGGAGGTAGTTACTTGAAGGTTTTGTTGACTATATTTTGGGTCACCGAGGAGAGCGGTGTTGAGCCGGTGGCTGGTTTCCATACAGATAAGCAAAAGGATGGAGAGCTATGCAAAAAGATGTTCCGCATCCAGATAAGTGACTTTTAATTGCAGGATTGCCTATTGTTTGCCTATTGGTTGGAACGATAGGGAGTGGGTCTGTTGACAGAATTGATAACCGTTTGGTATTGAGGGGTTTAATCCTTTTGAAACCTTTGCTGGGTTTGCATCCCCAATTAAAAGAATAAAAAGGAACATTACACAGTGAGAAGGGGTTCCCTTCATGGTGTACGTTCCAACAAAAATGTGTGTGTTTGTGTGTCTCTCTAGGTTGAGGATCCCACTGACAGTGGCAACTGCAGTGTTGCATATGACAAACAGGGCCGGGACACAGATTTTGTCCACAGCAGGCCGTAGACACTGTGACCACCACTACCACCCTCACACAATGCTGACATAGCAGCAGGGTGATAGTGGGGGTGGTACAATGTCTTTTGGAATGTGGCAGCATGTATGTGTGCTGCCACTGTCACAACAGTCATACCAAACATCACAGAAGCACATCCCAGGCAGTGGCCTTGTCAGCCATGTGGATCTGTCAAAATAAATGTGTCACTCTGGAATTAAGTTTGAAAGTTTTTCAATTTCAATTTCACCATAAACCTCTAATTTTACTAGGAGACTTCAACCTCAACTCCTCTTCCAATATAGATAAGGAAACCTTCTTGCAAGCTATGGACTCCTTACAATATACCCAATTAATAAACGCTCCCACGCACAAACATGGATCCATGCCAGATCTCATCTTTGCCCCAACCACATCATAAATAATGGCAACTTCTCATCACCCATAATTACCCCAGTTCCATGGTCAGATCACCATAGAATTAAAATTGAATTCAAAAGCACGTTTGACAAGCTCAATAAAATAAAAGCTACTACGTTTACCCCAAGAAGGTTCAAAGCTTTCAATAGAGAACAATTCTTACTAGACACAATACCTCACCTTAACTCAGCTGAACTTGATTTGAACAAACAAGTAAACAATTGGTATGATACCATCAGCACTGCAGCCAAGGCTATAACAGACTCAAAAAAGATCAAAAGGAGACATCACGCACCATGGTATTCAAATAACATACGCGATGCTAAGAGAGAATTAAGGAAGTTAGAACGCCAATGGAGACGATCCAAATCTACCACCTCTCAGAATTTATATTTAATTCAGCAAAAGAATTATAATGATCTCATCAACAAATCAAAAAAAGAACACCACACAAACACTATCCAGAAAGCTTATAACAAACCTAGAGAACTTTTTGAGATAGTAAAATACCTAGTTAATGAACCTTGTTCTGATAAAGACATCCAGATCAATCCTCAAGTGTTTGCAGATTATCTTCGAGAAAAAATAGGCCAAACTCCACCTTTAAAACAATCTGAAAAAAACAATCTTATTTTACCAAGTACAATTTGGAACAAGTTTCATATTCCCTCAACTAAGCAGCTTTCAGACATCATTGCTGCACTTAACACAAGTACCGCACTCACAGATCCTTGCCCAGTACCTTGGGTCAAAGCTACTAAGTCAAACTTCATTAATTTTATACACCACCTTGTAACCAACTCCTTAAATCAAGGAATCATGCCAGAACAGCTGAAATTAGCCACAATCAGGCCTATCCTTAAGAAAACTAACCTTGAAAAAAACAATCCAGCTGCATATAGACCAATTTCCAGCTTACCACTCCTGGCTAAAATTATTGAGAAGGTAGTACAACTACAGCTCCAAGACCATATTGATGAGCATGCGCCACTTGACTTACATCAGCATGGCTTCCGCCCGAACCATGGAGTTGAGACGCTGCTACTTTATTTATTCAATGATATCACTCAAACCATAGACAACTATAATAAAGGAACCTTAATGATTTTCTTAGATATTTCAGCGGCCTTTGATTCAGTGGACCATTCAATCCTTTTAGCCAGACTAAAGAGCATCGGTTTAACTGGCACCGTCCTAAACTGGTTTGAGTCCTACCTAATTGGTAGACAGTTCCAAGTTAAAGTCGGTCTAAACACTTCACATCATACAGTTATCAAACAAGGCGTACCGCAGGGATCTGCACTCTCATCACTTCTTTTTAACCTCTTTATCCAACCAATCTGTCACATAATATCAACTCATCAAATAGACTACACGATTTATGCAGATGATATTATGATCTACACTCCAATTGATATCAACTGCCCAAATTACAACAAGATTTCAAACTGCATTACCAGCATTTCCATTTGGCTGTCAAATAACAACCTTGCAATAAATTTGAACAAGACTGAAGCACTTATTGTCACTAGAAACACCAATTTTAATCCCCCACCATACATCACATGCAATAGTACTGAGATTCCAATTAAGGATGAAGTAAGATACCTCGGGGTAACCCTCGATAAGAAGCTAGACCTACGATCTCACATAAAGAAAACTGTTAAAAGCGCTTATTACCGAATGAAAATAATTAGACGCCTCAAGCCTCTTATCTCTTATGAACACTTTCGTACAGTCTGCCAGGCACTTATTACCCCCATTCTGGATTTTTGCAACCCTATCTACAATGGGCTGTCAAAACATGCTCTAAAACCTCTTCAAATGGCACAGAATACAGCAGCCAGAATAATTAATGGATCCACTAATCATGACCACATTACCCCCATCCTTAAAGATCTCCACTGGCTCCCGATAACTCTTCGCATAAAGTATAAGTTAATCATAAACATCTTCAAAATGAAACACAACAGTTCTGCAACCAGCCTCAATGCCCTCTTATCCCGTGATACCAGCAACAGACCCAGAAGATTATCCACCTCAAACACCCTCAATACCCCAAGAAACTTCGCTAAATCACGCAAATGTACATCACAACGAGCAATTTCTTTGGCTGCCCCTTTGATTTGGAACTCTCTCCCTCCTGACTTACGTTCAATTGATGTTTTAAGTGACTTTCGTAAGCAATTAAAAACTATACTTTTCATTGAGCACTATGGATCAACAATTGATTAAGATATCATCTATTGTATATATTTTATAAATAATCTACTAAATTGTTAACCCTTGTTATTTTTCCTACATTACCATATGCTGTCATGTCTATACTGTTTATGTTTCCCTTGTTTATACCTTGTATTTCTTGTGACCGCTTTGATTGAAGGAAAAGGCGGTATAAAAACTTGTTAAATAAATAAATAAATAAATTTAATGAATATGATAATAAGATCATATTGGTAAAAAAACACTTTCAAACTTAATTCCAGAGTGACACATTTATTTTGACAAATTCTACTCTGGGAGAAATTGACCAAATTCGAATTTGTGTAGCCATGTGGATCTGTCAGCCACTCTGCCTCACCCATTTGACATTTCCTTTTCCAATTTGGTACGAACATAGTGCCCTTTCTTAATAGGGTAGCATGCTGTTGCTGCCAATGGAACACTCTATCACAACCTTGAGAAATCCGGTGGGTGGAGCACATTGCATACATTGAGATAGGTTCTCTCCTTTCAGAAAAAACCCTTACCAAGAGCTTTCAGATGGTGTTAGGGTTCCCAGCACTGGGAGCTCTAATGCATGGTAACACAACCTGGCATTAAGGGAGCACACGCTATCCAGTCTCTACCCCATTGACGCCCAATCTCCACCTCCTTTCACCTTAGTACTGTGGGCCCGGCTTCCGCACATTAATCCAGCATTGTTGGCACTTTCCATGGCATTAACAGCTTGCAGGCACTAATAATGCCCACTAATGACACTTTTACTACCTTGCCACCCATTAGTAAACATACCCCTCAGTGTTTGAGGACTGAAATTATGAACTGATTTTTGCCTGGTTTTTTTTCTGAAATACATCAGTTTTATAACCTGATTCTTAAAATCCTGCAGAAAATCCAGAAAAAAATTTAGAGAGAAAAATGCAGCACTTTTAAATAAATTGGAGCCTATGTCCCCTGCATCTGATTGAGATCCTAAAGTGAAGAAAATGCTCAGCTTCGATATGCAATTTGCCAGATGTTTTCAGACTATTTTTCTCTGTCCATCATGGTCTAGTTAATCATTTTCAATTGGCTAACATGTAATGAAGCCTAAAAGTTAACTTTCAGTGACAGCTGTTCCTCTGTATACAATTTCTCACTTTCACGGAATCCATTAAATGAGCCTTAGTGGCCAGTGCCCATTGCATCCTCTTCCTACACTCATTCAGTATATACTGAAAGTATACTTTGATGTGGCATGTTTGTCCTGAGTATTTCTGTTGTTTTGTTACTTTTAGGAGCGTTAAACTTATCTATCCTGTTGGCTGTGAATAAGTTTTTATCATAAAGAAATGACTGCTTTAAAGAACTGGATAGCAGAGAGTTTAACAATTAAAAATATAAATTAATGCACATGCTAACCAAACTGGTAAATCTTTAGATGTATTTGTTGCATTGAGGGGCATGTTTACTAAAGGTCACACCGGTAGTACACATTTGCGGCATGATAGCTGCATGGAGATGCTTGCTAATATTTGTGGGTGTGTGCATCCTTCCCACTGCTATTAGCATAATGCAATTGCATGGAACTGCACTAACAGGCATGTGGGCACACTAATGCCACCCATTGAGGTAGAGTTACGTGCACCTGTGCTAACGGCAACAGATGCCCACAGTAACTGCGATGTCTTATCAACGACCACATGCCATCCACATCCCAGTCCCCACCCACTCACATTGTAGCTAGTTAAGTGTGGAATTTTTAGCGCAGGGCCCTGCAAATGCACTTTCCCCTAAGAGGCTTGTTTACTAAAGTGCAGTAAGGTTTTACATTTACAGAACATTACAGGTAAACACTAACATGCACTACTGCAAAGACAACACACTAATTGTTGGGGGTGTGGCCAGCATGTTGCCTACAGTTATAAATACAGAAGAATTCCTGAGCACATGTTGGGAGAATTTGCAGTTAGTGCCAGTGCATGTAATGCTTCATTTTGAGTGCACCCATGCTAACTGCAATATTGACAAGTATTAGTATACAAATCACAATGTACAGTCCATACCCACACTCCACCCATAGTCTACCGTTTCTACCCGATTGTGTGCTAAGCAGTTAGCGTCAAATTTATGCCATACAGGCTGCTTTTAGTTAGGGATAGTCATCAGCACAGGCCATTATTGAGTGCTAAGACATGCATTAACCTTTAACACACTTTAGTCAGCATGTCCCTAAATGCAAAAATTAACACATAGTAAGTGCAAAAGTTGTGTGTTAATTGTTGGGAACATGCCCAGCATCTGCCTATGCAGCTATCACACAGAACATACTTTATTGGCATCAGCAGCTACTAATGGGCATCTATTTATTTTTTCTAACGTTATTGTTATTGAAAGTTTTCAATTTTTAAAGGAAATAAAAAAGCACAAATTCACATTTTTAAATATTGAATTAAAAGAAAATATACAATGGTCCTACCCTACATCATTGGAGGGGGAGAAAATATTATTAACAAAGAAAAGAAATCAGAAATGCAGGTTTCAAATTAACTTCCATGGGCACCTAATAAATCAGTTGCTCTATCAAGTCTGATTATAGAAACTTATCCCAATAATAAAAGGTGGTCAGCTCTACTACCTGACAGCTAATACATGATGGGCATATAAATGCACTCTCCATTAAGGTGGGTGCACTTAGTGACTCCCATAAAGGAGTCATTAGGTGCACCTACATTAAAAGCTGCATTGCTGCTGAGTGTGTGGTAATTGCTTAGGCTCCAACACTTTTCACTCCCGCACTCGGTCCATTCTCCACCCCATCCCGCAGTCACTGGTTAATGAGCATTTTATCCTGAGAGCTTCTCCTGCATCCCATATGGACCCTATTGTGTGGATGACCATCTCCTGAAAGCAGCATCCTGATTCGCCCACCTACTCAGTGGAGTCCTGGATCTACCCAATCCAAGAACTGGGAATGTGCTAAGATAACAACTTTTCACAAGGAATAAATGTCTTTGCACAGAAAGAGATGTCATACTCTCTTTCGACTTGCTTTTATCTGGTCTTTTGCCTTGGCATTTTTGGTGTGCCTTGATGCAATTTCTCCTCTCATCAAAGATGCCACATTGTCTCTAGAGCTAGTCCACCCTTGCTGAAAGACAAGCCAAGTCTCATGCCACTACTTTGAGTGCTGGGGATCTCCTGCTGACCCACGCCTATGAGAAGAATCTTAGCCCTGCACGCAGTTTGCTCACAGAGGCTTGAGTCTACATAATAAATCTGCATTTCTGGAATCTATGCTTTTCTACTCTTCCCAAATTCCACTCCTCAGCAGAATTGTAAGTCACTGGTTTTATATTTCATCGTGTCTGGTTTGGGGGTGAGGGATAATTAGAACAGAAATGTATTTCCTGATTCCCGAGTGCATGGCAGACTACATGGTTTGGTAATTATTTTAGGCATTTTTTTAGTTTGCATAAGAGATTTGCTATTGGCTATTGCATTTCTACCTCATTTGATTAGTTCTAATAATAATTTGTGTGAGTTCTATTTTTCTAGCCTGATAAATCTAATATTTATGCAGAAACTGCTGTTTCCATGGCCATTCATTCCCAGTGAGTCAAGTGAACCATACAGTGGGGTAAACACACCCCTAAACATAATTTGTGAACTATATATACAAGATTAATAAAAAAAAATCACTCTATTCAGTTAACAAACCTCATATCAGCTACTAAACAAATCAATAACATACAATTTTAAAAGCAGGAAGGAACAAAAGCCTCAGAACACAAGGTAATGAATCCTGCTTCAAAACCAGAAAACCAACCTTCTACACATCACAAGCCCTCTATATCTCCTTCCAACCTTTAAAAAACTTTTCTTAACAATGACATTCCATTTTATAACAGTAAGTGCACAAAAACAACACCATTAGTTCACCAGAGCAACCATACAAAGGAGACATATCTTGAATTAACTCTAACCATTGGCCTGGCAAACCAAAAAAACATACACAGTTAGGCACTGCTATTAGAGAAGCACACCCAGGTTCCCATGGTATGGAATTGGGTTCTAATGGACCCATCCTGCTTGGAACCATCCGGACAGCCCAGATGTGCCCCTTCCAGATTCACAGCCACAGCCATACACTTATCTCCAGGATGTAAGCATCTCTGCCTCAGCCTTTACCCTCAACAGGGAGGATTGAAGAGAACACCATTTGCACACCTATCTGCTTCACCCTCTGTCCCAGAGTCAGAGTGGACTCCCCTGAGGGAGTGGATAACATGAGGAAAGATCTACAAAAGCTGGAAGAATGGTCTAATGCTTGGCAGTTAAGATTTAATGCAAAGAAATGCAGTGTCTTGCACTTGGGAAGCAGAAATCCAAGGGAAATGTACGCGATAGGGGGTGAGAGGTTGATGTGCACGGACCAGGAGAAGGACCTTGGTGTGATTATTTCTGAGGATCTCAAGGTGGCAAAACCGTGCGACAAGGTAGTGGCAAAAGCCAGGAGGATGTTGGGTTGCATACAACAAACCAAGAGAGCTTTTCGAGATAGTAAAAACGCCAACCAACGAACCAAACTCAGAAAAAGACATACAAATTAAGAACATAAGAACATAAGATATGCCATACTGGGTCAGACCAAGGTCCATCAAGCCCAGTATTCTGTTTCCAACAGTGGCCAATCTAGGTCATATGTACCTAGCAGTTTCCCCAAGGGACACAGGTTCCACAATGCTTGTATTGGTTCAAGCATTGATATCCTGGGTCCCTTCTTAATAATGGCTTATGGACCTTTCCTCCAGGAACTTGTCCAAACCTTTTTTAAACCCAGCTACACTAACAGCCTTTACTACATCCTCCGGTAACAAATTCCAGAGTTTGATTACACGTTGAGTGAAAAAATATTTTCTCTTATTAGTCTTAAATAGTTTACCCTGTAGCTTCATTGCATGTCCCCTAGTCTTTCTATATTCTGATAAGGTAAACAATCGATCTACGTTTACCCATTCCACTCCGCTCATTAATTTATAGACTTCTATCATATCTCCCCTCAGCCGTCTCTTTTCCAGGTTAAAGAGCCCTAACCTTTTTAGCCTTTCTTCATAGGAGTATCCTTCCATCCACTTTACCATTTTGGTGGCTCTTCTCTGAACCTTTTCTAATAACTCTATATCCTTTTTAAGATACGGCGACCAGAATTGCACACAATATTCAAGGTGCGGTCTCACCATGGAACGATATAGAGGCATTATAATATCCTTTGTTTTATTTTCCATTCCTTTCCTTATCATACCTAGCATTCTATTTGCTCTCTTGGCCGCCGCTGCACACTGGGCCGAGGGTTTTAACATGGTATCCACAATGACGCCTAAATCTTTTTCCTGGGTGGTGGTTCCTAATGTGGAACCTTGCATCGTGTAACCATAGTTTGGGTTGTTCTTCCCTAGGTGCATAACCTTGCACTTGTCCACATTAAATTTCATCTGCCATTTTGATGCCCAGTCTTCCAATTTATCAAGATCCTCTTGCAATTTTCCACAATCCTCTTGGGTTTTAACAACTTTAAATAGTTTTGTGTCATCTGCAAATTTGATAACCTCACTCGTTATTCCACTTTCCAGGTCATTTATGAATATGTCAAAAAGCAGCGGACCCAGCACAGATCCCTGGGGTACACCACTATTCACCTTTCTCCATTGGGAAAATTGGCCATTTAGCCCTACCCTCTGCTTTCTATCTTTTAACCAGTTCCTGATCCACAATAGTACACTGCCTCCTATCCCATGACTCTTTTGTTTTGCCAAAAGTCTCTCATGAGGGACCTTGTCAAAGGCTTTCTGAAAGTCCAGATACACAATATCAACCGACTCACCTTTGTCCACCTGATTATTCACTCCTTCAAAAAAACATAACAGATTAGTAAGACAAGATCTTCCTTGTCTAAAGCCATGTTGGCTGTCTCTCATTAGTTCATGACTATCTACATGCTGAGTAATTGTATTCTTTATGATGGTTTCTATCATTTTTCCCGGTATTGACGTCAGGCTCACCGGTCTGTAGTTTCCCGGATCACCCCTGGAACCCTTTTTAAAAATTGGTGTTACATTGGCGATCCTCCAATCTTCAGGTATTAGAGATGATTTTAATGATAGTTCACAGATTACTAATAGCAGGTCTGCAATCTCATATTTCAGTTCTTTCAATACCCTTGGATGTATACCATCGGGCCCAGGTGATTTGCTACTCTTCAGCTTATCTAATAGTTGTAATACATCTTCTCGATGTATCGATATTTCCTTCAATTCTTCTGCACCTTTAAATACCACTTCAGTCATGGGTAACATCCCTACATCTTCCTCAGTAAAGACTGAAGCAAAGAATTCGTTCAGTCTCTCTGCTATCACCTTGTCGCCTCTTAGTGCTCCTTTAACCCCTTTATCATCTAATGGACCAACTGACTCTCTCACAGGTTTTTTGCTACGAATGTACTTGAAAAGGTCTTTACTTCGCGTTTTTGCTTTTGCAGCAAGCTTCTTCTCAAATTCTCCCTTTGCCTGCCTTATCAATGCCTTGCATTTGACTTGCCAGTGCTTGTGCTGTTTCCAGGTTTCGTCGTTTGGCTCTTTTTTCCATTTCCTGAAAGATGCTTTTTTGGCAACAACAGCCTCTCTGACCTCAACTTTAAACCATGCTGGCAGTTTTTTGGACTTCTTTCCACTTTTCTTAAAGCGTGGAATACAGCTGGTCTGGGCTTCCAAGATAGTATTTTTCAACCACAGCCAAGCCTGATGTACATCTTTAACCTTTGCAACTGCTCCTTTTAGTTTTTTCTTGACTGTTTTCCTCATTTTATCATAGTCTCCCTTTCGAAAGTTAAAAGGTAGTACTGTGGATTTCCTTACTATCCCTCCTCCACTAATTAAATCAAATGTGATCATGCTATGATAACTATTGCCAAGTGGCCCCAACAACCTTATCTCTTGCACTAGATCTGGTGTTCCACTAAGGATTAGGTCTAATATGGCTTCCCCTCTGGTCGGTTCATGAACCAGCTGCTCCAAGAAGCAGTCATTTATATCATCTAGAAACTTTATCTCCCTAGCATGTCCTGACGTGACACTGACCCAGTCGATACCGGGGTAGTTGAAATCACCCATTATTATTACTGTGCTGTAACTTTTGTTAGCTTCCTTGATTTCTTTGAGCATTTCATCATCCATTTGGTCATTCTGGCCAGGCGCTCGATAGTACACCCCCACTGCCTTTGCCTTCCCCCTTTTACATGGAATTTCAATCCATATAGATTCTACAGCAGATTTTGTTTCCTGCAAAACTTTAATCCTTTCTGACTCAATGCCCTCTCTAACATAGAAAGCAACCCCTCCACCAATTTGATCAGCTCTATCATTACGATATAGTTTGTACCCAGGTATCACAGTGTCCACTGGTTGTCGTCCTTCCACCATGTCTCTGATATTCCAATCATATCTAACCTTTCATTTAGTGCTATATATTCTAACTCTCCCATCTTATTTTTTAGACTTCTAGCATTTGCATACAAGCATTTTAGAGAATGTATTTTATCCATATTAATTTGTCTGTTAGACATGAGTAATTTGGGATCTTTAAGCTCTGTCTGCTCCATATTTGAAGGCATTTGGGCTACTTTACTCTTTTGTGGAACCTCTCTGCTTTTGGTAGTATCCTTCAAAGATACATTCTTCCGAACCATCTGCTCTTGGGCGACTGTCGGCTTTCCCCTAATATCTAGTTTAAAAGCTGCTCTATCTCCTTTTTAAAGGTTAATGCCAGCAGCCTGGTTCCATCCCGGTTAAGGTGCAGCCCATCCCTTCAGAAGAGTCCCTCCTTTCCCCAGAATGTTCCCCAGTTCCTAACAAATCCAAACCCCTCATCTCTGCACCATTGTCTCATCCACGCATTGAGACTCCGGAGCTCTGTCTGCCTTTTGGGTCCTGCGCGTGGAACAGGAAGCATTTCGGAGAATGCTACCCTGGAAGTTCTGGATTTCAACTTCCTACCTAAAAGCCTAAATTTAGCCTCCAGAACCTCCCTACCACATTTTCCTATGTCATTGGTACCAACATGTACCAAGACAGCAGACTCCTCCCCAGCACTATCTAAGACCTTATCTAGGTGGCGCGTGAGGTCCGCTACCTTCGCACCAGGCAGGCATGTTACCAGGCGATCCTCACGTCCACCAGCCACCCAGCTATCTACATGCCTAATGATCGAATCACCAACTATAACGGCTGTCCTAACCCTTCCCTCATGGCACATGGCCCTGGAGAAACTTCCTCGGTGTGAGAGGGTTTTACATCACCTGGAGGACAGGTCCTAGTTACAGGATCACTTCCTGCCACACCAGGGTGATGCTCTCCTGTCACGTGACCTCTCTCCTCCATGGCAACAGGGATGCTGCCAGACTGGAGGTGGGACTTCAGGACTATATCCCTGTAGGTCTCGTCTATGTACCTCTCTGTCTGTCTTATGCTTTCCAAGTCTGCTACTTTAGCCTCTAGAGAACGGACTCGTTCCCTGAGAGCAAAGAACTCCTTGCACCTAGTGCACACGTAAGACCTCTCACCAACTGGGAGAAAATCATACATGTGACACTCAATGCAAAAGACTGGAAAGCCCCCATCCCGCTGCTGGACTGCTGTCTGCATCTTAGTTTTAAGTTTGTGTTTAGATCTAAGTTCTTTACTTACTAAGGGTTGTTATGGATATTTATACTAATAAAACTGAACCTAATACGTGTAATATACCTTGTTCACCTGAAGCTTAACTAATCTCAGGTCCTTAGTGTATGACTGATTTGGGTAATGAGCTTCACCTGAGATCACCTCCTGTCTTTTAAGATGTGTAAGTACCTATAAAGCTACGATTATCCCAGGGGTGGGAGGGAATTAACACTTATTAAAAGAGGGCTGCTACACAGTACCCTGTCTTGTGCTGCTGAGGTAAGCTATATTCTGATTTGATTAAAATTATAGCTCTTAGCTGCTGCTAGGCTCTATCTTCTTATGAAATTTAAAGTACAAGCTCTCTGCTGGGTTCTAAATTTAACCAGAAAGCTCTTTTCTGTGTTGTAAATTTAAGCTAAAAGAACTTTGCTGATGCTAGGCCCTGAGTGACTATTAAATGTAAACTACAAGCTCTCTGCTGGGTTCCAAATGTAACCAGAAAGCTCTCTTCTGTGTTTTAAATTTAAACTAAAAGTACTTTGCTGTTACTAGGCCCTGAGTGACTATTAAATTTAAAGTACAAGCTCTCTGCTGGGTATGAAATGTAACCAGAGAGTTCTCCTCTGTGTTTTAAATGTAAACTTAAACTGCTGCTACTAGGCCCTGACTGATTTAACAAAAATAGTGGATCACAGATTAATTAGCTTTAATACAAAGAATTCCTTTTAGAAAATTACCAGAAGTAAATACTCACAGTTGCAGATCTCCCTCCAGAAGCAACAGTCCCCCTTACCAGTCTTTCAATTGACCCACAAACCTTTGCAGATCACCTACAAGCGAAGCTAGGTGACTCACCACAACAAACAACTGAAGGAACCAACAACTCAACCATACCCACCATAACCTGGGACAAGTTCAGCACTCCGTCCACAAGGCAACTCTCTGACATCATCTCCGCCCTCAACACAAGCACCGCACCAACAGACTCATGCCCGGTCCCATGGATCAAGGCAACCAAGGAAAGTTTCCTCAGCCTCATACACAACATGGTAAGCAACTCCCTAGTGCAAGGCACAATGCCAGACCAGCTGAAGCTAGCCACAATAAGGCAAATCCCAAAGAAAACCACTTTAGACAAAAGCAATCCAGCAGCCTACAGACCAATCTCCAGCATACCTCTTCTGGCTAAAATCATTGAAAAAGCGGTGCAACAGCAGCTCCAGGACCACATCAACGCACATGCCCCACTGGACTTACATCAGCATGGCTTCCGCCCCAACCACGGAGTCGAAACACTACTGTTATACCTATTCAACGACATAATCCAAACCATAGACAACCACAAACAAGGAACACTAATGATCTTCCTGGACATCTCAGCTGCGTTCGATACAGTTGACCACAGAATCCTCCTAACCAGACTACAAAACATCAGAATAGAGGGCACCATATTAAAATGGTTCAACTCATACCTAACAGACAGACAGTTCCAAGTCAAGATCGGATCTAACATCTCAAGACCAGCAAAGATCAAGCAAGGGGTGCCACAAGGATTCACACTATCCTCACTGCTATTCAACATATATATCCAACCAATCTGCAACATCATAAAAGCACACAAAATAAACTACACAATCTACGCAGACGACATCATGATATACACCCCAATCAACCTCGACAGCCCCGACTACTCCAAAATAACAAACTGTCTCAACAACATGTCCAAATGGCTCCTGCACAACAACCTAGCCATAAACCTCAGCAAGACAGAAGCACTCATCATCACACGAAACAACACCTTCAACCCCCCTCCCTTCATCAAAACCAACAACACAGCAATACCACTGAAGAACGAAGTGAAATACCTCGAAATAACACTCGACAGAGAGCTGAACCTACAATCACACATAAGAAGAACCACCAAGAACGCATACTACAAGATGAAAGTAATCAGACACCTCAAACCTCTACTCACACAAGACCACTTCCGCACAGTCTGCCAAGCACTTATAACTCCCATCCTCGACTTCTGCAACTCGATCTATAGCGGCATGCCAAAACACTCACTCAGGCCACTTCAGATGGCTCAAAACACAGCAGCCAGAATAATTACTGGCTCTCCAATACAAGCCCACATCACACCCATACTAAAAGACCTCCACTGGCTCCCAATCAGCCACCGCATCAAATACAAAATGATACTAAACATTTTCAGAATCAAACACAAAAACTCCGCACTCAGCCTCCAACCCCTCATACTCCCCAACGCAAGCACCAGACCTAGAAGAAAGACCACAGCTGATACACTCAACACCCCAAACAACTACACAAAAGCATGCAAATCCACCACACAAAGAGCCCTATCACTGGCGGCTCCAACAATATGGAACACACTCCCAAATGAGCTACGGTCAACTGAAGATCCAAAGGACTTCTGAAAACACCTAAAGACATTGCTCTTCACCGAATACTATGGCCCAAGCAAGTAACCAGACCATACAGACTCAGACCAACCACAGATCAGAACCTCAGACTCGATTGAAGATCAACCACAGCAAGCTGCAGAAACAGCAAACCCTTGTATATAACTGTAAAAAGCACACGTTGTAAATAGCTCATGCTAATCAACACACTTGCACCCATGCACCCTTACTGTACATAAACTAACTAACATACACACCATTACCACTGATTGTTTGATGTGCACACCGCCTTGATTGAAGGATAAGGTGGGATAGAAATACCCTTTAAATAAAATAAATAAATTACCAGCAGAAAGGAAGAGGTACTAATGCCACTGTACAAGTCACTGGTGAGGCCTCACTTGGAATATTGTGTTCAGTTTTGGAGACCATATCTTGCAAAGGATGAAAAAAGACTGGAAAGTGACCAAAATGATTTGGAGCCTGCGTCAGAAGCCTTATGAGAAGAGACTTGAAGACCTAAATATGTTCACTCTGGAGGAGAGGAGGGATAGGGGAGATATGATTCAGACCTTTAAATACTTAAAAGAGAATAAATGAACAAACAAACCTCTTCCAAAGACGGGGAAGCTGTAAAACTAGAGGGCATAACATGAATCTGCAAGGGGGTAAATTGAGAGTCAATGTCAGGAAATACTTTTTCACTGAAAGGGTGGTGGATGCTTGGAATGCCCTCCTGATGGAAGTGGTGGGGGCAAATACAGTGACAGAATTCGAAATGGCATGGGACAGACACAGTGTATCCCTTTACAGCATCAGGTTAAAATAAAAATTAACTTAACTAACTAATTACTCAACAAACAGGGGTGTCCTACATGGAGCGATAGGTTCACCCCTAAACAAAGACATGGGGAGGGGTAACCTGCAAGGAGCAGCAGGTGCACCTACTCTTGCCATCTTACTGGGCAGACTAGATGGATCATACTGGTCCTTATCTGCCGTCATTTACTATGTTACTAGTCACTTTTGATACACTCAGAGGGATATCTGGCAGTATCATTTGTGCCTACATGGATGAACAAGATTGGATAATAAACAATAGGCTTGATGAGTCTCGGCATACTCTCCGTAACATCTCGGATTTTGGCACCTGGCAGATAGCAGACCTCTCTGAACATCAAGTCTGGTCAGCAGATGAATGTGTCAGTACCCTTTAGAAGAGAGCCACCAACCACCACTACCCTTTGCTTCCTTGTGGTAACTGATTCTGCAATTTTGAGGTGCTTGAGCTCTAGTTCTTCCCTTTCCTGGGATGCTTTCACTTCCTCCACTTCCAGGGCTGCATAATGGTTTTTCAATTCAAGGGCTGGATTGGTGATTCTTCAGGCCCTGGGGACTTGTGACCAACTTTTGTCATTTTGTATGCTCCCATCTTCGTCTGAGAGCTTGGATGTTTCAAGAAGCATCACATCAATGTACTTTTCAGCCTCGCCACCTCTTACCTGAGGTCCTCCACCTATTTTCTGAGAGCTTCAACGTGCAGTCACCCTGCACATGGAGTTGGACCTTCAACTGGCATTGGGATCTCTGTCTGGACTGAGACAGAAGTTATAATGGGGAACAGCTTTGGCAATATGATTTTTCCCAGCCATTGCTCAGTTGGAGGAGCTTCGGTACCTGTTGAAGTAAAAGAGAGAGACTACCAAATTCCCTGCCTGTTCTTCAGCTGTCCTTTAAGAGAAAAAGCAGTTAACATCTTTTAAGTGTGTTCTAACAGGGCTGCTCTAAGTCCCTGTGTGTAACTATTTGGAGAGTTGCCCTTTAAAGGAAGAATGCTCACATGGGGTTGGTAGGGAGAGACCTAACACCTGATGAAGTCAGTGACTACAAAAAGCTAGCTGTGAATGGGTTGGTGGAACAAAAAAAAAGAATGAACTCTGACAGAGCTCTGCCCAATACCAGAAAAAATTTCTCCTTTGTATATAGAAAAAAAAAAAGAATTAGCTTTAACAAATGAGAACCAAAACCCCTTCAAGAGCTTTCAGGCAGAGAGATTGTAGTTAAAAGCCCCTTGCTTGCAACTGAGTCCCTGTTAGTTACTATAAGAAATTGATATAGCTAGAGTTGTGCATGCATAGTGAATTTACTTTTAACGTATTGCTTGATAGAGCAATGGGATGGATATTCAAAAGGACTTATCCAGGGAGTAGCAGCCAGTATATGGCAAAGGCCCCATCTGTGTATTTTGAGTTGCGCTATACAGAGTGTTGCTGAATATTCTTGCAGACCGTCCTGGCACTCTCCGGTTAGTGTTGGGATAAAGTAAGGGAAGAGCTTAGGTATTCTGCCTAACTCTTAGCTGGTGATGTTCATCTGCTCTTCTTACAGCTATGCAGTTTAAATTAGGACAGCAAAATAGCTGTCCTGCAGTTAATCACATAGCTATATACATAGTAGCTTAATATTTATTTTTTTATTTATTTACAGGATATTCATATGGCTGCAGCGGTTGTACAATACATATCTTCAATGCTACCGCCATGACTGCAGTGCTGAATAAATGAAAATATTTAAATGTTGTGGCTAGACTTAAAAAAAAAATGCTGACTACAAGGTTTAAATATTGGCCTGGATATGCTCTGTTTTTATTAATTTGAGGTATTTGATAGGACTACATCAGAACGGTGCACAAACCAAATGAGAACTAATTTATATAACAGTGCAAGTAAGAATGTACAGTAAAAGAAAAATAAACATGCAAGTAGCACAACAATAATCAGCCTTAAAACAGTATAGCTTTTAACATAAAATATCAGCAACTAATACAAAACAAAATGATACAAAAGGAGAAGGGAGAACAGTCTCTCACCAATGCAGGCCCGTCCAAAGTGCCGTGGCAGGAAGGGTTGCTTTGTGGTTAAAGATATTTTGAAACAGCCTGGTTACAAAGCCACATTTTTACACCTTTTTGAATTTGTTATAGGAACTCTCAAGTCTGAGATCAGGTGGGAATGGGTTTCAAATGGTAGGAGCTACACTGCAGAAAGCCATATTATAGCAGCATTTAAGAAAATGTCTGAAGATAGAGGGGATATTTAGGTAGTTGGCCTATGAAAAGTGTAATGCATGTTGTGGGCAATATGGGGTACATGCAGAAGAAAGATAGGCCAGCAGACTTGTGTAGAAAGTACAGTGGGTTAGGTTTATAATCCCAAACAGCATCCTGCAATTAATAGGGAGCCAGTGCTTACTCACAGACATGGCCAGGGTGCTTGACATTACTGTATGTAATAACTTAACAGCAGTATTATCATATGCATATATTTATTGCAGATATCCTGAAAACTGGACTGACTGTTTTGTGGTTTTGTGTTCAACTAAATCCAGACAGCTACATTGGAAATCATGCTTCATTGTAGCAGCAGATAAGCATGCAATAAATAAATCCAGGAGTCTTTTCAAGGATCCAAGCCAGTTTAATGTGCACATGGCTCAAGCAATAAGCAATTTCAAAATGGCTGAGCAATGGCTTCTAGTAAAACAACAACTTTTATAGCTTTCTTGTCCATTCTAAGCATAGGCAAACTTTTCATTGGTCCCAGTACCCCTCTCACCCATCTATTGGTCCCGGTACTGATATGGCTACCCAATCGGGACTCTGGTCTGGGCCCAGCACCTGGTTGCCCCCCTTCTAGTCCCAATTACAATGGTCAGTGTCTCCAACTTGTTACTTCTCTCCTCCAAGGTCGCTGAGCTTGTTAAAACATATGGGAAGCAGGGCACTGTAACCTTGCTTTTTGCAGAGTTAATTAATTCCATAGAAGCTGTGCTCTCTTATCAGTACCAATTAGAGCTGTTTTCTGTCTTTTATAAGTTTCGTTTCTGCTTAGCTATGTTCAGTTAAACTGAGTTAAGTTTCAATTCTATGGTGTCATCATTCAGGGGGGTTTTCATTCCTCTGGGCCTAACTACAGGCTTCAGTTACAGGTCAAGCTGCTCAGGCCTGTCTGCTTAGTTCAATTAGCATGGATCATAGGCCGTCGCCTACCACATTCCCCCCTTTGATTATTCTCACCCGCATGTTAATAAGGTGTGAGAATCAAATCACATAATACTAGGTAAAGGTATCACTCTGTGGTATAGGGTAGTAAGTTCACATAGCTAGCATCTTTGTAGCTGTCTTACGCTCTACAGTGTTATTAATAACTGAAGTTATCATTTGCAAGCAAAATGGCAAGAAACAAGGGAGCAACAGGCAGATAGTCAAAGTCCATAGTTTGGCAAGAGTGGGAAAAAGAACTAAAGGATTAGAAGGTTTGGTTGCATCTTTGTTGTGCTGTCGTAAAGCTTCTGATTTAGACAGACCAGCTGTCCATCCTTCGTAGTAGATTGTGGTCCAGTCCGAACAAAACACAAACTGTCAACAATGGGGTGGGCCAATACCCACTCACTAGTAGTATTATGTAAATCAGTCTGATTGTATAGGATAGAATAGTTCAGTTCTTGCGTCTCCCAGGGCCACTGATCTCCCATCTTAGTTCCTCCACAATAGAAACAGTCAGAAGTGTGGAGACTAGATGCTATTGCTCCAGTAAGTTCAAGAAACAAGTTCTGGTGGTGGTATGAGGAATTGCAACGGTGGCTTGCATAGCCTTGTAGAAAGTCAAGATCTAGAACAACTTTTGGATTGGAGAGTATACCAATGCAAGTATAGGAAGAATGATAAAACAAGGTCTGAGTGACCTTCGGTCCAGTTCATGTTGTACTTATACAGGCTGCCCAGGGAGATAAGGCAAAAGTCATTTCAAAGCACTCCAAGGCTGCTGTCAAAATAAAGCAATAATAATAATTCATAATGGGCATAGTCTCTGGAAAATTGGTGGAACTGTCGACTTCCACAACAGATAACAGATGTAGGGTTGATTGTAGATCCTCAAGCTTCTGCCGTACGTAGACCTACCAGCGTTTTGGCAGGAGTAGGGCTGTAGATTCCAAAGTATCACTGTCCTCTGGGATGTCTCAATTTCTTAAAATATCATAGCATAGTCTCTTAGGCTATTATTGCTTCCTTAGAGCAGTTCACTCTTTAGGAGATCAAAACAGTCTTTTCAGAGTATTTAAACACAGTCTCTTAGAAGATTCAATTTCTTAACACAACACAGTCTCTTTCTGATGATTGCAGGTTTTTTCCGATGCGAGGCTTACCTTCAGATAAACAAACAGTCTTGAAATAGTGCAGTTTCTGAGGGACCAATAAGTCTTAGGTCCGTGGTTGTTGTCGTAGGGTGAGGTGCAATGGAGTCTCAGGATGCTGTACAGTAGTCCAGTGATCAGGTTCAAGAGCAGCTGCTGGCTTCACTTGATTATGATGGGTCCAAGGTTCAAATTCTGCGACTTTTACTGCAGTTGGAGTTGTTGACAGGATGACGACATAGGGTCCCCTCCAATGCAGGGCTAACAGTATCTTTCTCCACTCTTTGATCCACACCGAGACTCCAGGCTTGAAAGGATGCAGGGGTGCAGGCAAATTGATGAGTAATCGATTTTGTACTCAGGTATGAAGACTTCTGCAAAACAGAACTTAAAACCAATAGTTCATGTCTAATAATTTCAGATCCTATCTGTCTCATATCTCCTTTTATTTCCTATACAATAGGCAGGGGTTACCCATACAGAATCTCAAAAAGGGAGACTCCTATAGACTTAGCAGGGGCTAAGTATATCCTAAGAAGGGCTATGGGAAGAACCTGGGGCCACTTCAGGTAAACCTCTTGGCAAAGTTTAGACAACTGAGATTTCAGGGTTCTAGTCATACATTCTACTTTTCCTAAATTCTGAGATCTATAGGCAGTATGTATCTATTAATATCGATATCTTGGGCTATACTTAATGGACTTGCTTCCTAAGGTTATCCACCCTCATTCTTTGTACAGGGGCCCATATGCATGCAAGGTTGTAAGGGTATACTTGAAATCTGGGTACACATTTAGACAGGGCTCTTTTCCTATTGTTAGTGCTCTAGTGAGGACTATCAGTTCAGCTTTCTGTGGTGAAGTTTCTGGGGCCAGGGCTGAGGACTCAACTACCAAATCAGGGGTCACCACTGCATATCTAGCACAACAATGTCCATTGATGATGAAACTGCCTTCAGCCACAAAGAAAGTCTGTTCAGGGTTCTCCAGAGGGACATCAGTCAAATCCAGGTGGCTTGAGAATACAGTGTCCATAATTTCTAAACAGTCATGATCAGGGGATCAAGACCAACTGATAACAACATAGCAGGATTGAAAGCTTGACTGACCCTTCAGTTGTATCTGGGGTTTTCACACAACATACTCTAATATTTCAACATTCATAGATTTGTTAGCTAGTAATTTCCTTTGTAAAGGGATTTTTCTTTTAGTTTTTGCTTACTAGGAAGGCTGTAGCTGTAACAGCTTCTCAAATAAGGTCCAAGAGATTGAGTCAACACTCCCAGAACATTTCCTTGCGACTCATGAACATAGAGACTGCAAGGTTTTCTGGACATCGGGTAGACCCAGAACTGGTGATAACATCAGAGGGTTTTCAAAGATCAAAAGACTGCATTCCTATTCAAGTCCCCATTCCAATGGAGACTTTTTCATTCCTTTGGTAGCTTGATACAATGTGATACAATGGTTTTGCTAGCAGCGCAAAATTGGGGATCCATATACAACAGTACCCTGTGGCACCCAAGAAGGCTCTCACTTGCCTCCTGGTGGTTGGAGTAGGAATACTGCATACAGCTGCTCTGCGTTCTGGTAAGGGTTCCAGGCGTCGAATTCCGCTGGACAACTGGAATCCTAGGTATTTAACTTGTTTGACATAATTATGCTTTGGCTCTTGAGACTTTGTATCCAGCCTCATTAAAAAGGTGCAAGAGTTCACTGGTGGCTGGTGGACATTCACTTTCTGAGTTGGTGGTAATCTTGTCTAGGTGAGTTGGCCCTACCTCCTTGTAGTGGGGTCTTGGGCTAAGCGTATACAGAAAAAAACATCTTTTTAAGTCCAGAATGATGAAATGTATAGCTTCAGCAGAGATCAGCTCCAAGAGAATATAAGGATTTTGGTACCACTGGTTGTATAGTTTCAGCTGCATCATTCATTCTTTCTTAGATCCTGCACTGGGCGGTAATCACCTGTCCCAGGCTTCTTGACTGGCTTGAGGGTGACAATGGCAGGGGCTATGTTCTTCGCTAGGCCAGGTGGATTATCTTCTGCCCATCCTCCAGGTGGGGCTATGAGGTTGGTAAGTGTACAGCTTGTTGCTTTGGATGCAGGTGAATAGAACCACCATTCTTCTTCTTGGGGACAGTTAACACCATCAGGCCAGCAGATTTTGAGTTTCATTTTTCCCCCTTCAACAAAGGATATCTGTGCTTGAAGCTTTGCAAGCAGGTCTCGGCCCAAAAGTGGAATAGGGCATTCAGGCATATACAGGAACTGGTACATTATTATTATTTTTTTTTTAGTTCACACATGTGGTTCTGCAGAAAAGGCTTTGCGAGAAAAACACAGGGGCTACTGGCTTTAGTATTCTGCTCCTGTATCCCCCATAAAAGTCCATATATTGGTCCCCTATTTTTCAGACTGACTCCTGGGGACCCAGGGAAACTGGAGAGTCCGGTCTGGCCTAGTCTTCATCCATGCTGTAGCCCTCTTCGGCTGCCACTCACGCTATAGCTGCTTCACTCTCGTGCTGAAACACTGTGCTTGGTTTATTGTTTTATGACTTTGCAATCAAGTACTCCCTCGGGAGTCAAGATACGGGCATTCACTTCTCTAATGTCCTTCTTTTTCTATAATGGGCGCACTCACACCCAGTTTTCACATCCGCTGCTCCTTCGATTAGGAAAACTTCCACATCATCCAACTAAAATATCTGTTCTCTTTTTCCCATCTTACAATTTTTACATTCTCTGTCCTTCTTCAACAATCCACATACTTTCTGATAAACTTTCATTTAACCATTATGCCCGCAAATTCATCCAGTTCTTTGCAATTTCCGTTCATTAGTTCAATCAAGTCCTAAAACTTCTCAGTGTATAATGCAGTTTTTTTTTTTTTCAGTTCTAAACAAGTCTGGTCAGCTGACTTTCACTTCTAGTCCGGAGGGGGTGGACATTCCCCTGTTGCAGAGGTGGCTAGCAAACTACTTGGGAATCTGTAGTCCCCCCCCCCTCTCCTGGATTCTGTTTCTCCTAGCAATGCTCTATCCCGGAGGTTGATTTTTTTTTTTTTTTTTAAGGATCCACTTCTCTGCTGTGGGCACATTAGTTCACGCCCACTGGGGGGGGGGGGGTTGACATCATCGGTGGACTGGGCTCCATCCCCCCCTTAAGCACTCTGAACTGAACTACTTACAGAGAGAGAGAGAGAGACGAGACAGGATATCTAGAAATTCTGGGGCAAAATCCTGATTGGGACAGAGACATTTCATAATCTTCAGTAAATCCCTTACTGAAATTCTTGATCATACTTGAAAAGACACTTATTATTTCTGTAAACATAGGGCAGGCAGGAAACACTTAGATTGAGCACATACATCCATTATGCTTCTTATAGAGAGAACTATAGCTATCTGTCAGCATGTCTCTGCAAAAGAAATTATTTTTTTAGTTCAGGAAGCAAATATTTAAAAGACATTCCGGATATTTTTCATAAAATACAGTACACCTTTCCCTTTTTTTTTAAATACAGAAAAGCTAACTGATTTGTTCATTAGTAACCAGCACAGAGGGGAAGCATGCATTCAAATGACTTATACTCATTCATAAAAAGATAAACTTTGTTTTTAAAACTTTTGGTTAAACAGAGCTAGTGAAACCAGAGAAAAACTAATTATAAATTCATCACGCTTCGATTAAATGAAGAGACTTTTCAAATCGGCAGTCCCTTTTCATTCCTAGGAGAAATTTCCTGCAGTCTCCAGCTGTCTCTCCAGAACCTTTTTTTTTTTTTTTTAAGGATATGTGGAAGCCACACCCCTCTGCTCGCGGGGAAACAATTGAACTGTGCTCATAAAAAGAGACTTCTCATTCACATGGACAGAGATGCCAGAAAAAAACAATTTAAATCAATGTTAAGTCGTGATCTAATTACTTTGTAGATCAAAGGAAAAACAAAAACAGTTCTTTATCATTTCCTATTTGAATCATAAAACACAGGGCAAAGCTAAGCCCACAAATATATTATACCTATCTGACCGGAATAACTAATCTTACCCTACACACTATAACTGAACTAAACCCGTCACCTCCTGGATAGTTCTGCAAAGTAACAGCAATATAACAGGCTCAATTGACTTAGAAATGCAGACAGAGCAGAGAATATAACTAAAAACTGTTTGCGGAGCTCTGATGATTAATACAACCTTCAAAACTAAAATTCTGACTAAATATTCTTATTGAATGGTACACAATACATGACCACAGCAGGAGGAACATTACTATCAGAACAAAGTGAATAAAAACAGGTAGAAACAGGTATAATTGTCCTGATTAGTCCAGCAGCAGATCGTTGAAAAACATGCCTGCATAGGGTTAAACAGCACCAAACATTCTCCTGCACAGACACGCCCCCTGTCAGCTTTTTCACTGTGCTAAAACCAACTGGGTGAGACCAGCTTTTTGATTTCTAAAAATGACCGTAGGTGTTTTGGGTCTTCATTCTGCTCTATTAATACAATTTCTTAACCAGTGAACTGTCACAAAGTACTCAACATAATAATCTCACATTTATAACAGAAGGGAAACTCGTGGTTTCAACAGATAACAAAAATCAAATACACAGGACGGACAATACACCAAACGCTTCATCCGTTACGCGACCTAGACGCAGTCACCCGACTAGGAACTGCGCTAGTCCAGAGTCCACTCTCGCTTGGTCCGTGCTGCCAGACCTCTCATTCACACTTCATTCACACAATCATGCTAGCAACGTATCTCAGAATGCATTCCTTTCTATCTATTCTGACTAGTCTTTTTCCCAATTACAAAAAGGATGAGGGTTTCACCCGGCGAATTCCCATGCGGGGTTACTCGGCCCTTCCTTGAGAGGTGATCATGCTCTCTTACCAATTCCCAATATCTCGAGATTACAAATTCCAAGTTCCTGTCTGTTCTGACTAGACTAAATCATGATTTTTTTTTTTTTAAACCGCTGTACCTCGCGAATACTCATGCAAGGATTTTCAAACAAAGACTTAAGTCTTACCAAACAAGAAGGACGATGGCTTCACCTCGCGCATACTCATGCAAGGTTAATAGGACCGTCCTTGAGAGGGGATCAGTGCTCTCATTACCAAATTCCAAATTCCAAGTTCCAAGTTCTCGAGATTACAAGTTACAAGTTTCAAACTGCAGTTCTAACTCATCTGTCTAGACAGGTTTTCAAAACTATACTTACCAGATCTGGTTCCCAAGCTTCTGAGTTGGATCCTGGACTCCCCCGGGTCGGAAGTGTTAGCCAGCTGGACTCAGTGCCTGCCGAGGCCAGGCAGAACTCCCTCCGATACAAGAGGATCGGTGGGCCCAGGGAGATTCCCCTGTGTCGGATTGGCATGGTTCCAACTGGACCAAACCTCAAGGCGAATTACGTGGATTTATTCACTTGAACACTATCCACCACTCGCACTTCCCGGCCAACGCACCAAGAATGTAGCAGCAGATAAGCATGCAATAAATAAATCCAGGAGTCTTTTCAAGGATCCAAGCCAGTTTAATGTGCACATGGCTCAAGCAATAAGCAATTTCAAAATGGCTGAGCAATGGCTTCTAGTAAAACAACAACTTTTATAGCTTTCTTGTCCATTCTAAGCATAGGCAAACTTTTCATTGGTCCCAGTACCCCTCTCACCCATCTATTGGTCCCGGTACTGATATGGCTACCCAATCGGGACTCTGGTCTGGGCCCAGCACCTGGTTGCCCCCCTTCTAGTCCCAATTACAATGGTCAGTGTCTCCAACTTGTTACTTCTCTCCTCCAAGGTCGCTGAGCTTGTTAAAACATATGGGAAGCAGGGCACTGTAACCTTGCTTTTTGCAGAGTTAATTAATTCCATAGAAGCTGTGCTCTCTTATCAGTACCAATTAGAGCTGTTTTCTGTCTTTTATAAGTTTCGTTTCTGCTTAGCTATGTTCAGTTAAACTGAGTTAAGTTTCAATTCTATGGTGTCATCATTCAGGGGGGTTTTCATTCCTCTGGGCCTAACTACAGGCTTCAGTTACAGGTCAAGCTGCTCAGGCCTGTCTGCTTAGTTCAATTAGCATGGATCATAGGCCGTCGCCTACTACACTGCAGAAAGCCATATTATAGCAGCATTTAAGAAAATGTCTGAAGATAGAGGGGATATTTAGGTAGTTGGCCTATGAAAAGTGTAATGCATGTTGTGGGCAATATGGGGTACATGCAGAAGAAAGATAGGCCAGCAGACTTGTGTAGAAAGTACAGTGGGTTAGGTTTATAATCCCAAACAGCATCCTGCAATTAATAGGGAGCCAGTGCTTACTCACAGACATGGCCAGGGTGCTTGACATTACTGTATGTAATAACTTAACAGCAGTATTATCATATGCATATATTTATTGCAGATATCCTGAAAACTGGACTGACTGTTTTGTGGTTTTGTGTTCAACTAAATCCAGACAGCTACATTGGAAATCATGCTTCATAAGCTTCAAAAGATATATTCCTCACCAAATATAGAATATATGACCACAAATTAGTAAAAGACATAAATAGACAAAATTTAAACTGAAAGCCCAAAGACATCAGACTGCATGCATTTTTTCCTGTACTGAGCAAAGTACTTCTGTAGCTCCTGAATATAAACTCACTGCCTGAGAGTTCTTAAAGGGGGCTTTTTTCATTTTTAGTAGCTATTTTTTTCTCTGCTGTGTTGCCTAGCAATTTGTAGCTGTATTGGAAAAGGGGTATTTTTGTGTTCTTAGATAAAGCTTTTATTCTGCTTTGTTTTGTTGCTAAATATTTGTTTCTTCTCCTCTAGCCTTCAGGTTCAAAGAGGAAGGCAAGCTCTTTGAAGCCACTGCCCTCCTCAGGTTTTAGTGTTCTTAATTAGCTTACTTAGGGTCCAGGGAGCTGAGGGTTGCAGAAAGATATACATTGCCTTGCAAGTACTGGCATGTTTAGAGGGTCTCCTTTGCAAGCAAGGTACTTCTTTGGCTTTTGAATACAAACTCTGCCTGAGAGCTCTTAAAGGCAGTGTCTTTAATTTTTAATAGCTAACTTTTTTCTGATGCATTGCCTAGTAATTTGTAGCTGTATTGCAAAAGGAATAGCTGTATTGTAAAAGGTATTTCTATGTCTCTTGAATACAAACTCACTGCCTGAGAGCTCTTAAAGGGGACTTTTTTCATTTTTAATAGTTACATTTTTTTTTCTGCTGCACTTTCCTAGCAATGTATTGCTGTATTGCAAAAGGGTATTTTTGTGTTGTTAGGCAAAGCTTTTCTTCTGCTGCTATAGTTGTTTTTTTTTCTCCTTTAGCATTGAGGCTCAAAGAAGGCAAGCTCTTTGAAGTCACTGCCCTCCTCAGGTGTTAGTGTTCTTAATTAGCTTGCTTAGGAGCCAGAGAGCTGAGGGTTGTATAAAGGTCTATATTACCTTGCAAATTCTGGCATGCCTAGAGGGCTCCACTGCAAGCAAGGTACTTCAGTAGCTCTTGAATACAAACTGCCTGAGAGCGCTCTTAAAAGCAGTTTTTTTAAAATGTTTAATAGCTAACTTTTTTCTGATGCATGGCCTAGTAATTTGTAGCTGCATTGCAAAAGGAGTATTCATGTGTTTATTAGACAGAGGTTTTATTCTGCTTTTTTCTACTGCTATAGCTTTTTTCTCCTCATCTAACTTTCACATTCAAAGCTCTGTGAAGTCACTACACTCCTCAGGTGTTAGGTACCTACCTTCCTACCCTGGCTCCCACCCACCCCATGTGAGAATTCTTGCTATATAGAGCAACTCACCAATTAGTTGTTAACAAAGATAACTGATTTATTTTTCTTGGTTGGTAGGGAAAATCTAGGAAATAAATAGTTCCACATTTGGATATCTACTAAAAGTAAACTATTTAGTATTAATGAAGGAGCATTGGAGATGAATTCATGGCTGTATGGATGGTGCCATTGAAAGCATTTTGGTTTCCTGGACTAAGGGTTGCAGAGCAGAGATGGCATCCACCTATCCAGGAAAGATCAAAGTGTCTTATGCAGCAGACTGGCAAACCTACTGAAGAGGGCTTTAAACTAGATTCATTGGGGATGGGTGAAGAAAGCACCCAGGAATTAAAAGCTCTCAGGTAAGTAAACATTAAATACCTCTATAGAAATGGGTAAAATGGGCAACATCTAGAAAGCAGTGTGCATTAATGCTAATAGTATGGGAAATAAGATCCCAGATTTTGAGGCTTTACTGGAGAAGGTGCACTTGGATTTAATGGCAGTTATGAAGACATGGTTCACGGAAAACCATGACTGGGATGTATTTATCCTGGGCTATACTTTGTTCAGGAAGGAGAGCATAGGAAGAAGGGGATGAGGAGTGACACAAGATATAAAAAAATAAAATTAAAGCTACAGAATTGCAGGGATTACAAGAGAAGAAGGAGGAGGCACTGTGAATTAAATTAGAAAGAGGGAATGGGGAATCAATTTCCATTGGTATAATATACAAATTTCATGAACAAGCAGAAGAAGTGGGCAGAGATTTAATTGAGGACCTTGCTGTATTACCAGAAGTGTACTGATAGTTTGATTTCAATATGCCAGATATTGATTGGCACATACCTGTTGCAGTGTCATCTAGAAGTAAGGAGATCCTGGATTCTCTACAGGGCAGGACATATATGTGAAGGAGCTGTATAAGACCTGGTGCTTACCAATGGGGAAAGTTTTTCTGATGTCATAATGGGAGATCATCTTGCATCCAGTGATGATCAGATGCTATAGTTCAGTATCAGGGCTGGGGCTGATAAAGTCTATTCAAAAGTGAGGGTCTTAGACTTTAGGAAAACTAACTTTTCCAAGATGGGACAATACCACAAGGAGTTGTTAACAGGGTGGGAACTGCTGGGGATGTAGAAAAGCAATGGGCAAAACTGAAAAGGAATATTTTAAGGGCCATAAACCTTATTGTTAGGAAAGTAAATAAATGTAAAAGGAAAAGAAGGCCACTATGGTTCTCAAAAAAGATAGTTGAAAAGATAAAGAAAAAGAGAGTTGCCTTCATAAAATAAAAGAGATCACATAAAGAGAAAGAGAAGCATCAATATTTGCAAAAACTTAGAGAAGCTAGGAAAGTAGTCAGGAGAAGAATATTACCAGTAGTATGCCACAGGGATCTATCCCTGGTCCAATTCTTTTTTAACATTTTTGTTAGTGATATTGTGGAAGGGCTATCAGGTAAGGTTTGCCTCTTTACAGAGATCAAAATCTGCCATAGAGTAGACACCCAGAAGGAATAGATAACATGAGGACAAATCTAGATAATCTTGAAGAATGGTTGAGAATTTGGCAGCTGAGATTTAACACTAAAAAATGCAGGGCCATGCTTTTGGGCTGCAAAAATCCAAGGGAGCAATACAATAAAGGAGGTGAAGTACTTCTGTCCATGAAAGAAGACGGGATCTGGGCATCATTGATTCTGACTATCTTAAGGTGGCTAAACAGATAGAAATGGCAATGGCAAAAAGTGAGAATAATGCTTGGGTACATAGGGAAAGGAATGGCCAGCAGGAAGAAGGAGGTGATAGTGTCCCTGTATAAGTCTTTGATAAGACCTCATTTGGAGTATTGTGTGCAATTCTTGAGACCATACCTTCAAAAGAATTTAAACAGGGTGGAGTCAATACAGAGAGTGGCTAGTGATTTAGGACAAGGTACCTCAGGCAGAGGGCGTGGGGGGGGGGGTCAATTCCCACCTGGGGACAGCAATCTCAGGCCAGAGGGACTGGGGTTTCTAGTCCTATAGGCAAGCCACTTAACCCTGTTTCCTCAGTTACACATAGATTGTGAGCCCTTTGGGGACCTGCTTGTAGTGATTGTAAACTACTCTGATGCCCTTCAGCCTGGGTGGTATATCAAGAAATTACATACAACAATTAAAATGGTCGGTGGCCTTCATTATAAACCATATGGGGACCGACTTAAGATCTCAATATGTATACTATTGAGGAAAGGCGGGAGAGAGGAGATATGACGGATAAATTTAAATATAGTACCTCCATGGCCTAAATGCACAGGATTAGAGATGTTTTCAATTGAAAGTAAGCTCTGCTTCGAGGGGGCAAAGGATAAAGCTGAAAAGGGATAGACTCAGGAGTAATATGCATAAATATTTCTTTATGAAAAGAGTGGTAGATACATGAAATAGTCTTCAAGTGGAGGACAGTATCTGAATTCAAGAATGCATGAGATAAACACAGAGGGTATCTAAAGGGAAAAAAAGGACTATATTAATTGATATGAAAGGGCAGACTGGATAACCTGTATGGTATTTTTTTGCCATCGTGCTTCCATGTTTCTATGTTTAAGAGATGCATATTCTCAAAGCTGATATATTCTGATTGCTAAATTGAAAATATTATTTTTTTTCTACCTCTGTTTTCTGGATGTTTTTCTAGTTGCATTGGTCCAAGCCCCTCTCTCATACTTTTTTCTTGACTACCTTCTTCTAACTTCTTTTCCAGGTTGTACTTTTTGTGTTTCTTCTCTCTGCCCTTTCTGCTTTGCATGTTTTGATTTTTTCCTTTCTTCAAAACTTTTCAGCCAATTTAGCCACTCATAACTAGATTTTACTCTTTTCCTTCTTTGTATTCCTCTTTTCACATCTCATTTACCTACAGACCTAACAGCTTTTCATCTCTTGGTCTTAGTCCATCTCCCTATGCTCTTAGCCTTGCCTGACTTTCCTTACTCCTTTGTACTTCCTTCTCCCCATTCATCATCTATTTCCTTTGCCTCTTATCCCCTCTTCAGCCCCAGGTCTTTCCATGTCACTCAACTCCTCCTGGCATCCAGTCCTTTTCTTCTCTTACTGCCTACTCTGTCTCTCATTATATTTCATCTCCTGAACAGACTTCACAGACTTCACAGACTATCACCTTGTTCTGTCTCCCTACCCCCTCTACAATTGCCTCCCAATTTCTTTCCACGTCTTCTCAATACCTCCATCCCTCAAGCCTACACGCCATCTTGTGAACCCTCCTGTTGCTCTCCATCTCATACTCCCCATATATTCCCCAAGCCAATCTAGCACTAGCTATTCATTCACCAAGTTCCCTCTAAATCTTGCCTAGTCTCAAAATCCCATTTCATCCCAGCTAACCAATCCAAAATTCCCTTCTTTATTTCTACTTATCCAAGTCCTCATTCATCCATCCAGTTTCTAAGTACCTACTTTCCCAGCAATCTAGTTTCTGTCTCCACTCTCTCCCCAGACTAATATCTATCCCTGCACGCCTCCACACACACCAATCTGGAGTTCCATTTTCTCCTTTCTCCCTCCCAGAAGAGCTTCTAGTGTCTTTCCCTCTCCTGCTTCTCCCTCCGTCATTGCTCTGACCATAGTAGCTTTACTGCAGCTGCCGCCTTGTAATGGACTGACCCAGCACCACTCTCCTTCCTTTTCTTGGTGACATGCTGCATGGTTCACTATCTTTAGCCATAAAGATTTATTTATTCATCCTCCTCACTTGCGCATCTTATCCACATTGTCCCCCCCAACAGATCCAGAAGAGCAACAGCTGTAAACTTGTTAACAACACCAAAGGCATCGACAAAGTCCAACACGACAACCACAAACAGGGCGTTCAGTTTTTATGTCCCCAAATACTGGAATGCTCTACCCCCTGACATTAGGACCATTGCCAATCTATATCAGTTCAGGAGGGCTCTCAAAACCCACCTTTTCCTCCAATACTTCCCAGCCAGCAATTGATCCTAGATATCCCTCTCAAGAAATGACCCACTCTAGTAAGACCCTTACATGCATTATCTGTTTTACCTATCACTGCAGTGTAAATAGCTTATGTATATAGTTAACCCTGTTATCCAATTTTGTACTCCTGTTCGATGTAAAACCTGACAGATTGTCGTCATGGTCGTTATGTTATGATGTAAACCGCGCTGATACTAAATAGCGCGGTATATAAGAAACTGTAATAAATAAATAAATAAATAAAATAAAAAGTGCACGGTGCTCTATCTGTGGAGTGTGTTGAAGTTCAAACAGTTGATGATCAGTAAATTACATGGCAGCTACCCAGAAAGAAGGCAGATGTCAGGCCAGGCTGTGTACAAACAAGGGTGGAAAGGTGCTAAGGATTTAGATCCCAAACCTAGGAAAAATCCTGTGAATAATGTCTTTGCTTTATGGTGCAAGGCACACACATGTTATAAGTTGTAGTGCATGTACACAACTTTGTACTAGTAACATTATGCCCATGATAAAAGCCTTATCGGGTCAATATCTAGTCAGGATGGTCTGAGTTATTTTGTTAAATGCTGGCCACTGTGACTAAAATAAAGGATATTCAGCACTGGTATCCGAATAGTGGCCAGCACTGAATATTTGGATTCAGCACTGAGTGCAAGCTCTATCCGTATAGCAGCAATATTCAGCTCACTATCCAGATAGCTAACAGGATAAAGTTAGGGCAGCATTTTTGCCATCCTAACTTTATCTGGATAGTTATCCAGTTAGTGGATTGAATATCACCACTAACCGGATAACTCTTGGAATAACCCTTGACCTGCCTGTGGACCACCCCAATGTTATCTGAATAGTACATGGGTAATCTATAATTATTTTCAGTGGCATTATTTGAAAAAGGCTGCAGAAAATCAAGGGGCAAAAAGGTTGGGGCTCTTCAACTTGGAAAACAGACAATTGAGGAGGGATATGAAAGAGGTCTATAAATTAATGAATGGAGTGGAACGGGTAAACGCAGATCAGTTGTTTACGCCATCAAAAGGTAGAAAGACTTGAGGACATGCAATGAAACTACAATGTAACCCATTTAAGACTAATAAGCGAAAATATATTTTTACTCAATGTGTAATCAAACTCTGGAATTTGTTACCAGAGGATATAGTAAAAGCTGTTAGTGTGGCTCAGTTTAAAAAAGGTTTTGACAAGTTCCTGGAGGAAAGGTCCATAAACTATTATTAAAGAGGACCTGGGAAATCCACTGCTTTCCCCATTGTGTGTCTTTTCAGAAACCTGACAGGTACTTGTGACCTGGATTGGCTACTGTTGGAAACAGGATACTGGGCATGATGGACCATAGTTTGACCCAGTATGGCATTTCTTATGTTCTTAAGGGATGGCCCTGGTCAGCAGCACTTCTTCAGGTACAGTTGTGGTCAACATTATTGCATTTTAGGTATGTTGTACACAATGGAGTCTATTCCAAGCCCCGAATAGCGGGGATGTATGCCCTTCCCTGCTATACATCCTGCTTACCGTCCCCATGCAAAACTCCCTGTATGAACAGCAGAGTTGTACAGGGAGCCTTAGATGGAGGTGGGAAGGGGCAGGTGGGGGGCAGAGTGAGTGCGGTGTGTGGGCGGATCATCACCCCGGATGTACAAGGCCAATTCTGAAGTCAGCCCTGTACAGCCGGGATAGGCCAATTAGATGGGAGACTTATTCCACCTCAGAGGTGGTGATTAGGTGTTAGCAGTTTCCAAACCTGAGGAGGTTACTAGAGTTCAGCAACCTACTGTGCTCAAGGAAATTTCCACTAAAGCACCAAAAAGAAAGTAACCTTGCTTTAAAAATATACAAAAAAACCCTTTAAGAGCTCCCAGTCAGAGAGCTAGCAATTTAATATAATGAAAAAACCCTCAGATCCTTACTGTTGGTTCATCTGTAGAGCCCTTGTTAGGAAAGCCTCAACAGGACAGGGCACTGGAGCCTTTTATGCAGGCCTCAGCTGCTCTCAGGTAATCAGGCCCACTAACTCCTGATTAGGTGTTAGCAGTTTCCAAACCTGAGGAGGTTACTAGAGTTCAGCAACCTACTGTGCTCAAGGAAAGTTCCACTAAAGCACCAAAAAGAAAGTAATCTTGCTTTAAAAATATACAAAAAAGCCCTTTTAAGATCTCCCAGTCAGAGAGCTAGCAATTTAATATAATAAAAAAACCCTCAAATCCTTACTGTTTGTTGATCTGTAGAGACCTTGTTAGGAAGGCCTCAACAGGGCAGGGCACTGGAGCCTTTTATGTAGACCTCAGCTGCTCTCAGGTAATCAGGCCCACTAACTCCTGATTAGGTGTTAGCAGTTTCCAAACCTGAGGAGGTTACTATCTTGTTTTAGATTCTTTTATGTGATTATTAAGATAAGGCGGTTTAGAAATACTGTTAAATAAATATGTGTGCATATATAGTCCAAAGCCATTTCTCTGGCCACCTTTTTTTTTTTTTAGGAAACATTGGACATTAAGGGGTTGAACTGCAAGGGTGCCAATAATGTTGACCACAACTGTAGCAGGTGAGTATAATGAGTACATGGAGTCGCAGGAAATGATATAGCTAGCTACCTTAAAAAACTAACTTTGAGGTATCTGCAAGCTGGGACGGTTTACCGAATAAGGATCTTGTATGTGGTTTCACTGTACCTGGAAGTGGTCCTTTTGACCTGAGTTGCTATCTGGGAAGGAGCTGGACCTACTCCTCAGCCTGAATTGCTCAGCCACCTCATTCTGTTTAGTTTTGGGACAGTCTGCTCTGTATAGTTTTCTTCCATAAAGCAGTAAATTTGACTGCTGTGAACTGTACCTACTGTACTTCCATTTGTTGTTTTATCTTTGTTTTCTTGCATATGACATGTTTATCTGTTATGAAGTTATCTCTTTCATGCTTCCAAGCCAGATTTCTGCTGATCATCTATTATCTGAAAGGCTGGTTACTGATTTAATGGCTTTATCAATCAGCCATTGTTCTTGGTACTGTCCAATTAATACTGGACATTGCTTTCGCTACTAAACAGTTAATAAAATCAGTCTTCTCACAATATTCCCTAGTCACTTGGAGACAGATATCTCTGACACATGATACCATGTCTTTTTTTACCATTCACTTCTAAATCAGGTCATTCAAAACATTCAAGTTCAAACAAGAATGTGAAAAATAGGTTTTTTTAAAAACTTGTAAGTACGTTGCTATGTTCTCTGTTAAAAACGCAGAGAACGCCTTTGTATCATATGAGAAATGTAACAATATCCTTCAACCACTTATTCCATATGTCTTGTCCTGTCTCAAGTGCTTTAGCACATAGTCAACAGCATTTGTGTTACCTGCACATTGTGAGGTTGTCTTCCACTTGTTTCTACTGCTGCCTCTTAGCCTTTCAGCAGAGTCTTGTTATTTTCTAGGCTGACACACAATTGAATTTCTGAACAATAGAGTGCCTCGTCTTAAATCAATTACAGGTGTCAATTATGACTCTTTTTTTCATTGTAGAACTAAATCAAAAATGTTGCCTTTGCTACAATAGCTGCTATAGCTTTCATTATCCAAGACACTAAACCTACCTACAAATTTGATTTGAGATAAGATCAGACAGTGTTTGAATTTGCTATACTGAATGTGGTGATAGCTGATAAAAGGTTTTCAAGGTTGAAATTGTTATGCAACTTTTGCTAACTGAAGGAATAATGATAGTAGTTTCTGTAGCTTGTGACACCCATATAAACAAGGAAAGGAAAAGAGAGAGAGAGAGAAAATATTGACTGATAAGAAATGGATGTGAGGATTATTTTCTTAAATTAAGTGTTTTTTTCCCTTTCACTTGTTTATTAGAAAGATATTTGAACCATTAAAATGGATACTATGCATGACCAGTCCAATGGCTCAGTGGCATTTATTCATGTTCTCATGTACTTGAATTGGGTTTGACTTCTAAGCCTGGTTTCTGCTGTTTTGGGGTAAGACAAGGTAGAGGAGACTGTTGAATGAGAAAGGGCCGGTTTAACCCTCAGGAAGACTAAGGGGTATGTTTACTAAAGCGTCTTAACGTGCGCCTGGCGATGCAGGATGCCATAAAAGGAGTGGGCGTTCCGGTCTAAGCGTAGCAATCGTGCGTTATCGCGCGATAATGTGCACTGCACGCATTATCGCCCGATAGAGGAAGTAGCGCATGTTAACGCGCGGTAATCTTAAGTAGGCACGCTGACTTACTAACAAAACAGCAGAGGCGTAGCACAATGGTTAATACACTGACTGATGGTACAGGGGTCATGAGTTTGATTCCCCAGTGGGCCTAATGAATAAGGATGGCCAAGACAATTCCTTTTCCAGCTTGCAACTGTACAACAATCTCTGCTGCCAGCTAAAAATACCCGCACCCCAGTGCCATAAACTAATGCACCTTTTAGGACACACCAGAAGGCACATCCTAAACCACCACGTCAGCCAAAGTGGGTTATAATGTGCCCCAGAGGCCATGTTGAAAGGTGGCCAACTCCCAAGGCACCATAGTAGGCACCCCATAAGCTGCCTGAATCTAAGGCGTGGCATAAGATGCCCCAAGGATGTATAGGTGAACCCAAAAATGTTGGCCAAGGATAGTAAGGTTCCCCAATTTGATAAGCAAGAGAGGTATGGGCAAAACACAGATGTAACCCTAACACTGCACAGAGCAACAAGGAAAGACAATGCACAAGTAATGGAAGGAAGTAGATCTGAGCTGTTGGGCCAGACAAATCTGCGTCCAGCCCATGTGGCAGCTGGAAAAATGGACAAACATATCAGGGGCAGCTGTAGCGATGCACAGAGTGATGGTAATGTACCATGCAATAATAACAGTGTGTGGCAGAGGATGGGAAGACGTGTCAAGCAGAGGAAGTAGAAGTGGCTGGATAGGCGTAATGACAGGAGAACAGCAGAGTAGCACTGCCATGCAGAGCACACACAGGAGAGGCAACCAGGGAGAGCTGCAATGCAGAAATGTATAGCAGTACAGGATGTGGGGTAGCAGCATGCACATCAGGGTAGGACGGCACACAGCTGGCAGACACACATAGATGGACAAAAGGATGGTTTACAACTGTGATAAGGGTACAATGTGCTAACAACACAGATCTGCATAGATATGGCTGTCACAGGAATCAAAGGTAGCTGTGCAGGACAGGCAAACAAATGAAAGAGAACAGAGAGGAATCAAACCTATGACCATTAACACAAGTGTCAATGCACAAACCAGTAGGCCACACCACCAACATGAGCTCATTAGCAAATGCTGCATACAAGAATACTGCAGGGCATCACACAAGAAGCCTGCTGGCTGTCATGATAGGCAAACCTCCAACAGTAACCATGATGAAATGCACATGCAGATCTGGTGTGTACAGATCAGATCACAGTCTGTAATTGGGACCAGAGCAATGTTCCCTCTAATTTTCTGTAGGCTGTGTGCGCATAAAATATCAGCTGTGCAGCTTTTGAAGGAAGGTTAAATTTTTGTGCGCCACATAATGACACTTGGAGTTATATACTTTAAAATTTGACTACACGTCAGAATACAGTATGTACACCACATTGATTGCACTAGAAAATATTGTAGAACTTGTGAAAACCATAAATACACAACAACTTTTAAATTTTAAGATGTCTGTGTTGTTTTCTATCAGAATCAGAACCGTAATTTTTGTGCGCTCTGTTGTAAAGTATGTGCGCTCGCTCGGCGAGGTGTGTGCGCGCACACACGCGCACAGCTTAGAGGGAACAGTGGACCAGAGCCAAATATACCTATATGCACACACAATCAAATGTTATGCAATGGATACAGCATGCAAAAGAGGAAAGAACCTTAAACCAAAGGGCGGCAGGGGAAAATATGGAACAGAACAAGAGAGAATTGAACTTGCAAACAGGCATGACATAGACCAGCTGAACAGTGGCAATGCCAGTCCCCCAAGCAGACTGCCATGTAAGTACCATAAAGTAAGAGACATATGTATCAGCTAATATGTGATGGATAGGCAGCACAGAGGGCACACTTTGGTGTACAGTGAAGAGATGGAAGAGTGTGTGCATAGGTGATGAAGCTGCAGGTTCCTAATGGTAATGTTAGCAGAACAGAAAAAAAAAAAAACATGTGGGATCAAACCTGCAACCTATGGTGTCACAACACATGCCTGTAACCACTATCCCAAACAACCACAGTGAACACAGCCCCAAAATAGTACCTCAAAGAGAAGGTGTGTATGGGAACCTGAAACACCCAGTGATGTGGCAAACGCCTGGCAGACAGCTGGCACCGTACAAGGATGTGAGCACAGGTGGGCCATGTATATGACCAGAAAATCATGAGATACAAGTGTCAGTGTGATCAAGCAGCAGCCGAGACAAATGTATGTCAAAACACATATTTTTATTTTGGTTAATCATCACAGATAGTGTAGATACCGCCATCATAATATCAAGGTGAGTGGCTCCCAGGTGAAACAGGGAAAACACATTTAGCAGGGCAGCAACCCACATCCTACAGAAAGGTCACTGGCCAGGCTACAAATGATGGGCAGGAGAGATAATGTGTATCAGGTGCATGGTGTGCAGTATGCATTAGGCCCCCACCCACCACATGCTACTGCATGCCTCAAATGTGTTACTTACATATGAGTGCATGTAGACAGTAGGCGGTGCATGATGAGGGCCCAACACACATCAATCATGATCTGCTCTTCCAAACATATCTATCTGGCAACACAGGAGGCACAGTAAGGAAAACAGCATATGTTGTTAAAATGTTGAAAGTTTAAAAACACATATTGAAAGTTATGTTACAGCTGTCACATAATGCCTGATATAGGACTCAAAGCTGCAACAATGTAACCCTAAACAATCGTCAAATGCACAATGAGGATATGCTAACAGGTAGCAGAGGCACATGAACACAGAGAGAATTCAAAAGGAACTACCTGCAGAAATATGCAGAGATATGCAGAAGGTCCCCCTGCACTGGTTGGTGTGCATACAGTGTCTGTACACATATATCACGGTACATGGAATGCACAATTGAAGGAAGACAATGGACACTCACACTGCGACACTCCAAATATAACGGGGCAATGTGCGTGTTGTTACTTCAGGGGATAAATAGGACTGTGCAGACATGCAATGCAAGGTTTGTAAATCAATGTGGAGCATCACATCTGTACGTAAACAAACACAATAACCAGTATACAGAGATGGAAAGTAAGGGCAAACATTTTACAGTAAACCACACAGAAGCCATATTGCCACATGCTGTGAATCCCCAACATAGTCAGTCATATGCACATGAACCGTGTACGTTTCAACATGATACAGTGATGCCACACATGCACGGAAACACCCTTGGTGAGGGAAAACATTAATCCAAGCTGTTGGTGTGCAGTAAAGCGGTGTTGTGGCAAAAACTGTATCATGTCCAAGTGGAGAGTAGGTGGATATAGACAACAGGACCTCTCCATTGCTCCCCCTATGCCACACACATGGCTGTATGCTTGTGTTGAACAAAACAGATGAGTGTATCCTGTGTTCCATGTCACACACATGGCCAAAACACAACAACACAACGTTGGAGGAATGTACAACATACAGCGACAATGTCAGTCCCTGCTGCACATGTGGGGACCAGTACACAGTGTCCAAAGTGCAAAGTGTGTCAGCAATCCAACAAGTCAGGTTAAGACTGTCCTTGAAACCCTGGGCATGCATAGTCAAGTGTCACATCCCAATATGCCACAGTACTGGAAAGGGCATGTATGTCTCCTGCGATGAACACAACACCCAGCCAGAGCACGGCAGCAGCAGTGTGTTGGACAGGTCTGTCATGGCCACAGTAGCACTCCAACAATAATACTGTCCATCCCAGGCATGTGTCCCACTCGCAGAGGTCACACATCCTATGGCACCATTTTCCAGGGATTGTTCCATGGTGTTGTGTCCCCCAACAGGTGGATGATGGGGACGCCGGATGCACTGTAGTTGATGTGGCTAGTTTGTTCGCTGCCCTGTGTCTGAAGAGGATAGATAATGTATTGGTTTGCTGCTTGCAACATCAGCACAAATTGCAGAGAGTCAAGCATTAATATGCACATAATAAAATGACACACAGGCAAACATAACATGATCACAACACAGAACACACTGCATGTTGGGGACATTTTGAAATGTAACCACAGACGCGGGTGTCACATGGATATGGTCATCTCCATGCCCATGTTACACAGACGTTTCACAGCTCCACCCCATGTGCATCAACGTTCATGAACAGAGAGCCAACAGGAAATGTCTATGAAACAAACAGTAAATCATTACCATGTAAAGGCTGATGTCATTCACAAATAAACAAAAGTGCAACCTACCGTGTGTTTGCATCAAGTGTATGTCTTGGATCCCCTGAGGCACTCAAAGGCCACAACAGGTCACAGTGAAGGGAGACGATGTCATCAAAATGTATATAATCACCATGTCCCCATGTCAAGCCATTGTTGATGCATGTCCATATTATGGTGATATCTGTGATACAAAAATTCTGTTCAACAGTGGTCTGTCAGAACACAAGACACAGTTCTGCTCACAACACACAACATATGTCCACAATGTTCACACGGTAAACAGCAGTAATGTAGAGGTAGCACAGTCACCACTGCCCCCCAGGTGTACAGACCCCTCACACCACATGATAATGTAAAATGCCTGCACACTGTATCATCACACAGCCAACCCAAAAACACACACCCACACAGTATGCTAAGGTGAGTGTGCCAGCAGTAGCATACGGCTTGTATGTGCACAATTGGAGATTAGTGGACTTAAAGGCCTTGTGGAATGCAATGATACATTGGTGTTGGCTGATGCTACAATGTCGGGGAAGGGTGTATGTGTAGCCCACCACCCAAATACCTAGGACCTCCACACACGTGCAGCTCTGTTGGATGTGTCCCAGAGACAGTGTTGCAGAAGACAAACTGGACAGGAACACATGGGGATATGTGTGCCAACAGCAAGATTTAGGGTATGGAGGGGCCGGAAAAAGAGGTGAACAACAACATATGTGCAATATGACAGATCACTGAGGACATGTGTTTCACCTGACTGCCGTCACAGACAATGTAGCTATAGGTCCACCTACCCCAGACCACTGCATGTTGGATGACGTGCTGTCACCTGCCAATGCACCACAGCACCAGGAGCATCACCAGGTATGTCCTGTGGATTGCGAAACACAAGGGAAACATGCATATGTCATGTTTTAGCTGTGCAACACACACTGCACCTTCCTGTCCTCAGCTTGCAGATCCCCCAAGATCCTTTACAGACTGACTGTTCACCATCACACTGTACAGATCTCTTTCATGTGAGAGTTATTACAGAGGTTGGTTTGGCAAACTACAAGGGTCCGTACTCTGTCTGTCCCCTCCCTCTCCTCTCTATTGCTGTACAAACTGGTGAACAGAAGTGTTTGCTCCCTACCATGTACTTGCTATACTCCAAGTCCGCAGTAGTATCCTGTGTCCCCTATATTGCTGGCAATTCCCCTTCTGTGTGTGTACCGGTGTCTCAATGTCATCTGCTACCCTGCTGTCAATTCCTGAAACACACGGAAATTAGCAGGGGCACCTCCCTTATCCTCTGTCCATATACATTTCCTTGGTGTGTTTATCTCCTACCTTGGCTAACAGTAACAGCTGTGTGCTGATGAGTTGCAAATAAATATCTCAACGGCTGAGTTATGTCTGCTAAACCACATCCCAATGTCTGTTTGTGATCTGACCTTGATGGCTGCATGTCATCCCACTGTGTGAAAGTGAAAATGGCAAAGCATGGATAGCCTATATGTGCCCTTAAAACCTCCCCTCCCGTCAGAGCCTCTTCGTGTGTGTGGACATAACTTTCCTTCTCTAGGGTCCGCAATGTAGTTGTTGTCCTGGACTGCACTCTCCTCCTCTACACACTTACACAGCTTGTAGTTGAGTCATGTGATTCATGTCTAGATGTCATCAGCTAGATTTGCTCTGTCATCCCTGAAAATACCACTAAAACCCAATTCCACCCCCATATTCAGCTCTCGGCTTGCCTACTGTAACCTATACCTTGCTGATCTGGCCTGAATCATCTCTGTCTGCATGTACATATGAAGCACTGCACTGCATGGCTATTCTACAGCCAAAAAAAAGGGCAATGATACATCCCCTGGCTGGACACTGCACATGTTCCCTATCATTCCCCGCATCCATGTCAGGGCTACGTGATAACCTATACATTCAGGCACACTGTGGTGTTGCAGTAACTTCCCTTAAGGATATTAAATATGAGTATTAAAAATACTACTGAGAATGTATATATTGCTACGTATCACATGTAGCGCCATACAAAAACAACAACCACACAGACCCTGCTCATCAGAGCATACCAACCACACAATCAGCTCAAAATACTAAATGAAAAACACACATAGCTGGACAACTGGCCCCAACCATGGTCTGCTCTCCCATTGTTAACTCCACACCACATGCCTTTCACCTTGCTGCACCCAAAGCATCAAACTAACTACCTGTGGCTGCACAGCAGCCTCTATCACAATCAGCCACAAACCAGGCATGTCACCCCAACACCTCCCACAAGTCTAAAACTCTCCACACACATAATCCACCTCCACACGCTGTTGTGCCCTGCCCACATCTTCTGTGTTTCAGTCATGATTAGATTTGAAGTTGGGATGGCCAGGCAGTGTCTGTTACATGTCAGTGCAGTGTTGCATCTTACTGATATTGGTATACAAATGTTAACTAGTATTAGCAGTACACACATATTCAAATAAATGTAGGTGGAAACATATGCAGTACTTACATGAGAAGAGCTCCGCAATCACCTGCCGCCTGACTGCTGTGCCCTCATGTGTGTCACCACGGGCACGTGCAGGAGGGCACGTAGGATCATCCTCCAGATCCTCATTAATTTTGACAGGGATATGGTGCCTGAGAGCAATGTTGTGCAGGATGCAACAGGCTATAATGATCTCTTCCACAGTCTGTGGTTTGTATTGTAAGGCCCCGCCTGTCCTATTAAGACACCTGAAGCAACTCTTTAGAAGCCAAAGGTGTGCTCTATGATGGAGCGGCTGGAGGCATGGGCCTCATTGTACCTCCGCTCTGCACGTGTCCATGGTTGACGCACACGGGTCAACAACCAGGGGAAACACCCATATCCTGCATCACCTGCAGAAATAAATGTGGAATGTTAAAGTAGGAGCTTATGTCCACCCAAATGGACACAGGTATATATGTGCAAAACAAATGCATAACACATCCTGACATAAACATATGACATCACAACTATGCATCAGCGTGACATCACAACTATGCAGCAGCGTTTTCAATCTGTACACAAGACAAGGGGTAGGTGTATGGATTGAAAACAACATAATCTGTAACCATGACACAAATGCTAGCATCCATTCAACCATCATCACACAGCATCATAGCAAGGTGGAGTTGGAGGGCACCAAACCCCCCCACACACACTTATATCACACACAGACAGATGACACACATACACAATGAGGGATACACCTCCAAGACAGACAGTTGCACATACGGTTTGTCACATGAACACCATGTGCATGTCAGAAATGAGAAATACACACCCAGCAATATACAGTCCTCCTACTGTCCTGTCTCAAATTGTCTGAATAGTGCTGAGTGATGCAGGATATAGGAGTCATGGGTGGACCCTGCAAACCTAGGGACCACATTCAGAATGTGCATATTTGGATCACATACAACCTGAACATTCAGGGAATGATAATGTTTGCGGTTTCAAAACACTACCTCCTCGTCTCTAGGCGGGACCAGGGCAACATGTGTGCAATCAATAGCTCCCATCACGTGTGGTCCGTCCCGTCCCGTCTAATGCCTCAAAGGCCTGGTTCAGGGTCCCCCACTGTTGCCTAGTGTGGGGAATGGCAATGTAATTCCCCACCCGGCTGACCATGGCACGCAGTACTTGATGAGACAGCGTGAGAAGGTGGGGCGGCTCATGTCACCCACTGCAGCCACAGATGACTGGAAACAGCCAGAGGCAAAGAAATGTAGGGCACCAAGGAGCTTGACCAAACCCAGTATGGCATGTAACTGATCAGTCAGGGGCTCGAGGTCAGGTCTTAGATCCTCATAGAGCTCCCTAATAGCCCCCATGCTCAGGCGGTAGAGGGAGATGACCTGGTCCTCACGCATGCCCTGGAGCTGGGGCCTGGGCCTGTAAAGACAAGGCTGGCGAGCCTGCACCTCAGCACGCCTCCTGCACCATGCCGGCACAGCCCCTGTCTGGCCTGCCCCCACAGCTGCAGGTCTATTTTGCAACGGGACTACATCCATGCCCTGTGCCTCAGCCCCATAGACACCATTTCCCCCATCAGGCAACCGCAGCGCCTGCTCACCTCCCACTGCAGATGCAGGAACCACAAAGGCCGCCATAATCTCCACCCGTCCAACTCCTCTAACTCACTAAAACACAGACACTCTCTTTACTAACCAAGCCACATACCTTTCACACCACACACAAACACAGCCACACAATACAACCACCACTCACAAACCCAGCCACGCTCCACAATACACCTGCTTCTGACTCTCTCCTTCCTTCACTGACACCGCACGCCTTCTCTCCCTCGCCTACAGAAACCCCTCAAAGTGAACCAGGTGTGCAGGTGCATTTATAGGGGTTTTTTTTATGTTGTGCATGTGCAATTGCACAAGCGCGGTGGCTGTGCGTGTTGTGCATGTGCCACGGAGACATGGAAGGTGAGTGTGTGGGACACCATGTTACACATGCGCTGTCACGTGCGCGCACCTCCCGCGTCTGCGAGGCACATGCAGAATGCGCGCAGCTGCTGTGCTCGTGCAACTGTACATGCGCAAGGTGCATAGCCACCGCACTCACACAACTGCACATGCGCAGCCTCCACACTCACACAACTGCGCATGCGCAACGCGCGTAACGTAAAAAAAAACTATAAATACACCTGCACACCTGTATCACGTTGAGGGGTTTGTGTAGGCGAGGGAGAGACGGTATGTGTTGTTGGAGAAGCAAGGAGAGAGTCAGGAGCAGGTGTGTTGTGTAAAGTGTATTGGTCTGTGAGTGGTGGTGGAGAGTGTCAGAGGGAGGTTTGGCATGGAGAGGTGTGTGGCTAAGCAGGGGATAGAGTTAGGAGGTGAGGCAAGGAGCAGGTGAGAGAGACATGAGCTGAGCTGAGGAGCAGACAGCAGGGAGAGGAGGGGTGGGGACAGAAGCAGGTGTGAGGTGAAGCTAAGGGGCAAAGGAACAGGTATGTGTGACAGGGAGGGAGAGGGCACAGAGGGAAGGGAGAGTGAGAGACAGGACATGGGAGGAGTGGAGGAGGGGGGCACCTGTTCAGCAGGACCCAGAGCTGGCAGGGAGTGTTGTGTCTGTGGTGGTGGCTGCAGGCCCATTGGGTGTGTCTCAGCCCACACAGGGGCCACCAAGCGCCAAACGAAGGTGCATACCTGTGCCATCTGCAGAAAGGAGGAGGGCTGTTAAGTTCAGCCAACTGGAGAACCACATCCTGCTGGCCAGTGTTCTCGAGAGATACGATGTGCTGTATGGCCGCCTGAGCACAAGCACCACTGTGGGCACACGGATACAAGTGTGGGGGGACATACAGGAGGCCATAGCACAGGCAGGGGGCCATCCAGGGACCTTGAAAGCTTTAGGAAAAGGTTTAATGACATAAAGCGGGGTGTCCGTGCCCACATGGTGGCAGAGAGGCAGCATACCATGGGCACCGGAGGGGGTGGTCCCTTTGCACCAATGCTGAAACCCCTGGAGCAGGAATTGGCAGACCGTCTGGGCCCCATCTACTTGCTAGGGCTACCAGAAGCGCTGGACACTGCCCATCCACAGGCAGGTAGGTCAGAGATATGTTACACATGTAAACCACACGGCTCAGCATATGCCTGCCATGGACGGGAAGGGGGGGCCTATGTCCTGGGAACATGTGTGCCCTAACACAGGCAACTGGGGTCCACATATTGAGAAGAACATGGCTGTGTAAGAACAGGGTGGGTGTGAGAGGTACCTGGGGCTGCTTGCATGACAGCCACAGTCCTGGACATTTTACAGCACTGCACAGGTGTAGTTATGTTACCTGCACTAAATCATCCTTGCTGTGTACCTTCTTCTAACCCCCAGGTGACATCCAGGCCATGGGGGCATATGAGGAGGGGGATGTGCCGGCACCAGGGGATGCAGAGGGGCCAGAGGCCGCCGAGTCCAGGGATGCGGACAGCACTGGCGCCGAGACCCCAGGAAACTTGGTTTTTCCCGAGGCAGAGGACTGGGCGGAGGATGACAATGCAGAAGTGGGGGCCAGTGACACCAGCACACGGGCTGTGGAGGATGCAGCATCAGAGGAGAGTCCCCACACGATACATGCACTAGGACCATCAGGCACCCATCACACAAGCATGGATATCATCCTAGCAGAGCTGCGGGCTCATACTGCCTCTGCAAAGCAAGATGCGGAAGGTGGGTAACAGAATGCACAACAAGCCCCCTGGCGGTTGATGGCACATCCACAATGAGATTCCATGGGCCCCTAATATTATGACACCACAGTACATAGGTCGGTATGTGTAGTGGGGGTGGGTGCCATGTGCACTTCCCCCCCTTGTATCATGTGCCATCTGGTGTCATCATGCTAATGAGCCCATACATACGCCTACTATTCACCATGAAATACCCCAAGGAGACATACATTGGTACACACCTACCCCAGATTAACTGTACAGCTTACCTGTTCGTACCCCTCTCCCTGGGTAGTGGTACGTAGCAAAGATATTCCGGGTACTCAGTACTGTGCATCAGGTTTAGAGTGATCAGTGCCCCCCAGATATCTATCTGTGTGCCATCAAGTCCCACATTATCCAACCTATCCCATACGACCAGTGCACAGATACAGCAGTGACAAACTGAAGTTCAACACGGTACCATGTGTCATATCTGTGATCAACACGGCCCTCAGCAGACTCATTTCCTGGCCTGTGGAAGGATCATGGGACACACAGATGTAAACATGGTACCAGGTTGCTAGACGTCACATACATGAGTGGTCTGCAGACTGGTCTGTTGGGATACGCCGTACATTTGCAGGAGTCACGTTGGGGGGGGGGCAACACATGTCTCACACATTACCTTGTATCTCACCCACAGCCATTCGTCAGGTTCTGCTGGGCATTCAGAAGAGGATGGACCAGATGAATGCCACAGCTCAGGTGATGGCAGCGGCGCTACTGCGTATTGCAGAAGCCCAGGAGGTCATGGCTGGGCGGTCACAGCAGCCAGCCCCAGCCCCAGAGGCAGAAGCAGAAGAACCACAGGAACAGGGTAGCATGGGCCCGTGGGCGCCCACGCAGGTCATGATTAGGGGGATTGGGTCACTGTGTGATAATAAACTACAAAAAAAACTGACAATACCTGTGTTCATTTCTGGTGTTTTACACTGTACTCCCCTGAGTACCCTGTCCCCCATATTGTCAACATGGTCACATGTGCCTCCCCAGCTCCCTTAGGGGTGTGGTGTATGCACAACCACCAATCAACACACAGACCTTATACCATGCCCTGTGTGGCAGGGACCATGCCATGTGTGCACCCTTCTACTTAGGCGTGGGGGTATATCCTACCTCTCCAGTTATTCAGTAATATTTATATGGTGGTACATGTATGTTTTACAAATCAGTCAGTCTCTCACACCCCATATTTTCTCTAGGTCCCCAACCACATGTGTGACATTCCCTCTGACCCACACCAGAGCCTATATGGCTGTTTAGCTGTAGATGTTTGTGTGGGACACAGGCAGACATAGGTAACTAGCTACAGTCTGTTGTTTACTCTCCCCCTGCACCTGTAGTGAGCCTCTGCTCCCCCTCCAGACCATCATCCACCTGTCTTGGCCTCACCAGCTAGCCCCTTGGGCAGCTCCTGGGTACAGCGGTCCATCTCATCCTTCCTGCCACATACCTGCTGCTGGCCATCCCCACTATTCTCCTATGAGCATGGTGCATCAGATATGGTGCCCACACATCACAGGCAGCATGCATGTGACCATAGGTTTTGTGACACATTACACTTTGGCACATCACAGGGGCACCATGGGACACAGACGCCTACGCACATGGGCAGCCCCCACAGCTGCGTGTGGAGACGGTCCATGTATGATACCCATGTCTACCATGCATACACATAGTGATCTACACACATGTCCCATGCTTATGTTCACAGTCTGTCTGTAAAGGAGACACATGACCATTGTGATGTAGTAACCAAACTGTGTTCACAAGTAAATATTAAGGGATACATGAACATAGCACCATACGAACATAAGAACATAAGATATGCTATACTGTGTCAAACCAAGGACCATCAAGCCCAGTGTCCTGTTTCCAACAGTGGACAGTCTAGGTCAGCTGTACACAGCTGTTGGGTAATGGGGATGGAGGGGTAACACTGCCCACATGTTGGGTCCTGGAACACAGGACAGCACAGGCCACATGTGCGGGTGCCACAGGGGCCATCACATGCTCCTGGGATGCCCATCAGTGGATGGCTGTCGAGATGCAGCTCCCCTATCCCACACACACTGCAGCTCGGCAGCCATCCACTGAATGGAACCTGCCAGCCACCGGATGGTGCGTTCCTGGGCCCTCATGTGTTACACCATGCCGTCCATTGCCACATACAGGTCCCTTATGCACCTGCCACCACATACACACATGGTGCCAGGTGTCTGTGTGGTGGCATGTGGGTTGGACCTGTGTGTGGCAATGGGTGGCGTAGCTAAACCCAGACGGGCATCATTGCCACACACATGCGGTGGCTGGCAGGGACCCACAGTTCCCTGTGCTGTCCTGTGTTCCATCCCACCCTCCTCCCTCAACACCCCCCACCTCCCCCTCCCCCCACCTCCCCCCTTCACCACCCCCCACCTCCCCCACCCCCACCCCTCCCCCCTTGCACCTCCCACCCACAATCACCACCCTCCACGCCTCCCTCCTCCTCCTTATCCCCCAAAATAAGACTGACACACTCACACTCACCCTCCCCTTCCACCCCACCCTTAACCCCCTCCATTTCCCCATTGTCCTCCTCTGCCTCAGCCGCCAGTGCCGCCTCCTCCTCTGCCGCATCCTCCTCCTCCTCTTCAGCCTCTACCACCTCCACTGCCCCTCCTCCTCCTCCTCTTCCATTAGGTGTTGGGCAGTGGGGTGTGACATGCTGTGCCACGATGTGGAGGGGCCCTCACCGGCAGGATCTTTCTCTGTGGGGGAATGACAGTCATTAGCACCCTATTATGTGAGTCACATACCACATGTACATAGTTTGGCTGTGCACAGGTTGGTGGGCCACTGTGACAGTTTTCTACAGAGCTTCAGAGGCTGCAACACTCACCTCCACGTTGGGAAATTGCCCGCTTCTGTAGGCGGGCAAGGACCTCCTGGTAGTGCAGCCGCAACTCCCGACCCTTTTTACATAGGTCCTCTACCTAGGGGGGGGGGGGAAGCAGTGGGAGGGTGCATTAATGACCTTATATCTCTGGTGGGTGGCCAACACATATCACACATCTCTGTGTGCAGCATCATGCTGCTCCTGCTCCTCTGCTCAGTGTGTCCTCTACTGCATGTGTGGCTGTGAGTCTGGCCATGTGTGCAGTGACACATATGTGTACTGTGCATAACACCCTGGACACACCATACCCTGTTCCTACACTCTCCTTGCATGACATGGCAGCACCATGCCATGTGTGGTTTGGGCAAGCTGGTGTTTATGGGAGGTCCTCCCTAACCCCCTGTGTGGTCTGGCAAACACATGTGTGTTTGCCTGACCTACACATATCAGCCACCACACCTGCCATGTGACCATGATATCCTACCACGCATGGGTGATGTGTCCTAACATACAGCAGAAGGTGGGTGGCCCTGTGCACCTTGCTGGACGCCAATACCATGACACTTGGCGTTATACTATACCTCTATGGTCATGACTAGGGCCTCCTGTGATTATGGCAGTTGTGGCTGACTACAACATGAACATGGCCCACCACACCTAGCTGGCCTATTAACATCTGTGTGTCTGTCTGGGGTTTTGCCAGAGCTGTGCATCCACAACAGGTGCATGTACCCTTACACCAAAATATAAATGGTCATTCTTAGAGTGGAATGAATTACAACTTCGCAATGCCCACTCCAACATAAACTCCACAATTCACTGGCTGTTTGCCTTGCTAACTTTGGATAGGGGTGGGTACGGGGCCTGAGTTGGGTGTGCTGGCTTGTGCTGTTGTTTTTAATTGATTGTGTGTTTCATGTTGGTTATATGTTTTGTTGGACAGTTGCTTTTCCCCTGATAAGCAAGGATGCTTGTGAAACGCTTTTGAGCTCTGAGCTGAGGCGTCGGGGAATGGAGAGCAGGATGGCCACCCTTTGAGGTGCAAAGCATGGTTTTGGAAGTTAAGTGCTGTCTCCTTGATTGTGTTTGGGTGGCTTGTTGGGATCTGCACGGAAGGTCATTGATGGTATAAGGGCTTGTGCATTATGACAGTTTAGTCTGTTGTATGCGTGCTGTAGACCCATGGTTACTGAGACCTTCTGTGCAGTATTGTGTGTTTAACAACATAGAATGAACATTGATATATATGCTTGAATGTAGAAAGATAATGAATTTTGAAGGATTTGGACCAGTACTTTTTGTTTTTGTGGAGTGGGCATTGTGAGGTTTTGTACCCTTACACCAGCATCTATAATGTTCCTCTGCAATAAGTTACAGGCCTCCTGGGGAGTGGCCAGATGTGTGACCAGAAACTGTGTACACATCAATGATATATGGATTTGTTTCAGACCTTCTGAATCATGTCTCATGGCTCCTGGGGGTGGGATGGTTTACAGCACATCCGCAGCTGCACCTACCATACAATCAGGATCCATAACAGACATGTGTAATGAGGTCAGGGCCTCCAGGGAATCGGGCAAATGTGTGTCCAAACCCAGCAGCACCTACCACAATATCTAGATGCCATACCCACCTTTGCAATCAGGTCTCAGGCCTCCTGGGGATAGGGTGTCTTAGCACACATCATCAGCAACATACACCATATCACCAGGGTGACTGACAGGACACTTTCAGCAGGTCTCAGGACTCCTGGGGGTAGGGTGAATTATAAAAAATCAACAGAAGCATAAACCATACCACAAGGATGACTGGCAGCCCACTTTGATGAGCTCTCAGGCCTCCTTGGGGTAGGGTGGCATATAACACAGCAACAGCAGCATAGACCATATCACCAGGGAGACTGACAGCCCATTTTGATGGGCTCTCAAGCCTCCTTGGGGTAGGGTGGCATATAACACAGCAACAGCAGCATAGACCATATCACCAGGGAGACTGACAGCCCACTTCGATGGGCTCTCAGGCCTCCTGGAGGTATGGTGAAATATAACACAGCAACAGCAGCATAAACCATACCACAAGGGTGACTGACAGCCCACTTTGATGGGCTCTCAGGCCTCCTTTTGGTAGGGTGGCATATAACACAGCAACAGCAGCATAGACCATATCACCAGGGAGGCTGACAGCCCACTTCGATGGGCTCTCAGAATCCCTGGGGATAGGGCAAATGTTTTAACTTGCAAATGCACACACAACCATATCACCAGGGTAACTGACAGCCCACTTTGAGGGACTCTCAGTACTCCTGGGGGTAGGGCAAATGTTTTAACTTGCAAATGCACACACAACTGTATCACCAGGATGAATGGCAGAGCATTTGGAGCAGGTCTCAGGACCCCTAGGGGTAGGGCAGATGTGTGACCCTGCAACTGCAGAACCTACCATATCAGCATGATGTTTACCAAACCTCTTTAGGCACATCTAGGGGCTCCTTGTGTTACGGTGTATTTTCACACAGCAACAGCAGCAGCCGCCATAACACCAGGCTGACATCTGGAACTCTGTGATCCGTTCCTTAGCCTCCTGGGGATAGGGCAAACCACTTTGATATGATACATAGGTGGTATATCACGTGGGTTTAACTAATAAACATAAATGAGATAGAATGCCTACACACAGCAGCATGCACACCTACAATTCACACTGGATATGTATATGGATGTACTGACCTGTCCCCATACACTTACCTCACGTGGGTAGTCTGCAAGACAATTAAAGTGCCTTGTGACGTGGTCCTAGGCCCTCCACACACTCCCCAGGTCCTGCCTCTTTGAAAAGCCGGGGAAAAGTCTCATCTGCCTGGTGCATATCAGCCCTGCTAGGTGCCTGAGCTCCCTGCTGGTAAAGGCAGGCTTTCTCGACCGAGTAGCCATTTTCTGCACTGCCTTGCTCACGCATATGCGCGCCACAATGCGGATCATTAAGGCACGCTAGCAACATGCCTGTGCCATGGCTGGTACACAGGAAATGGTGGCGCAATAAATATATATAAAGATCTATGCTGCAGACACACATTGCAGTGATGTGTCTGAACACAGTTTGTTTATTATGCATTTATCTTGGTATTAGCACACTGGGATCTCAAACACATCACCATTGGCTGTGAGGGCATTGTATTAGCCAGTGTGCTATGCCTTTTCACATAGCAATGGTTGGCTAAATAGTTACACAAGGGGGTATGTTTAGTAAACCGTGTTAATGTGCACCAGCGATAATGTGCAGGATGCAATAAAAAGAGTGGGTGTTATGGTCTAAACGTAGCAATCGCGTGTTATCGCGTGATAAGGTGCGCCGTGCACATTATCGCGCAATTGAGAGAGCAGTGCCACGTTAACGTTCGTTAGTCTTAAGTAGGCGTGCTGACCAGCAACTGCAACAGCAGAGGTGTAGCACAATGGTCAATACACTGCCTGCTGGTACAGGAGTCATGAGTTTGATTCCCCCCAGTGGGCTTAATGAATAAGGCTTTCTGAGGCATTACTCTTTACTTTAAATCAGTGCGGCATTTTCATTTTTATATTAAATTATTGCTGCCAGCAAACACACCCTCACGGTGCCGTAACCTAAGGTGCCACAAAAGGTGTCCTATGAGGCCCTCCAGAGGGCACATTATGAAGTGCACTGTCCACCACGGCACCCTATAATGTTCCTTATAGGGTGCCTTATAAAGGGCTTTATAGGGCGCCTTAGAGGATGCTTTATGAGGCACCTTAAGGTTACAGCACTGTGAGTGTGTTTTTGCTACAAGCATTACTTTACATAATAAAAGGAAAATGCCTCAGACAGCCCTATCAAAAAACCCCACTGTGGGATCAAACCCATGGCCTCTGGCTCCACAAACAGTGAAGCAACCAGGGGGCTACAGCTCTATAGCTACTAACAAACCCCTAGCTGGCTACTGTGCTCACCCTGAGGGTGAGGTGGGGCGCCCAGCACCAGGTCCACAGCACCTTTCATGGCTGAAATAGGCCATGCTGCAGGTCCCAATCAGTGCCAGTGTGTGAGATAGGTAGTTCCTGCAGACACACCTCAGATACATCTGTCTCAGTCATGTCTAGCCTTTATGGGCTATGATAGACCCAGAATAGTGCACATCCTGTGTTGGTGCCATGGTCACATGATGTAAGGAAAGGGGGGTGTTTGAACCCATAGGCAGATTATGTACCATCACCCAACCTGCCCTTTGGGGCCCAGGGTGGGAAACAGGATCTGCCACCAACAGATCCACATTCTACCTCCCTGCAATGGTGGCAGTAGAGGGGACCATAAACCCTAGACCTGCTGGGTAACAGGTACCCTACAGGGCAGTCAATGCAGATCTGTACACATCCATAAAGCAATGGCAGACAGTAGGCCTGGAAATGCTCAGCTGCCCCCCACCACCATCTGACACTCTCCAGCAGCAAGCACAATTAGTCTCCAGCCATACACATACTAACTGCAGACAGTCTGCTAGCTAGCCCATAGTTCATGTCTCTGGAGGAGATGCATGCACCCAAAACTGGGATGTGAGCACACACACCAAACAGATAAGTCAGTGATTGGGCCCCAGAAAAATGAACCCATAAATATCACTGGAGAGAAATGGCATATAGCACTATGGGGGAACCTAGCCATGCCGTGGTCACTGCTCAGTCAGGGTGAGAGTGACCTCCCAGAAGGACATGCTGTGGCCACCCTGTCCGTGCAGGTGGTGGCTGGGCACTACAATGTCCCAGCCATTGCCCTATGCCCTGTGCAGATGCATCCTGCCCAGGCCACCCTGTCCACGCTATACCCACAGTACCTTGCTCCTCATTATGCACATTGGCAGGCTAACACTGGAAACAGTGCAAGTAGTGTGAGCTGAGTAAGGTGTTGGCAGCCACCACACACTGGATAGACAGACACACACTCCCACATCTTTGCCAGCATTGTGCAAATATAGAGGCTTTTGGCAGCCCTGCCACCTCACCAGTCCTGGGCACAGTGCAGGCATGGCTATGGTATGCAATACTGTTGTAGTCACTCCCCAGGGTGGTAAACACTGTCAAAAACCAGACCTAAAACATACTCCACAGTCATAAGAATGGTTGCTATGATGCAGCTCAATTAGCAAATTGTGCTTAACTTAGGAATTGCGATCTGCCATTAATCCTAGCAACCTTTTGATATTTGTGTAACGTATTCCCAGGTTTAGGGCGGCATTGCTAAGGTATGCAAGTGGGAGATGCTGCTGCACGCAGGGCCCAACATCCTGCCTCTCCATGAGGTTTTGGATAATGGAGCCTGTGGGTGCGGGTGTTTCTGCCCCTGTTGGCCGCTGCTCAAGGGCAGAGGTTCCCAACTCTGGTCCTGGTGGGCCAAACACTGTTCAGGTTTTCATGCTGTCCCTAATGAATATGCATAAGATACATCTGCACACCATGGGGGCGGCACATAGAAATGCAGCACAGGCATCTTTATTGGAGACAGCATGAAACCTGAATGGTTTTTGGCCCTCCAGGACTGCATTTGGGAAACTCTGCTCTAGGTATTTCACATGTTTATGGTGTCTGTTCTCTGTAGGGCAGGGGTCACCAACCTCCAGAGGGCCGCGGGCCGCACAGCCGACTACCGGCAGACTCGCGGGCCGCACCCCCCTCCCCCCCCCGCGCGAAAAAAAACCCTGCTCATACCTGTACTTTTATTTTTCCATGTCAGCAACCTCCCTTCTTCTGCAGCCGCGGCTCCCTGCCTCTTAGGGAACCGCGGCTGTGCTTGCAAAATCATCGCGGAGCCCTTCCTGTCTTGACGGGCTCCGTGCAGCATTGTCCCGCCTCTAAAGGAAGTTGTTTACCACTTCCTTTGGAGGCGGGACAATGCTGCACGGAGCCCGTCAAGACAGGAAGGGCTCCGCGATGATTTTACAAGCAGAGCCGCGGTTCCCTAAGAGGCAGGGAGCCGCGGCTGCAGAAGAAGGAGTTGGTGAGTTTGCCTTGGCAGGCCGCACCGGGGTAGAGTCTCGCGGGCCGCACGGAAGGACCTCGCGGGCCGCAGGTTGGTGACCCCTGCTGTAGGGTAAAATATAGGTGTTTCAGGCATGTTTATGTTATCTGCAATAAAGGTTTGGTATTTATTACCACTGTTTGGTACTGGGTGAAATATGGGGACTGGGTTGGCAGGAGCCACAGCTGGGACTTGAACCTGTGACTTTCTTCTCCTGACCACACTGGCTGTGTGTACTGCACCACACGGATGGTTCATTCCCTGCGGATACTATGACTGTTCATCAGACAGAGCCTGTCTGTTGCAGTGTTCGGCACCCACCTAAACAGGGCAAGGCCATGGTCTGCTGTGGGCAGATGCCACTGCCCCCTCCACCACCAGCACCCCTCCACCACCATGCTGACACGCCCTTATGCTGGTGGTGCGCAGTCTCAGGCCATCCAGTGTGCTGGTAGGCGGATGCCTAGGAGCGGGATCTGGGGTAGGGGTGTGTGCATAGACGTCCACGCTTCCCACCCACCACCGCCTGCCAATGTTCTGTTCCCTTGGAGGTACCTGCTGGGTACTATCCCCTGTGACACTGTGAGAAACACACTCATGCCCATGTTGGACCCTCATCAGTTGCTTTCTGGCTGCAGTACAGTTTCAGCATTCCTATATGCCACCTAGGCATCTCCCTAGTCCGCACTGTGCCCCAGCTGCACCACAGCATGTGCCACCTTCAGCCCTCTGTATCCCATTTTCAAGCATCTGTACAGTTGCCCTTTTCCAACATGCCCACCCTGGTGTTGCCACACATGTGCACACCATTAGAAACCTATCCAATAAAAAGTGGAAAACCCTGATCAGCACTATTTCAATGTGGGATCATTCACCTTGTAGGGGGACAGAGCATAGACCCTTCCAAAATTAGTAAATGTTTTTTGGAGCTTTCTCAGTAGTGTTTTTTTTATTTTCCCCATTAATATCACTATTGGCCAGCTTGGTTATGGTGATTTTACATTTTGTTCAGGTCATTTTCCATGTTTATTTGCCCTTTTGTTCTTGTGCACATGTATCACAACTATCACTTTTTTAGGTTTCCCTGGCTTTGCTGTACATTGCTGACGGAAATGGTTTCTCTTTCCTGCAAATGTGCCTTAATGCAAGGGTTTCACTGGCGTTAGTGATCAGACCCAGATTCCACAGCATTAGTGTGCCTGGAGCCTCTCCCCTCCCACTCTACACCCATTAACCCCTTCTCTCTGCCCTCTGGGAAGCCTTCCTCTGCCCTTCAGCGCCGGATTTCACAGCGTTAGGGTGCCTTAACGCCGCAGGTGCATTATCATGCAATAAGGTACGTTATGGTACGATAACGCGCCTTTATCACCCGATAACGTACCTTATCACGCGATAATTCCACCGCTGCGACGTTAGCGCCCTTTAGTAAACATACCCCTAAGGGGTATGTTTACTAAACTGGGCTAAAGGTTAACCCAGGCTAAGTATTTACCTACAGTGGTAGCTTCTGGGAGTGGCAAAGAACAGCTGAAGTTCCCGACAGCCGCATACATTCAAAACATCATACATACATAGGGGTATGATTACTAAATGGTGCTAAAGGCTCAGAATTTACGAATGTTAAATGGCATCATTAAGGGTCCCAACGGGTGGTAAAGGAAGAGGCGGGGAGTAGGCATTCCAGCGTTAAGGGTGCTTGCAGCCAGTTAGCAAGCAGTAAGTGGACAGCAGGCAATTAGAGTGCCCAGTGTGCACATTAATGCCCACTAAGGCTGATTACCTTAACGTGGGATAAGGGAGCCTTTCTGTAAGTAACATTTGAGCTGCTGGATGGGAGAAAAGGTAATAGCTGATGAACATGCCACATCCATATGTTCCTTTTGTGTGAGACAGTGAGTGGGAGGAGAATGTGGGAGTCAGTTGGACTGTAGCAGTAAGGGGTGCACATGTAATCCATGGCGATGTCCGGGGGGTGGCAAAGGAGTGGGTAGAAGTGTGCCATGGAGTAGCCACCATGGCCATGATGTAGGGATAGAAAGGATACCTGGATGGCAGTGGTGACCTGCATGATGCTACACACCTGGCGTCCACTCATGTCTCTAAACTGATGTGTCTCTAATATTGCCCATATAGAGCAATTAAGGATGTAAGATGATCTGTGCAGTTGGGCATCCCAGGAGTGTGACGTGCCTGCATGTACTGCATATATGTGATGGAGGAAATGTTGTTCATTAACTTTTAGCATGACAGTCTCCAATCATGTACAACTCATGTGTTATGCATCTACAGGATCCAGTTTAATGACCCTTTGCAGTGTGCTGCAGCAGATGCAATAAAGTCATGCTGACGGATGGCTATGATTGCAATGTGCACGCTTGCAGAACCAATATGCATAGCACATAAGAAAGAATAAAACTAATAACAATGTGTGACCATAAGTCAATACTGATTCCAGGTGACCCAGCAGCTCCTGGGTTTTCTTGGCAGTGTGATAAGAAATATATTGGCAGGCCATACTTCAGAGATAATAGAGGGTGAAATGATTTTTCCAAAGCCACATGTGGGATTTGAATCCTGGTCTGTTTCAAACCAAAACAGTGCTCTAATCATTCAGTTACAGCTCCACATTGGTCTCTATAGTATGCTCAAGAATACACCAGACTACAAGTAGCCTGCAATGGTCTAAACCTCGGAAATCATACAACCTGGCAGGGACATTCTGAGAAAGATGTAAACCACATCTAGGGCCTGCCTGCAGTGGTAAGTTTATGTTTATGTTTATTACATTTGATATACCGCTCAAGCCAAAGCATTAGAGCGGTTTACAATATTACATAAAACTTACAGAAAATATGAAAAGAACGCCATTAATTAGATAGGACAGAATAAGAGATACAGTGATAGTTAAAGCAATAGAGGAGACAAGAAGAAATGCTCCACATAGCATCTGAAGAGGTAGATATCATATCACCAGGTGTTTAAGCTCCCACTCACAACCTCCGCTGTCGACATCACCCCTCCACCGCTCCGATCTCCACAGCAAGCAGAACCAATGTAGCAGCATTTTAAACGGCCCCGCACGGTCCTACGCCTAAGGGCCACGCCAAAGGGCCCTCTGGCAAGGCCCTCAGGCGTGGGCCCACAAGGCGCGGGAACGCCAGTGGAAGTGATGGTTTTAAAGCCATTAAAGGCTGCTGGTATGGGCAGGCTGAAAGGAAAGAGGTGGAGCTCCCGCTCACACACCTCTGATGCTGGCTGGCTGCTGCTCTCCCCGTCTCTGCGCGCCAGTGGTTTTAAAGTACGGACTGCACTGGACACTCAGTAGTTCAGCTGCATAACAGAAACACAGCAGCTGTAGTAATATCCTGTGCAAAGATCAAGACACATGTGAGGGCAAGATACCCTTCCCTCCACTGTACTATACCCCCTAAATCAAACAACATTCACAAACAGAGGTCTGCTGGCCTGCAATGTTGCATTAATCTCTGAGGCAACACATGTGCAGGACATATTTACTTGTAACCTGCTGTATGCTACAAGATAAGTACTTTTCCACATATGCCAAACTCAAACCTCATTCATGACTCATGAAGTCCATCCCAGATCATCCTGCCCTCTCCTGGGGGCCATGCACACTTGTTCCCTCATACATGCAAGTACTGGGTAATGCTCCAGTGATCAGTGATCAGGGTTGCCACTATGGCTGCAATGTGGGCTAGGCGTGCCGGTATTGGTTAGCCCCGTTATTTCCCAGGATGCACCTCACAATTTGACCACCTATATGCTACATTTTCCCCAATGGATACTGCAGAGATTCATCACATCAGCTATGGAATATGCAGAAATGTGTGCTTCATGGACAAAATAGCTGCCACATGTGCAAATGACCTTTTTCACCATCCACTCTGAATTAGAGAAAGGACACACATTACCTGGCCCCCAGACCAAGCACTTTAATAGGTGATCCTACTAGGTTCTGAAGCAGGTCTATTCTACAGCCAGAAAACTGTAAGTATTGAGTGAGATATGTCATGCTAAGCATTTAGTATTCTCTACAATTGTAGCATGTTGGAGTATCATATCCCATCTGGCCCTTGTGCCTGTACTCGCTGGCCAGGGACTCTCATGTAGTAGCATGCTTTGTATGCTAGGGCAGCAGCTTCCAAGGAACCTAAATGGAGTGGGTGGTACCTAGGCAGAAAGGGGGGTTCTGACACCAACCAGCACTGCTTTCCAAAACCATAGTCACCAGCAGGTTACAGGCGGCCCTGGAAAGCAGCTCTCCTTTCATTTACCAAAATCTATTTGGGTAGATCCATCACGGTCAGCCTGCAGATGTTGTGTAACACTGGTCTGTGTCAGCCACCCACACACCATCCGTGCCAGGTTGGCTAGTCACCACCCTCTGCAGGTACACATATCCACAATGAAGATTTTGGCTCTGTACAAACAGCATGGACAACCTGCAGCCTGGCCAGTGACTGGAGTGCCATAAAATAAAACTTCACCCTTGTTACTGCAGTTTAATCCTATATAACGCTATAGGAGTGGAGGAGTAGCTTAGTACTCAAGAGATCAGGGTTCAATTCCCACTGGCACTCCTTGTGGCCCTGGGCAAATCACATTACCCTCCATTGCCTTGGAAGAAAAGGTCTGGCAAACTACTTCTAGTCATACTTTGCCAAGAAAATTCAGGGGCTGCTGGATCACCAGGAGTTAGTACTGACTTGAGGGCACTTAAAAAAAAAACACTATATGGATATAGAGCTGTGACATGGTGGCCTCTCAGCATGAACAGCTGTGTGCAGTCAGACCATGCTTGTGCCAGACCCATGTTTCAATAGCTCAACCAGTTACTTAACCTCTGACTCATGTGCATCCACTGCAATCTGCTCTTCTGTAGACAATACCCAGAATCCTCTGCTCCTCATTTGTGTATCCTTTATTTGTTTGAACATATGGACAGCTAATACAATGCCAAGAGCACTGGAAACTGGCCCAGGGACAGGCTGCAAGCACATGATGGCCCACAGTAGCCTGCGTACATCTATCACATACTAGAGGACTGTGTCCCCTACACAGCTTTTGGCAGTGAGCATTGAACATAGTGGTATGCTCATACTCCCATATGATGCCATGGACACAGGGAAAATAGCCAGTGCAGCACATGTGCTCTCCCACACTTTGTAAGCAGTTCACCGCCCCCCCCCCCCCCCAGAGCACCTGGAAGCATGGTAGCTTCAACATGGGATTAGATATTGGTATAGTTGCTGGCTACACATATGTCATCCACAGCCTCTGTACTCTAACAACATCCTTGTGGCTGTCCCACTCAGCACCTGTGGAGAATGGATGAGGCTGTCATGCAGGGCCTCTGATGTGAAACATGTAGAGACTAGGTAGGCCCTCAGAGCTTCTATGCACTGCCAGCAATGCCATCTACCAGGGGTACATTCAAAATAGGTATGGATTGTTTTCCCCCCACCTCCACCCCAATATTCACCTCCAGGCACTGCCTTCCCACATGGTGCCAGGCAACGCAGAGATCAACATGATATCCTGTGGCAATTTCCTCCTACTGGAATTGTGCATTTATCATTCAGGGGTCAGGGTCCCACTGTCACAATCAGGCAAACCAATGCATGTTGCCTCTGTAAACATAAGATTGGTTGTTGCTATGGAGTAGTACACAATGCCATGCTAAATGCTGTGATCAATGATTGGTATGCAGCTTTGAGATGGTGTATAATTTGTGCAGATGTGCCTAAGATGAACATGCCTGTATGTGCATACTATGCATGGAGCTGAGACCCCCAGATTGCACTCTGTGACTGCAGCTTCAGACAAGAGCAAGGTGCATGCAGTTACATAGCAGATCTTTTCCTGTCTTATCAACTCTGTGACTCCATTGGACATTCATAGAGGCCAGGCCTCCACATGAGCCTAGCTTCCAATAGGCTGCAGCTGCATGGCTGACAGTGTTGCCACGGATACAGCTATTATGGCAGTTGGCATTAATCAGGCCTCTCATCTATGCATACAGGTATGTCCTGAGGTCTGGGGACTCAGTCAGACAGTCAGAGGTAAGGTTTACTGCACACACACACATGTGATGGAGCTCTCCCTGGTGAGACCATGCCCCCCCCCCCCCATCCTGCTCACTTCAGTGAAATCAGCAAGTAATTTGGGAGCTGTACAGCAGTGTCTTGATGGGAGGTAAGTGTAGGGGCATGCTGTGAGGATGGGCCATGATGACAGTGTAACTGGGAGTGCATTTGAGTGTCACAGCTTTGAGGACGATATGTGTACAGGTACAGCTAGTCAGCCAGTGACTTCCTCAGGTTGCAACTACTTACTGGAAATGAACCCATCAGTGGAGTCTCATACAGTTTGTAGAGTTTCAAAATAACTGACCATGTAGCATGTTGCATGCACAGCCATAAAGCCTGGGCATTACAATCACACACAGTGCATTACTACTGCTCACAGTTCTCTGGACACCCACAAACACATTAACCCACTGTCCAAAAGAGGTGTAAGTTGGCATTCATACTTGGCCCTTAGGACTTCTTTAATGCTTGGACTTTGATAATGTCAGCACTGAGTGTGCATACATTGCTAAGGCCTGCTGAGCTTATGGGTGCCATTAGTGCTCACTGCCATCCAGCAGGTTTTGGTGCAGCTTCTCAGTGTGGCTGGAGACTGTCAGGACTTGTGCTAGGATTGCACCTGCAGTTGCAGATATGAAAATGTAGGATAAAGTTAACACACCTGGACATATTGCTCTTGATCCACAGGCTGGCCTTGAACTCATGACCCTTGTCTTTTACATGCAGTGGCCATGTGTTAGGAATCACAGAGCTGCTGTGTGGAAGGGTGGGTGCATCACTCCATGTGTATATATGTGGTCATTGCCAGGCTGCATGAGGGCATAAGCTGGGGTATTCCTCTGTCTGACAGGATATGTTAGGCAGGTGTGTGTGTGGAACATCTTATTAGGTCTGTATGTAGCATTGAATTAATATGCTGCTGGATCAACTGACATTCATGTCTTACATATGGGATCTGTCCTGCCAGGTGTGTTGGCCAGGATAAATGTACACACACATTCCTATCAATGGGCGACCTAGCAAAGTGACCAATGTAATTATTTCCTAATGTGTGCTTGTGGGCCAGTCTGGGACTATTCTTATGATTGGAAGATCACAGTGAGTAGTTTAGATCCCTCCCTCCCTGTAAGCATGGCACAGTCGCCGCTTCAGTGCTACGGGTGGCTTTAATGCAGCAGCGCACATGCAGGTTCTCCTGCTCCCCTCTGATGTGTCAGATGGGGAAAGGAGCAACATGCCGTGAGCACAGGTGATGCAATTCTAACCCTCACCACTGCTCGACAGAGAACAATTGCCCATGCCACCCTCCTCCCCTCGGTGAGATAATGGATGCCGGGAGGGGGGTGGCATGGGGAATCCTCCCTTTCCTGCTGCCAGGAACCTCAAGACAGCAGTAGGGGGAGTTGCATGGGGAGGGGGCGGGGTCGGTTTAGGATGGCAGATACCCTTGGCCTGGCTCTGATGGTACAAAGAGCAGTATTGCACCTGTCACTCAGGGCAGGGACAATGGTATCTTCTGCACCAGGCAAAAGCCACTGCTACTACCACTCCCACCCCTACATGCTGCTAACATGGCTGTGTGGTGGCAGTGGTAGTGGCACAAGTCCTTTGTGACAGCAGCTGCATGTATGTTTCGCCAGACATCACAGATGTACACCCTAGGTGGCTGCCTGGTTTGCCTACCAGACTAACCTTTATTGAAAGGGTGCCATGCCGTGGCTGACAATTCACCACTACAATCACTAATTCAGGGCTCCAGTCTGCTTGCTGCACACTGCTACATGTAAATCGGCTCCCTGTATGGTGCTAAAAGGCCGGGAATGCCTCTCTCCCTCTAATAGGAGTCCTTAATGCAAGCTTTGAGCTGTTGTTAAGGTTCCTGGTGGCTGTGCCTCTAACACCCATTAATAGCACCTGCCGTTATGGGAACACATGCTGTCTCCACTGGGATTGCTAGAATTAGCAATAGCAATTGCAATCTATCTCAGATGATACACATACGAGGGAGGGAAATGTAATTTTTGAAATTTGACTGCATATGGTTATTATCTAGCTCCATTTTTGGAGAGCAAATTGATCAAATCCAGATTTTACCTTATTGCATACAAGGACTTTAAGCTCTGATTTTAGGGCGGGGGGAGGGGGGAAATCAATACTATAAATTGATGTAAATAATGGGATACAATTACGATTGTAACAATTTGTCTTCCAAAAATATAGCCTGATGGTAACCCTATGCTGGCATCTTTCAAATCCATTTATCCTTACAGGTCTAGGAGAAGAAAGTTAATAGACCAAGAGGTATGTTTACTAAGCAGCAGTAGCGATATCGCAGGAAGGGCGCTACCGCTGCTTACCAAGTCTTGTAAGAATGGTGAAATAAATAGACTGAAAACCCGTGGCTCAGGAGAACATGATTCTTTAATTAAGAAAGTCCATTCTAGATTTTTATGAGATTATTTTAGAAGCATTTCCACGTCCAAAAAGCAGCACTGAGAGTGTAGATTGAAATGTACTTCTCAATGCCATTTTAGAACCTTATGTTTGTAGATGTGGGGATGCTCACCATGTCTACCCAACCAGTGGGAGTGGTGTAGGCAGGACCTACAATGCAGAGATTGATTCCCCATTTAATAAGTTGTGATGCATGTGCAAAACTTTGTACTAATAATATTATGCTCATGATGAAAACCTTCTGGGTCAAATTCCAGAAAGCCCCATCTGACTTCTGACCTGGTATGTACAACTCCTCTGTGACAACCTTCCAATTTCCCTCCCACCTCTGAAGCAACCTTTTAATCCCCCGTCCCACCTCTCCCAAGGCACGTTCCAAATACCTCTGGGGTAGAAGGAAGGGAGGGTCATGTGCAATGTGCCTTGGGTGGATGGGAATCGGTAGGTTGCTTTGGGGAGAATGGGAGGGGAATTGGAAGGTTGCCACGGAGGGTGTTGTACATACCAGGTTGGGGGTCAGCTAGGGGGGTTCCTAGGATTGGGGATGAGGGTTGTGGTGGATCTGGACCTGTGGTGCTGCACCAATATGCCATCTTTGCTAGTACGGTGATTTTAGGAGTCTGCTCCCATGTCTAAATGGGGTGTGATTTCAACGATTTTTTTTCCCATATGCTGCTGCCTAAAATTGCTGATGTGCAGGAGCATACCTGTGCAGTCCTGCAGCTATTTTACAAGAGGCTCTATTTTTCGCAAAACCTCTTGTAAAATACTGATCTAATTCTCCACATCCTGAGATAGAATTGCGAATTACCCTCTCCACATCCAGTACAGTGCCCCTTTATAGCGATAATGAGAGTGAAGACAGAAGTCTCAACTCTAAGCTGCAGATAATGTGCAATTATTTAGCAAATCAGCCAAAAGAATCAGTGGGAGAAGCAGCAAATCTTTATGTTATTTATTTATCTATTTATTTATTTATTTATTTATTTATTAAAGGACCCTTAAGGGCATGTTTACTATTATAGCACTAATGCAGATTTATCCTGTGGTGGTAGCTGCTAATGCAGGAGAAATGCAGATATTGCAAGTCCTTTTCTGTGACATCTGAATTTCTTGTGGTAGATCCGGGGGGGGGGGGGGTTAGGGGGGCAGTATCGGAGCAGGGTATGCCAAATGTTAGCAGCCATCATGTGAAATTTTGTCATATGATGGCTGCCAAATTGGGCCTCATAATGGCTGCACATAACACTATTTTAAGAGGTGGCATTAGGTGCAGCCGACTGCTGTGGGGCCCCCTGCCACCCTCAGATCACCGTCGGTGCCACGGATGGACTGAATTTACACACCAATGTCCTAATTATGTACAAATTGCAAGGGGGCATGGTTAAGTAGCAACCTGGATGGGTCAAAAATCTGCATGTGTATTCCTCATTTCATATAGGAAATATACATGTATGACTGCAGTTGTCCATGTTAGGATTTATACCTACTCCCTGGCGCACATGGAATTTTAAGAAATACTCGCTTTGGCTAGCCATTTATAGGAGGATGTAATGGAGTGTATAAGAAATTCCCCATCCCCCACAGGAAAACTCCCCAGCCAAGCTAAGAACCGGTGAGGTATAACTCTGGTAAGAGTTTAAACTCCTGTCCCTTTTAGAAAATAGTCTGGAGAATGCCTGAGGAGGGTGTGGCCAGGTCCTGGGGTTTAAACCAGGAAGGAGAAGACCTAGGAGAGAGAGGAGTCCAAGGTTCTGGAGAATTCCTGAAGACTACTTACCTGTAAAAGAAAGTCTGCTGTAGACGTAGGAAGCATTTGAACTTTATTACTGTCTGCTCAGCCTTGTTACTGGAGTTCTACTTGGGTGGAGAGACTTTTTCCTGGGCTGTGCTACCGGAAGTGAGGAAACTTTGAGAAGCCAGTTTTGTTTGTTTTGGAAGTGCTTTCTGTGCTGGAACAATTTTCAATTATACAGCAGAGTAGCCCTGATGAGAGCAATTAAGGACTTGTTACAGCTCGGGGAAATGTTTAGGGAAATAGAGGGTTTAAACCTCCGTGTGCTTAAAACCCAAGGAGGGCCAGGGCAACTTGTCTGGATGCTTGTCCCCAAATAAAGTTTATTTTCTTTAAACCTCTCTTGGCAGTGGAGTCCTGTATCATGCCTTACGCTGGCCACACCTATCACATATGGTGGCAGTGGTGGGATCTTCTTCTTAACTCAGTGACAGAAAAAAAACCACACACCTCCTGGGCTCTGACCTCTCCATAGTACAGGGAAGAAGAAGAGAGGGTTGTTGTTGTTGTTGTTTTTTTTTTTTTTTTTTTTTTGGGGGGGGAGGTTAGCCCTGTTGTAGTTAGGGAAAGAGCCTCAGTTTAGTTAGAAGCCAGACAGGCAGGAGGGTTTTTTTTTTTGAGGAGGGGGGGGGGCGTTCCTACACCAGCTGAGTTGGAAAGAATAATTAAATCAAAATGGAGAGATTACTCCAGGCTCTAGTGGAGGGACAGCAACAACAACAGCAAACACAGCAACAACAGCAGCAGCTGCAGCATGCCCTAGTAGTGGAGGGACAGCAACAACAACAGCAAATGCAGCAACAACAGCAGCAGCTGCAGCATGCCCTAGTAGTGGAGGGACAGCAACAACAACAGCAAATGCAGCAACAACAGCAGCAGCTGCAGCATGCCCTAGTAGTGGAGGAACAGCAGCAACAACAGCAAACACAGCAATAACAACAGCAGCTGCAGCATGCCCTAGTAGTGGAGGGACAGCAGCAACAACAGCAAACGCACCAACAACAGCAGCAGCAGCTGCAGCATGCCCTAGTAGTGGAGAGACAGCAACAACAGCAAACGCAGCAACAACAGCAGCAGTTGCAGCATGCCCTAATAGTGGAGGGACAGCAGCAACAACAAGCAAACGCAGCAACAACAGCAGCAGCTGCAGCATGCCCTAGTAGTGGAGGGACAGAAACAACAACAGCAAACACAGCAACAGCAGCAGCAGCTGCAGCATGCCCTAGTAGTGTAGGGACAGCAACAACAACAGCAAACGCAGCAACAACAGCAGCAGCTGCAGCATGCCCTAGTAGTGGAGGGACAGCAGCAACAACAACAGCAAACGGAGCAACAACAGCAGCAGTTGCAGCATGCCCTAGTAGTGGAGGGACAGCAACAACAACAGCAAACGCACCAACAACAGCAGCAGCAGCTGCAGCATGCCCTAGTAGTGGAGGGACAGCAACAACAACAGCAAACGCAGCAACAACAGCAGCAGCTGCAGCATGCCCTAATAGTGGAGAGACAGCAACAACAGCAAACGCAGCAACAACAGCAGCAGTTGCAGCATGCCCTAATAGTGGAGGGACAGCAGCAACAACAAGCAAACGCAGCAACAACAGCAGCAGCTGCAGCATGCCCTAGTAGTGGAGGGACAGAAACAACAACAGCAAACACAGCAACAGCAGCAGCAGCTGCAGCATGCCCTAGTAGTGTAGGGACAGCAACAACAACAGCAAACGCAGCAACAACAGCAGCAGCTGCAGCATGCCCTAGTAGTGGAGGGACAGCAGCAACAACAACAGCAAACGGAGCAACAACAGCAGCAGTTGCAGCATGCCCTAGTAGTGGAGGGACAGCAACAACAACAGCAAACACAGCAACAGCAGCAGCAGCTGCAGCATGCCCTAATAGTGGAGGGACAGCAACAACAACAACAGCAAACGCAGCAACAACAGCAGCAGCTGCAGCATGCCCTAGTAGTGTAGGGACAGCAACAACAACAGCAAACGCAGCAACAACAGCAGCAGCTGCAGCATGCCCTAGTAGTGGAGGGACAGCAGCATCAACAACAGCAAACGCAGCAACAACAGCAGCAGTTGCAGCATGCCCTAGTAGTGGAGGGACAGCAACAACAACAGCAAACACAGCAACAGCAGCAGCAGCTGCAGCATGCCCTAATAGTGGAGGGACAGCAACAACAACAACAGCAAACGCAGCAACAACAGCAGCAGCTGCAGCATGCCCTAGTAGTGGAGGGACAGCAACAACAACAGCAAACGCAGCAACAACAGCAGCAGCTGCAGCATGCCCTAGTAGTGGAGGGACAGCAACAACAACAGCAAACGCAGCAACAACAGCAGCAGCTGCAGCATGCCCTAGTAGTGGAGGGACAGCAACAACAACAGCAAACGCAGCAACAACAGCAGCAGCTGCAGCATGTCCTAGTAGTGGAGGGACAGCAACAACAACAGCAAATGCAGCAACAACAGCAGCAGCTGCAGCATGCCCTAGTAGTGGAGGGACAGCAACAACAACAACAGCAAACGCAGCAACAACAGCAGCAGCTGCAGCATGCCCTAGTAGTGGAGGGACAGCAACAACAACAACAGCAAACGCAGCAACAACAGCAGCAGCTGCAGCATGCCCTAGTAGTGGAGGGACAGCAACAACAACAGCAAACGCAGCAACAACAGCAGCAGCTGCAGCATGCCCTAGTAGTGGAGGGACAGCAACAACAACAGCAAACGCAGCAACAACAGCAGCAGCTGCAGCATGCCCTAGTAGTGGAGGGACAGCAACAACAACAGCAAACGCAGCAACAACAGCAGCAGCTGCAGCATGTCCTAGTAGTGGAGGGACAGCAACAACAACAGCAAATGCAGCAACAACAGCAGCAGCTGCAGCATGCCCTAGTAGTGGAGGGACAGCAACAACAACAGCAAACACAGCAATAACAGCAGCAGCTGCACCATGCCCTAGTAGTGGAGGAACAGCAGCAACAACAGCAAACACAGCAATAACAACAGCAGCTGCAGCATGCCCTAGTAGTGGAGGGACAGCAACAACAACAGCAAACGCAGCAACAACAGCAGCAGCTGCAGCATGCCCTAGTAGTGGAGGAACAGCAGCAACAACAACAGCAAACGCAGCAACAACAGCAGCAGCTGCAGCATGCCCTAGTAGTGGAGGGACAGCAACAACAGCAAACGCAGCAACAACAGCAGCAGCTGCAGCATGCCCTAGTAGTGGAGGGACAGCAACAACAACAAGAGCAAATGCAGCAACAACAGCAGCAGCTGCAGCATGCCCTAGTAGTGGAGGGACAGCAACAACAACAGCAAATGCAGCAACAACAGCAGCAGCTGCAGCATGCCCTAGTAGTGGAGGGACAGCAGCAACAACAGCAAACGCAGCAACAACAGCAGCAGCTGCAGCATGCCCTAGTAGTAGAGGTACAGCAACAACAACAACAACAGCAGCAGCTGCAGCATGCCCTAATAGTGGAGGGACAGCAGCAGCTGCAACTTGTCATAGTAACATAGTATATGATGGCAGATAAAGACCAGTATGGTCCATCTAGTCTGCCCAGCAAGGTGGCAAGAGTAGGTACACCTGCCGCTCCATGCAGGACAGCCCTCCCCATGCCATTGTTCAGGGTTGTACCCTCCGCTCCGTGTAGGTCACCCTTATTTGCTGAGATATAGGAGACAGTTGTTTGTTTTGATTTTATCATGTTGCTATAAAGGGATCCACTGTGTCTGTCCTATGCCATTTTGAATTCTGTCACTGTATTTTCCCCCACCACTTCCATCGGGAGGGCATTCCAAGCATCCACCACCCTTTCAGTGAAAAAGTATTTCTTGACATTGCCTTTCAATTTACCTCCTTGAAGCTTCATGTTATGCCCTCTGGTTTTACAGCTTCCCCATCTTTGGAAGTGGTTTGTTTGTTCATTAATACTCTTTAAGTATTTAAAGATCTGAATCATATCTCCCCTTTCCCTCTCTCCTCCAGAGTGTATATATTTAGGTCTTCAATTCTCTTCTCATAAGTCTTCTGACGCAGGCTCCAAGTCATTTTGGTCACCTTCCTCTGAACTGTTACCAGCCTTTTTATGTCCTTTGCGAGATATGGTCTCCAAAACTGAACACAATATTCCAGGTAAAGCCTCACCAGCGACTTGTACAGTGGCATTAGTACCTCCCCCTTTCTGCTGGTAATTCCTCTCTGTATGCAACCCACTGTCTTTTTGCCACTGCCTTGTCACACTGTTTCGCCACCTTGAGATCCTCAGAAACAATCACTCCGAGGTCCTTGTCCTGGTCCGTGCACACCAACCTCTCGCCCTCTATTGCATACAATTCCCTTAGATTTCTGCTTCTCAAGTGCATGACACTGCACTTTTTCACATTAAATCTTAACTGCCAAGCATTAGACCATTCTTCCAGCTTTTATAGATCTTTCTTCATGTTAAACACTCCCTCAGGGGAGTCCACTCTGTTGCAAATTTTTGTGTCATCTTCAACAACAGCAACTGCTACAGGACATTTTTCAAGCCCAAGGGATGCAGCAACAGCAAGTACTACAGAAATCATTGGAAATCCAGCAGTGTTTGCTAGTACACATCTCCCAGACACTCCAAGGGTGGCAGCTCCAACCCCCTTGCCTAAAATGGTGGAGGGGGAGGACACTGACCATTTCCTAGTAAATTTTGAGCAAACAGTCTGATTGTCTTGGTGGCCGGAGACAATCGTATCTAGGAAACTTGCTGATGGGAAGCTGTCAAGCCACCTTCCAGGAAGCTAATGCTGATGGAGGGGCTGCCTATTCAGCAGTCAAGACCATCATCTTGAAGCAAGCCAGGTGTACACCAGAGGTCTACCAGCAATGGTTCAGAGAAGGGTTTCTGGGACCAAAAGAAAACCCTCTGCATTTCTTTTATCGATTGAAAAAGACTGCTTGGAAATGGCTGCAATCTAAGGTGAAGACTGGAATGGAGATGGCCAACATTGTTCTGTTGGAGCAGTTCATAGAGGGCTTGATCTCTCCCATGAGACAATGGGTGCACCAGTTCTTAAAATTAACCTTGGAAAGTGCTTTGGAAATAGCAGAAGGGGTATTTTGAAGCTCAGCCTAAAGTAGAGGCTCCCAAGTTTGGGGAAGGAAAGCCATCCATAGCCCAATGGAGCTGGCAAGAAGGAAAACCTGAGCCATTGAGGGTTCCATGCTAAGACCTTCACATTCACCCTCCCCCCTCAAGGATCAGAAAGTAGCTATCTGACCTGCTTCAAGAGTGGGGGCAAGAGCTAAGAGCAATTAAGAACTTGGGGGAAAAGTCTAGGTCAACAGAGGGCTTAAAGCCCAAGGAGGGTCAAGGCAGTTGTCTGGATGCTTATCCCCAAATAAAGTATATTTTCTTTAAAACTCTCTTAGCTGTAGAGTCCTGTGTCATGGCGCATCTACCACAGAGGGACTAAGGGGGCTATTCTTCTTAATCCTCCATACTTTATTTCCCTTCCAAATTGAAATTAAAGATAGCAACATCTGTAGTTAATTGGCATCATTTATGAATGTACAGTTGTAAAACACACAGCATAATTTTATTTATTTATTTATTTATTTAGCGTACATTTATATCCCGCTGCTTCCAGTGATCAGCAGCGGTTGTTACACATGGTGATGTTGGCTGTACTGGCCAGGAATTAGATTAAAAACACTCTGATTAGAGAGGAGGGGGCACAGCAGAATACAGGTTACAGGCTTACAGTTGATTGCTATATACATATTTACACATGATTGTTATATACATATTTACAATTGACTAAACTGTAAAACTTTATAAGTGGTCTGCATATGTATATGTATATTTACACGCGGTTGCGTGTAGCTCATGATGTTAGGTTGTAATGGGACTTGAAAAGGTGTGTCTTAAGCTCCTTTCTAAAGTCCTTTAGATCATAGATTTCACGCAGATCACTTGGCAACCGATTCCAGAGTGTAGGAGCTGTAAACGAGAAAGCTCTGTTAGTGGTACAGGCATTAGCCCTTGTGAATGATCTCGGGAGGCAGATGGTGTTGAGGTTCGCTGCTCTCCTACTTCTGTTGTTGGGTGGATTGGAAATCAAGCTGTTGAGGTGAGAGGGTGCTATATTATGGATAAGTTTGAATGTAGTGACTAGTAATTTGTACTGAATGCGGGCCGTGATAGGGAGCCAATGCAGCTCAATTAGTGTGGGTGTAATGTGGTCAGAGAATTTTTTTTGCATGATGAATCTGGCTGCAACATGTTGTGCCATTTGCAGAATATTTGTAGTTTTCTTTGGCAAGCCTTGCAGTATGGCATTGCAGTAATCTAGGTGTGGAATGATGAGGGCCTGAGCGACAGATCTGAAGTCATCATGATCAAGGATGTTACGTAAAGGCTGCAGTATTCTTAATTTGTGGAATATGGCTCGATTGGTGTTTCGCAGGTGCCTGTCCATATTTAGGTTGTTGTCAAGCATCACACCTAAGTATTTTATTTCTGATTTTATGTTGTAAATATTGTTGTTCATGGTGACATTTTTAGGGGGCTCAAAACCTGGTTTCCTGGAGATGCACATTGCTTCTGTCTTCTTATGGTTAATGAGCATGTTATTTCGTTGGATCCAGATTTGAAGCTCGAATAGGCAATTTTCAAGCTTACTGATGTTCGGGTTGTTTGCATCCAGTTGTGTGTAGAGCATTAGGTCATCAGCGTAGATATGGTAGTTGATGCCGTGGGTCTGGAATATTTTGCACACTGGTTGCAGGTATAGATTGAATAAGAGAGAGCATAAGTAAGGGCCTGCATTATACATGGAAGTTGCGGAATACTAGTTTCCTCGCGTACTTGCCAGCACCTACTGATGGAAGTTGACAAGTCCTCCCCACTGATTTTTACCATGTGAGGACTTCCACAATGGTTTCTCTGACTGTGCATGTCGACAAATACATGTACTGTACACTCCTGCAACATTTTAGAACAAGTTCCATGTTTAGCAGAGCCTTTTCTAAAATATTGCCAGAATCAATATCACAAATCCAATCTACACATATTATCTAAAATGTACCTTTAAGTCTAACAACCCACACACAAAAAATCCTTAAACATTTAAAATATTATATCCCTCAAAACCCATCTCAAGTCCTAGGTAATGCTCAATTATACAAGACCATACTGTGGGGAGGGGTTTCTCTCCCACTCTATGTAGAATATTATTGATTAATGTGAAATCAGTCAATGAGAAATGGTGCATCCTAGATCAACTGATTCAAAATATGCAATTTCGCATTCTCCAAGCATAGGAAAGAAGGAGGAGGATGATGGGTTTATTAAGAAAAATGAGCTCTGCCTTTTGTTGTCACCTCTGAGACTGAAGGAGATAAATGTCTTTTTGTCAAAAATTCAGAGTCCATAAAAATTAGGATTATACTTGGGAAGAACAATTATTAAAAGGAACTGCAGAACAGGTAGGGCCAGTCAAAGGAAGAATGCACTGGGATTTTATTTTGTTCTTAACCTTGCATAGTTTGCACAAGAAAGTATGCAAGGTACAGATTTCCCTACAGCACGAATAGCAAAACAGCTCTTGACAGCTTTTGTGTTTATTCCTATTTCCAGATTTTTACAGATAAACTTTGAAGGGCATTTCCCTTTAAAACCTGGCTTGCAGGCCAATGAGTGACAATAAGGGGGTTATTTATAAGTGACTTGAGTATCTAGGCCTGTAGGTACCTATAACATTTCTCAGCATATACACCCATAAAGGTAGACACTTGAAAAATACAGTATAGTGCCGACTTTTATATGATATATGCCTAGGCATTCCCATGGCAAAGAATGGGTGGCGAGAGGTTGGATTAGTGTTTATATGTGTTTTTTAAAAATTATGGGGCTGATATTCAACAATGGTGGCCAGCACTGTTAGAGTGGCTGGCTGTCAATGCTTTAATTAAGACCTTCAATCTTTCTACCTTGCTGCTCCTTATGCGTGGAACAAACTACCAGAGTCAGTATGTCAGGCTCCATTTCTCACCCTGTTAAAATCCTGGTTTAAAATCTCACCTCTTTGAGACTGCTTTTGGATCCTGATCCCCTTAGTTTCCTGTTCACCTCCTGTGTGTTTCCTTACCATTCCCCTAGATAAATCCTAGAACCCAGTTGTGGTGTTGTCTGTCTTGACTAGACTATAAGCTCTTATGAGCAGAGGCTGTCTCTTACATGTCTCTGTACAGCACTGTATATCCCTTGCGGCACTATACAAAGGATAAGCAGTAGTAGTAGACACAGATATTCAATGCCGAGGTCATATCTGGTAACCAACATTGAAGATCCAGGTTGGCTGGATAGTGCTGCTGCAACTGGGCAACAGTAATATTCAACTACTGTCCAGTTAGCTAGAATGGATAACGTTAAGACAGCCTTTATCCTTCCTAACTTTAGTTGTTTTATGATAACCAGGCAGCAGCTAAATATCACTGCTGACCTGTTATCTTTGGAACCACTCCTTCTACATATTCCTCCCCTTCACCCTTTACTCTGACGGTATCACATTTGAACTTCCTCCTCTATTAACATATCCAAAGAAAGTCTTATCCCCACCATTTTACTGCATTAGATTTACATACATCAGACCTACTCCACCAGAACATGTCATATTGTCTTTCAACTGGTGTAGCACTATATGGAAAAGTTCCATAAGTCTTTCTTTTTTTTAAAGCGCCATCAAGTCAGTGCTGATTCCTGGTGAACCAGCAGCCCATGGCAAAATATGACCAAAAGTAGCTTGCCAGTGCTATTCTTCCAAGGCAAGGGAGGGTAAAGTGATTTGCCCAAGGTCACAAGGAATGCCAGTGGGAATCAACATCTGATCTCCTGGGTTCTAGGCTGTTGCTCTAATCACTGGGCTACTCCTCCACTCATAAGTTGTCTACATATTAAGAAACCCCTGGTCCAGGGTCAAATTTCAGTTTATGGTGCAATAGATGGCGATTGGAGAGTAGGGAGAGTGTGGAGCTTTCCCTCATTGTAAATGAAAACGTTTTAGCTGCTTACATTTAGGGATCAATTTAAAACACAGAAGAGAGCTTCTAGTTTAAATTTAATACGCAGTCAGGGCCTAGTATCAGCAAAGTCCATTAAATGTATTAGGTATAGTTTTATTAGTATAAGTATCCCCAGCAAACCTAAGTAAACAACTTAAATACCTAAACACAACCTTAAAACTAAGATGCAAACAGCAGTCCAGCAGCGAGATGGGGGCTTTCCAGTCTTTTGCATTGAGTGTCACATGTATGATTTTCTCCCAGTTGGTGAGGGGTCTTACCTGTGCACTAGGTGCAAGGAGCTCTTTGCTCTCAGGGAGTGAGTCCGATCCCTGGCGGCTAGAGTACCAAACTTGGAGGACTTAAGGAAGACAGAGAGGTACATAGATGAGACCTACAGGGATATAGTACTGAAGTCCCACCTCCAATCTGGCAGCATCCCGATTGCCATGGAGGAGAAAGGTTACATGACAGGAGAAGTGATCCTGTAGCTAGGACCTGTCTTCCAGGTGATATAAAAAACTTTTGCACTGAGGCGGTTTCTCCAGGCGCATGTGTCCACAAGGGAAGGGTTAGGACAGCCATTATAGTTGGTGATTCAATCCTTAGGCATTTATATAGCTGGGTGGCTGGTGGATGTGAGGATCACCTGGTAACATACCTGCCTGGTGTGAAGGTAGCAGTACTGATGGGGAGGAGTCTGCTATCTTGGTATACGTCAATACCAATGACATAGGAAAGTGTGGTAGGGAGATTCTGGAGGCTAAATTTAGGCTTTTAGGTAGGAAGTTGAAATCCAGAACTTCCAGGGTAGCATTCTCCGAAATGCTTCCCGTTCCACGTGCAGGACCCAAAAGGCAGCTCTGGAGTCTCAATGCGTGGATGAGACGATGGTGCAAGGAAGAGGGTTTTGGATTTGTTAGGAACTATGGAACATTCTGGGGAAAGGAGGGGCTCTTCTGAAGGGATGGGCTGTACCTTAACCAGGATGGAACCAGGCTTCTGGCATTAACCTTTAAAAGGAGATAGAACAGCTTTTAAACTAGATAATAGGGGAGAGCTGACAGTCGCCCAAGAGTGCATGGTTTGGAACGATGTATCCTTGAAGGATACAAGCAAAAGATTGAAGTTAGGGCATATCAGCAGAAAGGTTCCAATAAAGACGAAAGTAGCCCAAATGCCCTTGAATATAAAGCAGACAGAGCGTAAAGATTCCAAATTACCCCTGCCTTCCAATAGCCGGATTAATATGAATAAAATAAAGTTTCTAAAATGCTTGTAGGCAAGTACTAGAAGTCTTAAAAACTAAAATGGGAGAGTTAGAATATATAGCACTAAATGAGAGGTTAGATAGGATTGGTATCTCAGAGACATAGGGGTATGTTTACTAAACAGCGCAAATGTCGCAGCGGCGATGTTATCGCGTGATAAGTAACGTTATCACACGATAATGTTAAATTACCGCGCGATAACATCTCCGGCGGCATTAAGGCACACAGAGGGTGGAGTAAGTCTCTCCAGAGGGTGGAGAGATGGGGTCAATGGGCGGAGAGTGGGCGGGGAGAGGCTCCAGGCACACTAACGCTTTGGAATGAAGGTCTGAAAATTAACACCAGTGAAAACCTCGTTTTGGAGGCACATTTGCAGGAGAGAGAAACCATTTCAGTCAGCAATGTACAGCAAAGGCAGGGAAACCAAGAAAAGTGATAGTAGTGATACATGTGCAGCAACATCATAGTGCCCAAGTACGAAAGGGCATGACGGTGAGGCTGCAAATGGGGTACAGGGGGCTGAGAGCGGGACATGCAGTGGGGCAGCTGGGGCACAGGGTAGACTAGGCAGATGCCTAGGTGGCACATAGGAACACAGAAACTGAAAATCAACAAGACAGCAACTGACCAAGGTCAAACATGCCCATGAGTGTGTGTCTCACAGTGTCCCAGGGGACAGTACCCAGCAGGTACTCCAAAGGGCACATAACATGGACAGGCAGTGCCGGGGGGAAGTGTGGATATCTATGTAGGCACCCCTACCCCAGATCCCACACCATAGGCAGCCGCCTACCGGCACACTGGATGGCCTGGGACTGCGCACCACCAGCACCACCGGCATAAGGGCATGTCAGAATGGTGGCAGAGGGGTGCTGGTGGTGGAGGGGGCAGTGGCACCTGCTCACAGCACACTAAGGCCAAGCCCTGTTCAGGTGGGTGGCGTGCAGTGCAACAGACAAGGGCTGTCTGAACAGTAATGGTATCCCCAGGGAATGACATGCCTCTGTGGCAACAGTTTGGTGCAGTATACACAGCCAGTGTGTTCAGGGGCAGAAAGTCACAGGTTTAAGTCCCAGCTGTGGCTCCCACAGACCATGTTCTCATATTTTACCTTACAGCACACATACACCATAAACATGTGCAGTCCCTAGAGCAGAGGTTCCCAACTGTAGTCTTGGAGGGCCAAACACCATTCAGGAGTTCATGCTGTCCCTAATAAATATGCATGAGATGCATTGCTATGCAGTGCCCCCATTGAATGCAAATGTATCTCATGCATATTCATTAGGGACAGCCTGAAAACTTGAATGGTGTTTGGCCCTCCAGGACCGGAGTTGGGAACCATTGCCCTAGAGTATCAGCTAACAGGGGCACAAACATCCACACCCACAGGCTCCACTATCCAAAGCCTCATGGAGAGTCAGGCTGTTGGGCCCTGCGCGGAGCAGCAGCTACCAATACTAGCACTTTCATACCTTAGCAATGCCTGCACTGTGCCCAGGACTGGTGTGGTGGCAAGGGCTGCCAACCACCGCTATCTTTGCACAATGCTGAAATAGGTGTGGGAGTGTGTGTATGTCTATCCAGTGTTTTGTGGCTGCCTACACCTTACTGAGCCTCAAATGCTTGCACTGTTTCCAGTGTTAGCCTGCCAATGTGCATAATGAGCAGCAAGGTATTGTGGGTATGGCCTGGAAACGGCAATCTGGGCAGGATGCATCTGCATAGAGCAATGGCTGGGACATTGTAGTGCCCGACCACCACCTGCACAGACAGGGTGGCCACAGCATGTCATGCTGGGAGGTCACTCTCATCCTGACTGAGCAGTGACCATGACATGGCTAGGTTCCCCCACAGTGCTATACAGTTTTTCTCTCAAGTGATATCTATATGTCCCCTTTTTTGGGGCCCAATCACTGACATACTTGCTTGGTGTGTGTGCTTACATCCCACTTTTGGGGGCACACAGTTCCTCCAGGAACATGCACTATGTACTAGCTAGCGGTTTGTCTGAAGTTAGCATGTGTATGGCTGGAACACTGTGCAGTGGGTGGAAACTGACTGTGCTCTCTGCTGGTGAATGTGGGATTGTGGTGGGGAGCAGCTGAACTTTTCCAGTCCTACTGCCTGTTTGTCAGTGCCCTATGAAATATGTACAGATCTGCATTGATTGCCCTGGAGGGTGTTTATTCCCCAGCAGGACTGGGGTGGTGGTCCCCTCTACTGTCTCCGATGTAGACTGTGGATCTGTTGGTGGGAGATCCTGTCCCCTACCCCTGACCCAGAGAGGGAAGGTTGGGTGGTGCTACATAATCTGATTTTGGGTCCACACAACACCCTTCTCCTATAACATGTGGCCATGGCAACTACACAGGCTATGCACTATTCTGGGTGCATCATAGTTCACAAGGGTTACATGACTGGGAATTACAGATGGACACAGGTGTATTATAGGTGTGTCTGTGAGGACTACCTGTCACACACTGGCACTGATGGGGACCTGCAGCACAGCCTATCTCAACCAAGCCATGTGCTGCAGACCTGGTGCTAGGCGCCCCACCTTACCCTCAGGGTGAGCACAGGAACCACACAATGTCATGGTCTGTAGCTACTCTGTGCCAGTAACACACAAGGTCAGTTCCCCCTACTAGGCCGAGGTGTTGTGAAGTCGCATACCCCATCTTGTGATCAGATGTAGACTGCTGATCTGCATGTGCCGTAACCTTAAGGTGCCTCATAATGTGCCCTATAGGGCACATTATAAGGTGCCTTGGTAGACAGGGCACTTTATAATTTGCCCTATGGTGTGCCTTATAGGGCGCCCTATGAGGCACCTTAGGTTACGGCACTGTGAGAGTGTTTTTGCTGGCAGCACTGATCCAAATTAAAATGAAATCCCTTGGGCATCCTTATTAAATAACACCACCATGGGACTGAACTCATGACCTCTGCCTCCACAGTCATTGTCATAACCAGTGGGCTACATCTCTATAGCTTCTAGCACAGCGCTGGCATGGACTTAAGGTTACTGCACATTAATGAGCCTCTATCGCGCGATACAGGTTCTTGCTATCTTGCTGCCGGAACGCCCACTACCTTATATGGCATTCTTTACATTAACACTGCAACTAGCGCCAGTAACATTAAGACGGTTTAGTAAACATATCCCATAGTGGAAGAAGGACAATCAGCGGAACACTGTGATACCTGGGTACAAACTATATTGTAAGGATAGAGCAGATCAAATTGGTGGAAGGATCACACTCTGTTAGAGAGGACATTGAGTCACAAAAGGAGGGAGGAGTGACCTAGTGGTTAGGACATAGTACCTCAGGCCAGAGGGCTGGGGTTCAAATCCCACCTGGAGACAGCAATCTCAGGCTGGGGAGTCTGTGGTTTCTAGTCCTATAGGCATTCCTTGTGGTCTTGGTCAAGCCACTTAATCCTCAGGTAAGCATAGATTATGAGCCCTTTGGGGACAAGGGAATGTATCCACTACCTGTTTGTAGTGATTAAATAATGTAAACCACTTTGATTGAAGAATAAGGCAGTCTAGAAAACTGGATAAATAAAAAGACTAAAGTTTTGCAGGAAACAAAATTCACTGTAGAATCTATATGGATTGAAGTTCCATGTAAAAGGGGGAAGGGGAAGACCATGGCAGTTGTTCATTCTGACCGCCTAGCCAGAATAAACAAATGGATAATGAAATGCTCAAAGAAATCAGGGAAGCTAACAAAGGTTACAGCACGGTAATAATAATGGGTGATTTCAATTACCCTGGTATTGACTTGGTCAGTGTCACGACAGGACATGCTAGAGAGATAAAGTTTCTAGATGAAATAAATGGTTGCTTCTTGGAGCAGCTGGTTCATAAACCAACCAGAGGAGAAGCCATTTTGGACCTAGTCCTTAGTGGAACATAAAATCTGGTGCAAGAGATAAGGGTGTTGGGGCCTGTTGACAAAAAAGCATCTTTCAAGAAATGGAAAAAGGAGCCAAATGTCAAACTGGAAACAATAAAAGCACTGACAAGTTAGATGCAAGGCATGATAGGGCAGGCAAAGAGGGAATTTGAGAAGAAGCTTACTGTGGAAGCAAAAATGCGCAATAAAGACTTTTTCTAGTACATTCAGAGCAAAAAATCCTGTGTCAGAATCAGTTTGACCATTAGATGAGAGAGGGGTAAAAGGGGCACTAAGAGGGAACAAGGCCATAGCAGAGAGACTGAATGAATTCTTTGCTTCAGACTTTACTGAGGAAGATGTAGTGACGTTACCCATGACTGAAATGATATTTAAAGGTGATGCCGCAGAAGGATTGAAAGAAATATTGATATACCGGTAAGATGTTTTACAACTGCTTGATAAACTGAAGAGTAGCAAATCATCTGGACCAGATGGTATATATCCAAAGGTGCTGAAAGAACTGAAATATGAGATTGCAGACCTACTATTAGTAATCTGTGAACTATCATTAAAATCATCTGTAATACCTGAGGATGGCCAATGTAACGCCAATTTTTGAAAAGGATTCCAGAGTGATCCGGGAAACTACAGACCGGTGATCCTGATGTCAGTACCGGGATAAATGGTAGAAATCATTATAAAGAACAAAATTACTGAACATATCATGGTGTAATGGGAGACAGCCAACATAGCTTTAGCCAAGGAAAGTCTTGTTTTACTAATCTGCTATGTCTTTTTGAAGGTGTGAATAAACATGTAGACAAAGGTAAGTCGGTTGATATAGTGTATCTGGATTTTCAAAAAGCCTTTGACAAGGTCCCTCATGAGAGACTCTTGGCGAAATTAAAAAGTCATGGGATAGGAGACAGTGTACTATTGTGGATCAGGAACTGGTTAAAAGATAGAAAATAGAGGGTAGGGCTAAATGGCCAATTTTCCCAATGGAGAAAGGTGAATAGTGGTGTACCCCAGGGATCTGTGTTGGATCCGCTGCTTTTTAACATATTCATAAATGACCTGGAAATAGGAATAACGAGTGAGGTAATCAAATTTGCAGATGACACAATACTATTCAAAGTTTTAAAACCCATGAGGATTGTGGAAACTTGCAAGAGGACCTTGATAAATTGGAAGACTGAACATCCAAATGGCAGATGAAATTTAATGTGGAAAAGTGCAAAGCTATGCACCTAGGAAAGACAACCCAAATTATGGTTACACGATGAAACGTTCCACATTAGAAACCACCACCCAGGAAAAAGGTTTAGGTGTCATCATGGATAACCTGTTGAAACCCTCTGCCCAGTGTGCAGCAGCAGCCAAGAGAGCAAATAGAATGCTAGGTATCATAAGGAAAGGAATAGAGAATAAAACAAAGGATATTATAGTGCCTCTGTATTGTTTCATGGTGCAACTGCACCTTGAATATTGTGTGCAATTCTGGTCACCGAATCTTAAAAAGGATATAGCGTTATTAGAACAGATACAGAGAAGAGCCACCAAAATGGTAAAGGGGATGGAAGGAAAAACCTATGAAGAGAGGCTAAGAAGGTTAGGGCTCTTTTTTTTTTTTTTTTTTTTAACTTTTATTTTCATTTTGCAACAAACAAAAGAAACAACACACCAAAGGAGACAAAACAAGTATACAATAAGGAAAAGCAAACCCTATTACCCCCCACCCCCATGCTTCTTCTCTAAACCGACAGTATCAGCATGTGAGCGCTTCCAAACAACAGTGATCGTACATCAAAACGAACATAAATAGTATCTGCGATACAGAATGATCACGTGACAGAGATTTATACAAATTTAAACAGTCAGATGAGAGCATTTAGCATTGTGAACATAATCATTGAGCATCTTCCATTTAGACAGATGATGGGGGGTCTGAACGGAAGAAGCAAACATACGAGGTATTTGTTCATATTTACTATAGAGACAGACATGATTCCACCATTCATTGGGGCTCAGATGGGAGCTATTTTTCCAGTATTTCGTAATTAGGGAGATAGCGATGCCCAGCATAAAGTCTAAAAGGAAGTAAGCCGATTTTGGAAGAGAGGGGATCCCCGCAGCTGAGCGGAGAGTCCCACTATCCTCCAAGAAAGGGGCTCTTGAAAGTGCAAAATAGATTGGATACGACCCCAGACCCAACGCCAGTAATACTGTAGTGCGGGACATTCATACATAACATGAGTTAGTGAACCAATGGCCGCATGGCATGTCCAGCATCTATTGCCCTGGGAGGTGTTCCATTTGGCTAATCTGTCAGGAGTATAGAAACACCGGTGGGCTAGAAAGAAGAGTGTCTGAGTGAGTGAGGCGGATCGGGAGACCCGTGTCACTCTACTCCAGACGAGGCTCCATTGCTCCGGGGTCAAAGTTACATGCAGTTCCCGCTCCCATGCTTTCTGTGCTATAGGGGTACCTCTATTTACAGCATTACATAAGGTTTTGTAAAAGTTAGATGCTACACCCGGTGAACTCCCGATAGATCGGATAATCTCCGACAATCCCTGGGTATGGGATTCCGATGGCGGGAGCACCTTAGCACTCCGAAGACAATGCTGTAGTTGCACCAACTGAAAGTAGTGTTTCGCTGGGAGACCAAATTCAATTTGCAATTCGCTAAAAGTTTTCCAGCGACCATCATGGAACAACTGGTTAGGGATCCAAATGCCCCTAGTGTACCAGGGGCTCCACGCCATCGGTTTATTTTGTATTTGAAATCGAGTATTGTACCAAAGCGGGAGTCTGTCTAACGGACAGAATCGGGAGTCTAGAGATTGCATAAGAGTATTAAAGGCACCTAAAGTGTCTAAAAGCATTGGTGGATAGTGGGAGTCTGATGGGAGAGTCATACCAGGGAGATAAGTAAGAGGAATCGGTTTGCAAAGGTCCTCCTCTATGTCTAGCCACACAGGTCTACTCGGTGCTAGATCTTCCAGCCAACGAGCGCCTTGTTTGAGAAGAAAAGAGTGGTGATATTTCAGGAAATCAGGGAATCTGACACCCCCATTTTCCTTATCTGCTTGCAATTTATGCTTCGCTATCCTAGGTGTCTTATTTTGCCATAAGTATCTAGTCAGAAGGCCCTCTAAATCTTTATATGTACGTCGAGGTAGGAGACAGGGCAACATTTCTAAAATGTAATTCACTTTAGGAACAATCATCATTTTTATGGTTTCTAGGCGACCCCACCAGGTAAGTGTTAAAGGAGTCCAACGGTGAGTAAGCGCCCGGACTTTAGAGGTTAAGTCTTTGGCATTAAAGGAGGAGATAGCGTCTTCCAAAGGAGAGCAGTAGTGAACCCCAAGGTATTTGACCATGCGAGGTTGCCATAAAAAGGGAAAGGATTGCATATCTGCCTGATGAATCAGAGGATTTAGTGGAAAGGCTACCGACTTGGTCCAATTTATCTTATAACCCGAGAGTTGTGAATATTTACCAATTTGCTCTAGGACAGCCGGCACTGAGTCTAGAGAGACAAAGAGCATAAGGTCATCAGCATATGCTGAAATTTTGATTTCCCTATGAGAGAAGGGGACTCCATGAATCTCCTCCGATTGCCGGATTAGTAAAGCTAAGGGTTCGAGTGCAAGATCGAAAAGAAGCGGAGACAGTGGGCATCCCTGGCGAGTACCGCGTTGAAGGGGAAATGGCTGAGACTTTAAAGCATTAGCACAGATACTGGCTGTAGGCTGTGCATACATGGTGCGGAGACAACGGAGAAAACCTTCTCCGAATCCGTACCAGCGGAGAGTTGCAAACAGGAAGGGCCATTCTAAGCGATCAAAGGCCTTCTCAGCATCAAGTGAGAGGCCAACCAATGGTCGATCAAGATTAACTGCGGTAGTCAGTACATGACATAGAGTCCGAGCATTGTCAGCAGTTGATCTACCGGGAATGAAACCGCATTGATCTGGGTGTATTAAAGTAGACATCCTATCAGAGAGCCGGGTGGAGAGAATGGTGGCAAATATTTTATAGTCCGCGTTTAGGAGGGAAATTGGACGATAATTAGCTGTTAGTTGCGGATCTCTCCCCTCTTTCTCAAAAACTACTACATTTGCCATTGAAAAGGACCCAGAAGGAGATCCCTCCTCGGCCAGAGCAGAAAAATAAAGTTTCAAAACTGGAGCTAAGTCAGCGTTAAAGGTTTTGTAGAATTCAGCAGGGAGACCGTCCGGGCCTGCAGCTCGACCTGTGGCACATCTCTTGATAGCAGAATGAATTTCTGATAAAGTGAATGGTTTGTCCATGGCCTCTCTATCTTCGTCAGATAGGGTCGGTCGTTGTACCCCTGAGAGTAATCGTTCAAATACTTCTGGCTCAAAATCACATTCAGATTGATAAAGCCGAGTATAAAAATCACGAAAGAGTTCTAAGATTTCTGTATCTTTAGGGACCAACCCCCCCCCCCCCCCCCGACGGATTACGGAGAGCGGTAACACGCTTGGCTTCTTTTTGACCTTTCAGGGCATTTGCTAACAATTTGCCAGCACGGTTATTTTCCCGGTAATACATCCCTTGTTGTGATTCAATATTTTTAGCAGCAGCAGTATACAAAAGCTGATTGTATTGAAAACGAAGGCATTGTAAACGGAGTAAAATACATGGGTCAGTACGGGACGTGAGGAGACGCTCCCCAGCTTGTATCTGTTGCTCTAGAATCAGTAAGTGTTGCTTTCTTTGTTTCCCCTGTCGAATTTGATAGCTGGTTATAGTTGCACGGATAGATGCCTTAAAACCCTCCCACCAAGCCCAGCTCGCTGTGTCATGGGGTGAGTTAAAATGAAAATAATCTTGGATAGCGGCCTTTATGTCAACCTGAAAATCTTTTTGATCTAGTAGGGATCTATCAAAAAACCAAGCTCGGGGAGGATCATCTCGCGTAGTGACATGTAATGAAAAAGATATAGCAGCATGATCTGAAATATGGAGAGGATGAGTCCTAGCCGTGTCCACTTGAGAAATCAGTGCTTTGGAAATGAGAAAGAAATCTATTCTAGATTGTGAGTGATGGGGGGCAGAAAAAAAGGTGAACTCTAAGTCGGAGGGGTGAAGCAGCCTCCATATATCTACTAGCGCAAGATCTTGCATCAGAGCTGTAAGGGTAGCAAGACTCTTGGGTGGACTACTCGTTCTAGGCGGTTGTCTATCTATCAAAGGGTCTAGCACTTGATTGAAATCGCCACCAAGTATTAATGGAGTATTGGCAGAGGCCTGTGCCAACTGCGCAATACTTGCATAGTAAGCAGGGTTATCCACATTCGGGGCATAAATACAAATACACGTGAATTCACTATCTCCAACCTTAAGGTGTGCACGGGCCCATCTACCCTCCTTATCAGAGCTAGTATCCATTACAGTAGCTTGCAAAGACTTCTTAACCAGAATGGCTACCCCACACCGTTTGGAAACGGCGGGAGAATAGGCAGCCACCATGTAAGGCTTAGCATTGAGTTTCAGTGTTTCAGCGGAGTTTAGATGCGTTTCCTGAAGAAACACTAAATCAGCATGCTCATGGTTAAGATAGCTAAGGATTTTCTTTCTTTTGATTGGGCTATTGATGCCTTTTACGTTAAGTGATAAGATCTTACATAAGGCCATTCAGAAAGGTTAAAAATTCTGAGCATGATAACGCACATAATTTCACAATGTCCCTCAAATTAACTGTATCTGGCTGTACACATGACATGATAGAAAATAAGCTAATGTAATACAATGAAGCGCCCCACATTAAAAAAGAAGAACCGCGGTGCGGTAGAGAAGAAGCAAAACCCCAGAAATTACTGGCGACCATGTGTCTGCGGGGAGAAACCCCAGAGAAGGCCGAAATTGAAAACATATAACCTGTATAACTGTGCGTGCTCCGAATCCAACCGAGGCACACATCATGGAGGGATAGGAGACCGAGAAAGTCATATAGAGAAAGAAAGAAAAGTCCAGGTAGTCTCTGTGCTTGGCTATGACCACCGCGTCGGGCCCTTCAAAATGGCGGACAGAGCCGGCAGATAATAAGTCCAAGTTGTTGGATTAGCGCATCTGCTCTGCTTCTTTGGAGTCTAAAAATGTTGATAGTAGATCAGGATCTTCGAATGTCCTAGTTTGGTTGTGGAGAGTCACTCGGAGCTTCGCTGGATACAACAGGCCAAAGCGAGCCTGTAGCTGTTGAAGTCGAGGGCGAAAAGCAAGGAGTCTCTTCCGACGGTCAACTGTGGGCTTTGCCAAATCAGGGAAGAAGGAGACTCTATGACTTTCAAACTCCAGATGATGATTCGCTCGGGCAGCATTTAGAATTTGTTCCACTTGTTGATATCGTAGTAATCGAAAGATAATAGGCCGGGGGGTCGTTCGATTGAGCGCCATATGGGTAGGAACACGATGTGCTCGATCAATTTCCAGATCTCTATGAAAAGTGATCTTCAGCAAGGAGGGAAGAGTTTTGAGCAGGAATTCTCGTATATCTCCTGCTTCCGCCCCCTCCGGTATTCCAATGAGCCTCACATTGTTGCGACGGGCTCGATTATTGCTATCTTCTAACTCTTTTTGAAGATTCTGTATCTGGCGCTCAGCCTTGTCCAGTTTGACCAAGCGCACCGCGTGCGAGTCGAGGACCCCCGCCATGTTGTCCTGCCGTAATGAAAGACTTTCAAGTCGGTCCTGGAGCACACCGAAGTCTTCTCGCATGGCTCGAAGCGCTTCTCCGTTGGACTGCACCAGTTCCTTCACGCCGCGTATTTCCTCTAAGATCTCCTGGTGCATTTCGGGGTTTTCCCGAAGTGGAAACATCTTCTGTGGGGAAGACACCTCTGTTTTGGAGCGTTTTCCGTGTGAAGAAGAAGGAGACCCGAAGTCCAAGCGCGCTGGTTTATGGGCCGCCATCCCCCCCGAGGTACCCCGGTAAGTTCGGAGCAAAATATTAAGTTTATGTAGGTATTAAGTCAGGATTCTGAGTAGGCCTCTCGGGAGCTTCAGCGCGAAGCGTCTTACCCGCTGGACATCAGGCTCCGCCCCCGGTTAGGGCTCTTTTAACCCAGAAAAGAGACAGCAGAGGGGAGAAATGATAGAGGTCTATCAATTAATGAATGGAGTGAACGGGTAAATGTAGATTGATTGTTTACACCATCAAAGTATAGAAAGACTAGGGGACATGCAATGAAGCTACAGACTAATAAGAAAAAAATATTTTTTCACTCAACATGTAATCAAACTCTGGAATTTGTTACCGGGGTATATAGTAAAAGCTGTTAGTGTAGCTGGGTTTAAAAAAGGTTTGGACAAATTCCTGGAGGGAAGGTCCATAAACCATTATTAAAGGGTACCCGGGATATCCACTGCTTGACCCAATACAAACATTGTGGAACCTGTGCCTTTTGGGGAAACTGTTAGTTACTTACGACCTAAATTGGCCACTGATTTAAACAGGATGCAGGGCTTGAGGGACCTTTGTCTGATCCAGTATGGCAAATCTTATGTTCTTATATTTTCAACCAATAATATCAATCTAGCTGGCTAAACTTGTTTGAAAATGAGCTTAATTTAATATTTATCTTTATCTATATATTAGTATATATATTCAAGTACTGTAGATGTTTCCCTGTCCCCGGAGGGCTTGCAATCTAATCTTGTATCTGATTTAGAAGGCTAAGTTATTCTTTCAGCCTTTTTTAGGAAAATTGGCTGTTGGTACATAGCATGCTAATCTACATGACTTTTAACAGGTTTAATGCACCGTTTAAACTTTAGTACATAGGAATCATTCTGTGGAGCATGTTTACAAAAGCACAATAGCATTGGAGGACAGGGTTTACCATGGTGCTAGCGCACATTTGGCGGCATAGTAGCCGGGAGCATGCCGCCAAAATGTGACCATTCTAAAATCATTTTGCTACTCAAGCAGCATGTGAATATGCAGAGCTAGGGTGGAGTTGGGACAGAGAGTGGACAGTAGTAGCTGCATGCAGCTGATGCAGCCATGCTGGTGGTGCATCTGGCCATGAGACATTGCTAGAGTGTAAGCAACTACCACTAGCCTCTGACCAGGCAGTAGTTGCACTCGCATTGGTAGCATGCTGCTGACGCATGATCTGGGAGTGAATCTCACATGGTATAAAGGGTAGAACCATACCACACATCTACCACTATTCACAACATTGGATGGTAATCTGCAAAAATGAAACAGGTGCTCAGCCTAGGGCAAGCAGTATCGGAGGGATGGCAACTGAGCAGCTGCTGGGAGAGTGGGCATACACCTACATTCAGAGCAACATCAGTCCAGGCAGTATGATGCTTATGTCTGCATATGTACTGGATAGATGTGGGAGGGCTGCTGCTGGTGGTGTGGTTTGGTGTGATGGGGTCTGTGCTCGGTGAAACAGCCAGAGCTGTCAGTATGATGTTTTAGCATCAAAATGTTTTGTTTAGTTTAGTTTTATTTGCATTTGATATAGTTTAGTTTTATTTGCATTTGATATACCGCCCTATGTTACATCCGGGTGGTTCACAATTTGTTAACAATCAGAGAGAGGCACAGGGCCAAGAAAAGGAAAATAACTACAATCTTTTGACAGAAAAGAGGAAAAATAAAGAGTATAGAGAGAAGAAATAAAGAAGAAATGTAGACAAAACGGAGATAAACCAGGTCAGGTTTGAGAGACTGGGAGATTATAAGCCGCGGTGAAGAGATGTGTTTTCAGCTGTGACTTAAAAGTTAAATAATTTGTTTCAAGATGGAGTGAGGTGGGCAGGGAGTTCCACAGGGCTGGACCATGGAAGAAAACAGCAGAGTGTTGGGTAGATTGAAGGTGTGCACGTGAGGGTGAGGGGAGATGAAAGCGATTGACATGGATTGAACGGAGGGAACGAGTGGGAGTGTGAAACTGAAGGTCAGTGAGATATTGAGGCGTATGAGTATAGATGGCTCGGTAAACTAGAGTGAGAATTGTAAAGTGAACACGGAACTCGATAGGAAGCCAATGTAGGGGAAAAAAAAAGTGGTGTAATATGATCCCTTTGAGAAGAAGGAGTGATAATCCTAGCTGCGGTGTTCTGTATTAACTGTAAACTATGTAACTGAGTGCGGGTGATACCTGTGAGAACGGAGTTGCAGTAATCAAGACGAGACAGTACAGTAGCTAGAGTAAGGGTGGTCAGGGCGGGGGGAGAGAGAAAGGGACGTATGGAACGTATTTGGCGCAAGAAGAAGTAAGAGGTTTTTGCAAAGTAAGAAATATGATCTTGAAAAGAGAGATTTGAATCAAGCAGAACCCCAAGATATCGGAAAGAAGAGACCAGCGGAATTGTGGAACCATCGACGAAAGGTGCAAGTGAAGGGCAGGGGCTCCCAAAAGTGAACCAGGTACAGGAGGTTTTGGTCAGGTTGAGATAAAGGCAATTAGAAGAGAGCCAATTCGATATAAGAGTGAGACAATAATTTAAAGGAGTGAGATCAGGATGAAGAATACAAGTGTGATGCAGGATGATGATGTTAGCATAAAAGAAGGCAGAAAGACCAGATTGTTGAATGCAGAGAGCAAGAGGTGCAAGAAAAGATTAAACAAAAGAGGCGCCAGAACTGATCCCTGAGAAACACCACAGGGAAGAGGGTTGGGAGCAGAAGAGTGATGTGGACTGGAGGGTGAAATGACAGAGAAAGAACAAGAGGACAAAGAATGAAATGAGCGGTAAACTGTTCCCCCTAAGCCCAGCATCTCAAAGACGTGAGAGGAGAAGAGAGTGATCAACTAGGTCAAAGGCAGCAGAAAGATCTAATGAAACCACCATTGAAATGTTAATTTTATCGTGTGAGGAATGGAGATCATTGAGAAGTGCTACAAGAACTGTCTGTGCTATGGCCCTGACGAAAGCCCGAATATCATAGATGTACAAAGTTTACGGAGTGTAATTGTTGGGAGAGCTGGGAAAAGACAATTCTTTCTGCAATTTTTGCGATGAAGGACAGGTTGGAGACAGGACGGTAAATGGCTGGCATAAGTGGATCAAGAGTGGGCTTTTTTAAAATGGGATGGACCGATGCGTGTTTCCAGAGGGAAGGGAAGGATCCAGAAGAAAGGGAGGTATTGATTATGACAAGAATGTAGGGTATGAGAGCAAGAGAAGGTTTGGTAAACCAGGCAGAAGGAATAGGGACAAGGGGGGCAAGTGGTCCTTTGCACCGAGGAGATGAGAGTTAAGAGTTCTGATGAGGTAATAGAATAGAAGGACGACCAACAATGGGAAAGAGAACAAGGAGGAGAAGAGGGGGGAGCTGGAGGAGGGGGGGAGGACAGTGGGGGAAGGCAGGAAGGCAGTGCAGCACGCAAGTCAGAGATCTTGGTTCCAAAGTACAAAGCAAGACTGGAGGGAGAAGGTAAGGACTGGGGTGGATCTGAGGAGGGATCAGTGTTAAGTGAGGTAAGGGTTCAAAGTACAGAGAAGAGTTGTCTAGAGGGATTAGTGGCTGTAACAATACGGTTTGAGAAAAAAGTTTGTTTAGCTTGATGGACAGAGGAACAGTAATGTCGGTGAGTCTCATGAAAGTTTGCCAGGGTATGAGGAGTGGGGTGTGTACACCAAGCACGCTCAGCTCATCTTAGATGACAACGCAGAAGACGCAAGCCTGCATGATACCAGGGATGTCTGATAGAAGAGCATTTTGGATTGAGCAGGGAGAAGGGGTGCGACCTGGTCAAGAGTGGTAGATAAAGTGGAAGTCCACAGCGAAACTTGTGTGTTCGGAGAAAGAGCAGAAAAGGTATCTGGGAAGAGCTGGTGAGCCGGAGGAAACTGCTGAAGAATAAGGGGCGGGTAATATGACAATGTGATGAGGCAAGCAGGGGGGGGGGGCAGAGGAAGGATGGACATGTAATGAAGATGGCTGGAAGGAAGGAGGGTGGAGCAAGAATGACAAGCAATAGTGGTCAGTCCAAGGGCGAGACTGTACTGAGAGATGAAAGATTGAGAAAGGAGGTGAGAGTGGAATGATTAAAGGGTCAAGAGTGTGACCAGCTATATGGGTTGGGCATAGGACAAGCTGCTGGAGAGACAAGTCGTGCAAAAGAGCAGTGAACGATGGGTCTTTAGCAGAGGTAGGACAGTCAAAATGAACATTAAGATCTCCAAGTATAAGCAGGTGAGGATATTGCAAGGAGACATCGGTAATAGTGTGAAGAAGTGCATCCCAGAGGAAACTCGGAAGGGAAAGAGGAGAGGACTGAAGGCATAAGAGGAGAGATTCAGGATATTGCAGAAGAGGAGAGGAGACCTGGATTATAGGGAGAGATGAACGGAAGAGAGCAGCAATGCCACCTCCATGGCAGCCCTCTCGGGGAACAGAGAAAGCCAGACTACTACCTCCCCTGCATAGGGGCCATAAAGTCCTGCATGCGTGCACCTGGGAGATTATGCCAGTACTATGGCTCCTGTTCTTGTGGGCAGATGGGCCCTCACCCTGACCCTAGGAGGGCATGTCTTTGGCTGAGAGCAGATATCTACATTTGCTGCACTGAAAATGAGTTAGCCTGGTTGGTCAGAGAGCTCCAATGTTCCCTCCCCCGGCCCCTTGCTTAGGGGATGAAGCATTCCATAAACCCGGGGAGCTGTTGTGGACTGCATTTCCCTAAGAGATGGTATACTCTGTCTGGGAGCTGCTTGCAGTTGCCCGTCTCCATGATTTATAGTTTATTAAAACTTGCTATACCACCCTTCATAACAGCAGAGCAGTATACATAAAAACAATTCAAGAAGAAAGAAAGGAACGCCAATAAAATTATAGCAAAGGAGAAGAAAACATGTACAATAGAATGACTAAGAAGAGGGCAGGTAGGAGAGGGTCATGAGCGAGAGGGAAAGGAGGCAGAATCCTAAGCTGCCAAAGGAGATACATTGAAAGTTTGCTGAAACAGGTGAGTTTTGAGACAGGACTTAAATCTGGGAAAGGACAGTTCCAGGTGGAGATCAGCAGGTAGTGCATTCCAAAAGCTGTGACCCAGAAAATAAAAGGCGGAGTGACAGGTAGATTCATGGTGGGCACAAGAAGGGGAGAGGAGATGACGGCAATTGGTGTGAATGGAGCAAAGAACCCACAGAGGAGCAAGGGGGATAATATGTTAAGAGAGGTAAATGGGAGTGCCAATGTGTAAGGTTTTATGAACCAAGGTGAGGAGCTTATATTGAATCTGGTATGAGAGAGGTAACCAATAGGAATCAATGAGCAGTGGAGTAGCACGATCAAATTTAGAGGCATGGTGAACTAGTCGGATGGAGGTGTGATTTCTCCCCAGAGTTCTCCCCATGGTGGGATTGCATCTTCCCCCATTAGAGGTTAGGCCACAGGGGTAGCTGTTCTCTGTGGGAGGCCAAGGGGGTACATCTGGATCTATGTTGATAGCAGGTTGCTCAGCCATTTGACCCTCTGCATCTGTGTGGTCACTGTGTTGGGCCTGCTGAGTTACAGACTCTGACACCCCCACTTCACCCACATAGGGTCAGCACTCCTCAGTAGCAAGGATATTGAGCCAGATGCAGTGGTATAAGTTACAATGAGAGGACCCCAAGCAAATGTTTGCTGAGGGCCCCTCCCCCATGCAGGCCCCCGCTTTATGCAGCACCCCACATGTGGCAGCGGTGGCAGAAGTGCACCAAACTTACTTTATTATGTTTGCTGTGCTGCTTTGCTCTTGTAAGTTCACTGTGGACTCGGCAGCTGCTCTCTGCTGGGCCAAAGTCTTATGGTATGGATATTATCACGAGACTTCAGCCCAGTGAGGAACAGACACAGGGCCCATAGAAACATGAAAAAATAAGTTTGCCACAGTTCTGCCACCGCCACTGTGTGGGCCCCTTTTCTGCCCTGCCCCTCTCACATTGTGGGGGCTGCTTATGAAGAATTAATGTCATTGACCAGATGTATCTGGGGAATAACAGGAGAGGTTCCAACTCCCTCCAACATCAAAAGCCCAGTAGCCTGTTCAGTGCAGCTTCAGTATTCAGGCACCCTGGGAGCTTCAGGGTGAGATGGGTTTATATGTCCATTCCACATGGTGGCCACTGCTGGCACCCAGTCTGCACCCATACGTGCCACCTGCTCATTCAGATATGTCATTTGCACCCTATCTCCACCAGAAAGGACCACAGCATGGTCTCTACGCATATGTTTGCTTCCCTAATTTGACTGTACTAACGCCTTGTACTTTGGCCCATTGCTCTGAACTGTGCATCAGGATATGCCTATTCCAAGGTCAGTCCTTTCTCTCCTTCACTGTCCATTTATTACATGCCCTGTTAGCAGGGTAGCAGCCAAGGTATTGCTGTCTGATAGCTCTGCAGTGGCTTGGTAGCCTATTTCTGGCTATACAAGCACATTGGTAGCAAGCAAGTGCAAGGCACATCTAGTGAGCACATTCCCAACTTCCGCCCTAGTGATGTGCCTAGTGCAGCAATATTTCTGTACCACACCCACACCCACGTCTTGTGCCACTGCTGCAATAGCCCTTCCGTGGTAAATTTGTGTGCTTACCGTGCATTTGCTCTGTGCTACTTGCATCATTTTAGTAAACATGCCCCCGTGTTAGTTGCATTATCTCATTCATTTGCAAGCCTGCAGATAGTTCTTCGGTAATAATTTAAAAGAAAAACGAGAATCGGTAATCCTACTTATAACAGTAATATAATATCAAGCTGCTAAGTGAAATGCATTATCAATCAGCAATGATAAATTACATCTGAAAGCATCATTTATGCCATTTCAGTAAGGACCTTTTTAAATTAACAAGTCGTGTTCAAGTAGAAAGGCCAAGTAACTTCACTCTCCTAAAACAGTATTTCTGGGCTACAAATTCAATTTGACATTTCAGAGTGGATTACATAACTTTTCATATGCAGTTATTAGCTTTAAAGGAAGCTATTATTTGACATTTTCACTCTCAGGCTATAATAACATGGTAGAAGTACAGTTTCTGTCTCAAAAAGGAGAAATATATACCGTATAACCAGAAATGTCAATAAAATAAAATAACACAGAAGAGTTGGCCAGATGATTGTGGCAACAAAGAGGCCATGCGGGAAGCAATTCGTAGATGCAGTTTGATATTAGCCAGGCAGCACTGGTAAAGTTCAATATAAGTCTGGTCAGGTTTTCCAAAGGCCAAAAGGTTAACTGGTAGAGATGTATACAGCCTAAAAATGTTTGGTTTGTGTTTGTTTAAAACACATTTTTCCCAATTTTCTGAAACATTTTTGTATTTATTTAGCCTATTTGTATTTTTTAAAGCATGCACTGTAAGTGCAAAATTTAAAAATATGTGCAACTGATTGTATGCTCATTAATCTGTAGGTATATGCACATACAAGTGATTTACATGCACATTTAATTATTAGGCACCCAAATGAACTGAATGTGCACCCCCTTTAACTGGATATGTTCTTTATTTGGCTACCTTTATCCATGCCAGTGAATGTCTGTGAAAAGTTAAAAGAATGGACATATCTGGATAACTTTACCACTTGCTGAAACTTTAGGCTCTCAAGGAGTAATTTTAAAAAGGTATTTTACATATATATGCTACTAGATATATGTAAAATGTTGCTTATCAAATTACCCCATGTGTACGTGTACAAGCAATGACCAAAGTCAGTGGTGAAAGTTCTAGTGGGGGGCCCCTAAGCAAAGTTTTGCTGAGGGCCCCCTTGCTCTGACAGCAAATTACTTTAATGTGTTTGCTGCACTGACCCCGTCCCATGTCCTTGAGACTTCAGCCCGGGAGGAACCACTCCAGGCCTGGAATGAAGGCAGTATGGCAAACAGATTAAAGTAACTTTGCTGCGCCGCTGTGTGGACCCCTTCTTGCTGGTGAGGGCTGCTTGACTGGAATTTACATCGCTAACAAGAGCATGCATGCTTGTTTGTGATGTTGGTATAGGAGTGTTTGGAGCAGAGTTTGGAAAGAGCATGGGTAGAGTGGCTATTTATGTGCTACCTTCAACAGTGCCCCATCTTCTCCAAATGCTGGCAGGAGAGCACAATAAAATGGCTGAGCCCACACTAAAGCACTGGGAGGGAGGTGGGAAAGAGTGACGGGACAGGAAGGCACCATAGTGGAGGTAGGGCAGAACAAATGGGGTGAAGGACAAATACGGATTGGACAGGCAGGTGGGGGACGAGCAATGGGGAAAAATGCAGGAGGAAGCTGAGCTGTTGGCTTGGGTGGGCATTTGGTTGGAGTGAAGTGGTGGAATGGGGGGGGGGGAGCATGTTCTCCCATCTTTCCCACCCTATTTTGGAGAGGGGTGTGTTTTACAGTTGCAGCTAGTGCGGATTGACGGGGTCTGATTACGCCTGGAATCAGACTGACTAGATGTGTACTAGGCACGGGGAAGGGAGGGTAAGGACATGGAAACATGTGTGAGACTACCGCGAGCTTCAGGACACAGCTTGGACTCATCACGAGCTGTGTGTGTGGTGGGAATGTCATAGGACATTTCAGCTAGATCACCGCTGACTACGTGAGTGGCTGAGTGCAGCTCTGGAAATGGAGGATAAGGGATAGCAACGGCAGGCAACTGAAGTGTTCCTGTATGTAACATGGGGAAAAGCCAGTCCAGGAGGCCCTGTAGTTTATATGTTTACGGATGTATTTTAAGTTGTAATAAAAGCTGCAGCCATAGGTTTTATCACAAATATCATTAGAGTGTTATAACGACTATTCGTTGGCAGTGGATAAAGTGTGGATTGGCATGCTAGTTCCCATGTTACAAAATGTGCAGGGTCATGTGTGTTGCACATGGTACATTAGTCCTCAGCAGCTGTGTCATCTGTCCTGACTCTCTTGCATGTCTTTATACACTGCTGCATACGCTGTGTAGCACTATACAAATGGTTCATAGTAGTAGCAGTAGTAATACATTTACACCACCTCTTTAATGGCTTCAATATAGCCATGATTGCTGTAGTTTTCCTGGGTCAATCTTATAAAGACAGATTCAGGCTCATGTATCATTATAAACTATAAACTAGGCCTTTCACATACAGGCAACCTGTTATAAAACTACTGTCTCAATGTTCATGGCTAGAAATCTGCATATTTGTAGTTGTATAAATATTAGAAGCTTCTGTGAAGAAATATCCCCTATGCCGGAAAGAGTTTGAAATTTATCTTGGCTCAGAAATGTTGCTTTGGAAAAGCCAGGACAAATCTAATCTGCTGGCATATAATGTAGAAACCTGTTTGTAACTTGGGGAATACTAAAGGATAAGTAACTTCATTTATAAAAGATGAAAAATATATTGCTTCCTGTTCTGACGGGAGCTTTTCTTTTCCTTGGAGTATCCATGACTTAGGTGGAATTAGAGAGGATGAGATGTAATAAAAATGTACCAGCATGTAAGACAGTGAGCGAAAGTCACTTCATCACTTTATGAATACTCTTCACGCTGCCCATCGCACCCTAGTGCATCAGTCTAGAAACAGAAGCACATCACGCAGAGCAAGATTCTGATTTTATTTTTAAAAGCAACTCCAATCATTTCAATATCTAATGCTCCATTTAAATGTTTTCTCTGGAACATGCACAGGAATGCCCAGCGTGTTAATGTGAAAATAAAAGCAAAAGATATTCACTGCCTTACCAGGAGCTAGAGACCTGTATGACACTGGTAATGAGTATTTCTGTACAATGGCGATGGATTATTCAGGCATAAGACATCACCTAGATCGTTTTGTTCTATTTACAAGTCACTGTATGAATGAATCGGACTAGCTGATTTAAAATAGAAAAGACTTCTAATGAAATTTAGTGCAAAAGAAAGGTGCCAGATTGACAGTAATGACAGAGTACTGGTCTGTTGGGAAGACTTGGGAGCTTGCTCATCGGCCATCTCCTGCAAACCTTTGGTGCAAGTGCTGGTGGCAGTGAAGGCAGAAATACAGGAACAAAGGAAACACACCATGCCAGCTGTGAGGTTGCTCTTTCCCCACCCCATGCATTTCCTCTTGAATAGGAACAATGTAGAGCTTCTGTGGAGATGGGATCCTGCATTAACATTCCCCGTATCCCATTAAGTCTACATTGAAATAAGCACTTGGGAGGGAAAGATGTCAGGAACAGCAGGACAGCAATGTATTAAGCCCACCAGCTGGGCCATATTGGGATGAAGCTGGGAGGGGAGTGTTGGGTTGAGCTATGGGAGGAGGTGAAGGGAAGGTCAGGCCTCAGGGTATCCTCATGTTACATAAAAGATCAGGCTTGAAGACAGCTATTTTTTCTAGATAATGGGAGTTTTAGTTAACGGATTGGGTAAAAAGTCATCTACTGTATAATGTAGACCATGAAAGTGCAGTCTTCCACATAGTGCTCTACCAATTTTCTTCACTCCTTGTCTGGCCTAACAGGGCTACATTTATAGCATTATGGTGAGTTTAGTTCCTCTACTGATTTAAGTATTTACATCTCTGCCAAAATACTTGAGACTCTTCTGCATTCCTTCCCAGGATCTGCTTTGTGGAGATAATTTTAGAAAGGACTTGGGTATGTAGAACAGCATGTTATGCGCTCAAGTAGGATATTATAAACTTGATGAGGGAATATCTAATTAAAAAATAGGTGCATGGAAAGCAAGTGCCTACTTTTATGTGCTATACATGTAGACATTTCTGAACAGGGGCGGCTCAAGGAAATCTGCTGCCTGAGGTGAAGGATGAGATGGCGCCCCCCCTCCTCCCCATAGAGGGGGGGAGGGCTTTCTCAAAACTTCAGTCAGGGACTGAACCAAACCAAAAAGCAGATCAGATTTTATGAAGGAAATGCAAGATGTTTGCATACAAAGGAACTAAAAGAGAGTGAGAACCACAGCACAGTTTATAAAACTGAATAATGAGTCATTTATATTTTGTTGTTATAAACCACGCTATAGTTTTTGCTTTTTCTTTTTGAACATATATGTTGCATCCACAGAACCCTCTTCAACAGTGGGTGCAGAGCAGAACCAGGACATTCACCCACAAGACTTAGGGGTATGTTTACTAAACTGCAATAATGTAGCAGCAGCTATGTTATCCTGTGTTAAGTGACATTAACGCGCATTAACGTCACCCGATGCAACGTTAGCGTGCGTTAACGCCGCCGGTGGCGGTAAGCCCCGCAGAGCGTGGAGAGAGGGCCCAGAGAAGGGGTCAATGGGCGTCATGGTTGTTTGGCATAAAAAAAGAACAAAAACCCCCAAAACAAAGAACAAAAGGGAATCAAACCCATGACTCTTGGCTTGGGAGTTATCAGTACTAACCAGTAGGCTACAACTCCACAGCTCTCTGATCTGCAATGGCTGGATACAGAAGGATGATGTGTTGGGACAGCAGCTTAGAAGCAGAGCTACTCAATTCCAGTCCTGGTGGCCCGCAACCCTGCAGGTTTTTGGGATATCCCTAATGATATGCATGAGATATATATGCATTAGAGATAGCCTGCCAACCTGACTGGTGTTTGGCCCTCCAGGGCTGGATTTGGAGACCCCTGCCTTACACCTCTGTCATTTAAGATTGTAAGTGGGCAAGGTGCAGATGTCCAAGACATCAAAAAGGTTAGAATTTGTCACATTCCTCCTTGCTTCTCACCACCACCAAAATATTGTCTATTAGACAACTTTTTGGTGGTGTTGAGAATCTAGGAGGAATGTGACACATTCTATCTACCCTTTTGATGTCTAGAACATCTGTACCTTGCCCACTCACAATCTTAAATGACAGAGGTGTAAGGCAGGAGTCTCCAAATCCAGCCCTGGAGGGCCACAAACCAGTCAGGTTGGCAGCCTATCTCTAATGCATATATATCTCATGCATATCATTAGGGATATCCCAAAAACCTGCAGGGTTGCGGGCCACCAGTACTGGAATTGAGTAGCTCTGGCTTAGAGGGACTTTCCCATGGCTGATGTGCAGTCCTATATTAATCTGAGATCTATTCTTCCTCTCAGATTCTGCTCCAGTATTTTTTACCATATGCAAGTTGAAGTTAGGATGGCGTGATCGTTTCTTATCTCCGGATATAGAAAGACTGCAGGTCACCGCACGGCATGTCTGCTGTGGTTACCAGGATAGGGTTAACCCACCAGTACCCGTGATGCAATGCACATGCAGATTAGCAGTCTACAGCAGGTCACCAGATGGGGTATGCACCTCTACAGCACTGCACTGTGGTAGGGGATACTGACCGTATGTGTTACTGGCATGGAGTAGTGTGTGTTACTGGCACAGAGTAGCTACAGACCATGTCATTGTGTGGGTTCTGCGCTCACCCTGAGGGTTAGATGGTGCGCCCATCACCAGGTCCACAGTACCTGGGTTGGATGAGATAGGCATTGTTGTGTATCAGGTATTCCTTGCAGACATACCTAGTATATTTCTAGTTCCACCTGCATTTCCCAGTTATATCTGGCCATTTTAGACCATGATATATTCAGACTGGTACCTATCCAGTGTGGTTGCCATGGTTGCCTTTTTACAGGGGCAGGGGGAGGAGTCTGGATCCACATGCAGATTATGCAGTGTTACCAACCTACCTGACTGCCCTCACTTGGGCAGGGTGGTGGACAGGATCTGGCCTCCAACAGACACACACTCCACATCTTTGAAAAGGAGGCACCTGATGATGGGCTAGGGGACCAGCAACCAAGGCTGTTAATGTAGATCTCTACTTATCACAAGGGCTCAGCTGCCCCACACCATGAACTGACATCCACCAGCAGAAAGCATACTCAGTCTGCACCTGCAAGGCATTCCAGACATACACATGTGAAATGCAGACAGTCTGCTAGTCATTCCACAGTGCATCTTCCCAGGGGAACTCTGTTGCACCCAGACATGGGCTGTACCCACAGCCACCAAGCAGATATCTCAGTGATTGGGCCCCAGAGCAGAGACCACACAGATATCATTTGAGAGAAACACTGTATAACACTATGTGGGAACCTAGACATGCCATGGTCACTGCTCAGTCAGAGTGAGCGTGACCTCCCAGCATGACATGCTGTGGCTACCCTGTCCATGCAGGTGGTGGTCGGGCACTACAATCTCCCAGCCATTGCCCCACACTGTGTGCAGATGCCCAGTCCGCCCTGTCCACGCCATACCCACAATACCTTGCTCCTCATTATGCACATTGACAGGCTAATGCTGGAATCAGTGTAAGCATTGTGGGCCCAGTGAGAAGTAGGCAGCCACAAAACAATGGATAGACATATGTACACTCCCACTCCTATGTTGGCATTGTGCAAAGATAGGGGTGGTTGGCAGCCCTGCCTGTCACACTGGTCCTGGGCACAGTACAGGCATTGCTAAGGTATGCAGGTGCTAGTAGTGCTGGTTTGCTGGAAACTGCTGCTCCATGCTGGGCCCAACAACCTGACAATCCATGGGGCTTTGGATAGTGGAGCCTGTGGGTGTGAGTGTTTGTGCTCCTGTTGGCCGATGCTTTGGGGAGTGCACATGATGTTGTTGTATCTGCAACGTAGGGTAAGATGTAAGGAGATGGTCTGCATGAGCCACAGCTGGGACCTAAACCTGTGACCTTTTGTTCCAAGACACATTGTGTGTACTGCACCACATTGTTGCCACAGAAGCATAGTAGTCCCTGGGGCTACCTTTGCTGTTCATCTGACAGACCTTTGCTGCACTGCACACCATGCACTGGTACAGGGCACAGGTTTTGTCCACTGTGGGCAGGTGTCATGGCCCCCTGCACCACCAATGCCCCCTCCCCCACTATGCTGATGTGCCCATATGCTGTTTTTGCTGGTGATGTGCAGTCCCAGGCCATCCACTGTGCAGGTAGGCGGGTGCCTAGGGTGGGGGTCTGGGATGGGGGGCATACATGGACATCCACACGTCCCCCCCAATACCGCCTGCCACTATTATGGCCCTTCCACATGGGGGGGAGATGGTTGGGGGTGGCAGGTTGGTGATCTCTAGCAACTATTGGTTAGGGTGGGCCTGGTAAATTGTATTCTGCCAGCCGACTATGGACAGGCTAGGGCAGGGGTGGGGAACCCTGGTCCTGGAGAGCCACAGACCAGCCAGGTTTTCGGGATATCCCTAATGAATATGCATGAGATATATATGCATTAGCGATATCCTGCCAACCTGACTGGTTTGTGGCCCTCCAGGGCTGGATTTGGAGACCCCTGCCTTACACCTCTGTCATTTAAGATTGTGAGTGGGCAAGGTGCAGATGTCCTAGACATCGAAAGGGTATATAGAATGTGTCACATTCCTCCTCGATTCTCACCACCACCAAAAGGTTGTCTAATAGACAATATTTTGGTGGTGGTGAGAAGTGAGGAGGAATGTGACACATTCTATCTAACCTTTTTGATGTCTTGGACATCTGCACCTTGCCCACTCACAATCTTAAATGACAGAGGTGTAAGGCAGGGGTCTCCAAATCCAGTCCTGGAGGGCCACAAACCAGTCAGGTTGGCAGGATATCTCTAATGCATATATATCTCATGCATATTCATTAGGGATATCCCGAAAACCTGACTGGTCTGCGGCTCTCCAGGACCAGGGTTCCCCACCCCTGGGCTAGGGTTTGCAATGCGGGTACAGTGTATCCACTTTATTTATTTTATTTAAAAGGATTTATATACTGCCTTCTCTTGTAATCAAGGTGGTTACTTTGGACTGCTAGGTGTATACATGTGTCAGGCAACGAGTGGCTGCTCCCTGCACTGTCCTTCCCAGGGTCTGGTGTGATGGGTGTTCGTATAGCTGGGTGTTCGGACAGTATGGGATGTATCCTGGGGTGAGTACGTGGATCCCTATTAGAGTGGCTCCCAGATGTGCACTGCTTGCCCCATTACAGACATTGTGTTTCCTGTGTGACGTTTGGGGTACCTGCAAGGTAAATCTCCCCTGGGTGGGACACTGTGGAGCATAGACTACTGGGCAAGTTTGACCTTGGTCAGCCGCTGTCTTGCATTTTCTATGTTCCTCTGTGTCACCTAGGTGGCTGCCTGGTCTGCCCTGTATCCCACCTACCCCCTACATGTCCCACCTGCAGTCCCCTTTTCAACATCACCATAGTGCCCTATTATACTTGGGCACTATGCTGTTACTGCACATGTAGCACTACTATCACTGTTTTTGGGCTCTCCGCCTGTGATATACATTGCTGACAAGAAATGGTTTCTCTCTCCTACAAATGTGCATTTACCGACAGGTTTACACTCGCGGTAATGTTCCAGCATTACTGTAACAGTGTTAGTGCAGCAGGGGCCTCTCCCCGCCCACTCCCTGCCCATTGACCCTCTCTCTCTCTGCCTTTGCTCCGCCCTCCGGTACAGTTACAGCCGAGAGACATACCCCATCTGGTGACCTGCTATAGACTGCTAATCTGCATGTGCATTGCATCATGGGTACTGGTGGGTTAACCATATCCTAGTAACCACAGCAGACATGTCGTGCGGTGACCTGCAGTCTTTCTATATCCGGAGATAAGAAACAATCACTCCATCCTAACATCAACATGCATATGGTAGAAAATACTGGAGCACAAAACAGAAACAGAATCTGAGAGGAAGAATAGGTCTCAGATTAATATAGAACTGCACATCAGCCATGGGGAAGCCCATCTAAGCTGCTGTCCCAACACATCATCCTTCTGTATCCAGCAGACAGCAAATCAGAGAGCTGTGGAGGTGTAGCCTACTGGTTAGTACTCCCAAGCCAAGCACAGACCTTCATCAAGTACAGAATAAGTGACCATAACCTAAAAAGAAACAAAAGTAGATAAAAATTAAACACAAACACAAGAAGAGAGGGTGTAGGAGGTCACAGATGCAACTTTATTTAAATTACCCCAACGCATTTTGGCAGGACTCCTTCCTCAGGGGGCACACATAAAGAGGCACCGTTTGATTTATTCCAGTCTTTAAAAAGACTCCATCTATTTATGCTTGAAAAAGTTGAAGTGTCAAACCAGCTGGAAATGAGCGATTTCCATACAGCATGTACAGCGTGATGATTATAGAGTCTCAGCAGCTCAGAGGCATGCTTTAGACTGCAACCCCAAGAAGCCAGATTCTGCATACAGTGCAATACCAGAGAATTAGAAAGGGATGCATTTTCATGTACTGTATAAAATATAAAGATAGCATTAAGTTAGATAATGACATTGAAAATACAATTTTCTTTGAACTTTGTTGTCTGACCATTTTATAACCTGATCATGTAGGTCCCAATCTGAGGTTTCTGCTTTCCTCTATCTCCCAGTGACACACTAGCCACTGCCGCTGAATATTGGGCTCATATTTTTAAAAAATATGTGCATATATGTCTATTCCTTCTGCAACATACATATACATGATTATAAGAACATAAGTTATGCCATACTGGGTCAGACCAAGGTTCATCAAGTCCAGTATCCTGTTTCCAACAGTGGCCAATCCAGGTCACAACTAGCTGGCAGTCTCCCAAAAAGATATAAATTGAAACATAGAAATGAGATGGCAGAAAATGACCACATGGCCTATCTAGTCTGCCCTTCCATATCAACTACTCCAACAGTCCCCTTTTTGCCTTTAGAGATCCTCTGTGTTTGTCCGATGCTTTTTTAAAATTCAGATACTGTTCTCATCTCTACCACCTCCACTGGGAAACTATTCCACGCATCTACCACTCTTTCCGTAAAGAAATATTTCCATATATTACTCCTGGGTCTATCCCCTTTCACCCTCATTCTATGTTCCCTTGTAGCAGAATTTGTTTTCAATTGAAAGGCTCTCATCCTGTGCATTTATGCCAAGGAGGTATTTAAACGTCTCAATCATATCTCCTCTATCTCGCTTTTTCTTTAAAGTATACCTATTAAAACATTTGTCTGTTCCCATATGCTTTATAATGAAGACCACTAACCATTTTAGTAGCCACCCTCTGCACTGACTCCAACCTGTTTATAATCCTTTTGAAGGTGCGGTCTCCAGAATGCTTGTATTGGGGCAAGCAGTGGATTTCCTTAGGTCCATAAACCATTATTAAAGGCCACTTTCTTCCAAGAACTTGTCCAAACCCTTTTTAACCCCAGCTACACTAACAGCTTGCAGTATGGCAGTAGTACAGTGGGCTGGGGGTGGCATGGGAGGGGCTCCTAGGGTAGGAGAAATCTTTGGGCTGTCCCTGGAAGCAAGGGCAGATTTAATGGAGGGAGAAGAGACAGACAGAAAAAAGAGAGAAAAGAAAGTGGCAGAAAACAGATGCTGGGGAAGAAAAGAGGTGAGACCAGAGCCACCTGCAAGGGAATGGGGAAGGTTTTGTGGAAGCAGGATGCAAGGATCAGATTGATTAAAATGGAGAGGTAGTGGGCAGATGCTGGAGAAGAAAGGAAGAAATACAAGGGGCAGATGCTAGAGGGAGGGTTAGGTTGCTGATTTTCTTGACTTTCCTTCATTCAAAGCAGCAAAGTGGTCAGAAGAGAGACAGAGGGAACAGATGTTGGAGAAATTGGTGGAAGGACAGAAGCCATGGGGAAAGAAATTGAGGCAGGGGTAGATGCTAGGAGATGGAGAGGCAGATGCAGGTGGGTGGATGCTGAGGATGAAGGTGGGTAGGAGGATGCTAAGGAATTCAGAATAGGGAGAATAGAGAATCAATTAAGTGAGGACTTGGGATTGAGTGAGAGAAAAACACAGATTCAGGACTTGGCTGGGTCCTGATTAAGTTAAGGTCATGAGGAATCAGGGCTTGACTGGGAGAAGACGGGATTATTTCTTGAACTGGGATATGGGGATTAAATAGTGGGGACTAGGAGATTGGGTGTATTGGGTCAGAGTAGGAGTGTAAGACGGAGTAAAGAAACATAAGATGGGTTGTGAGGCAGTAGAAAGAGTTGTGGAGAGTTTGACAGAGGAAGGGGACAGGCCTCTGAAGCAGTCAAGGGAGGGTGAACATGGAGGAGGTGAGGGAACATGGAAGGCTAGGTAGAGATAAAACAGAAAAAGGGGCTGGAGGTAGGAAAGCAGCTAATGCTGAAAAAGGGATTAGGGATGGTTGGATGAGTACAGAGGGAAAGTGAAAGAGGGTGAATGGGAGGACTGGAGATGTAAGAGTGGGAAATGGAAAGCATGTAGCTAAATTAGAAGAGGAGATTGAAGACTGGAGGTGGAATAACAGCTCATTTAATAACATAAACTGTTCAGACACAGGTACAAAAAAAAATTATTGTCTTTGGTAATGTTCAGATCTTATAGCTTTGTATTTTGGTCCCTAAGGGAGTAAATGTACTTCTGTTTCTTCATTATTCCCTTGCTCACTCTCTGGTGTCTTGGGATTTCCATTAGCTTTTGTCTGCATTTTATTTCTAGCTTGCATTCCCTTATTCTGTATTATATAAGGGTGGCAGAGATGTGACTGAGGTACAGTATTTCTGCTAGCAAATAGCTTCGGTATAGGGATCTTTGGCAGTCCATCTTGTTCTGTTTTCACCATATGAGGTTTATCAGGGTTCTAGGTCTTGATGTATTATTTCATGTGCTGCTTTTTCATGGATAAGGTTTCTGCTGTCTGAGTCCTCGGAGTTAGTGCTATCATGCAATGTTCCCGAAAAGCTGTGTGGGAGTCCTCCACCTGCATTGCTGCACATGGGGGGGGGGGGGGGGGGAGGTACTGCTTATAATATGTTTTCAATCATGAGGAGCAAGTTGGCCTGCCTGTTCCTCACAACTGAAAATCCTACCTGCAGCAGCAAGGATGGGGGACTCCCATGCAGCTTAGCGAGAATGTTGCTATCAAAGGTCGATGCAAAAAAAAAACGGTACTAGACACACGCAGTAGGGACTCTTTATGCATCTAAGTAGCGCCCGACACCGCACAACTCTTACGTGTCAATGCAAAAGAGGGAGGGTATGCAAACGACAGACATATAAAATCCCAGCGCAAAAGAAAAAAATGATCGTAAAACATTGATGTTAAAGAGAAGAGTAACGCATGTGCAAAGAAAAGAAACAGAAAAAGTACTTGTTGAGCATGCGTATGACATCTTTGCTACATTGCTTTTATTGTGTATTGTGGAGTGAAAATATACACACATGACTGCTGTGAAGGGAGGAAAAGACTCAGAAGTGCTGTGCAGGTGCGGGGCGAGTATATAAAACTGTTGAAAAAGAAAATAGTGAGGTTTCTGGAATCCAGCGGATTAGAGCCAGCATAGATTCACCAGAGGCAGGTCTTGTCAGACAAATCTGATTGATTTCTTTGACTGGGTTCCCAGGGAGTTGGACCGAGGGACAGACCTAGATGTGGTATATTTAGATTTCAGTAAAGCCTTTGACATCGTTCCTCACAGGCGACTTATAAACAAACTGTGCACCCTAGGGATGGACCCTAAAGTTACTGCTTGGGTTGGAAATTGGTTGAGTGGGAGGTGACAAAAGGTACAGGTAAATGGATCTTGGAGGAGAAGGAGGTTACCATTTGTGTGCCCCAGGGATCTGTCCTTGGTCCGATTCTTTTTAACATCTTTGTTAGTGATATAGCAGAAGGGCTGTTGGGTAAGGTTTGCTTCTTTGTGGATGATACCCAAATCTGCAATAGAGTAGACACCCAGGAAGGTGTAGATAACATGAGGAGGGATCTAGCTAAGCTTGAAGAATGGTCTAGAATTTGGCAGCTGAGATTTAGGGGTATGTTTACTAAAGTGCGTTAGTGCAATTCGCGTTAGGAGCCGCGGTAGAGGCAGAAACCCCAAATAAGGACATGGGCGGTGCATCGTTAACACTAACGCGCGTTCCAAAAACTAACGAGCGTTACAGGGCGCCGTGGAGCGTTAACGCGCGTTAATCTTAAGAAGGCGTACAGACACAAATCACTGAAACAGAGCTGTAGCACAATGGTTACCTCACTGACTGCTGTTACAGGCAGCATGGGTTCGAGTCCCCAGTGTACCTAATGCAGAAGGCTGGCCCAAGCATCACCCTGTACATTACATAGGGAATGAGGAGGCACTTTTTTCTTTACGTTCAGTAGTGTTGCCAGAAACACACCCTCACAGTGGCGTAACCGAAGGTGCCGCAGAAGGCACCCCATAATGCACTACACAGGCTACATTATAAAGTGCACTGTCCGCTGAGGCACACCAAAATGTCCCCTATAGAACACCCTATAAGGCAACCTAAAGGGTGCCAGATAGGGTGCCGCATGGGGCGCCTTATGAGGCACTGTAAGGTTATATTACACTGAGGGGCTGTCGCTGGTAGCACTAATGTGCATAAAAAATATACAATGCTGCATACAGCCCTATAAAATAAGCCCACTGTGGGTTTCAAACCATGACCACTGGCCCCACAGGCAGTGAAGGAACCACTAGGCTGCAGCCCCATAGCTGCTAACAACCCCCTGGCTGGCCACTGAAGGGCATCAGGGCAGCACCCAAACCGCCTGCTGTGTTGGCTAGGATTTGTCTCAATGCAAGCATACCCATGGTGCACTGCACATGCAAATCAGCTGTCCACAGATACACACCATGGGGAATGCACCCCCACAGCACCTTGGCCTGGTGGGGGAACTGACCATGTGCACCCCCACAGCACCTAGGCCTGGTAGGGGGTTCTGACCATGTGTTTTACTGGCACAGTGTAGCTACACACCGTCACATTGTGTGGGTACTGCGCTCACCGTGAGGGTGCAGTGAGGCGCACAGCACCAGGTCCACAGCACCATCCACAGCAGTGTTAATGTGTGGGATAGGTAGCTTCTGCACAAACACCTTGAATATATCTGTCTGTCTCAGTCAGGTGTAGCCCCCATATGGACCCCTAGGTGGATTCTGGTGGTAAACAGGGTCTCCCATCAACCAATCCACATTCTACCTCCCTGCAATGGTGGTAGTGGAACCCAGTTCTGCTGTGGGAGAGACACCCCTCAGGGCAGTTACTGCAGCTCTCTACATATCCATAAACACAATAGCAGACAGACAGACATTAGACCTGTATATGCTAGGCTGCACCCCACCACTATCTGATATTCTCCTGCAGCAGGCCTTCAGCCACTGCACACTACAAGGCTCTCCATCAAGACACATACCAGCTGCAAACAGTCTGCTAGTTCATCCATAATGCATGTTCCTGTTGGAAATGCATGCAAACAGAACTGGACTGGGATGGCAGCATACACAACAAGAAGATAAGTCAGTGACTGGCCCCCAAAGGGAAACACATAAACATCACATGACAGAAATACTATGTAGCACTATGGGGATGCCTAGCCATGCTGTGGTCACTGCACAGTCAGGGTGAGATTGATCTCCCTGCAGGACATACAGCGGTCACCCTGTCTGTGTAGGTGGTGGCCGGGCACTAATATGCGGCAGTCAGTGCCCTATGCGCTGTGCAGATGCAGCCTGCCCAGGCCACCCTGTCTGGGCTATACCCATGGTACCTTGCTCCTCATTATGCACATTGGCAGGCCAATACTGGCAACAGTGCTGGCAGTGTGGGCTGTGGAAGGTGTTTGCAGCCACCACACACTGTAGAGACAGACACACACTCCAATACCTATGCCAACATTGTGCTACTGTAGAGGGGTTCAGCAGCCCTGCCCACCACACCAGTCCTGGGCACAGTCCAGGCATGGATATGATCCGCAATACTGTTGGGCGTCACTCCCCAGGGTGGTAAACACTGTCAGAGACCTGACCTGTAGCACACACCGCTGACATCAGAATGATTGTTATGATGGAGCTCATTGAGCAAACTGTGCTTAACGTAGGACTTGCTATCTGCCAGTACTCATAGGAAACGTTTGATAGGTGTGTACCGTATACCCAGGTGTAGGGTGGCATTGCTAGGGTATGCATGTGGTAGTATTGGGAGATGCACGCAGGGTCCAATGTCCTGCCTCTCCAGGAGGCATTAGCCAATGGGGCCTGTGGGTGTGGGTGTGGGTGTGTCTGCCCCTGTTGGCTGCTGCTTTATGGCAGAGGTTCCCAACTCCAGTCCTGGTATGCCAAACACTGTTTGGGTTTTCATGCTGTTCCTCATTAATATGCATGAGCTACATCTGCATACCATGGGGGTGGTGCATAGATATGCAGCACAGGCATCTTTATTAGAGGCAGCATGGAACCTGAATGGTGTGTGGCCCTCCAGGACTACATTTGGGAGACTCTGCTCTAGGTAACGTGCCTGTTTATGGTGTCTGTGCTCGGTGGGGTAAAATATAGGCGTATTAACCATGCGTATGTTCTCAGCAATAAAGGTTTGTCATTACAATCAAGGTACAGTTGGGGGAAAAATATGCAGACTGGATTGGATGTTGACAAAGCTGGGCTTTGAACCTGTGACCTTCTGTTCTTGCACACACTGTCTGTGTGCACTGCACCACTATGTTGCCACAGATATGCTGTATTCCCTGGGTAGTCCATGACTGTACATCCAACAGGGCCTGTCTGTTGCTGTGGACGTGCCAGCCTGCACATGGCTAGGCCAATGTCTGCTGTGACTAGCAGCCACTGCCCCCTCCATCACCTGTACCCTTCCGCCAACATGCTGACATGTCCTTATCTTGGAAAATGAATATGACCTGATTGAGGTGTGGCACTCCAGGACTGCATTTGGGGGACTCGGCTGTTGGTAATGCCCATTGTTATGGTGTGTGTGCGGTGTAGGGTAACATATTGGTGTTTGAAAAATGCCTATGTTCTCTGCAATAAAGGGGTGTCTTTACTATCTCTGTTTAGTGGTGGGTAAAATGTGGGGACTGGGTTGGCAGGGGCCACAGCTGGGATTTGAACCTGTGACCCTCTGGTCCTACAGGTACTGGCTGTATCCGCTGCACCACACTGTGGCCACAGAGACAGTACAGTCCCTGGAGATAGGACACCTGGCCGAAAGAGTCGGAAACCCTGCTCTGCACATTTTTACTGTGGGCTCATTCACCTTGTATGGAGACATAGGTGCACATAAATCCCGAATATGACCTCGGAATAAGGGGATAGAAACATAACCAAGCTGGCCAATAGTGATATTAATGGGCAACCATGGAAAACACTCCCAGGAACGCTCATAATTAAAATTAGGGAATGATTTTTGGAAGGGTCTATGCTCCGTGGACCCTTCCAAAACTCATTTCTTTTTTTTTGGAGCTTTCCTGGGAGTGTTTTTTATGGTTGCCCATTAATATCACTGTTGACCAGCTGGATTATAGTTTTTTAGGATTTTGTTGTGGTCTTTTTCCATTTCTATTTGCTATTTTGTTCAGTGCACATGTATCACACTGCTCACGTTTTGTAGGTTTCCCCGGTTTTGCTGTACATTGCTGACGGAAATGGTTTCTCTTCCCTTTAATATGCCTTTAACGGCAGGTTTTCATTCGCGTTGGAATTGAACTCTGAAATTCAGCGCGTTAGTGTGAGGGGGGCCTCTCCCCGCCCACTCTCCGCCCATTGACCCCATTCTCTCCGCCCACTTTCCACCTTCTGCGCTGTTTTAACGCGCCGCGGGGGTCTACGATCGTTAACTGCGGTTAACGCACGTAACGTACGGTTAACGATCGTTCGCACGTCAGAATGCGCGTTATGACGTGCGAACGATCGTTAACCGTACGTTACGTGCGTTATTCACGAGTACCGCAGTTTAGTAAACATACCCCTTAATGTTAAAAAATGCAAGGTCATGCATTTGGGCTGCAGCAATCCAAGGGAGCAATATAGTATAGGGGGTGAAGTACTTTTGTCCACTAAAGCAGAGCGGAATCTAGACTTGATTGTGTCTTCTGATCTTAAAGTAGCTAAACAGGTAGAAAAGGTGAAAACAAAAGCTAGAAGGATGCTTGGGTGCATAGGGAGAGGAATGGTCAGTAGAAGAAAGGAGGCAATAGTGCCTCTGTATAAGTCTTTGGTGCGACCTCAATTGGAATATTGTGTGCAATTCTGGAGACCACACTTTCAAAAGGATATAAACAGAGGGTGGCTACTAAAATAGTTAGTGGTTTTCATTATAAAGCATATGAGGACAGACTTAAGGATCTTAATATGTACACCTTAGAGCAGGGTTGTCCAACCCTGTCCTGGAGGGCCGCAATCCTGGCAGGTTTTTGGGATAGCCCTAATGAATATGCATGAATATATATGCATTAGAGATATCCTGCCAACCTGACTGGTGTGTGGCCCTCCAGGACTGGTTTGGAGACCCCTGCCTTACACCTCTGTCATTTAAGATTGTGAGCGGGCAAGGTGCAGATGACCTAGACATCAAAAAGGGTAGATAGAATTTGTCACATCCCTCCTCGATTCTCACCACCACCAAAAAGTTGTCTATTAGACAGGCAGGATATCTCTAATGCATATATATTCATGCATATCCATTAGGGCTATCCCAAAAACCTGCCAGGATTGCGGCCCTCCAGGACAGGGTTGGACAACCCTGCCTTAGAGGAAAGGCGGGATAGAGGTAATATGATTGAGACGTTTAAATAATTCCGTGGCATAAATGCACAGGAGGAGGGCCTCTTTCGATTGAAAGTGAGCTATGCTATGAGGGGACATGGGATGAGGGTGAAAGGGGATAGATTCAGGAGTAATATGCAGAAATATTTCTTTATGGAAAGAGTGGTGGATCCGTGGAATAGTCTCCAAGTGGAGGTGGTAGAGATGAGGACAGTATCTGAATTCAAAGAAGCATGGGACAAACACAGAGGATCTCTAAAGGAAGAAAGGGGACTGTTATAGTGGTAGATATGGAAGGACAGACTAGATAGGCCATGTGGTCTTTTTCTGTCGTCATGTTTCTATGTATAAAAAAAATATTTTTCTTTTTTGCTTCGGCTGTGCTTGCATTGTAATGTCTTGTAGGTCGAGTTTGTATCATTTATCTTATAGAGATGGAGAAGGAGTGTGATTCACGTTCAGGTGGTGAGATGGAACAAACTGCAAGCCACTGGGGAAAGTGCTCCTGCTCGGCATGCTTTTCAGAGGAGAAGAATGTGCTGTACCACCATGTGTCTGCCAATTACTACCACTTATTTGTGGTAAAGAATATGGCAGGGCAAAGGGTTGAATTATGGGGTCAAATAGCTGCAGCGGTGAGCTCACTGGTGATGAAGGTGCGACAAGAAAGCAAGTAAAACACCGGTAGCACGATGAACAATTTGCTGTAAAAAAAAATTGAAAGCTATTGAGAAGTCATGCTGGAAGAAGGGGGTGGGCCTTCCATGTGCTAGCCAGCTGACCCCACTGGAGCAGCTGATTGCAACCACATTACGGCCAGGGTCAATTAATGGTGTTTCTGGCTGTATAGACTTAGCAGAGTCAGGGATGCAAGCTAGTAAGTAAATATCTAGAAGTACCTGGTGTTTTGGGTGGAGTGACTGTGCGTGGGCTCAATAACAACTATTCCTTTTTCATTTCTTATTGCAGCAACTGCCTCTTTGACAGTGCCCTCCTCTTCAGCCGGTGAGTATATCCCCCAGCATTACCTTGGGATTCTTTTGGGAGTTGAGGTCTGTGAGACTGGCTGTACTCATTAACTGCCCCCCCCACACACACACCTTTATTTCTTATTGTAGTGTATCCTTCTACAAGCCCTGCTTCTGAGGGCTTGTCCATAGTGCCCTCCTCTGCCGGTGAGTATACCCCCCAGCCAATGTTCCCTCTAATTTTCTGTAGGCTGTGTGCGCATAAAATATCAGCTGTGTGCAGCTTTTGAAGGAAGGTTAAATTTTTGTGCGCCACATAACGACACTCTGAGTTATATAGTTTAAAATTTGACTACACGTCAGAATACAGTATGTACACCACATTGATTTTAATCAAATTAAATGAAAATAGACGATTACTAAATGAAGCGGGAAATTTCTAGTAATTACAATCATAACTTTTAAATTTTAAGACGTCTGTGTTGTTTTCTATCAGAATCAGAACTGTCATTTTTGTGCGCTCTGTTGTAAAGTATGTGCGCTCGCTCAGCGAGGTGTGTGCACGCGCACACGAGCACAGCTTAGAGGGAACAGTGCCCCCAGCATTACCTTGGGAATCTTTGGGAGATGGGGCCTGTGAGTATTGTGCCCAGCAGGTCCTTGTCACAGATCATTTACTCTCAGCTGTCCTGTTTTATACCAGTGCAAATATTAGTGATAGTGAGGCTACAAATGGAGATCTCTTTGGTGTGGCTTTGAATTGGGGAGATGCACCACACACCCAAGAGCAAGCAGTGACTGTAGTCCCCCTGGAAGATATGGCAGCCCAAGTGCTGACACAATAGGAGGAGGTACATGTCATGATCCTGGGGGAGCTACGCAGCATAAGGCAGGGATTGCGGCTTGTAGGGTAGGAGTTCCTCACCCTGCTTTCTGCTGCACATGCTTGGCGATAAGTGTCTGTGCCTGGTAAATGGATAAAAGCTTTTGGCGGCTTCACCGTAGTCTGCTCATTTCTTTTTTAACAAGTCTCTTCTTCTCTTTACTTCCCGCAAGCTGTTCTTCCCTCCTCGCCGGATCCAGTCTTCAATGTGATTCCACTATTGGCTGTTTATTTTGCAGAGGTGCTTTTTTGGTCACAGTTGTTCAATATGGCACGGCAAGGCAAACATTTATGTATAGTTTGGTTCTATATTGTATGTATATTGTATATATTGTATTGTGAGTATATTTTGGTTCTACATTTTCTGGATATATTTTGGTTGCCTTTGTTGGAATGAATATTTTGTTGTTTTATTGAATTTTGTTTCATTTTCATCCACAAAGGAGAAAGGAGATAACAGTAGTTGGATTGCTTCCATCCCCCTTAACATTGAGAAATCAATAGGAGGAGGCAGGACAACTTTGTAAAAGTAGAAAACATGTTTGTTTGTTTTTTTAATTGCAATATCCATTTATAAATTGATACAACAACGAACTACAAACTATTTAGGAATGAACTATTTACATTAGAAATAAACTATTTACACAGAAAGGTAAACATGTAAACAAAAAACATTGGCAAAACAATCTAGGGAGAAAAGGCTCATTGAGGAGGGGGGGGGCAGCGGTAAGCACTGAGCTATATGTTCAATGTCCTCATTGAGATGCTCAACATCCTCAATGAGGCAGTTGAGCATATTGTCCATGATGATTAAGCACCCCGGATATCTGCCAGCTTGCTGTGGACCCCCTCCTGTGCCGCAACAGCTGGTTGCAGCCCAGAAGGGTGTGATAAAACTAGGGATGGCTCTATAATGAGGCCGTGTGAGGCGGTGGCCTCAGGCGGCAACTTCTTGGGAGCGGCAAAAAATGCTCTCTAAAAGGAAGCCTCACTCGACCTTCAAAATTTAAACAAAAAAAAGGGCTGGACAAGCTGCTACCACTGTGAAAATGGTGGACCAAACCACTCTTCCTAATCAGCGGGATCGCTTGAGCGGGAAAAAACGAGTGGTTCGGTCCACCATTTTCACGTTGTCTGTTTGTCCCTTCATGATCCCTGAAGAAGGCCTCTGGCCGAAACTGTTGAGTTGGGTCTGCTAATAAAGAGTTTTTTATACCACTCCTCTGTGTTTGACCGTGGTCCTTAGCTTCCGCTCTGCTTCACTGTTTCTCCTGTGGAAGACCTTCTTCTCTTCCCTGTACCTGATGGTGGGTTAAGACAGGAAACACTGGTCAACAAATTTTTACAAAAGTCATGTTACTGAAATAAAAATAATAATTTCTTATCAATTTTATATGCTGAACACGAATATGACAGTGAAATTGCAAAGTTGGCTCAAGTTTTTTTGTAATCTACAAGAATTAAGAGCATAAGAACATAAGATATGCCATACTGGGTCAGACCGAGGTCCATCAAGCCCAGTATCCTGTTTCCAACAGTGGCCAATCTAGGTCATACTTACCTAGCAGTATCCCCAAAAGACACAGGTTCCACAATGCTTGTACTGGGTCAAGCATTGATTATCCTGGGTCCCTTTTTAATAGTGGTTTATGGACCTTTCCTCCAGGAACTTGTCCAAACCTTTTTTAAACCCAGCTACACTAACAGCCCTTACCACATCCTCCGGTAACAAATTCCAGAGTTTGATTACACGTTGAGTGAAAAAATATTTTCTCTTATTTGTCTTAAATAGTTTACCCTGTAGCTTCATTGCATGTCCCCTAGTCTTTCTATATTCTGCTAGCGTAAACAATTGATCCACGTTTACCTGCTCCATTCCATTCATTAATTTATAGACCTCTATCATATCTCCCCTCAGCCTTCTCTTTTCCAGGTTGAAGAGCCCCAACCTTTGTAGCCTCTCTTCATAGGAGTAGCCTTCCATACCCTTCACCATTTTGGTGGCTCTTCTCTGTACTTTTTCTAATAATGCTCTGTCCTTTTTAAGATACGGTGACCAGAACTGCACACAATATTCAAGGTGCGGTCGTACCATGGAACGATACAGAGGCATTATAATATCCTTTGTTTTATTTTCCATCCCTTTCTTTATGATACCTAGCATTCTATTTGCTTTCTTGGCTGCCGCTGCACACTGGGCAGAGGGTTTTAACAAGTTATCCACGATGACTCCTAAATCTCTTTCCTGGGTGGTGGTTTCCAATGTGGAACCTTGCATTGTGTAACTATAGTGTGGGTTGTTCTTTCCTAGGTGCATAACTTTGCACTTGTCCACATTAAATTTCATCTGCCATTTGGATGCCCAGTCTTCCAATTTATCCAGATCCTCCTGCAGTTTTCCACAATCCTCTTGGGTTTTAACAACTTTAAACAGTTTTTGTATCATCTGCAAATTTGATAACCTCACTCGTTATTCCCTTTTCCAGGTCATTTATGAATATGTCAAAAAGTAGTGGACTCAGTACAGATCCCTGGGGTACTCCACTATTCACCTTTTTCCATTGGGAATATTGGCCATTTAGCCCTACCCTCTGCTTTCTATCTTTTAACCAGTTCCCGATCCACAATAGTACACTGCCTCCTATCCCATGACTTTTTAGTTTCGCCAAAAGTCTCTGATGAGGGACCTTATCAAAAGCTTTCTGTAAGTCCAGATACACTATATCAACCGACTCACCTTTGTCTACCTGTTTATGCACACCTTCAAAAAACATATCAGATTAGTAAGACAAGATCTTCCTTGTCTAAAGCCATGTTGGCTGTCTCCCATTAGGCCATGACTATCTACATGCTGTGTAATTTTGTTCTTTATGATGGTTTCTACCATTTTCCCTGGTACTGACGTCAGACTCACCGGTCTGTAATTTCCCGGGTCACCCCTGGAACCCTTTTTAAAGATTGGTGTTACGTTGGCGACCCTACAATCTTCAGGTATTACAGATGATTTTAATGAAAGTTCACAGATTACCAATAGCAGGTCCACAATCTCATATTTCAGTTCTTTCAGCACTCTTGGATGTATACCATCCGGTCCAGGTGATTTGCTACTATTCAGTTTATCAAATAGTTGTAATATATCTTCCCGGTGTAGCGATATTTCTCTCAATTCCTCTGCAGTATCACCTTTAAATACCACTTCAGTCTTTGGTAACATCCCTACATCTTCCTCAGTAAAGACCGAAGCAAAGAATTCATTCAGTCTCTCTGCTATAGCCTTGTCTCCTCTTACTGCCCCTTTTACCCTTCTATCATCTAATGGCCCAATGGACTCTCTCACAGGCCTTTTGCTATGAATAGAAACATAGAAACATGATGACAGAAAAAGACCACATGGCCTATCTAGTCTGTCCTTCCATAACAACAACTACAACAGTCCACTTTTTACCTTTAGAGATCCTTTGTGTTGGTCCCATGCTTTTTTGAATTCAGTTACTGTCCTCATCTCTACCACCTCCACTGGGAGACTATTCCATGGATCCACTACTCTTTCTGTAAAGAAATATTTCCACATATCACTCCTGAATCTACTTGAAAAAGTCTTTATTTCGTGTTTTTGCTTCCGTAGCAAGTTCCTTCTCAAATTCTCGCTTTGCGTGCCTTATCAATGCTTTGCATTTAACTTGCCAGTGCTTGTGCTGTTTCCAGTTTTCTTCGTCTGACTCTTTTTTCCATTTCCTGAAGGATGCTTTTTTGGCAGCAACAGCCTCTCTGACCTCATCTTTAAACCATGCTGGAAGTTTTTGGACTTTCTTCCACTTTTCTTGCTGTAAGTCTTCAACCTTTGCAACCGCTCCTTTTAGTTTTTTCTTAACTATATTCCTCATTTTATCATAGTCTCCCTTTTGAAAGTTAAAAGGTAGTACTGTGGATTTCTTTAGTATCCCTCCTCCACTAATTAAATCAAACATGATCATGCTATGATCACTATTGCCAAGTGGTCCCAACACCCTTATTTCTTGCACCAGATCTGGCATTCCACTAAGGACTAGGTCCAGTATGGCTTCCCCTCTGGTCGGTTCATGAACCAGCTGCTCCAAGAAGCAGTCATTTATTTCATCTAGAAACTTTATCTCCCTAGCTTGTCCTGCCGTAACACTGACCCAGTCGATACCAGGGTAATTGAAATCACCCATTATTACTACTCTGCTGTGACTTTTGTTAGCTTCCTTGATTTCTTTGAGCATTTCATCATCCATTTGTTCATTCTGGCCAGGTGGTCAATAGTACACTCCCACTGCCATCGCCTTCCCCTTTTTACATGGAATTTCAATCCATAGAGATTCTACAGCAAATTTTGTTTCCTGCAAAACTTTAATCCTTTCTGACTCAATGCCCTCTCTAACATAGAGCGCAACTCCTCCACCAATTTGATCAGTTCTATCATTACGATATAGTTTGTATCCAGGTATCACAGTGTCCCACTGGCTATCCTCCTTCCACCATGTCTCGGAGATTGCAATCATATCTAACCTCTCATTTAGTGCTATATATTCTAACTCTTCCATCTTATTGTTTAGACTTCTAGCATTTGCATACAAGCATTTTAGAGACTGTATTTTATTAATATTAATCTGGCTATTGGTAGGCATGGGTAATTTGGAATCTTTACGCTCTGTCTGAACCTTACTCAAGGGCATTTGGGCTACTATACTCTTTTTTGGAACCTCACTGCTTTTGGTAGTATCCTTCAAGGATATCTTCGTCCGAACCATGCGCTCCTGGGCGACTGTCGGCTTTCCCCTATTTTCTCGTTTAAAAGCTTCTCTATCTCATTTTTAAAGGTTAATGCCAGCAGTCTGGTTCCATTCTGATTAAGGTGAAGCCCATCCCTTCGGAAGAGCCCCTCCTTTCCCCAGAATGTTCCCCAGTTCCTAACAAATCCAAAACCCTCATCCTTGCACCATTGTCTCATCCACGCATTGAGACTCCGGAGCTCTGCCTGTCTTTTGGGTCCTGCACGTGGAACAGGAAGCATTTCAGAGAACGCTATCCTGGAAGTTCCGGATTTCAACTTCCTACCTAAAAGCTTAAATTTAGCCTCCAGAACTTCCCTACCACATTTTCCTATGTCATTGGTACCAACATGTACCAAGACAGCAGACTCCTCCCCAGCACTATCTATGATCCTATCTAGGCGGTGCGTGAGGTCCGCTACCTTTGCACCAGGCAGGCATGTTACCAGGCGATCCTCACGTCCACCAGCCACCCAGCTATCTACATTCCTAATGATTGAATCACCAACTATGACAGCTGTCCTGAATCTCCTCTCATGGGGACATGGCCCTGGAGAAACGTCCTCGGTGCGAGAGGGTTTTACATCACCTGGAGGACAGGTCCTAGTTACAGGATCACTTCCTGCCACACCAGGGTGATGCTCTCCTGTCACGTGACCTCTCTCCTCCATGGCAACAGGGATGCTGCCAGACTGGAGGTGAGACTTCAGTTCTATATCCCTGTAGGTCTCGTCCATGTACTTCTCTGTCTTTCTTATGTCTTTCAGGTCTGCTACTCTAGCCTCTAGAGAATGGACTTGTTCCCTGAGAACAAAGAGCTCCTTGCACTTAGTGCATACGTAAGACCTCTCACCAACTGGGAGAAAATCATACATGTGACACTCAATGCAAAAGACCGGAAAACCCCCATCTCGCTGCTGGACTTTTGTCTGCATCTTAGTTTAAAGCTTGTGTTTAGGTCTTTTAAATTCTGTATATAATAAGGACTGGTGTAGATGCTTATACTAATAAAAGTGTATCTAACACCCCCAATACACCTTGTTCACCTGAAGCTTAATTAATCTCAGGTCCTCAGTGTATGACTGATTTGGATAAAGAGCTGCACCTGAGAGCAGCCCCTTTCCTTCAAGATGTGTAGGTACCTATAAAGCTACAGTTACCCCAGGGGTGGGTGGGTGCTGGGGAGGGAGGGAGGGAAATAAGTCCTATTAAAGAGGGCAGTTACAAGGTACCCTGTCCTGAACCCTCAGCAGGGGGGGAGGGGGGTACCACACAAAGCCCAGTTAGTTGAGAGAGGCAAGGTAAGTTATACAGCTGAGAAAGCTGAAGCAGCACACCAATAAGACAAACAATAAATAATTAAATAAACAGCTAGAACTCACTGCAAGTTGTCACAGGAGGTAATATCCACCTCTCTAGCAGAGCACTGTTAGAGCACTGCTCTTCCCAGAGCAGAGAGAAGCAAACAAAACTGACTATGCACACGTGGTGGAGACAGGAAGAAGGCTACACAATACCTCAGCAGGGGGGAGGGGAGGGGGTTCACTCAGGTAGTTTAGGGCAGGAAAACAAAATTTAAAAACACAGCAGGTTCAGGGGGGAGACCAGGGAGACGTTTACATCATGAAATGCATGTCAATAGTAAATATAATAGGCCTTCGGTTAATACCTGTAAAAAACCAAGTCATAGACTACTTCTTAGATTTTTTCACCTGTCTCTTGTACAGCTGTTCGGGAGCTTCTCTGGGGAGTGTCCAGCAGTAGTCAGCCAACATTGTAGTGGACCATTTTCCCTGGTATCATTTTTTTCTCCATCATTGCGATATCCTTGTGAAAACGTTTGCCCTGTTCATCACTAACCATACCAGAGTTGTCAGAAAAGAAATTGAGATGGGAATCAAGGAAATGGATCTTTAGAGACATATTGCAGCCAAGTTTTTGATACTGCATCAGCATGTCTTCTACTAGTTCTCTGTAGTTTTCTGCCCTAACATTCCCGAGAAAGTTTGTTGACACTAGGCGAAAAGCATTCCATGCTTGTTTCGCATCACCCTGCTGCAAGTTGTTGAACCAGTCATCTTTGAAGAGCTCTCGAATCTGAGGACCCACAAAAACTCCCTCTTTAATTTTGCTTTGCTGAGTCGAGGGAATTTTTCATGCAGGTATCGGAAAGCTGGCAAAGTGCGGTCCATGGCTTTCACAAAGTTTTTCATCAAACCTAATTTGATGTGAAGGGGTGGTAGCAGGATTTTGTGAGCCTCAACCAGAGCTGGGTGCTGGATATTCTTCTCTCCAACTGTTACATTTTGTCTGCGATTCCATTCCTTCCGCAAGTAGTGCCAATCCCTTGCTCGGCTATCCCACTCACATAAGAAACACGTGTATTTTATATATCCCTGCTGCAGTCCCATTAAAAGGGCAACTACCTTCAAGTCACCACAGAGGTGCCAGCTGTACATGTTATAGTTAATGGAAGTCAGTAGATGCTTTAAGTTATCATATGTCTCTTTCATGTGGACGGCATGCGCTACTGGAATAGATGGAAGAAGGTTTCCATTGTTCAAAAGCACAGCCTTTAAACTCATTTTCGAAGAGTCTATAAATAGTCTCCAGTCTTGTGGGTCATGAGTGATTTTTAAGGCATTCATGAGGCTTTCAATATCGGAACAGATGGCTTCAGCAGCCGTCTGGCAGTAGTATTGCATTGCATCAGAAAATGATGCAATCAACTCTGGATGATGTGTGCATGCTGTTATTATGCGATGTGATGCAATATTACCTCATTCAAGGCTTATTTGGGATGTTGTTGATGTTCTACTGGCTAAATTTACACGGTGAAACGTCAAAAATGAACTACATGCAATATCTTCAAAACGAGAGCCAATAAAATGTTTTTAATGTTATATTCATGTTCAGCTCACCAAGATACTACAGATTAGGGCCTTTTAAAGTCAGTAATGATTTTAATGTTGACCAGTGAAGCAGGCTGATCAGGGGGGACTAGGACTGGAAATGGGAGCTTAAGGGAGGCCAGGACTGGAAATGGGCTGATCATAGGAGTTAGGAGTGGAAATGGACTACAACTGGAAAAAGGCTGATGGGGGGGGGGGCTAGGAATGGAAATTGGCTTATAAGGGGGGTAAGACTGGTAATGGGCTGAGCGGGGGAGCTAACACTGGAAATGAGTTAGGTCTGGTAATGGACTGATTGGTGGAGCTAGGACTGGAGTGGACTAATAAGGAGGATAGGACTGGAAATAGGCTGGGACTGGAAATGGGCTGATGAGGGGGGGAGGGAGAGTGTTGTTGGCCCTGGAAGAAAACTAGGGGCTAGGGCTATAAATGGGCTGATGCAGTGGGATGGGAGAATAGGACTGGAAGGGAGCGGATACTGAGAGGGTCAGCCAGGGGAAGGAGGGGGCAGGAAAGGAGCTGACATGGGGGAGGGGAGGTGGGGGCTGGGAGGGAGCTGATATGGGGGGAAGGAGTGGGATGGAAGGGAGTTGACTCCGGGGAATGGTACTGAAGGGGACTGGAAGGGAGCTGACACTTGGGGATGGGACTGGTAGGTGGCTGGGTAATGGGGAGGAGGCTGGAAGGGATGGGGCATTGGGACTGGAAGGGAGCTGACATGTGGGATGGCACTGGATAGGGGATGAACAGAGGGTAGGGTGACTGGAAGGGAGCTGACAGGAGGGGGTGGCACCATTTTTATTTTCTGATCATGCTGGTCCCGATCTGAAGCTTCTGCTTTCCTGTCTTCTCTTAGCTCTCTTTCTGTAGTCTGTGATCCATCTGCCATTTCTTATCTCTTCTTTTGTTTTTTGTTTTTGTTTTTCACTTCTTTCCATCAGCCTATTTCCAGTCCCAGTAATCCTTCCCAGTATCAGTCACTTTCCAGTCCTTCCTCCCAGTACCTTCCAAAGTCAACTTGCATTCCCATGACTGCCACTGATGTCCATTCCCTTCCAGTCCCCCTCCTTCCCCACTGTCCAGCTCCTTCTAGTCCAAATACCATGGCAGCCCCTCTCAGCATCCACTCCCTTCTTAGCCCATTGTCCCATCCCCTCGCATCAGCCCATTTGTAGCCCTAGCCCCCAGTTTTCTTCCAGGGTCAGCAGCTCTATCCTCCCCTCCCCACCATCAACCCATTCCCAGTCAGAGCCCCCAATCAACTCACTTCCAGTGCTAGTCTCCCCCTCAACCCCATTACTAGTTCTAGCCTCCTCTAATCAGCCCATTACCAGTCCTAGCCTCCCTTCATCAGCTCATTTCCAGTGCTAGTCCCCCCTCGGTCCATTACCAGTGCTAGCCCCCTTAATCAGCCCATTACTAGTCCCAGCCCCACCTTGATCAGTCCATTCCCAGTCCTAGCCTTCCCTAATCAACCCATTACTAGTCCTAGCTCCCCCTGATCTGCCCATTACCAGTGCTATCCCCCCAGCAACCCATTATAATCCTAACTCACACTGTCTCTCCCCTTTTGTCAAGCATTTACCCCCTGTCTGTCTGGCACTTGTCCCCTTGTCTCCCCCTTTGTCTAGCACTTTTCCCCTTGTCTCCCCCTTCCATTATGTCCCTGTCTTCCCCTTTGTGCAGCATTTATCCCCTGTCTGTCCAGTATGTCCCCCTGACTCCCCCCTTTGTCCAGTATTTGCCCCTTGTCTCCCCCTTTGTCCAGTACTTGTCCCTCTGTCTCCCCCTTTGTTCAGCATGTCCCCTGTCTCCCCCTTTGTCCCCCCTGTCTCTCACCCTTGTCTCTCCTTGTCCTCCTTCTTCCCCCACTCCCTCCACCTTCACCTCTCATCTGGAGGCGGCGGAGGTACTCCATTTGTTTTTATTTTAGATTTTGCCACCTCTGGCCTGCTTCTGCCTTTCCGCCACATTTTTTTCCTCAAGAATGCTTGCAGCAAAAAATAAAAAAGTGGCGGGAAGGCTGAGGCAGGCCAGAGGCGGCACAATCTAAAATGAAAACAACTGGAGTGCCGCCACTGCACAAATCAGTTGGTTCGCTTGCAGTTCCTGCAAGCGATCATGCTGATTTGTCCGACGCCAGCAGCACTCCGACTCTGTTTTCATTTTAGATTTTGCAGCTTCTGGCCTGCCTCTGCCTTCCCGCGTCGGAAATCAGAGGCAGGCCAGAGGCTGAAAAATCTAAAATTAAAACACATCCAGAGTGCTGGTGTCAGAGTGCCGCCCCCAACGAGTGCCGCCTGAGGCAATCGCCTCAGGTGGCCTAATGGAAGAATCTCACCTGCCCTGCACTGCTGCTGCTGCTGCTGCTGCTGTGGAGGATTAAAGATTTGGAAAGCATTGCCCTGAAAAAAAGAAACATAGCTGTACTAACCTCTCGCACGAACATCGCCTCTTCACACTTATTAAAAGAGGGCTGCTACACAGTACCCTGTCCTGTGCTGCTGAGGTAAGCTATATTCTGATTTGATTTAAATTATAGCTCTTTGCTGCTGCTAGGCTCTAACCTATTATGAAATTTAAACTACAAGCTCTCTGCTGGATTCTAAATGTAACCAGAAAGCTCTCTTCTGTGTTTTAATTTGAAACTAAAAGTACTTTGCTGATGCTAGGCCCTAACCTATTATGAAATTTAAACTACAAGCTCTCTGCTGGATTCTAAAGTTAACCAGAAAGCTCTCTTCTGTGTTTTAAATTGGAACTAAAAGTACTTTGCTGATGCTAGGCCCTGAGTGACTATGAAATTTAAACTACAAGCTCTCTGCTGGATTCTAAAGTTAACCATAAAGCTCTCTTCTGTGTTTTAAATTGGAACTAAAAGTACTTTTCTGATGCTAGGCCCTGAGTGACTATGAAATTTAAACTACAAGCTCTCTGCTGGATTCTAAATTTAACCAGAAAGCTCTCTTCTGTGTTTTAATTTGAAACTAAAAGTACTTTGCTGATGCTAGGCCCTGAGTGACTATGAAATTTAAACTACAGCTCTCTACTGGGTATGAAAGGTAACCAGAAAGTTCTCTTCTGTGTTTTAAATTGAATCTTAAACTGTTGCTACTAGGCCCTGACTGATTTAACAAAAAATAGTGGGTTCACAGATTAATTCGCTTTAAAACAAAAAAAATTCCTTTCAGAAAAATTCCCAGAAGTATATACTCACAATTTCAGATTTCTCTCCAGAAGTAACAGCCCCCCTTTCTAGTCCTTCAAGACTGAGGATCACAGAGCTCTGGTTGAGCTATTTATGCTTGTGCTGCTGATGTAAGCAGTGACCTACTTCCTGGGTAATTAACAGTCCTTGCTTGGATAGAAGGAGTCTTTCAAAATAGCCTTTTGAACTGCCAGCTGGTGTTAACACCTATTGAAAAAGCTTCACAGGTCACTTGCCCACTAGGTAGAAGGCCTCTTTGTAAAGGTCTCTAGAAGACTTTATATGCTGCTCAAGGAGAATTGACCTTGTTTTGCCTTTTGTGCTAAGCTATATTCTGATTTGATTTAAATTATAGCTCTTTGCTGCTGCTAGGCTCTAACCTATTATGAAATTTAAACTACAAGCTCTCTGCTGGATTCTAAATTTAACCAGAAAGCTCTCTTCTGTGTTTTAATTTGAAACTAAAAGTACTTTGCTGATGCTAGGCCCTAACCTATTATGAAATTTAAACTACAAGCTCTCTGCTGGATTCTAAATTTAACCAAAAAGCTCTCTTCTGTGTTTTAATTTGAAACTAAAAGTACTTTGCTGACGCTAGGCCCTGAGTGACTAAACACATCCTTGAGACTGCTTTTGGATCCTGATCCCCTTAGTCTCCTGTTCATCTCCTATGTGTTTCCTTACCATTCCCCTAGATATATCCTAGTCCACAGTTATTGTATTGTGTTGTCTGTCTTGACTAAACTGTAAGGGCCCGATATTTGAAAGGCATTCAATAGCACTTACACAGTTAGTGCCGTTGAATATCCCCTTCTAATTCCCCTACGCACCCTGATGCTATCCGGTTAGCATCAGGACGTGTTGGGGCAGAGCGGAGGCGGAGACAAGCAATAACTGGGCAGCAGTGATATTGCATGCTGCCCAGTTAGCAACTTGCGCCTAAAAGATAAGCAAGGACAATCCTCATCTATCTTTAAGGCATAGGAGCTAACCAGGCAGCACGCAAAATTGCTGCTGCTCGGTTAGCTACTGCGGCTTCCAGCATATACAGTGATACTCAGATATTCAATGCCGGGGTCGCATATGACCCTGGTATTGAATATCCAGGTTAATGGTCAGCGGGCAGGGCTATGCATTGTAGGGGCACATAGTCTGCACAATTCAATATTGGGCCCTAAGAGCTTATGAGCAGGGACTCTCTTACTTGTGTCTGTACAACATTATGTATGCCTTATAGTGCAGTTCAAATGATGAGTAGTAGTAATTGTTGTAGTAGTAGTAGTGGCATTGGGTTTCTACTCTCCCCTTCCTGCCAGTTTCAACCCCTTCTTCTGCCTCAGTCCCATTCCTTTTTCTCCTTTATAGTCCACTCCATCTGCCTTTTTAATACATTACCTCTCTGAATAGCTACTATTCACCCACCAGAAAAGTCCACATCTACCTTTCTCACTGACTTTGACTCATGGCTTTTCTTCTTTCTTGATTCATCTTCCCTCTCCCTTATTTTTGGTGATTTTAACATTCATGTTGATAACCCCTCTAACCTTTAAACTTTAAAGCTCCTTTCCCGCATCTCCTCATTCAACCTCCAACTTTGCTCCCACTGCACCCACTCACCAGCATGGCCACTGCCTTGATTTTGTTTTTCTCTAATTATTTACCTTCTGACCATCACCTGCTCAGCTTCACTCTTCATCAATCCCCACCTCAATCTTGCCCAGTTTCCACCAATCCTTTTAGAAACCTTCACGTTATCAACACATTGGCTCTCTCTACTATTGTCTTACCTCGTCTTTCCTCTACTATCTCATCTAAGTCTGTTGATGAGGCTGTAGTTTCCTATAACTCTGCACTCTCCTCTGCTCTTGATGCTCTTGTTCCACCCATACCACATCCTGTAAAGTGCACAATACCTCAGCACTGGCTATCTTCGGCTACCTGTTATCTTCATTCCTGTGCCCACTCATCTGAGTGCATTTGGCTCAAATCCTGCACCTTTGCTGACTTTTTTCACTTCATATTCATGCTTGCCTCTTTACAGTCAGCCTTAGCACTTGCCAAGCAAAACTACTATGTCCATTTGACTAACTCTCTTGCCTCTAACCCTCGCTGTCTTTTTTCAACTCTCAAAAACTCTCCTCAAGGCACCTCCTCCTCTAACCCAGGCACCTCCTCCTCTGACTGGGGTTGATGGACCTTGGTCTGACCCAGTATGGCATATCTTATGTTCTTATTTTCTTATGACCCCCCCCCCTTCCCTTTCTGCCCAAACATTGTCCAATTACTTCCATGAAAAAATCCACAATATTACACTCCAATTCCCCACGAATTCTGATCCATCCCCCCTTCCCCCCTTCACTCCCAACTCTTCCTCTCAACCTTTGCTACCCTTTCTTCTTTCTCTAATAACTCTGATGAAACCTCTCATCTTCATTCCTCTTCTAAACTCACTACCTGTTCCTCTGATCCTGTCCCCACCCATCTCCTTTACTCCATCTCCTCCACTGTTATCCCTTCGATCTCTCATATTATCAACCTTTTGCTCTCCTCTGCAACCATCCCAACAGCCTTCAAGCATGCTGTTGTCACACCTCTTTTCCAGAAACCTTCATTAGACCCTCCTTGTCTTAATTATTGACCCATCTTCCTCCTCCCCTTCATTTCTAAATTCCTTGAATGTGTGGTTCATTGCCGCTGCCTTGAATTTCTCTCCTATCAAGCCCTTCTGGATCCATTGCAATCTGGATTTCGTTCTTTGCATTCTACTGAAACGGCTTTTGCTAAAGTCTCCAGTGACCTGTTCCTGACAAAATCCAAGGCCTTTACTCAGTCCTCATCCTTCTTGACCTTCCTGCTACTTTGACACCGTTGACCACCACCTTCTCCTTGAAATCTTATCCTCACTTGGTTTTAAGGGCTCTGTGCTATCCTGGTTCATTTCTTAGCTCATTTCAGTGTTTGCTCTGGTGGATCCTCCTCTTCTGCTATTCAACTCTCAATTGGTGTATCCTAAGGGTCTGTCTTGGGCCCATTCCTTTTCTTTCTCTATATCCAATCCCTTGGTGCACTCATCTCCCCCCATGGCTTTCAGTATCACGTTTACACTGATGACTCTCAGATCTATCTCTCTACACCAGAAATCTCTCCAACAATCCAGGCCCGGATTTCTGCCTGCCTTTCTGATATCACTGCATGGATGTCTCACTATCATTTGGAATTGAACACGGCCAAAATCTAGCTGCTTACTTTTCCCCCTAAACTCACTCCCTCCTCCTCCTTTCTCTATCTCTGTGGATAATGCTCTTCTCCTACCTATTTCCTCAGCTTGCAATTTGATGTTGTCTTTCACTCCTTCTCCTCCTTCTCCACACATATCCAACTGAGCTAAAATCTGTCATTTCTTTCTCTAAAATATCAACAAAATTGCCCCTTCCTTTCTGAACACACCACTAAGGCACTTATCCACTCTCTAGTCACCTCCCATCTTGACTATTGCAATCTCCTCTTTGCTGGTCTCCCCTTCAATCTGTTCAAAACTCAGCTGTGCAGCTAATCTTCCACCAGCCCTGATATGCTCATATAGCCCCTCTTCTCAAGTCACTTCATTGGCACCCTTTCCATTTCCAGTTCAAACTTATCCTTCTGGCCTGTAAATGCATTCACTTTGCTGCTTCTCACTACCTTTCCTCTCTCATCTCTCCCTACACCTTTCTTTGAAAACTCCGCTCTTCTGGTGGATCACTTCTCTCTGTCCCCTTTTCTTCCACTGCCAACTCCAGACTCCGATCCTTTCACCTGGCTGCTCCTTATGCCTGGAATAAACTATCTGCCCCTTTTCAAATTCATGCTAAAGACTTGCCTCTTTAAGGCTGCCTTTGTATTCCAGTCTACTTAGGAGGGCATTGCATAAGATGAATAAGCCATTGAATGTGCGGCGTAGATGGGTTTTTTGAACAAAATCGTCTAAGACCATATTCTGAAACCCCCACAGCCCTGCATATCTGTGGTGCTTGCACGGGGATCTCAGAATGTGGAGGAATGGGGGTGTGGTCAGCTGCGAAGATTTATAAAGTGTATTCAGGAAAGGCCCATGTATGTCCCCTTTATTCCTGCAGAAACAGGACTTAGAAAATATTTTGCTCTACTCTTCAATGTGTCCCATATTGAAGAATGGTTGTGACAATTATGTTTTGAACTGGTGTGTCTGCAGTCTGGAAAAACACAAGATGCAGTTTTAAAGAACATAAAGCAGAGGTGAGGGAAGGTTTTAAGATAAAGATACAAGAATAAGCACCCCTATTCCCCTTAAGAAGAGCAATAGTGTTTATTCTGGCTATGCTGATATTTGCTGTTTGTGCTAAAGGAGCTAATCTAGGGGAACCCTAACAATTCCTATGTTCTGAAAAATGGGACTGTTGATGTAGGGACAATATATGAGTGAGTATGGAAAAGATTCTTTTTGGGTGAGAAACACAGATCAGCTGTTCTTGATAGATGCAGGGAATTTCTTTTGGCAGAAGTATGTTTTTGCTGACTGCAAGTGAGAGTGTGTGTGTAGTATGAGTGTTGCAGGGGAGGATCTGGTGTGCTCATCCACAATTCTGGGGAACATGAATGCCTGGCCAGTACCTGGCCCATAGGGATGACCACAGTATCACCAGATACCAGTGTGATTGAGCAGAAAAAAATCAGAAAAGGTTCTCTGTAGCTAAATGTCAAAACATATCCCTGTCGATAATAAGGGATCCCTAGAATGAGAGCATTCAACAGTGCAAACAACACTAATATATGCCCAAAAGCACCATCATTGGTCTCTAAAAATGTGTACATAGGAGAAAGAGATACAGGTGCTAACGACAGTCCAAGGAGACACTGGGGTGGGGAAGGCAGAACGGAACAATCATATTTTAAGTTGCTTTTTGAAAGCAGGGAAAGAAGTTTCCTGTTGCAAAGATATAGGAGGGGAATTCCATAAATGGGGTCAAGATAAATGAAGAATGGAGGGAGGAGGAACATTAAGGAGGGAAGCCTGGGTAGAGTAAAGAGTGTGGGCTGGGATATACTAGGACAGCAAGATAGGGTGAGGAAGAAGTGAAAAGGATGCAGTGTACCAGAATTTTGTACTGTAAGTGAAAGGAAACAAGTAATCAGTGAAGAGTCATGAGCAGCGGAGTGTGTGATCAAAGGATGAGCCCCGAAGAGAATCTTGGCAGTAGTAGACTGTCGAGTTGGAGGTGCTTAGTGGAATAAGCAGAAAACCATTGCAAAGAGTTACAATAATCAAGACTAGTTATCATAAGAGAGAGAGAGAGCACCAACAGTTGGAGTTGAGGAAAATGAGAGCTGAATGAACGGTGCAAATATGGTTGAGTAAAAAAAAAAGGAAGAGCAAACTACAGAAGATATTTGGTCCTTAAAAGAAAGAGGGGAGTCAAGAATGATGCCCAGAATATATGCATGGTTTCTTGAAAAAGGAGAGACGGGGAAGGCAGTGAGTGCAGAATAATGTACTTCAGGGGAGGAAAAACAAATAGCTTCATGCTTAAAGATGTTCAAAGAGCTGTTGTTCCTTAAACTAAGGGATAACTGAATCAAAACTGTTGAAGAAGAGAGAAAACATACAGGGAGAGTGAGCGGTAAGCAGAATATGAACATCAGCCGTAAACATATAGGAGCACCAATCTAGGCATTGATTCAGAAGTGGGAGGGGGCCAGGAAGATACAGTATTGAAAAGAGTGGGAGTCAGGAGACAACCTTGGGGAACATCAGATTCCAAGGGAAAGGAGATAGCTAGATTAGGGCCCAAAGAGCCCTGAAAAGATTGATTGTGAAGCTAGAAAAAATAATTGAAATGCAGTAACCAGGATCCCAATATTAAAGAGGCATTGCAAAAGGAGTTGATGGCAGGGCTGGCTCAACCATTAGGCAAACTAGGCAGGAGGGTGGCATTCAAAGTTACTCAAGACGTTTGCCTAGGGTGCCAACACCTTGAGCCAACTCTGGTGCAAGCTCTGGGTAGTGGCCAACAAGGTCAAAGGCAGAAGAGAGATCAAGAGAGACAAGAATAAGAGTGTCATGATCTAAAATGGGCAAAATGTCATTAAAAAGCACAATGAGGAGAGTTTTGGTGCTGTGGCTAGCCTAAAAGCTGGCCTACCTGGGATGAAGAGTGAGGGAATGTTCAAGGAAGGTGGAAAGCTGCCAGAGTGCTATGCACTCAGGGACCTTTGAAATAAAAAGGGGGAGTAAAAATAGGGTACAAGTCAGAGAGAGAGAGGTGGGATCAAGGGAAGGTTTTTTGAGAAGGGGAGAGATGATAGCATGTTTCCAGGTAGAAGGAAGGTACCTAGAAGAGAGACTACTACAAAGAAGAGGGAAGAATGATGGGATAATGGAAGAAGCTATTTTCTTGACCAAATGTGTTGCCCGGGATCCAAAGTTGAAGAGGAAGGGTGAGTAAATACAAGGGACATTCCAGGTGAAAGGGGATAAGAGTAGGGAAGGATGTGAGTAGAGTGGAAAGACTAGCAATGGAGGGGGTGGGAGAAAGAGAGGGAGCAAGATGGGAGGGGATGGAATCATAGGGTTGATGGAAGGAATAGAGGAGAATGGAGAGGATAGGGAGAGAAAAACCTAGTTGAGTCAGAAAGTCACAGATATTGGAGGAGGGAACCAGAGGAGTCTCCAAGAATGAGCAGGGGGATTAGGTAAGAGCTGCCTCCGCTAACGAAGAGGAAAGCTCACCAAAGGGAGGCAGCAGCAGAACATGTAGACAAAGAGGGTATAGAAGGAGCAAAAGCCAAAGGAAAAGTGAGTAAGAAGAGTCTCTGAGAATAGAAGAGGGCAAGAATATAGCCCAGAAGCCATCAAAGAAGAGGAAAAAATTGCTAAGGCACCAACACACTGTTCTGGGAAGTCTCAGTATAGAACTTCGACCCAGAGGGATAGCAGACCTGGAAATAACCCAGATCACCAGGGCAGACAGGTTTCCATGAAGGCATAGATAAAAAGACATTAGAAGGAGATGAGATCAGAAACAAGGGCAGATTTATAGCATAGCGAGTGTGCATTGTGCAGACCAAAACAAATACAAGCAGAATGAGAGGAGAAAGAAGGAGAGGAAGTGGCAGTTGAAATTGGCAAGTAGACTTACTTACCAGAGGGAGGAGAGGGTGGGTGAAATAGCAACTCCAGATAGCAAGACAAGTAGATACCACTGCAAGAGAGTCCAGAAGGATTGGAGGCTGTCAATTGGGGCCAGCCACCAATTGAATAATATGCCTGGCTAGAAGAGGACATGAATAGCATGAGAAGTGCAATGGACTGTGGCAAAAGAGGGCATAGTGGGAGCCAAAGGAGACACCCCAAAGAGTGCACAAGGATCAGAACTTCCTCCATAGTAGTGTGCCTGCAGTGCGATTGCAGGGGCTCTGATTCAGCAGCAGGAAGTTGGCATCGGATGGGCATAAGAACATAAGGACATAAGATATACCATACTGGGTCAGACCAAGGTCCATCAAGCCCAGTATCCTGTTTCCAACAGTGGCCAATCTAGGTTATACGTACCTAGCAGTTTCCCCAAAAGTCACAGGTTCCGCAATGCTTGTACTGGGTCAAGCATTGATACTCTGAGTCCCTTCTTAATAATGGTTTATGGACCTTTCATCCAGGAACTTGTCCAAACCTTTTTTAAACCCAGCTACACTAACAGCCTTTACTACATCCTCCAGTAACAAATTCCAGAGTTTGATTACATGTTGAGTGAAAAAATATTTTCTTTTATTAGTCTTAAATAGTTTACCCTGTAGCTTCATTGCATGTCCCCTAGTCTTTCTATATTCTGATAACGTAAACAATAGATCTACATTTACCCGTTCCACTCCATTCATTAATTTATAGACCTCTATCATATCTCCCCTCAGCCGTCTCTTTTCCAGGTTAAAGAGCCCTAACCTTTTTAGCCTTTCTTCACAGGAGTATCTTTCCATTCCCTTTTCCATTTTGGTGGCTCTTCTCTGAACCTTTTCTAATAACGCTATATCCTTTTTAAGATACGGCGACCAGAATTGCACACAATATTCAAGGTGCGGTCTCACCATGGAATGATATAGAGGCATTATAATATCTTTTGTTTTATTTTTAAACTTCAAGAAAACCGAAGTTCTGTTCATCTCAAGGAACAAAACATTTTCCCCTCCATCTTCCCTAAAAGTAAGAGATGCGGAGCTCCCAAGTAAACTCACCATACACTACCTAGGGATTACACTGGACCAGCATTTTGAATTTAAGGAGCACATACGAAACACAACCAGGACCATATACAATAAAATCAGAACACTAAGGCACCTTAGACCCATGCTACCCCCTAATGATTTCCGAACCATTTTCCAGGCGCTCATTCTACCACACTTTGATTATGCAAATGTAATCCTGTATGGTCTCCCCAAGAACACCCTCAACCCACTGCAACTCGCGATGAACGCGGTGGCTCGTGTTCTCTGTGGTCTTGCCAGAACGGACCATATCACCCTGATACTTAAGGAACTCCACTGGCTACCAATATACTGCAGGCTAACATACAAAATTCTCATTATATTCAAGATCATCAATAATCAATAATCTAACAATCTCCCACCTGAAATAAGATCGATCAAAGACCTCATTCAGTTCCGGAAGGCAATCAAACACCACATTTTCCTGCTACACTTCGATCAAGCATCCACCCCGCCCCCTATCAATCACCCACCAACCCCCACAAACTCCCCATACACTACATAAACAAAGGGGTCTCAAGTAATAGCTGCCCCGTCTATAGTTTTTCATGACAATACCGGCCAAATCATAATCCTATGCTCTTTGTCAATATGTATATAGTTACCCTGTATTGTTCCAAGTTTTATCCCCTGTTACAATGTAAGCGCAAAACAGTTTTGACTGAATTGAGCAACCTTTGTTAAATGTAAACCGCACTGATAACAAATAGCGCGGTATATAAAAGATGTTAAATAAATAAATAATAATAAATTTTCCATTCCTTTCCTTATGATACCTAGCATTCTATTTGCTCTCTTGGCCGCCGCTGCACACTGGGCCGAGGGTTTTAACATGTTATCCACAATGACGCCTAAATCTTTTTCCTCGGTGGTGGTTCCTAATGTGGAACCTTGCATCGTGTAACTATAGTTTGGGTTGTTCTTCCCTAGGTGCATAACTTTGCACTTGTCCACATTAAATATAATCTGCCATTTTGATGCCCAGTCTTCCAATTTATCAAGATCCTCTTGCAATTTTCCACAATCCTCAAGGGTTTTAACAGCTTTAAATAGTTTTGTGTCATCTGCAAATTTGATAACCTCACTCGTTATTCCACTTTCCAGGTCATTTATGAATATGTCAAATAGCAGTGGACAGTAACGATTTCTGTGATATGTAGAAGCTTTACTTGCAGCAAATTGAACTCTTGGCTAATGAGGTCTCAGATACCATAGGTTGCCACTATTTCTTGAAACGGTAGTGGACTAATACCTAACAAATACATCAATGACCTCTGTCTTAAACATTTAGCCATATAAGTCCCCTTCTAAAGTTGTAACTTATTGATGTGGGTTTTTCTCAATGAATATGTCAATAATAGAAGCATGTAACTAAAGAACTTATTTCTCCTTCTAGCGATGATGTGAATGTTTTCCCCTGATGAAACCAATAGGAGAAACGCATCTCATAGCGCATGAATCAGCGTCGGGAAATTCACCGCAAAGCTAAGCACTGGTTTACTACTTTATTATCAAGCATTATGTCTGTTGAAATTATCATTGAGAAAAACCCACATCAATAAGTTCAACTTTAGAAGGGGACTTATATGGCTAAATGTTTAAGACAGAGGTCATTGATGTATTTGTTAGGTATTAGTCCACTACCGTTTCAAGAAATAGTGGCAACCTATGGTATCTGAGACCTCATTAGCCAAGAGTTCAATTTGCTGCAAGTAAAGCTTCTACATATCACAGAAATCGTTACTGTTTGCAACATTTGAAGCTGTGATAGATAACCACACCAATAATTGTAAAATAGCAGTGGACCCAGCACAGATCCCTGGGGTACATCACTATTCACCTTTCTCCATTGGGAAAATTGGCCATTTAGCCCTACCCTCTGATTTCTATCTTTTAACCAGTTCCTGATCCACAGTAGTACACTGCCTCCTATCCCATGACTCTTTAGTTTTGCCAAAGTCTCTGATGAGGGACCTTGTCAAAGGCTTTCTGAAAGTTCAGATACACTATATCAACCGACTCACCTTTGTCCACCTGTTTATTCACACCTTCAAAAAAACATAACAGATTAGTAAGACAAGATCTTCCTTGTCTAAAGCCATGTTGGCTGTCTCCCAAAGGCCATGACTATCTACATGCTGAGTAATTTTATTCTTTTTGATGGTTTCTACCATTTTTCCCGGTACTGACGTCAGGCTCACCTGTCTGTAGTTTCCCGGATCACCCCTGGAATCCTTTTTAAAAATTGGTGTTACATTGGCGATCCTCCACAAAGCAAACAACCCGGTGGCACTTTTATTTATTTATTTATGTATTTATTTATTTATATTATATTTTTGTACTGCAATTTCCTACAGATCAATTGTGGTTTACAATGAACAATGCGAACAGTACAGATAGTACAAATTCAGTTTACAAGGAACAGTAACAAATATGTACAGTAACAGTAAAAGTAAGTTTGTTAACTATGTTGTTGAGGTGATCTGCTAGTAGGTCAATGACTGGGTGTGCTGGGTGCTAAGATGGGCAATAGTTATGTTACCGGTCCAAAGTGTTGTATGAATAGATATGTTTTGAGTTTTTTCCTGAAGGTAGAAGGGTCTTTTATGGCTCTTAGGCTGTCTGGCAGTTTGTTCCAGAGGGTTGGGGCACAGTGGGAGAATGCCCTGTTTATAATTTGTTTGTCCTTTCTGAAGTCTGTAGTTGTTGTAAGTTTGTTTTTGCTGCAGTCCTGTTGGGTGCAGGTGTTCTTTTCACCAGAGATGAGGGGTGATAGGTGGAAAGGGGAGATGTTGTTACTGTAATTAGTTTGAAGGTGGTTATGATAATTTTGTACTGGGTACGGTATTGTATCGGGAGCCAGTGGAGACTGCATAGGCTTTTGTGCCCATTGCCACAGCTGCATGTCCCGGAGAGGGGTGACAGCAACGGTAATGAGGTCCCCAGAAGACTGGCACTCTAGGCAACTGCCTAGTTTGCCTAATGGTAGCAATTGCCCTAGCAGCAGCACAATCTGCAATGTTCTGCTGAATATCCCATTCACCGAAATTAATGCAATTAGCAGGTCTGCTAGCCATCTAAATCACTTAGAAAATGTTTCCCATACTTTATAGAGCTGTGTGTACCTCACAACTCCACCCCAGTTCTATCCTACTGCCAACCCCAGGAATGTCTATATATGGATTGTGTAGGAGTATGTGTGCTCTTGTTGGCATGTGTACTTCTATGTGCATATTCAGCTGCACATTTTTATAATATGTATTTTCCACATGAAACCATGCCTTGCATGTGGTAAATGTTTTATGGAATTACCCCCAGGGCTAGCTAGAAAATGTGCCATGGTCTTATTTAGCAGAACATTAAGCATTCACCTGGTAATTGCAAACTTAGTAGTGAAATACAATTTGAATTGTTCAGAAAAAAGCATTCACAACTTGCAAAGCCAGTGCTAGTCAAGAAAGGAACTATTAGTTATAAGGTTGCCAGCTGGTTCCAGGTTTTCAAGGCAGATTGATCCAGTCCGAGATTTACCTTACTGCATACGGGGGCTTGCAGTTCCGATTTCATTCCCTAAGGAAAGCAAGGCTAAAAATTCATGCGTGCAGTGACTTAAGCTGAGAATGGGTTAGTCAGACCCAGGGCCGGATTTACCTTGAGTGAGGCCCTACGCCAACAAAAATTGTGGGCCCCCAGCAGGGGCGGCCCAAGGGGGGTGCGGACCTCATTTGCATAAGGGGCCTCATTTGCATAAATATTTGCATAATGTTACCATATACTAACTTTTAGTAAACGTGCCTCTTAATGAGTGTATGGATAAAGAAAGACTAAAAGATTTCTACATTACTATAATCCAGTGCCAACTGCCAGACACATTAGGAACTACTACAAACACTGCCCATAGTAAACCCGCCGTATCCTAACAGCACTACCAGGACTCACAAAGCACCATACTCTACCAATCAAAAGGCAACACTGCAAATATTAAACCAATACATTTCAGAGAACAACAATACATGACCTACTGGGGAAAGAGAACAAGTGGCAATGTCAAATAGGAATTATATAAACAGAACACCTCAGCTCAGTTACACATGCAGAACATAGACCATCACCAAACAAGTAATCACAATTTAGAAATAGGAAGACAATAATTAAACTGGGAATCCCAAAAGCCAAACTTGGAATGTACAACACTGTAGAAATAAAACAATACATTAATTTGCTCTTGTACTAAACAAAGCACAGATGTTAATGATGCACATTTACCAGAGCTGACATATTCCAATTAATAAATTCAAAATAAGGAGATATTTTTCTACCTTTTGTGCATTTTTTTTCAGCTGCAATTGCTCCAGCCACTTTCTTCTGGTTTCTTCGTGTCTTCTGCTAACTCTCCATCGTCTGCTGTCCATTTGTCCTTTCTTCTCTCTTCTAGATTTTTTTCCATTCTCTCTCTACATCTGCTTTAACATACTAATCTTTCTCCTTTTGCTCTTTCCTCATTCCTATTTCATCCACTCAAATATTACCCCTCCATCCTCAATCCCCACTTACTCTCCCAATACCCGGCCAATTGTAGATTTTTTATCCCTCCCACACAAAATATTTTTCCCTTCTCCATTTTACTCTTCCAGCCCCATCCCATTCTAATCCTCCCCCAACATCAGCTCCCTTCTAGTTCCAGCCTCACCCAGCATCCATTCCCTTCTAGTCCCTGCATCAGCCCATTTCCAGTCCTAGCCATCCATCAGCCCATTTCCAGTCCTAGCCCCCCCATCACCCCACTTACAGTCCTTAACCCCCCATCACCCCATTTTCAGTCCTTAACCCCCCATCACCCCATTTTCAGTTTAAGCCCCCCCTATAACCCATTACCAGTCCTAACCCCCCATCAGCCCACTTCCAGTCCTAACCCCATCAACCCATTTCCAGTCAGCCCCCCATAGCCCATTGCCAGTCCTACCCCCCCATCAGCCCACAGCCCATTACCAGTCCTAACCCCATCATCCCACCTCCAGTTTTAACCCCCCAGCCCATTTCCAGTCCTAGCCCCCCATAGCCCATTACCAGACAACCCCCATCAGCCCACAGCCCATTACCAGTCTTAACCCCCCCAAAGCCCATTACCAGTTCTAATCCCCCCCCCAACAGCCCATTACCAGTCCTAACCCCATCAGCCCACCTCCAGTCTTAACCCCCCAGCCCATTTCCAGTCCTAGCCCCCCCCCATAGCCCATTACCAGACAGCCCCCATCAGCCCACAGCCCATTACCAGTCTTAACCCCCCCCAAAGCCCATTGCCAGTTCTAAGCCCCCCCCCAACAGCACACAGTCCATTACCAGTCCTAACCCCATCAGCCCACCTCTAGCCTTAACCCCCCCCAGCCCAGCCCATTTCCAGCCCCAGCCCCCCAATAGCCCATTACCAGCCCTACCCCCCCAGTCCATTTCCAGCCCCAGCCCCCCAATAGCCCATTACCAGCCCTACCCCCCCCAGTCCATTTCCAGCCCCAGCCCCCCCCATAGCCCATTACCAGTCCTACCCCCCCCATAGCCCATTACCTGTCCTACCCCCCCCACATAGCCCATTACCAGTCCTACCCCCCCCCCACATAGCCCATTACCAGTCCTACCCCCCCCCCCCATAACCCATTACCAGTCCTACCCCCCCCGGCCTAAAGTAAAATTTAATTTAAAAAAAAAACCTGGTGGCTGCCGCCGCGGGGCCCCCTCTGCTGCCGCGGGGGCCCCGTCTACAAGCTGGTCGGGTCTGGTCGGGTCGGGTCGGGTCGGGTCCGGTCGGGTCTCTCTCCCTCCCTCGCTGCAGGCTGCAGGCTGCAAGAGACGCATCTTCGCATCTCTCGCAGCCTGCAGCGAGGGAGGGAGGGAGAGAGACCCGACCGGACCCGACCCGACCCGACCGGACCCGACCCGACCCGACCGGACCCGACCCGACCCGACCGGACCCGACCCGACCAGCTTGTAGACGGGGCCCCCGCGGCAGCAGTGGGGGCCCCGCGGCGGCAGCCACCAGGTTTTTTTTTAAATTAAATTTTACTTTAGGCCGGGGGGGATAGGAAACCTACCCCCCCCCCCCCCGGCCTAAAGTAAAATTTAATTTAAAAAAAAAACCTGGTGGCTGCCGCCGCGGGGCCCCCTCTGCTGCCGCGGGGGCCCCGTCTACAAGCTGGTTGGGTCCGGTCCGGTCGGGTCGGGTCGGGTCCGGTCGGGTCTCTCTCCCTCCCTCGCTGCAGGCTGCGAGAGACGCGAAGGGAGAGCGTCTCCTCGCGTCTGTGTTAAGCCCGCAGGGGCTGATGGGAAATCCCATCAGCCCCTGCGGGCTTAACACAGACGCGAGGAGACGCTCTCTCTTCGCGTCTCTCGCAGCCGGGAGGGAGGGAGGGAGACGAGACCCGACCCGACCCGACCCGACCAGACCAGACCAGACCATCTTGTAGACGGGGCCCCCGCGGCAGCAGAGGGGGCCCCGCGGCGGCAGCCACCAGGTTTTTTTTTTTAATCGAGTTGAAAAAAAAAAAAACCTGGTTCTATTTTTTGTGGGCCCCTGCCGGTTGTGGGCCCTACGCCATGGCGTACATGGCGTATACGTAAATCCGGCCCTGGTCAGACCTGAAAATCTGGAGCCAGATGGCAACCCTAATTAGCTATGTAGCTACTCTTGATTTGATAAGAAATTGCATCTTCTTTTTCTAGCTTCAGAAGGTGACTCTTAAAAGAAGTGGAACATCAGTAGTGTGTTTCATAATGGCTTTCTAAGTTTAACTTACATAAGTAAGCAAAACAAGCAGTTAACCTCCTTAGGAAGATACATACATTTTCAAACAGATTTCTATAGGCTTTCTCCATTTATTTTAGGCTTATACAAGAGATATGAGGCAAGTGTTTGGTCTGTTTCACAAGAAAAGTAAAATGGATAGACACATAAAGCCTAGCAAAGTGGATTAAGGGTATTCTTTTATTTGGACTTTTAGTGTATTTCTTACAAAGCTTTGGAAGTTCATATATGTTAAAATTGTTCAAATTCTTTTTCAAAAAATGCATTTTGTTGCTTTTATTCCTTGATAATTTAAGAATAATTAGCCCTTGAACTCTTTAATTGCATGTGCAGGTTTCTTAAAATACACGTTTCCCAAGCTATACAGTCCATGACCTCTGACTCAGAGGGAATAACTTCTTTGAGAACAAGAATTCATTCTTTGATTGCATGTGTCAGCTTTAGTCTGGAGCTTTTCTTAAGCATAGACTACCAGTCGTGACACAGCCCACCAAGCTATGTAGGAATTCATGTATAGAAGAAACTGAATTGAACACCACAGTTTAGGACACAATATGTTGAACTTGAATCATGGTCTAGCGTGAGTAAATACAAAGAAGCGCAGGACAAATAGTTGACACAGTATCCTTTTTCAGCTTTAATTTATTTGTGGGAACTTCTAATTTGTGGACAAATGCAGATGAAACATGAGAAACGTACCAAATGTCTATGATAAAAGGCCTAGTCATTAAGTTTCTAGGGATGTGTGCTGGAGCAAACAGGTATTTGCAGCAGCATTAAACACCATGGTAATTGCAAAGGGAATTGCTGGGCACCTTTGACATGTAGAAGTTAATTGGTGAGCATGTGTCAAAAAGCTGCATGACCACATTATTAAATGCGGAGTTAATTATGCAAATGAGTTCACTTTCACGCCTATAATCTTTGCAGTAACGTTTCCAAACCCACAGAACTAAGGATGAGAGCATGTTTTTACCTTTTTTTTTGCATCCCATCAGGAGCTCTCTCTCGTAAGAGAGGGAAGGTTACTTGCTTGCCCTGAGTTGCCCATGGGAAACAGTGATTGACACTGCTACAAAAAGAAGGAGTCTGCTGTTATCTGGTTCTTCACACCATAGAATTGTTCTAGAAGAACAGAACTAAGAGTTCAGAGCACTGAGTCAGGAAGTGGTGAAAAAGAGCTTGAACCGCCAATCAGGGAGCAGAGGAAGAGGTGAGGAAGGAGATGCAAAAGGAGGAGGAGGAGGAAGAGAAGTGTGGCAGAAGCTGATGAGTGACTATGCATCTGACTAGGAGAAAATTTAAGTAACTGGAAAATTCATATCTCCAATTACCCAGCAGGATCCATGGAGGGAAAAGTAAGCCGTAGGTTATCTGTATTATAGCAGTTATTATAGAGTTCTATTAGGAGGAGCTAAAGGGAGATCTTACACTTTTAATAGGCAGGTCTTACATAATTTTTGGCCTTGTGAAGGTCCTGAGCTGTTTTCACACCTCTGTGGGTATTGTTTCTAAAGGAAACTTCCTTCTCTAGATCTTTTCATCAAGTACTAGAAGCCACGAAGGATAAATTAGAAATTGTGTAAGCTTTCATAATCAGAGCCCAATTACAATTTTCATGAGAGTGCTGGACCACATAGTACAGTTGGGGCAATCAACAGCACATATGTGGTGCTGGTACAAGGTACATGCCTTTGTATTTTCACTAATGATAAAATTTGATGAATGCCAGCATATTCAGTTCATTTCTCTGCCAGCTAACTGAATGTGTGACACTGTGCTTTTCATAAATCCTCATGGGCAAGATTTGCATCAGCACCATCTGATATTGAGTTTTCTGGTATAGGAAGCCACTAACAGAGGAAGCTGATTGGCCATCATACCAACAATGGAATGCAGCATCATTTGCAAAAACAACATCCTTTCCAGGATCCTAGGGTGGGGACTTGATACAGTAATAGAAAGACAGCAGTGATAAAATTAGAGAAAAAAATGAATTCATTTCCCAAGCAGAGCTCCCAGCCTCTTCCTCCAGTATGCAACAAAGCAAATTACCATGGAGGATATGGGGAGATGTTTGGCAACACCGTTGCAGGGAAAACAACAAGCAGCATCAAAGATGGTGAAACAGTGCATTAGGGAAAAGATTGCTCTGCATGACCAGTCCCTGTAAGTGGTTGAAAATGTAGGGTTTAAGATGCTATTGCATCTCCTAATTGCCAATTATCATGTGCCCTGCAAGACAACTTTTAGTCCACAGGTGAAAATACAAATATTTGTAAAAAGAATGAAATCAGATATCTTGGCGTCATTATTGATAGAAAATTGAGTCTAACAACACACATCAAGGACACAATTAACATAATATATAATAAATTAAGATACCTTAAAAATCTAAGGGGTATGTTTACTAAACTGCTTTAGTGCAATTCGCATTAGGAGCCGCGTTAGTGGAAGGAAAGCCAAAAAAGGACATGGGCAGTACATCGTAACCGATAACACGCAGTTGCGCGCATTAGTACGCGACACGCAGCAACGATCGCTACAGCGCACGCGCTACTGCGCACAAGATTAAGACAGTGCGCAGACACCCAAATACAGAAGCAGAGCTGTAGCACAATGGTTACTACACAGACTGATGGTACAAGGGTCATGGGTTTGATTCCCCAGTGTGCCTAATGAATAAGGCTGGCTGAGGTGTCATGTGTAACCCTTTGAAGGCCTACTATAATATTTTAATCCACATTCTGCAGCCGGGTTAATGTTTGCACATGTCAGGAAAATTGTACCCGTCGTATCCAATATGTTCCAGTAGTGACGTTCCCTCTGGCATGGTCATGTATTATATACCATTTGATAGGAATATATAGGCAGAAGTTGAGATCCCGAATGTACTGGGCTTGGCCTGGAAAGGGTTAAGTAGTGGGCTGTGAGGACGTTTAGTTGTACCTGAATAGTGCTGCCAGCAAACACACCCTCACAGTGGCGTAACCTAAGGTGCCACATAAGGCACCCTAGAGGGCACTCCATAGGGCACATTATAAAGTGCGCTTTCTGCCAAGGCACCCTATAATGTCCCTTATAGGACACCATATAAGGTACCTTATAAGGCGCTTTATAGGGCGCCGTATAAAGCGCCCTATAGGGCTCCTTATGAGCCACCCTAAGGGGACAATACCCTGAGGGTGGTCCTGCTGGCAGAACTAATATACAATAAAAATAGACAATGCCTAAGACAGCCCTATTGAGGAACCCCACTGTGGGTTGTGAACCCATGTCCTCTGGCTCCACAGGCAGTGAAGTAACCAGTGGGCTACAGCTGCTAACAAACAACTGGCTGGCTACAGGAGGACTGCACGGCACCACACCCACATTCTGCTGTGTTTACCAGGATAGGGGTAACCCACCCGTACCCATGATGCACTGCACATGCAAATCAGCAGTTGAGAGATGGGCACAAGATCGGGTATGCACCCTCACAGCACCTCGGCCTTGTAGGGGGAACAGACCATGTGTGGCACTGACACAGCGTAGCCACAGACAGTCACATTGTGCAGGTACAGTGCCCACCCTGAGGTTGAGGTGGGGCACCCAGCACCAGGTCCACAGCACCTTTCATGGCTGAAATACGCCATGCTGCAAGTCCCCATCAGTGTGTGATAGGTAGGTCCGTTAGACACACCTAGGATACAGCTGTGTCCTGCTGTATGTCCCGGTCATGTCTAGTCCCTATGGGCGCTGTTGCACCCAGACCAGTGCATATCCTGTGTTGGTGCCATCGTTACCTGCTGTAGGTGAAGAGGGGGTGGTGTACAGACCCATAGGCAGATTATGTACCACCACACAACCCACCCTCTGGGGCTCAGGGTGGGAAACAGGATCACCCACCAATAGATCCACAGTCTACCTCCCTGCAGCAGCAGTCCTGCTGGGGAACAGACAGAGAGGCACACATCCATAACGCAATAGCGGACAGACGGCAGGCCTGGAAATGCTCAGCTGCCCCCCACCATTATCTGACATTCTCCAGCAGCAAGCCTCCAGCCACTTCACCCTGCAAGGTGTTCCAGCAAGACACATACTAGCTGCAGACAGGCCGCCAGCTAGTCCATAGTGCATGGTCCTGGAGAAGATGCATGTACCCGGAATGGGGATGTCAACATACACACCAAGCAGATAAATCAGTGATTGGGCCCCAAAAGAAAACCCATAAATATCACATGAGAGAAACGCTATATAACACTATGGGGGAACCTAGCCATGCCGTGGTCACTGCTCAGTCAGGGTGAGAGTGACCTCCCAGCAGGACATGCTGTGGCCACTCTGTCCGTGCAGGTGGTACCAGGCACTACAATGTCCGAGCTATTGCCCTATGCCCTGCGCAGATGCGGCAAGGCCAGGCCACCCTATCCATGCTATTCCCACGGTACCTTGCTCCTCATTATGCACATTGGAAGGCCAATACTTGGAACAGTGCTAGCAGTGTGGCCTGTGGAGGGTGTTGGAAGCCACCACACACTGGATAGACAGACACACACTCCCCACACCTATGCCAGCATTGTGCAACTATAGAGGTGTTGGGCAGCCCAGGCCACCACACCAGTCCTGGGCACAGTGCAGGCATGGCTATGGTACGCAATACTGTAGGAGTCACTCCCCAGGTTGGTAAACACTGTCAGACACAAGACCTGTAGCACACTCCACAGACATCAGAAAGGTTGCTATGATGCAGCTCACTCAGGAAATTGTACTTAACCTAGGAATTGCTATCTGCCAGTAATCATAGCAACCTTTTGATAGATGTGTACCGTATTCCCAGGTTTAGGGTGGCATTACTACAGTATGCATGTGCTAGTATTGGGAGATGCATGCAGAGCCCAAAGTCCTGCCTCTCCAGGAGGCTGTGGATAATGGGGCCTATGGGTGCGGGTGTGTCTGCCCCTGTTGGCTGCTGCTTTACGGCAGAGGTTCCCAACTCCAGTCCTGGTGTGCCAAACACTGTTCGGGTTTTCATGCTGTCCCTCATGAATATGCATGAGATACATCTGCATACCATGGGGGTGGCGCATAGAAATGCAGTGTTTGGCCCTCCAGGACTGCATTTGGGAGGCTCTGCTCTAGGTAATGTGCATGTTTATGGTGTCTGTGCTCTGTAGGGTAAAATGTGTGTGTTTTGGGCATGTTTACGTCATCTGCAAGAACGGTTCTGTCTGTATTAGCATGTTATAGTAGTGGGTAAAATATGAGGACTGGGTTGGCGGAAACCACAGCTGGGACTTGAACCTGTGATCTTCTGCTTCTGAATACACTGGTTCTGTGCACTGCACCACCATGTTCTCACAGAGATGGTGCATTCCCTGGTGCTACCATGACTGTTGGTCAGACAGGGCCTGTCTGCTGCAGTGCACGGCACCCACCTACACAGGGCTAGGCCACGGTCTGCTGTGGGCAGCTGCCACTGCCCCCTCCACCACCAGTATCCCTCAGCCACCATGCTGACATGCCCTTCTGCTGGTGGAGCTGGTGGTGCGCAGTCCCAGGCCATCCAGTGCGCAGGTAGGCAGCTGACTATGGTGCAGGTTCTGGGGTAGGGGTGCCTGCATAGCTGTCCATGCTTTCCCCCAGCACCACTTGCCAATGTTCCGTGCCATTGGGGGTACCTGCTGGGTACTATTCCCTGTGACACTGTGGGAAGCACACTCTTGCCCATGTTGGGTCCTCAGCAGTTGCTGTCTGGCTGCTCTACTGTTTCAGAATTCCTATGGGCCAGCTAGGCATCACCCTAGTCCCCACTGTGGCCCAGCTGCACCACAGCATGTGCCGCCTGCAGCCCTCTGTATCCCCTTTTCCAGCATCTGCCCGGTTGCCCATTCCGACATGCCCGCCCTGATGTTGTGGGACATGTGCATGCCATAGGAACCCTGTACGATGGTGGGGGAATCCCTGAGCAGCGCTATTTCACTGTGGGCCCATGCACCTTGTATGGGGACGGAGTATGGACCCTTCCACGATTTATATCTGTTCTATGGAGCTTACTCGGGAGGGGGGGGCATTGATGTTTCTCATTGATACCACTATTGTCCAGCTTTGTTGTTGTTTTTTTCCAGTTTGTTGGGGTCATTTTCAGTGTTTCTGTGCCCTTTTGTTCTGTGCATATGTATCACACTTATCACCGTTTTTTGGTTTCCCTGCCTAGGCTGTACATTGCTGACACGTAAATGGTTTCTCTCCCCTTTAAACTGCTTTTACCGGTAGGTTTCCATTCGCGTTGGAATTCAGCTCTGGAATTCAGCGCGTTGGTGTGAAGGGAGCCTCTCCCCGCCCACTCTCCGCCCATTGACCCCTTCTCTCCGCCCTCTCTCCACCTTCTGTGGTGTTTTACCGCGCCGCGGAGCATTACGCTCGTTAGCGCGTGATACCGCGCTCTATATAATGTTAACGCTCGTTAGCGCGTGATAGCGTGCGCTATCACGTGCTAACGAGCGTTAACATCATACACCGCACGGTATTCACGATTACCGCAGTTTAGTAAACATACCCCTTTGACCCTTATTATCACAGCAGGACTTTAGATCTGTCCTCCAAGCACTAATTCTACCTCACATTGACTTCAGTAACACTGTCCTTCAAGGTCTCCCAAAACAAGCACTACACCAGCTAAAGATAGCACAACAATGCTACCAGAATGCTCACTAAAGCAAATGCATCTGAGCACATTACCCCGTTCTATTCACACTCCACTAGTTACCTATACAAAGCAGGATTAAATATAAAATAATCATGACTACATTTAAACTGATAAGAGAGAGTGCACCATCACATCTATCTGGGCTAATAAGCAACCCCTCAAAGAACAGAACAAGGAGGCAATGGAGCTAGAACACCCTACTCGTTCCCAGCTCTTTTAGAAAACCCACTAAAGCAACAACTAACAGAGCATTCAGTTTCTCAGCCCCTTCATTATGGAATGCCCTGCCAGACAGACTGAGAGCTACCACTGACCTAGCAACCTTCAGAAAAGACGTCAAAACCCATCTTTTCATAGAACACTTTGGTACTTCAGAGCCAGTCAAAGAATTATTTTCCTCATAGATCCAGACACATACCCTGGCACCACAATACAACAGATCCCTAAACTTCAGCAATCCATAGGATAATAAAACAATCCGCATAGAATTATACCATCTGCCATAGTCTAACTTGCATGTTTCTATAGCTAAATCCATTATAGCCACGAGTAAATATCACAATGCTTCTGAACATATAAATGTATCTGATACCCATAGAATATGTAAATAATCGACTACATCTACAATGCAATATGTCGCATTGAAAAATGGTAAAATGTAACCACTCACTTGTGACTATGTACCGCAAACCACGTCCGTATTCTTACTTAGCTGTAAATATTAAATATATCATCACCCAGATGTAAATATGTTAAGTATCTCACTTTGTTGTCACCTCATGTTTATTTATTTATTTATTTATTTAACTTTCTTATATACCGCGCTCTTCTGTATCAGTGCGGTTTACATCAAAACAAAACAAAAGACAACGTATCAATAACATATGTAGGAAAGGTAGGATGTTAAGACATCCTACCTTTCCTACATATGTTATTGATACGTTGTCTGCTCAAATAAGTTATAATGTAATGTTTTTGTTTTGTTCGATGTAAACCGCTTTGATTTTGCTGAAAAGTGGTATATAAAACTGCACAATAAATAAATAAATAAACAATAAATAAAATACCCAGCGTCTATAATCCGTTACATTCTAATCTTCAGGCAGACTAGAGAGGCCATGTGGTCTTTTTCTGCCATCATGTTTCTATGTAAGTCAGGAAGTACGATGATGCATTGCTCTTGGCAGAATGGCTTTGAAGGACCGAGATAAAATTCTCAAGAGCAGAGATGTCTCTCTCCGTGCAAAGATTCAACTTGTCCAGGCCATAGTATTTTCAATAACGTCATATGGATGCAAAAGATGGACAGTGAAAATAAGAGACAGGAAGAAAATTGATGCCTTTGAATTATGATGCTGGTGAAGATTATTGAGTATACAGTACCATGGATTGCCCAAAGAACAAACCAGTCAGTACTAGAGGAGATCAAACCTAAGCTTTCTTTAGAAGCTCAGATGACAAGACTTAAACTTTCATACTTTGGATTCACCATGTGAAGAGAGAGAGAGATCATTAGAAAAAAGACATTATGCTTGGCAAGGTTGAAGGTCAACGTAAAAGAGGAAGGCCAGCAATGAGATGGATTGATACAATAACAGCAGCTATTTATGCCACTCTATTTACTATGAGCCGCTGACTGAAGACCAAGCACAGTTTAGGACAACTATTCAGAGGGTTGCCATAAGTTGGCACTGACTCAATGGCACTTAACAACAACTCTCTGTGACCCACTGGTGAAAGGAGCTATTACCCTAAACTGTAACACATTGGCTTACTGGAATGAGATACGGATGAGTTGGGTAGAGGAAATGTAGTGCAAAGGTAGACGGTGGAAATAGTGAAAAGGGGGAATGACTGGACATGCTGGCAAGCAGTGGAAGTGGCATGAGTACAATCTTCTCAGCTTCCACATCCATCCTGTCTTTAAGAGCCAGTCTGCTGTGAGCTCCAGCAATGGAAAATCATTGCTTACAGAAGACCCTGTTACAGTGATAAGTGGCAGAGATCACCTTGCTAAAATGAGACTCCTGCATACATTTCAGTGGCACATTATCTTGGAGAGCTCATTGAAGCATAGCCACAGATCTCTTGCCATACTGGCCACACAAGTTGGCAGTCTGATCAGATATGGCCAAGGCTATTCAGCATTTCCTGTCCTGACTACAAACCAACACATCCAGTGAATGTATTCTGTTCTGGGAGGGAATATTATGGATCCCCATCCTTCACGGCTAGCACCAGAGTTAGTTGAAAGCTAGTCTTTGTAAATATAGATCTGCCCTTGCTTGGTTTCCCTCAGTTTCCATGTGACTAAAAGGAAGAATAAGTATAGGACTCCGCTAAAGCACACTTGACCACATTATGCCTTTAGTATCTTGCTGTGCTTTTGCCAGTTACCATTGCAGTCTCTCTGATCTACTGCCTAGATCCTTTGGGTATCTTTACCCCTATGCACCAAAGCAAAAATTAATAAAAAAAAATGTCCTTTCTCCTTGCCTCTCTGTGAAGCTGCTGACTATGCCTGGTTGGTACTTCTGCTGCATTAGTGCTGGTGCTATTTTTTCCCCTCTTCCATTTCCTTGCAATCTTCATGGCACTGTTGTTATGCCCTTTGCACCTCTTCTGTTGCCTTGTATGGTTCATGTCACCCTGCTTTCAGTGTTACTCTGTGAGCTCTGTACCTTTTGGTGTTTTGTTTTGTTTTTTGCCAAACTTCTTCCTCTACCTGCTTTGCATCTTTTTTGATGCCTTGGGGGGAGGGGAGGGGGGTCTTCATTCCACCATGTTCACCCTCTGTTTTATGTTTACCATTTATGTTTATTAAAATTTGACAGACCACCTTTCAAGGCTAACATCAAAGCAATGTTCTTGATACATTACTTACAGAAAACATCATAAAAGAACAAATTAAATAAACAGATGTCAGAACAAAGCAATGCAACACTCTTCTTGCAATCGATATCTTAGCGGTTTGCCTCCTTTTCCTCTTTGAAAATTTCTTGGTACCTGGGGGTCTTAATTGCACTGTTTTTATTGCTGTTTTATCTTTGTTATGCCAACCAGGTTGTTCTTCCCACCAGTGGGGCAGTTTTCTTCCCCTACTAGAATATTGATTTTCCTTATTGTTTAAAAGTGTCTTATGAGAAAATACCAAAGTTTTTGTTTTTGTAACAAAAATAATCAGTGTCTTTGGGTATTTCTGTTTAGCCTATCTTATTGCTGTGTTTGCACTCTGAAAATGCACTAAATACTGTACTTTGCCCACTAAGGGGCATGTTTACTAAAAGCCGTACAATTGCGTGCCGCACAATAGCGCACGGAAACGCGGCACTCAAACGCTCAGAAACGCTCTTAAACGCCCCGCACAAGTGCGCTTGGGCCCCGCACAATTGCGCGCCGCACTAACGTGCCCCGCAAAAGTACCCGGCCCGCAAATGTCCGATAGAGGCGTGGAAAGGCATTCTGAGGGCGGAGGAAGGCTCCCGAGGGGCGGAGAGACGGGGTCAATGGGCGGGGAAGGGGAGGGGAGAGGCTCCCCGCACAGTATCGGGGACGAATTTGCAGGTTAAAAATAGCGCGAGTGAAACACTCACGGTAGAGGGCATTTAAAGGGAAGAGAAACCATTTCCGTCAGCAATGTACAGGGAAACCGGGGAAACCTGCAAAACGTGAGCAGTGTGATACATGTGCACAGAACAAAAGTGCAAATAAAGATAGAAAAAGACCCAAACAAACATATTAAAAATAGGAAGTCAGCTGGGGAACCCTGATATTAATGGGCAAACATAAGAAACACACCCAGGAAAGCTCCAAAAAAATGAAATGAAGTATGGAAGGGGCTACGGAGCGGAGACCCTTCCAAAAACCATTTCCTTTTTTCTGAGCCTTCCTGGGAGTGTTTGCTATGGTTGCCCATTCATATCACTGTTGCCCAGCTTGGATATATTTATCCCCAGTTCGTCGTGGTCGGTTGAGGGGTTTATTTGCACGTTTGTCACCAGACAAGGTGACTGAGCCCACAGTACAAATGTGCAGAGCAGGGTTTGTGACTCCTTTGGTCAGGTTTCCCACCCCCAGGGACTGCACTATCACTGTGGCCACAGTGTGGTGCAGCAGACAGAGGCAGTACCTCTAGGACCAGAGGGTCACAGGTTCAAATCCAAGCTGGGGCTCCTGCCAACCCAGTCCCCATATTTTACCCACCACTAAACAGAGATAGTAAAGACACTCCTTTATTGCAGAGAACATAAGCATGGTTCACATACCCATTTTGTACCCAACACCACACACACACCATAACAATGGGCATTACCGACAGCCGAGTCCCCCAAATGCAGTCCTGGAGTGCCACAACTCAATCAGGTCATATGCTTTTCCAAGATACGGACATGCCAGCATGTTGGCGGTAGGGTACAGGTGGTGGAGGGGGCAGTGGCTGCTAGCCACAGAAGACAGTGGCCGAGCCATGTGCAGGCTGGCACGTCCACTGCAACATAGGCCCTGTCAGATGTACAGTCATGGACTTCCCAGGGAATTCAGCACATCTGTGGTAACACAGTGGTGCAGTGCACACAGACAGTGTGTGCAGGAGCAAAAGGTCACAGGTTCAAAGCCCAGCTGGGGCTACTGCCAATCCTGTCCACATATTTTCCCCACAACTAAACCATGTTAGTAAGGGCAATCCTTTATTGCTGGGGATATACGCATTGGTCATACGCCTATCTTTTACACCACCAAGCACAGACAGACACCATGACCAGGGGCATTACCTAGAGCAGAGTCTCACAAATGCAGTCCTGGAGGACCACACACCATTCAGGTTCCATGCTGCCACTCATACAAATAACCGTGCTGTATATCTATGCACCACCCCCATGGCATGTAGATGTAGCTCATGCATATTCATGAGGGACAGCAGGAAACCCCAACCAGTGTATTGCAAACCTGGACTGGATTTGGGAACCTCTGCCATACAGCAGCAGCCAACAGGGACAGACACACCCACACCCACACCCACAGGCCCCATTGGCCAATGCCTCCTGGTGAGGCAGGACATTGGGCCCTGCGTGCATCTCCCAATACCAGCACTTGCATACCTTAGCAATGTCACCCTACACCAGGGTATATGGTACACAGCTCTCAAACGTTTGCTATGAGTACTGGCAGATAGATATCCCTACGTTACGCACAGTCTGCTCTATGAGCTCCATCATAATAAGCTATCTGATGTCTGCGGTGTGTGCGTCAGGTCTGGCCCCTGACAGTGTTTACCACCATAGGGAGGGACCCCCAATGGTATTGCATACCATACCCATGCCTGTACTGTGCCCAGGACTGGTGTGGTGGGCAAGGATTCTGAACCCCTCTATAGTAGCACAATGCTGGCATATGTGTGGGAGTGTGTGTCTGTCTATACAGTGTGTGTTGGCTGCAAACACTGTCCACAGTTTTGGCCTGATGATGTGCATAATGAGCAGCATGGTACCATGGGTATAGCTCAGACAGGGTGGGCTGGCCAGGATGCATCTGCACAGGGCATAGGGCACTGGCAGGGACATTGTAGTGGCCGTCCACCACCTCCACAGACAGGGTGACCTCTGTATGTGCTGCTGGGCTTTCACTCCACCCTGACTGTGCAGTGATGGCAGCATGGCTAGGCACCCCCATAGTGCTTCATAGCACTTTCCTCATGTGATATATATGGGTCACCTGTTGGGGCCTAGTCACTGATGTATCTGCTTGTGTGTGCTGCCATCCCAGTTGTGGGTGCATGCATTTCCAGTGGGACTAACCAGCAGACTGTTCACAGCTGGTATGTGCCCTGCTGGAGTGCCTTGCAGGGTGCAGTGGCTGATGGCTTGATGCAGGGGAATATCAGATAGTGGTGGGGTGCATCTTAGCATATCCAGGCCTACTGTCTGTCTGATATTGTGGTCTGGGTGTGTGTGGGGCTGCTTGGACTGCCCTGGAGGGTGTCTGTTCCCCAACAGGACTGGGGTTGATGGTCCACTCTACTGCCATCATTGCGGGGGGGGGGTGTATAATGGGGATCCGTTGATAGGAGACCCTGCCTGTTTGCCACCCTCAGCTGGGGGGGGGGGGGGTTGGTGGTACATGGCCCACCTAGGGGTCTGTGGGGTTTCCCCTGACTGAGACAGACAGAGATAGCCAAGGTGTTCCTGCAGAAACTCACAGATTATGACTGTTTTGGAGCTCTGCCATGGCCTCTCTCAGCTGTGGACCTGGTCCAGGGCGCCTCATCGCACACTCAGGGTGAGCACAGTTCCCGCACAGTGTGACTGTGTGTAGCTACTCTGTGCAAATTAAACACCCGGTCAGTACCTCCTACCAGGCCAAGGTGCTGTGTGGGTGCACACGGACACGTCCCCCTACCAGGCCGGGGAGCTGTTGGGGTGCATTCCCCATCTTGTGTTCATCTGTGGACAGCTGATTTGCATGTGCAGTGCATCATGGGTATGGGTGGCCTAACCCTATCCTGGTTCCCACAGCAGACTGTCTGTGTGGTGACATGCAGGCTCTCTGCAGCCAGCTAGGGGCTTGCTGGCAACTATATAGCTGTAGCCCAATGGTTACTTCACTGCCTGTGGAGCCAGCGGTAATGGGTTCAAGCCCACAGTGGGGTTATTTGATAGGGTTGTCCAAAGCTTTTTTTAGATTTAATGTACATATGTTGCTGCCATCAAACACACCCTCAGTGTACTGTACCCATAAGGTGCCTCTGAGGGTGCTTTATAGGGCACCCTATAGGGCACCTTATGGTTGCCGTCCATATAAGGTGCACTATACATTATCCTGTGACGCAACATATATGGTGCCCTATAGGGGACATTCAAGGGTGCCTTGGCGGACAGTGACCTTTAACATGTGCCTTATGGGCCGCCTTATGTTAACACGCTTTGTGAGTGCGTTTGCTAGTAGTGATAACTGAAATAAAAATAGATTGCCCCTACAGGACTCATCCCCATAATACACACTGCCTCAGTGAGCCTTCTTCATTGGGCACTGTGGGGGATTGAACCCCTGATCTCTGCACCATTGGTCAGTGTCTTAACCATTGCGCTGTGGCTCTGTTCCTATGCTTGGGCATCTGCGCACCGCCTTATGCCGCCCAAACCTAACAGTGCACCGCCTTATGCCGCCTGAGATTAACAGTGCACCGCCTTATGCCGCCCAAAATTAACAGTGCACCGCCTTATGCCGCCCAAAATTAATATGCCTCCTATAGCACTTTTACCCATTACAGTTAATGCCTCAGCCAGCCCTTTTTGTTGTGCACAATGGGGAATTGAACCCATGGCAGCTGCACCCACAGTCAGTGTCTTAACCATTGTACTATGGCTCTGCTCCTTTGTGTGTGCACATCAGGCGCCACTTAGCCTTCCCACGCACTATTGTGCCCCGCGCAAATGTGCGATCGCTTACTCCCGTTTTTTTTCTTTTCTCTGCCTGAACCGCCCACTCCTTATATGGCACAGGCACACTACCACGGCCCCGCACATTAGGAATGTTTAGTAAACAGACCCCTAAGTGGTGAGAATCTATGATGGTTTGAATCTCTTATTCAGGATTTCTAGCTACAATAACTGGTCCAGGGAGTCACCTTGATAGCTTAATCAGAGATCAATGTAACAGCTTAGGAACATGAAGGGAAGGTACAATTTCAAGTATTTATTTACATTCTCTTATATACTGTGCTATTCTGCATCAGTGCAGTTTACATTGACCAAACTGAAATTACATTGAACAGAGCATTATAACTTGGAGATAACTATTTTACAGGGAATGTGGGCTATGGAGGGTTAAGTGGCTTGTCCAAGACCACAAGTAGCACCTGTGGGGCTAGAAACCCCAGTCCTTCTGGCCCAAGGTTGCTGTCCTCTAGTGGGATTTGAACTCCTGACCTTCTGGCCTGAAGTACCTTGCCCCAACCACTAGGCCACTCCTCCACTCCATAGTATATAGTAATAGCTCCCAATATTTGTCTACCTTGTAAGGACCACTATAATTTGGACCTAGTTTGGAGGAGGGTAGCCAAATGTTTCTGGTAGACAATCACATCTTGTCTTCCACTCTATACTGAGGGCCAGCATAGTGATAGCCATCTGCTGTTTTTTTTTCTTTGAGGCCAAGTACAGAGTGGACTGGATAGATTGCCAAATTGTTTTCATATGGGGCCCCATTACAATCGGGATGCCCAGGCCCCTGGGCGCCTGACCGCAATCAGACGCACAGAGGCAGATAACATTCTGATCCTGTGGGGCATGTCTAGTCCATAGTAATAGTCCAAAATGATTGTCTTAGTAATCAGAAATGTACTGAGGATAGTATGCTGAAGAGAGACAATTTTGCTCCTAATTGCTTGCTAAGCCCTCCAACATTTGGAAATAAGTTGGATTCCTCCATTGGATACAATGTTCTCAGATACACTATGTAAGCAAAAAATATGGCCAATAAGAGAACTGCTAATTGGCATGATGAGAGAAGTTTTAGGTAGGGGTATAAAGTAGGCCATTACCACCTAGATAACTGTATTACTCTTGAATGGCATAAGATACACAATAAAATCCATTGAGATTATGAGGAACATTTGGGAGTGAAAGGACATAGCTTGAGCACAGACTGTAATAGAGGAAGCATACTTTTTCATATCTCTTATCATTGTTGGCCACCATATAGAGTTACAGTGGTGTGAAAAAGTCTTCAATAGTAGTGCCAAATTGGCAGTTTTTAGTTGTTTGGATCACGAGGACAAAATGAGCAACAATTTACAACCCCTTCTCCATGCCATTTTCTTCCCTTTTGTCTTTTGTACAAATATGACAAATTTGCCATGACTTGAGCGTTCTTTTATGATTGTTTAATACCCATATTTGTTTGGTTGTGAACATGTGTACAAAGATGCAGTGTGTGCTCAAAAATGTGCTGTGGTTTCTGTTCCGTGTATGTTGGCAATGTACATGTATTCTTCTTAATTTCACTAGGTAGCCCTGAAAAAAATTGTTGTTGTTGTTGGTGGCTATTAGTACTTGATGTGCCAGCCCTTGATCTGTCTCACCAGATGACATATGTAGTGCATGGAGTGGACCAGTCTGACAAGGTGTTCTCGCGTTGTGATGTGATTCCAGGCTGCAATCAGTAACTCAATCAGCTCTCGCTTGATCTGTGGCTGCTTCTTGGTGATCTCAACTGATACCTTGTACCAAAGATTCTCAATCGGGTGAGATCATGTGACTGAGCTAGCCAGTCAATGGTGTGAACTCCATTTATTTTCTTCCAGTCGGTGACAGTTTTCGCTAAGTGGCAAGGTGCATTGTCATCCTGGAAGAAATATCTGCCCAGCTGATGGCAGCATGCACTTTTGCAGAATTCCTATGTATTTCACTGCATTCACCATCCCGTCAATGATATGGAGTCTTCCAACACCACTGTCTACCATAACAGATCATGACCTTGGTTGGATGCTTCACGGAGATATTCAAGCACTCTGGTTTGTACATTTCATGAGGAAACTCCTCACATAGGTCACCCAGAATGCAGAATGTGCTTTTTTCACTGAACAAAACTTTCTGCCAGTCAGTCTTGCTCCATTTTGAGTACTTGGGTGCTCACTCAATGCATCTCTTCCTCTGTTCCACAGTAGCTGCTTCCTCCGCGCCTTACAGTCCCTCAACCCATACTCTAAGCGTTGTCTCCTCACAGTGGAAGTGCAAATTGCAATGGAACACTTCTCCTTCCTTTCCTGCAGAAGCTCAGGGGAGGTTAGCTTGCAGTTGCCAAGAGATGTCCTTATCAAGGCCCTGTCATCTCTCTTGGTTGACTTTCTAGGCCAACTGTTACGATATTGGTCCTGCGCATTTCCCATCTCCTTATGCATCTGCAGAATGCAGATAACCATGCTCTGATTACAGCCAACCTTTGCTGCAATCTGTGAGCTAAAATACCCATCCTTGTGCAAAACCACCACCTGGACCCGGTCCTCCTTTGATAGAAAATGCAACCTCTTCACCATGCCAGGACATTAAGCATCAGATGCGATACACACCAGTTGATTCACATTAAATTCAAACCTGGTGTACTGCCAAAATACCATGCACTGATTGGTTATCAAATATGACTTTCTATTGGCTGAAGAAGCTCAGTATTTTATTGGTTCATTTTGATCCCGCTTTGACACAGAATCCGGTTGATCATACTGGGACATCATTTCCTCATGACAGCCATACAAAAGTTCACAGACAAGTAATTTTGCATGCTGAAATGGCTGCTGAATTAAAGTAGCAACAAAACAGTATATAATAAGCCAGGATTCTGCCACAGAATTTGGAAAGATTGTCAAAATAAAGCTGAGGATAGCTTGATCATGCAGCCTATGCAAGACTTTTGCACACCACTGTATTTAACAAATACATGATCTAGTAAACCACTGTGCATTTCTGATAACACAGTTTACTGTAGGTTACAGGAAACAAAAAGATAGTGAATGGTGGTATAATTGAGTACCTTTGGCTGGACCTCTTGTAATTTGGTGGTTAGTTCAGTGGTCAAGGTAACCACAGTCTTGGTTACTAGGCACCTCTGAACAATGCCTGCTTTCCAACCCAAAAGTTATTGCTTTCAGACCAGCCTGAGATGAAAACCAGGGATGGGGACTTAATTTTGCATTTTTCAGTATCATGTTTGGATTAAATATCATTGGATTGTCCATGTCATTTCAAATGAATGTACATCCCTAGTGGGGTTTAGATTAAAGTTTAAGCTTGTTTGCCTATAAGATTGGTGGATTCTCTCATTAATTATATGCCTTGTTAGCTTTTGCATTCACAACATGGAAATCTGCTTGTGCTCTATCAGTCTCAGACTCATCTGTAGAGTGCCTGTTCTTTGGAATTTTAAGAATTAGTCCCACTTTTGTGGCATGGAATTCCACAATATCTGTAAATGGAAAGTTCTTTCAGGAAATTTAAGGTGGGCCTGAAAGCTTAATTTTTTTTCTCAGAGGTACTCAGTAGTTTTGGGGGTGGTGCAGAACTGGGCCGGGGGCTATAACATGAGCACATCACCCCCACCTTAAAAGATCTACACTGGCTACCTATCAGAACCAGAATCGAATATAAGGCCTTAATGATGGCATACAAGATAGTAAATAATCAGTCCGCTGAATGCCTAAATGACATAATCAGAAAAGTACCAAACATGCGCTCAAGGAGGAAACCCCATCAAAACACTCTCTCAACAGCTTCCATGCCATCAAACTCCAATACTCCACAGAGCATTTGAATACTACTCACCAACACAATGGAACTCACTCCCACCCAACCTAGAGAGGTCACAGACATTGCCAACTTCAGAAAGCACCTAAAAACCTACCTCTTTAAAAATGACTACAGAAGCATATCGGATATACAACCACAGGATGGAATTCAGCACCCAACTGTCCCCCTCAAACAAAAGTCTGAATCACTGTACATAATTATGGAGTTGTAAACCGTTAAATGTAAATAGATCTTCAACTGTTCATTGTAATCTTCTGTTCTCTGTGAACTGCTTTGATAAACTTGAAAAGCGGTATACAAAAAAATGTAAAATAAATAAAAAAATAAATGTGTGTTGTAACTGTATTTTGTGATATGTTCTTGAGTAGTTAATTTCAAGGTACATTTTAAAAAGGCCATTTAGATGCAATCTGGATGTTGCAGTCGAAATATCAGAAATTCCATGGGAGAGGCAGCATAGAAGATGGCATCCGTAAATGCTAGCTAAAATCGACCATCTCCACTTAAAACGATAAACATCTCTGACAAGAGGAAAAGAAATTGGAACATGCAGAATAATGGGTCAGAAATGTGCAGGTTTTTGATCAATTTTAGAAACTTGCACGTTAGATATGGATGGGGGTGAGTCCGGAACATAAATATGTCTGCAATGCTATTTCAGAATGTGCACACATAACTCTCATCACATACATATCCCAACCTGACATTTTGCAAATGGAGATGTACAGCAGTGTGGAATCTAGGGAAAAGGTCTCTCAATTTATTGGCATGCTTTTTTGAAGAAGTAAAAATTTTTGACTGAAAGGATATTCTATGATTCCATGTACAGTGTTTAGTTTGCTGAAATAGGGACTTTTTAAATGTCTATTCATTCCTAGGTACAGGTATAGACATGGATGTATTTGCCAGCTTGTTGAGACATGCAGTGCCATTTTAGAATTAGACACACATGTGTATCTTTATCAGTAGGTCCTGGACATGCCTCTGCCATGCCCCCATATGACATAGACATGATTATGCTGCATATGTGTAAATTCGGGGCATTCTAAAATGGCTCTTGGGACACGTCTGTGTTGGCACATCTGAATGGGCATTTGTAGATGTGCAAATCATGAACAGAGCTTCTATAATTACCTCCTTTATGTGTACACCACTCTGCTTGGTTGTTGAAGAACATATAGAAAGTATGGGGGTTATTATAGAGACTCTATCCATGCTTTGGACATCTAAAAATGGGCATAGAGATATAAATGTCCAAAGCACAGAGATGTCTCTAGAGCAATTTTAGAAGCCAGCTATGGGGACATCTCCAGTGTGAGGATGTCCAAATCTGAATGGGGGCATGTAGGAGGTCTGGCCAGGGCATTAACCGGATAGCCGGACACGAAGCTCACCCGTAATAATCTCACCACCCCTTGACTTATGCCCAGCGCCACTAACTCCCCTTCACCCCCAACACCACCCACAAACTCACCAGAGACTGGAAAAGGCTTCAACTGGTCACAGCTTTATTGAATAACAAGCCAACTGTTAAACATTCATAACAATAATCATCAACTGTACCCATACCCCCGCGGGGCGATCAGTCACCAGCCATGTGACTAGCAAGGTGACCTCGCCCTGCCCCAGCCGGACGAAGCCACCGGCCAATCGCCTGCCACCCTTCTCCGACTTGGCCATCCCAATAGCACAAGTCTGCCAGGGTTTAACCGGGTAGAGGGCACCCCGCCCTCGCCCCAAAAGGCTTACAGCTCCGGACCCCGGAAACCTCCGGGATCCCGCCCCCCCCCCCAAGCTGTGACAACCCGAATCAACCTCACTCACCTCCCATATCGGGTGGGTGGGTGGGTAGCCGCTCGTGCGAACGCCTCGCCAGCCAACTTCTAACGGCTCTGGGCACAGGCGCACGCACGCCGACGGATCCCCACAAGCGCGCTCTGGTGGGGGATCCAATCAGCTGCCTCTCGTCCCCAACTCAGCTCTAAGGCTCCTCCTCCCTCTCACCCCCCACCCCTCTCCTTTAGCTTACCGGCTTTCAGCCTCTTTTTTTTTTTTTTTTTTAATTTACGAGGCGCGCACTGGGTCGCATCGCGCCGGGCATCCGGTTAGCCACGGGCGCTGGGACCTAGCCCACGCCCTTTCATTAACCGGATAGCCGGACACGAAGCTCGCCCGTAATAATCTCACCACCCCTTGACTTATGCCCAGCGCCACTAACTCCCCTTCACCCCCAACACCACCCACAAACTCACCAGAGACTGGAAATGGCTTCAACTGGTCACAGCTTTATTGAATAACAAGCCAACTGTTAAACATTCATAACAATAATCATCAACTGTACCCATACCCCCGCAGGGCGATCAGTCACCAGCCATGTGACTAGCAAGGTGACCTCGCCCCGCCCCAGCCGGATGAAGCCACCGGCCAATCGCCTGCCACCCTTCTCCGACTTGGCCGTCCCAGTAGCAGAAGTCTGCCAGGGTTTAACCGGGTAGAGGGCACCCCGCCCTCGCCCCAAAAGGCTTACAGCTCCAGACCCCGGAAACCTCCGGGATCCCGCCACCGGCACAGGCACGCTTAGGAGCCTGTGCCGCCCCCCCTTTCCGCCAAGCTGTGACCAGCGCCATTGCCCTGCACTATCGCCTCGAGTGCCTCCTGCCAGTCATTAAGCAATAAGTCCATCCCAACCGGGGATAAATGGACCCCATTGCTTCTATACAGACCAGCGCAGTGGACCTCAGCCCATGCATGTTGTACCTGATAGCCCCCCATTTCGGACACCCACCTCCCCACCTGCCGATTGATTTTTATGAGGCCTCGAGACCACCGCCTCTGCCCCCAGCAAGCCGGGCGAGGGATAATGTCCGACCATATCAAAAACACCCTTTCCCACCACTGCAGCACCACCATCAAATCCCTCTTAGCCGCGTTAATCAGCTGTTTGCAAGTCCATGTAGAGACTTTGTTGCCTCCCAGGTGAATCAGGACGATCACCGGCTGTTTTCCGAGCTGAAGCTGGTGATGAAGCAAGGGCAGCAGCTGTGTCCACCGCAGACCGCGCACACCCAGCCATGAAACGGACCCCACCGCTGGATCGAGGCCAAGGTTGGTTCCAATTGGCCGCACATCCGCTCGCCGTCCAGCCCAGAACACAAAGGAGTGCCCAATCAGCCAAATTTCCCGAACAGTAAGTCCCCCACCTGAAAAAGAAACAAACAGTTAATTAAGCCCCCCCTGTACCCCCACAGTTATTCAGAGACGCACGTATCCTTGAAATGCCCGAGACCGCCATCTGCCTATTCTTTGTATGTGCCCGCTCTGAAGCCCCAATCCGGCCGCACTGGTGGCAGCCCCGATGCGAAAAGAATGGGCAGAGAACAGTCCGCCTCCCTTATCACCGACGTCCAATTGAACTCCCGCAAGAAGACGTCCTAGACTTTTAAATCCTCCCGGACCGTTCTGGATAGCCGTACACGATGATGTGGCCACTTTAGCCCAACCGTGGCAGCTGACAAATGACGCATAAACACCCGCCCCATCGGAATCACTTTACAGGCAAAATTCAAGGAACCGATTAAGGACTGCATCTCTTTCAGAGTAGATTTCGAAGAGGCCAAGGTATTCGCCACCAAAACCCGTAACTTAACGACCTTCTCAAACGGCAAACGGGCCACCATGTGCTCCGAATCTAACTCAATACCCAAAAAGGTGAGCCTCGAACACGGCCTAACAGTCTTCTCCGCCGCTAGCGGCACCCCCAGCTGACTTGCGAGCAGCTCAAAACCATCCAACAGCTCCTGACAGGCCGCCGAGCCGCTTGAACCAACAAACAAAAAATCATCCAAATAGTGGACCACTTCGAACCGTCCCACCAGACGAGTAACGGTCCATTGCAAAAAGGTGCTGAACCTTTCAAAGTAGGCACACGAGACAGAGCAGCCCATCGGCATGCATTTATCGAAATAAAAGGAACCGAACAAGTGAAATCCTAACAAACTAAAAGCCGAGGGGTGAACTGGTAACAAACAAAATGCCGACTCTATATCTACCTTCGCCATCAATGCTCTGGAACCGGCCCTCTGCAGCAGCTCCTCGGCCTTGTCAAACGAGGAATAGCGCACAGTACACCACTCACGGGGGATGTGATCATTAACCGAGGCACCTATCGGAAAAGACAAATTATGGATCATGCGAAACTTACCCGGCTCCTTCTTCGGTACGATCCCCACTGGAGAGACTACAAAATCCTTATACGGCGGGTGCAGAAACGGGCCAGCCACCCTGCCCAACTGCAACTCCGCGGCCACTTTCTCCTGCGCTATCGCTGCATACCTCCTTACCGAGGGCGAATTCCTCGACGCCAAAGCCGCCACCCGCCCACCCACCGGTATAACAAACCCAAACTGGAAACCCAACAGTAACATTCTTTTAACTTTCAGCCTCGGATAATCCCGTAGCCATACCCTCAATGCCCCGACATTGATTGGAGTGGGCGCAACATCAAATGCCCCCCCCCCTGGCTTAAGGGAAGACAAGGACGGGAGAGACGGAGCCTTTTTAAGGCACTTTGCTGCCGAATGTCCACCACCACAGGACGAGCACGCGTGACGGAATTTACAGTCTGGGAATGGGCACGTTGACCGGTTGAATCGCCAGCACACATCCCCGAGCTGGCTCGCAGGACCCCTTCCCGGTGCGACGATCCCCCCACAAAAGGAATGACTCAACCCCGGCGCAGAGGCCGAACCGCCTCTGTTCTGCACCCCCGCCGTTCCCGACCTCATAGACATTTGGGTGAGCCACAAATTGATGTCCTGCGTGGCCCATGTTAACGACTTGTTCTCCTCCATCTTATCATGAAACTTTTTGTCGTAATTCAACCAGGCCCACCCATCATGAGTCTGGGACGCTTCGAGAATGGCATCCGCATACGCCAGCAACATGCCATAATGACCCGGGCGATGCTGACCCCATACGCTGGCCAAGCACAAGAATGCCCGAACCCAGTTGACTATCGTTCGAGACACTTTCCGCACCCTGCCCGCTTTCTCATCCTCCTTACGTTTTTTCCTGCTCTCTCCCGAATGTTTACGCCCCTCCAACAATCGGAAAATATCAATATATTTACGCTTACGTATTTTGCGCCTCAATTTCTTCGGCACACCTTCCCACAATTCCGATAAATTCACCACGCTCTGAGATCCCCCGGGAACCCCCTTCCACCAACCTCCGGCCTGTTACCGCTCCCCACCGAGGACGAACTAGACGATAGAGAAGACGAGGAAGACGATGAGTCGGACCCCCTCCTCCTCCTACAGGAGTGCTTCCTCTTCCGTACCGCCTTACCCTTCCGTTCAGCCTGAACCCTACCCTCTTCGCCCCAGCCCCTGTATCTAAAGGCAACTCACCACTCGCCGCAGCATTGATGCCCCCTGGTGCACCCGTCTCCTGCATGGGGTCTTCACTCGACGGCTGCTCTGAAACGCCCCGCCTCTCTGCCTCCGCGCCACTGCACACCGCACCCTGCTGGGCCTCTATGCTCTCCTGGCGCCTACTGCTGGTTCCGCTGGCCATAACTGGTGAAGCAAAATATGGGACCTGCGGAGGAAAAGAAAAAACAGGAGGAGAAAACCCAGCAGACCAAGCCGGCTGCCATGCCCCCGCCCACTCGGCCCCCGAAGGTCCCTGGCCTCCACTCACCCACCGCTCCCACTCGGTGACTGGACCACCAGCCCCGCCTCCTGGCATCCCGACCGGACCAAACCATGGGGAGGGACGCCACCCATTGGCCACGCTGTCTCCACCGAAAGTATAACTGCTGCCAGGGCCAGATCCCAGCCCAACCCCGGTGCGGTCCAGTGGACCCAGGGGAGGAAAACCAGTAGGAAGCACTCCCTGCCCCCCGTCCCCCATCCTCCCTCCCACCACTGCTGGCACGCCCTAAGACACCCAAGCTCCCCACCTGGGCAGACGCTGCGGGCTCAATTAAACCCCACACATTGGCAGCACCATATCTAGCCCGCTCACCGCGCCCACGGCCCCCCCAAACCACAGGGACCTCACCGGAGGACCTGCCGTACGACCTGGGAAGACCCCTTGCCCTCACCCTAGCTTCATGGACAGCCTGGGTTACAGAGCGTCCTCTCTGACCCCCCCTGGGCACACCCGCGCATTCTGGCACCCCACAACCGCCTCTTGACCCACTCCTGGAAGCCTGGGTAACCCCAGCCCCTCGGCCAGCCTTACGTGCTGGCATCGTGGCCCAAAGATAATGATGCAGCCGGTACGGGAAATTCACCCCACCCTTCCCTTAACCGGCAGACTCGCAGTCTCCCCCTATGCGTTAAGCAGCTATTTATATTAGCTATATAGTTCGGGGCACTTCGTTCCTGATGGGAGGCAGCCCTGCAGCAATATGGAAAACGCTCCCCTGATGCCGTTAGACCCCCCCTTTCGCTCCCCCCCAACCACCGCGAAGCTCACACTCGCCTGCACCACTGACTTCCACGGGCCAATTCCTACGCGCTCCGACTGTACTCCGCCGGACCGCTGCGCTCCCGAAGAGAAGGCCGAAATGGATCCCGCTAGCCGCTCGTGCGAACGCCTTGCCAGCCAACTTCTAACGGCTCTGGGCACGGGCGCACACACGCCGATGGATCCCCACGAGCGCGCTCTGGTGGGGGATCCAATCAGCTGCCTCTCATCCCCAACTCAGCTCTAAGGCTCCTCCTCCCTCTCACCCCCCCCCCCCCTCTCCTTTAGCCTACTGGCTTTCAGCCTCTTTTTTTTTTTTTTTTTTAATTTACAAGGCGCGCACCGGGTCGCATCGTGCCGGGCATCCGGTTAGCCATGGGCGCTGGGACCTAGCCCACGCCCTTTCATTTCTAGGAACCAGGACATCTCCACCTGATAGAGGCAATGCAGGACGTCCATGATGTTTCTAACTTTAGATCTTCTCTGGGCATGAACAAATATCTGAAAAGTGCTCATTTTAGCTGAAAAACATCCAGGGTGTGTAGAGAAGAATGTAATCTATCATCCCTAATACTCACTACAATGTCAACAACAGCAGCAGAGGGATTTGAATCCTGACTGCCCTGTTCCTAGCCAACTATGCTAACCATTAGTCTATCTTAGACATCTGGGGGTCTGTAATACTGTTCTGGGGATTTCTAGGTAGATGCCTCCATGGATGTCCATATCGGGTATGTTCAGGTTTGTGAAATCATATCTGCATCTGGACATACTTGCATTTTGATAACATATCATGAAGACAGAGCACACAGAACCTACTAATAATCCCAATCCTTAAGGCTAAAAGTAAACAAACTGCATTCAATCGTGCCTTTTCACTTTACGCACCAGCTATCTGGAACTCTCTTACGGACAAAGTTAGATCAATCGATGATCTAACTGAATTTCACAACACTCCTCCTTGGAAAAACACGTATTGAATTAAAAATAAAATCAATGAATGTGGAGGTGACCCTGATAGATATCTCAAAAAAATCAAGATCAAAGACAATTAGAAAGATCCAAAACATTGAGCTGAAACATGCTGCATTAACAACAACATGTGCCTTCAAGTCAATGCTGACTCCTGGGGTCCCAGCTGCTCCTGGAGTTTCCTTGGCAGTGTAACCAGAAGTAGATTACCAGGCCTTTCTTCTGAGACAATGGAGGGTTAAGTGACTCACTCAAGACCATAAAAAGCACTAAAGGGAATCAAACTGTGGTCTCTTGGGTACCAAATCAGTCTGCTAACCACTAGGCTACTCCTCCCTGCATTAAGAGAAGACGTTAAATTCATATGCTCAAATAATAATTAAAAGTAGCAGCAGAAGCACAAACAGAGATATGAAGAAAACAGAAAAGAAAAATATCAAAATTTACTATTTAAATAAATAACCCAAAACAGTTTTACAGGGAACTGTGAAAGAACACTAGTGTGGTGAAAATACCACTAATTAAAACTGACAGAAAAATTCTGGAGAAATTTATATAGAATGGCCTGAAGCATCAACGAAAGAGTTGGAAAATAAATCAAATAGTACCCTAAAATGGAAAAGCCCTGGTCCAGATGGAGTGACCATTTTTGACTTAAACATAAGAATTTAAGTTTTGCCATACTGAGTCAGACCAACGTTCCATCATGCCCAGTATGCTGTTTCCAACAGTGACCAATCCAGGTCACAAGTACCTGACTTATCCCAAAACTAGTCAGATCCATGCTACTTATTCCTAAGGATATGTTACTGTTCAGAGGAAGGCAACCAAAATGATTTGGAACCTGCATCAGAAGCCTTATGAGAAGAGACTTGAAGACCTAAATATGTTCACTCTGGAGGAGAGGAGGGACAGGGGAGATATGATTCAGACCATTCTTAAAGAGAAATATTGAACAAACAAACCTCTTCCAAAGACGGGGAAGCTGTAAAACTAGAGGGCATAACATGAAGCTGCAAGGGGGTAAATTCAAAGGCAATGTCAGGAAATACTTTTTCACTGAAAGGGTGGTGGATGCTTGGAATGCCCTCCCGATGGAAGTGGTGGGGGCAAATACAGTGACAGAATTCAAAATGGCATGGGACAGACACAGTGGAACCCTTTGCAGCAACAGGATAAAATCAAAATAAACATAACTATCTAATTTCTCAACATACAGGGGTGTCCTACACAGAGCGGTGGGTTCACCCCTAAAACAAAGAAATGAGGAGGGGTGGCCTGCACGGAGCGGCAGGTGCATCTACTCTTGCCATCTTACTGAGCAGACTAGATGGACCATACTGGTCTTTATCTGCTGTCATTTGCTATGTTACTATGATATGCAGTAGTTTTTTCTTGGACTATCTTAATAGCAGTTTATGCACTTTTCCTCTAGGAACTTGTCCAAACCAATGTTTTTTTTAACCCAGTTACACTATCTGCTTTTATCACATCCACTGGCAATGAGTTCTAATTATACATTGAGAGAAAAAATATTTTCTCAAATCTATTTTAAATATACCACTTTACTTCCTATCTTCACCAAGAACTGACAGACTACAAAAATTGATTGATCAAGTGGCCAGATTTAACACCACAATGGCTAATAACAGGAAAAATGTATAACATGGACTGCCCAAAGAACAAATCAGTCAGTACTAGAGATCAAACCTAAGCTTTCTTTAGAAGCTCAGATGACAAGACTTCAACTTTCATACTTTAGACACATCATGCGAAGAGAGTGATCATTAGAAAAAGACATTATGCTTGGCAAGGTGGAAAGTCAACGCAAAAGAGGGAGGCCAGCAATGAGGTGTATCAATACAATGAAAGCAGCTTTGGGTACCACTCTATCAACAATTCTACTCATTCACTGAGCACACAATTAGACTTAAGAATTTCATTCTGATGTTTGAATAAATCAGGTGGTAGCTTATAATATGTCTAAAAAAAGGCTGCTATATATGCATCACAACTTTATAGTCAGAAATAGCATGTCTGAGTCATGTGATGAAGTCTTAGCAAGCAAATGTGCCTCCCCCCAGTTCCCTCACAATCCAGGAGCAAAATGTCAAGAAACAAAAAGCAATAAAATATAATATATTACACTACACTTGATCTTAGCCAGAGGGCCGAGAAGCCGTACCCAAGTAGAGCAAAAGTGCATAGCAAAGACATCAGTCCTGACCATAAAATCTTTGAAAGCAACCCAGCAGCAGACTATGGTAGGTTTTTTATGCAAGGGGATAGTGCTTTTCCATCCTCTTGTGCCTTGCTCTAATCATTTTGCGATAGGTGTTCCCCAATAGAACTGGAGTAGGCAGTTGATTTATCCATAATTTTGGTAGAAATAAAAACCAGATATGCTGCATCAGGTGCACAGTTATAAAATGACAGTCAGGTTTGGGAGAACAGAGATGGGAAAAGAAGCAACTGTAAATTGAACAAATGAAACAGGAAATCAAATCTCAGCCACAGAAGATGGACTGCAGTACTCAACAAGGAAACAGAGTCAATGAAGCATGCTGAAGTGACAATCACTGAAAATAGATGACAAAGAAAATTGATCTAGGAGATGTAATCTTCAGATATTTGGGTCCTATAAGGTTGTGAGCCTGATGAAATGCTTCCTGCATATTAAATACCCTCTGATCTGGTAACTGAAAGATTGCACTGTGTCCCTGTTAATATATTGAAGCAGAGAAATCAGCCTCATACAATTTTGATAAATGTTTTGAACTTCAAATATAAAGGCAAAAGTTATGTTACAAAGGGCATAAATTATGTTTTTCCCTGACTTTAGTCTGAAACAAGATAGTAGCAGAAGTACAAGGAGGTGCAACGTTGGCTCCATTTCCAGACAAATTACAGAACACCTCAAGAATAGGGAAACTTGTGCTTTCATCAGCAAAAGAAGTTAAAAAAATCTATAAAATCTTCAGGGAGGATATTCAGCGGTGTCAGCCAGTGCATTGAAAGCAACTAGTCATCACCGCTTTAAGATAACCTTGGATTTTCAATGTTGGGATCATATCTGGGATAGCATGCTAGCTAACAAGGCAGTGGGAATATTCAACTGCTGGCTGGCTAAAGTTAGGCCAGCCCTTCAAGTGCTTAACTTTAGCCAGTTTACAATAACCAGCTAGTGGCTGAATGTTGCCGCTGACCGGTTATTGTCAGTGCTGTCCCCTGGAACGTCCACAGAACGCCCCCGTGCTGCATGGTGAACATCATGTTGTCTAGCAGCATTAGCCACCGAATTTCCCACTCACAGAGGCAGAAGTTCAAACGAAGGGCCTCCAAGCAAAATTTGCTGAGGGCCCATCATGATGGTGTTCGTGTCCAGGAGAAGGGGGGCAGAGAACTCCATCCCTCTCCAAAAATGTTTTTAAAAAGTCAGAGTAACAAACATACAGTCGTGGTCAACATTATTGGCACCCTTGCATTTTAAGTATGTTGTGTACAATATCTTGAGAAATAATTGGAAATATTCCAACTGTATGTCATCATACTATTTTAATACTATGTTCCAAGGTATACAACAACAAAAAAAAAGGATCTGTGCAATGTAGACGTAGTATTTTCTGAGAAAAAATAAAATATTTCTTGGACAAGATTAATGGCACCCTTCACTAATACTACTACTACTGCTACTGAACATTTGTATAGCGCTACAAGACGTATGCAGTACTACACAGACACATGTAAAAGATGATCCCTGTTCATCAGAGCTTACAATCTAGTCAAGACAGACAACATAGTAACTGAAAACATGGGATACATCTAGGGGGGAATGGCAAAGAAACATGAAGGAGATATCTGAAAGCAGCAGCAAAGAGATGAGTTTTTAGCCTGGCTGCACAACCCTTGGCAGTAATGACAGCCTCCAATTGTTTCTTGTAGCCATCTATAAGTTTTGTATATATGTCTGCTGGTAATTTCTGCCACTCTTCAACTGTGATTTGTTCCAGCTCATGAATGTTTCCAGGATCCCTTTTACCAATGGCAGATTTCAGCTCTTTTCAAACGTTTTTGATTGGACTGAGATCAGGACTCACTGCTGGCCAGTTTTAAACAGTCCATTTGTTCTTTTCTAACCATTCTTTTGTACTTTTGAATGTATATTTTCATTCATTGTCCTGCTGGAGGACCCAGACCTAGCTCTCTGACACTAGATAGCACATTTCACTCCAAAATACCTTGGTAGTCTTCTGACTTCATGATTCCTCTTAATATGTTTCAAGCCTCCAGTTCCTGAGGCAGCAAAACAGCCCCAGAACATTATGGAAACTCCAGCACATTTAACTGTAGGAAGGCTGTTTTTTTCCTTATAAGTTTCATTTCTTTTCCTGTAAATGTATTGCTGGTCTGCATTGCCAAAGAACTCATGTTCGGTTCATCTGTTCACAGAACATTTTCCCAGAAGGATTGTGGTTTCTCAAGGTGGGTTTGGGCAATGATCAGTCATGCCTTTTTATTTCTGTCTTTGGAAGTGAAGTGCTCTTTGGCCATGAGGTCCTTCTTTGTTTAGTGTATGGCATATGGTACAGGTTGAAACCACCACTTCATATTGCTCCAGGTGAGCCATAAGCTCTTTGGATGTTGTACGTGGTGTTTTTCCAACAGTTTGCACTAACCTTCAAAGACATCTTGGATTAATTTTCTTTTTTCCACCATGTCCTGGGAGGTTTTTGACCATTCCATGAGCAGAAAGCTTCTTAATAATACTGCAAACTGTAGACACAGGAATCTCAAGGTCTTTGGAGATGGCCTTTGAAGTTTGATGCTTGGTGATAATGTTTTTTATGATGGTCTCAGGCAGTTCTCTTATCTTCACCATTGTGAAAATGGAACAGAGAATGAACGTGGCCATTTTAAACATTGCAGTCATTATTTATTGGTTGATTCAAGTCATATGAGTACTGACAATTGATCACAGGTGCATCTAATTTTACTGTCATGGAAATGTGGTTCTTCTGTTCATTGTTTATAAAGATGCCAATAACCAAGCCCTGGCAATGTCCCAGTTTTTATACTATTTACTTTTTTAATTGATCTTGTTTTATTTGATTCTTTTATGTGTCAAATATGTGAACATATATAGTCCAAAAGTCATTTCACTAGCCATTTTTTTAGGAGATATTGTACATCAAGGGGTTGAACAGCAAGGGTGCCAATAATGTTGAACACAACTGTACTTCCAATAAAGGTGTTTACCATGTAATTTCCTGCTGCTTCTCTGTTAGAAAAATATGTTACCATGGCAATCCAAGGCCCTGAATAACATTACCCCACAGTGCAGCCAAAGTCTCAGATATTGCAATGGGCTTGGGCTGCCACGGTAAGGTACTTTTCTAACCGAGAGGCATCTTTATTGTTAGTACAAAGTTTACTGCGCTCAGCCGCTGCCATTACATGGTTAGACCCTTCTCATCTAGCCTGGGCCTTCTGCATTGCAGGGGCTGCTTGGGTGGTATTTACACACTGCCCCCCTCACCATGATTAATGTGATTAGCAGGTCTGATAAACATGTTAACTGCATTGAATATCTCCCCCTTCATTCTTTTTTTTTAATTTCTTTATTTATATTTTCCAACAAAATACAAACAAAAAAGAAAACCAAATTACAGCAAATTAAAGTGCACAGTTCTCCTCTATGACAAAGGTATTCAAAGGCTAAATACAGCCCACCCCACCCTGTCCCTACTGTTCTCATGCGATCATCAGGGGCCATATGAAAAAAAAAAAACCCCAACATAGAGCATCTGCAAGCCTGCAAGGACTGCAAGGGCTATAGAAGAGCCAGAACTCCACTACAGAGAACATAGGCACAATGTGTGCATCTACCAAGCTCAGTAGTATGTTTCCAGTTAGAAATACCGTAAATAGGGCCACTCCCAGCATGGAGCTAATATAAACTGACAGTCCCTTTGTAAGGATGAGATGCCAATTGCTGACTGAAAATTACCCCAAATCAGAAGAGAGTGGCCCTGAGTCCCAGTACCACCAATACAGTTCTATAATGAAACCCAGTAAGGCTGAATGTTAGGACATTCCTACACCACATATTTCAAGTTGCTGACATCTCCTTAAAGAGACTAACACTTATTCTCAGCTGCATATTAAACATATGCCTACGGGGGCCTCCACCCATCGTGAACCTTGCTTTGGCAAAAGTCATAGTATTAGGCCAGACAATCAAGGAAGCTCCTCCCCCTTCCTCTTATTAATCCCAAGCTTCAGCGAGCAGATCTAGGCGGTTATTTCTCCATGAAAGCTGAACAAGAGTTCTATCAATTTAACCATATACTTTACTTATAAGGAAAACTGGTAGTATTCATATTATATAATTCATTTTAGAAGTGATAGACATACTTATATCTTCAAAATGACCCCATCAAAAACAGACCAACGACCATATTACTATATATAATTAGAGCTTGTTAAGTCAAAAGGGTGATTGAGGTTATAGCATGAACTTAGCTGTAAGCCGCATGAATAGTAGACTCACTAAATCTTGAACAATTCCCTTGGAAGCTAGGAAAATCAACATGTAGAATTTAAAACCATGGGGGATACAACTTTCCATATTAAGATAGCCATCCCCTTACTCTTATGATTTATTTATTTATTTATTTACTGCACACTTATATACCGCTACTTCCAGCGATCAGCAGCGGTTTGATTCATGTTCGGGGATTGTCAATCAAGACTGGGGGGGGGTGGTATGTACAAAGAACTGGGGTCACAGCACACATGGTTAGCGTCTTAGGGGATGACTTATACATTCTTACATCTATATATACATATTTACATAATTATACATATAGCAGTTTTGAATACTCTCTCGCAGTTGATGGTCATAGCTGATTGTAATGACATCGGAATAGGTGAGTTTTTAGCTCCTTCCTGAATTTGGTGATGTCCTTGGTTAAACGATGGGCAGCTGAAAACCCTAAAAGTAGGGCATATATATTGAAGTTCAACAGTTCCATTACATTCAAGTGTGTCTCTTGCAGCAGTGAGATGTCAGCATTTTCTGTCTTACCATACAGAAGAGAACATTCCTCTTGGTAGAAATTATTAATGACCTTAACATTCAGGTACCCAATCTTGAAGGAGTGCATACTGACAATATAGCTCCAAATTAACAGTCATATGTTGCAGAAACAGATCAATATGTAACATTTAGTTTTACATTGTAGAACAACTTTTTAAAGCGCGACTGCACCTATAGCCCAAAGAAATGAAACGAGGCCCCGTCATTTGATCAGACGCAATAAAACATTCAACTCTAAAAGAAATAAAAGAGAACATTTACCAAAGCCACCTAAAACCAGGGGGGCTATATAACACACAAAACGTAACGGGTGAACCCACTAAGACAAGACAAACACGGAGGGCTCAATGACCCAACACCTCCACATTCCTGTAATACTCAGAATATCGCATCTTGCCCACCTCCCTTATTAAAAGTAAAAATAGGGGACTTCCGGTGGCATGGTGGACTAGGAAGGACGTCTCCTTCTTAGCTCCGGAGCCTAATCGCCCCCCCTCCCTACTTAATTGGTTTATTGCTGCCCCCCTGCTTAGTTTGAGTCGGGGGAGATATTGTCTGAACATAAGAACATAAGATATGGCATACTGGGTCAGACCAAGGTCCATCAAGCCCAGTATCCTGTTTCCAACAGTGGCCAATCCAGGTCACAAGTACCTAGCAGTTTCCCCAAAAGACACAGGTTCCACAATGCTTGTACTGGGTCAAGCATTGATATCCTGGGTCCCTTCTTAATAATGGTTTATGGACCTTTCCTCCAGGAACTTGTCCAAACCTTTTTTAAACCCAGCTACACTAACAGCCTTTACTACATCCTCTGGTAACAAATTCCAGAGTTTGATTACACGTTGAGTGAAAAAATATTTTCTTTTATTAGTCTTAAATAGTTTACCCTGTAGCTTCATTGCATGTCCCCTAGTCTTTCCATATTCTGATAAGGTAAACAATCGATCTACGTTTACCTGTTCCACTCCGTTCATTAATTTATAGACTTCTATCATATCTCCCCTCAGCCGTCTCTTTTCCAGGTTAAAGAGCCCTAACCTTTTTAGCCTTTCTTCATAGGAGTATCCTTCCATCCCCTTTACCATTTTGGTGGCTCTTCTCTGAACCTGGAGGGGGACAATTTAACGCTCCGGAATAGCTGTGAATCGCATGGCAACGAAAACCCCGCGGCGGGAGCAGCCCAGGGGTGGAGAAGGCAAAATGGCGGAGGCTGCTACACCCGGCCCGAATACCACTGCCTCCTGCGCGATGGTGGATGAGGTCTCTAAGGCGGTAGTGGCTACGTTGGAGGACCGCCTGGGGGGCTTAGCAACTCAGATGACTGCGGTGGCACAGGCGATCTCTGAGTTTGCTGGCCATGTGGAGCAGGTGGAGCAGCGCGTTAGTACCCTGGAGGACACGCGGGAGCATGATGCGGCCAGGATCCAAAAGCTGGAAGAGGCCCTGCGGAAACAGGCGGACAAGCTCGAGGACCTCGAGAATCGGAGTCGCCGCAATAATCTACGTTTTATTGGAATCGCGGAATCGGTACAGGATAAAGATCTCCGGCAGTATCTGGAGCAGTGGCTCCCTGCTAACCTGTCGTTGGTGGAGGGGCTTGGTGAGATCACCCTGGAGAGAGCGCACCGGCTGGGCCCTTATAGAGCCAGCGACAATCGGCCCAGAGCGATCATTGCCTGGTTCCTCAATGAGGCCCAAAAGGAAGGAGTTTTGCGGGCGGCGAGACAATCGCGGCGCTCCGGAACATCTGCCTGTAGTGTGCTGATTTTCCAAGACTACTCAGCCGGGGTCTCACAGCGGCGCAGGGACTACAAAGAGGTCTGTGGCCGGATGGTGGAGAAGGGCATCCGTTTCACATTGGCCTATCCTGCATTGCTCCGGGGGATGGAGCGGGTGGACGCCGCGTGTTTTCTACGCCAGAGGAGGCCTTGGACTATTGCAATCAATGCGGGTGACTCTGGGGTCCTCCATTGGGCGGGCCAGTAGAGTCTTTTAGCTCTCCCTGGACTATGTAGGCATGAGTATCGCCACGTTGCTGGTTATACTGGCTGCTGCTTCATGTTTATTTCTCTGATTGTTAAATGCTACGTTTGTTGTATCAACGGCCACAATGGGCGAAATGCTTACCCCTACTCAGGCTTGCCCTATTCCGCCACTACGGTGGTGTACAGGGCGGGCGTGCTTGTTTTATGGCTGTGGAGTTGGGTGCCTGTGGCTTGAGTGGGGTCTCAGGTGGCCTGCTAGAGGTGGCTGCGGCTGCACTTGATTTCTGCTAATGGGGGGAAAAGTTATTCTGATCCTTTCCCCTAGATTAGTTGGGGCACACGTTTGTTAGTTTTTTTTTAGTTATAGATGCCTCCCATTTGCAACACACACACCTCGGCAGTTCTCCGGGTTATCTCCTTTTTTGCTGCACCCATCTCTGGCCCTTCTTACTGTGCGGTGCTGCTAAGTGTTTGTAGTCTGCGGAGGGGATAGGGGGTGGCTGATTGTGGGGGTGGTGGGGGTACTGGGGAGCATAATTCTTTTATTTCCTCTTCTTTCTTCTTTTGGAATTTGTTCTCTACTATTCAATTACTTCTGAACCTGGGGATGGGTTTCAGTATGGGTTTTTCAATATGGTCTTTATGGGGTCTTATGGATGGGGGGCGGTGTTGCAGCCCCTGTTGTCACCTGTGCTGGGAGGGATAATCAGGATGGGATGGGTGGGGATTGGGGTAGTAGGGCCTATTGTAGCGGGGGGGGGGGGGGCGGTAATAAGGGATAGCCATATGAGTGGACTTAGGGAGGGGGGCCTTCATGTCTCAGAAGGCATGGAAGTGGTGGGGGAACCTGGGGAGCCAGGGCGACAGATGGAAAGTGAAGAGGGAGATGGGGAGTTGTGTGGGGGGGGGGAGGGGTGGGGGGGAGGGGGAGGGGGAGGGGGGCTTGGGCAGAGGGGGGTTGTTCTGTATATTCGGGTATGGGGGGTGGTGGGAGGCTGGTATGTGCTTGGCTTTTTGGGTCTGTCAGAGTTGGTGAATATGCGTGCTTGTGACCGTAGATGTGCGTTGGTGCATCGGGGTGAATGGATGTTGGGGGGAATCCTAGGCTGGGGGGGTTCTCGCCACGGTGTTGGAATGGTTGCTGTTTTTTGGAGATCCTTTTGTTGGAGGGGTAATGGGTAAGGATATTAAGATAACCTCCTGGAATATATGAGGTCTGGGCTCGCCGATTAAGAGATATAAAGTATTACAACAACTAAAACGAAAGCAGATTGGGATTAGTATGCTGCAAGAGACACATCAATCTGAGGCTGAACATGCAAAATTGTGCAAAGGCTACATTGCTAAGGTTTATGGGGTCCCTGCAATTGGGAAGAAGCGAGGGGTGGCCATTTTAATTGCAAAGCACGTGCAATGGGTGGAGGAGAAAGTGCAACTAGATTTGGAGGGTCGCTATGTTATGGTGTGGGGGATGCTTGATGGTACTAAAGTAGCCCTGTGTTCGGTGTATGCCCCTAATGTCTATGAGGCTCTATTTTATCAGACTTTGTCTCGGTTGTTGACGACCACTGCTGATTATCAAGTTATTATGGGAGGGGATTTCAATTCTGTTTTAGATGAGGACATGGATAGATCTGGGTCGGCTGGGGGGAGAGATAGGAGTCAGCGGAGACTGTGGGGTTTGTGTGAGGCGAACAAGCTGTTGGATATTGGGTGTGGATGATTGCTTGTAGCCACGGACTGAGTAGGTACTCTGTGGGCACGCTCGATCTTGAACGGCATAGTGAAATGCAACTTTAACACATCTGGAATCATGGTCTGCAGAAAGTAAATCAAGTCATGACCCTCTGCTCCCTCAGGAACTCCTAGTATCCTTATGTTGTTTCGCCGAGAGCAATTATTGCCATCTTCCACCTCTCTCTGCAGTGAGCATATCAGCATGACCTGCTTCTCAATGGCCTCGAGCCTCTCCCCATGTGACGCCATCACTTTCTCTACCTTCGCCAATAGAGCAAAGTTTGACTCCAATGAAGATCTCAAAGTATTGATATCTTTCTGCATTGACATAGCGATTCTCCATTAGCTCTGACTAATTCTTTGACTGCCCGAATCTCAGCCAAGATCTCCTGCAAAGTCTCAGAACTATCTCGAATGACCGCCATCTTGTGAGGTGAGAGAGGTTCCATCTTGGTTCTCTGTGCACTAGTATTTTGAGATACTTGGAAATCCAGCCACGTCTGCTTGGAGCCCGACATAGCCGGGATCGAATGATAACCAAGCAGGTAGGAACTATTTGATCAAATATTGCAGAAATCAGGATTCTTGTCTTTTGCCCTCCAGAGCACCACCCTTACACATCCATCTTGACCAGATACCCCTTCCCCTTCATTCTTAAAACTTTCTGCTGAAAATTGGAAAGCAAAACCCTCTAAATGTGGTAGTGAGTTGAATATGCTACTGCTTCCTGAGAAAATTAGATAGATTTGTTTGAGACATTTTATAACTTCAAGAAACCTATTATGAATATTATAAAAGTAGTTTGAAAGCACAATGGATTAGAGAGGTTTATCACTCTGCAAGTTGATTTATATATATATATATGGAAATAGATGGTTAAATATTTTTACTTTTAAGCATTTTAGAAAGGCTAGGTGGTATTTGCACAGGTAAAAAGCTGGCCTATACTGTACGTGTAAGTAGTGATTTTAGAAAAACTACTACTGACACACGAATACCTGTAGCACACACAGATTTCAAGGGGTTGTGTGTTCTGGGCATGGTTTAGGCAGACTTTAAGAAGGTAATTTTATAAGGAGATGCATAATGTTATGCACCATCAACATGTGTAAGCCATCTACATGTGTAAGCCATCAGTTATTGACATAACTGCTGCATTTGATAGTGTCGACCATAACTCGCTGCTCAAACTGGAGTCAAAGGAACACCCTACAAATGGTTTAAATCATACATTTCCAACTATACGCAGCAAGTTCAAAAAGGCCAAGAAAGATCCACCACATTCAAACAGGAACAAGGTATACCCCAGGGCTCTGCCCTATCAGCCCTTTTATTTAACCTCTACTTACAACCAATATGCAATATATTCAAAAAGTTCAAAGTGAATTACCATATCTATGCAGACAACATCATGCTGTACCTTCCTATAGATACCCTCAACACAACACAGCAGGTAATAACTACTTGTCTTACTGAAGCCCAAGCCTGGCTGGCCTCCAACAATCTTTACATCAACTATAACAAAACCGAAGTACTATATATGTCAAGAAATCCAAACATCACCCCCACTAACACTTAAAATAAATAATGCAAATCTCCCAGTTAAAAATGAAGTAAGATATCTTGGCATCTTACTAGATCAATCACTCTCCCTTACATCACACATAAAACAGGTGACAAGAATGGTATACTTCAAACTAAGAACCTTACAGCACCTCTGCCCCCTATTTGATATGCAAGATTTTAGATCAGTAGTACAAGCCTTAGTCACCCCGCATTTTGATTTTTGTAATAGTCTCCTCCATAGTTTACCTATAAAGAACCTGAAACAACTACAAATTGCACAGAAAGTAACTGCCAGAATCATATGCAAAGCCCACCTTACTGAACACATAACACCCTTGCCCTATAATCTACACTGGTTGCAAATAGCAAGCAGAATCAAGTACAAAATACACAGGTACACTACCAAAAAACTGCCTCCAGTTTTGCAACTGATTCCTATAGATTTTGGGGTGCTGAATCCAGGAAAAATAGCCAAAATGTTCCATCACGTCACGTTTTCTTGCAAAATTAGATTTCTTACCCATATAAGGAATGTTCACATAATTTCTTTTTAGCCGACTGCAGTTTATTTTCTTGGCCCAAAATAGAGGTTGTAATGGTTAACTAACTAGAAACACTCCCTCATGATATTTTAGAGTGTTTTGTATTCATTTTATACATTAACAGGACAATTGGGAGGCGGGGGGGCTAAATCCAGTACTCGCGCTGGCGCATGTTCTTTCCTGTTCGCCTCGCCTCGTTCGCTCGCTCAAACACGGTGGTTGCGACATGAACGTTCCTGTCAAATTTCAGTTTCTTGCAAGTTCATTATTACCTTTTGTTTGCTCAGTCGTAATCCAGCTTTATTCCGAAGTGGTTCACTACAGTTGTAGTTTGCAGTGCTGTGTATTTGTGATGGCTCACAGAGCCAGAGGTTGCGTCAACTCTCCGGACAGTTTTTGTTTTATTTGTGGGGAATATACCGTGAAAAAGCGGCAGAGGAACATTTCTGCATTTATTAAAAAAGTATATTTCGCCTATTTCGGTTTGAAGTTAGGCGATCAAGACAAACCGTGGGCTCCTCACAAAGTGTGCAAGACATGTGAGGAAGATCTACGCTTATGGATGAAAGGTAAAAAACAAGCATTTCGTTTCGGAATACCTATGATGTGGCGTGAACAAAGAGACCACAGCAGTGACTGCTATTTTTGCTCTTGCATTGTGAAGGGATACAACTTAAAAAATAAGAACGTAATAAGTTACCCCAACCTTCCCTCAGCAATTAGGCCTATGCCTCATAACAACGAAGTACCTGTGCCTGAACCACCAAAATCTTTGGATCATATTTGTGTGGACGGTTCTGATCATGATGAGACTCATCAGATGGCTTTTCCCGATGAGTCCAGTACTTCCGAGTTTGAAACTGAACCAGATCCGAAACCTGAACTTTTCTCTCAAGCTGAATTGAATGATTTAGTCCGGGATTTAGGACTCCCAAAAGATGCTGCCCAACTGCTAGGTTCTCGGCTTAAGCAGAAAAATCTATTGTCACCAGGAACAACTTTTTATTGGTACCGCAACCCGCGAGACACAATTTTTGAAGTATTTCAGCAAAGAGGAAGATTTGGTATTTTGCAACGATATATACGGAGTGATGGAAAAGTTTAAACTCAAGTATGATCCTGCTGAATGGCGGCTGTTCATTGATTCGTCAAAAGACAGCATAAAAGGTGTTCTTCTTCATAATGGCAACACATTCACTTCAGTTCCTATTGCTCACTCTGTTATTCTCCAAGAAAAATACGAGAATTTGGCCCTGATTCTTCAGAAGATTCGTTATGATGAGCATAAGTGGATGATTTGTGGAGACTTTAAAATTCTATCCATGCTATTAGGGCAGCAATCCGGTTTCACCAAATATCCCTGCTTCCTTTGCTTGTGGGATAGCCGGGCCCGCGACCTACACTGGGGGAAAAAAGACTGGCCAATTCGGGAGTATTTGAGACCCGGTGAGAAAAATGTTCTTCATGAGAGCTTGGTACCTCGTGATAAAATTCTATTACCACCTCTCCACATTAAGTTGGGTCTCATTAAGCAATTCATCAAGTCCCTTCCAAAAGATGGTGAGTGCTTTCGGTACCTTTGCTCAAAGTTCCCCCGACTTTCTGAAGCAAAGCTAAAGGAAGGAGTGTTTGTTGGCCCTGATATAAGGAAACTCATTTCAGATGGAGCATTCGCTGAAACGATGTCTGACAAGGAAAAAGAAGCCTGGGATTCCTTCAAGGATGTTGTTCTCAAATTCTTGGGGAACAGGCGGGATGAGAACTATAAGGATATTGTTGCCAGGATGCTCAATGCCTTCAAAGAACAAGGCTGTAACATGAGCCTGAAAGTCCATTTCTTGCACTCCCATGTGAACTACTTTCCCGAAAACTTGGGGGCGTACAGTGAAGAACAAGGTGAAAGGTTTCACCAGGACATCAAGGACGCAGAGAGAAGGTACCAAGGAAGATGGAACACCACTATGATGGCTGATTTCTGCTGGTTGCTGCTGCGGGAAACCCCAGATGAAAAATATGCCAAGCAGCGCACCAAGAGAAGCATTCGGGGGAAGAAGAAACGGGCCCACCAGGAGATTGATTGACCCAAGAATGACTTTAAAATCTAAACTGTGTTGACAAATATCGTGTTTTTACTAAACTTTGAAATAAAAATTTGCTAGTTATTACCACAGTGTCGGATCTCATTTATTAGAATTTTATTTTCACACCATCGGGTGTTTGTCTTCATGTATTGCAAGGGTGCGGTTTGCGTTTTCTATTCTTACATACATACCTGTACAACATTTTTTGCACATTTCTTTGCTTTGCTTTGTGTCTAACCTCGCTCTTATATGCTCAATGTTTGTGCACATGTATGTGGCTGTTTTAAGTGCAGACAATTTTGCTACCATCACAGTGTGTTTTGTTGACATTACTCTATTCTTATGTGCTGCCTTGTTACAATTTTCTTTATTCTTATTTGAATAACTACTAAACAATTAGTATAAAGAATTCATCCAAGAAACTTTTATCTCGATCGCACTCAATCTGAAACGTTCACCTCAAACTGCTAACCCAATGTAGCAAAAAATCTGTATGTGATGGAGCAAATTGGTTACCAGATTTGGATTCAGCGCACCAAAAAACGTAAAAATCAATCGAAACATTAGAGGCAGTTTAAAAAAAATTTTTTTTAGTGTACCTGTGATATTAATGACCACCTTCAAAATTGTCAATGACATCACCCCAACATACCTTTCAACATTAATTAAACATTCAACCACGACACAGTTTAGAAGGGGACACACACAGAACACTCTATTAGTGCCCCCTACCTTCCGTAAAACAAAACAAGTCACAAGTAACCGAGCCTACTCCCTTGTTGCCCCCATACTATGGAATGGGCTTTCAGACTCACTACGTGCCACTAAAGACCTACAAATTTCAGGAAAGATTTGAAACCCCTTCTGTTTTCTCAACACTATGGAGAAAATAATACAACCAGTGCCCCAAAATAACTGCCTCATCCCCACCACCTCATATTAACATTTTTCTCCTCAACTTTGAGGATTGTGCTATATATTACATGCAAAAAAATTTTTCTACGTAGTTATTAACATGTTAATTAGCAACGTTTAAATTGTAACCATCTTCAATGTAATGTATTTGTTCATTGTAAACCGCCCCTGATCTCAGGAAGGGGCGGCATAGAAGAAATGCAAAATAAATAAAATTTATCTTACATGCAGGGTTGGGAACCTATCTGCATAGTTTAAGGTGGTGCTTTTCTGTATGTATGTGTGTTGGGGTAATGGCGTGTACTTTTGATGTGAACAACCATTGGGGTGGAGGTTAGGCAGAGTTTAACTTTACATGTGTAAGTTATAAAATACAGATACAGCATTTAGTGTCGTTCTCCTTTGTTATGCGGCTGGCGATCTGGATAGCGGCACTGAAAATCTCCACTAGTTGGGTAAATGCCAGGCACACCTTGGTCCACCCTGGAGCACTCCAACACATTGCAGTCAAGAAATACTGTAAGTTTCAGGTAACTATCCAAATAGTGCCACTGAATATTAGGCTAAGCGTTACTTCTCACATTTATCAGGTGCTCCTAACCAGATTAGTGCCTTTCAATATCAGCCCCTATGTTTTTAATATTTTCTACAAGCCTATATAAACTGATATATCCCAAATGTATCATTGAAGAGGAGTCAGGTGTATTCCAGAGATGGGAATTTTGCAAAGAGCAGCAATATTCAGTTGCTACCTAAACAAGTTAACATAGGCACTTGTACATCTTCCTCACATCATACTCCCAAAAAACACCCAACATTATTGTATAGTTGCTCAAAACTGGCCAGGAATATTTACCTTCTCTCAATCAGCTGTCCTCATTACCCTCCATCACATAGCTCATCAGTGACAAATGAGCTGTGGTGTGCTATAGCCTGGGGTAACACCAAGATATGGCCTGAAGTTTGCAGTGATGTCACATGCCAGCCTCCATCTCACTCTGATTACTTCTGGCTCATCTTGAGAGTCATCAGGCCCCCTCAACCCTACCCCTTTGAGCTATGACCACAATCCCATTCTCCTCAACTTCCCCCTGTGGGCACTACCACACCATCCCCTACCTTGGGTGGGAGGGCCAATAGAAAAACACTTGTACACCCTCCTCCTGCCAGCTCTTACTCATGGAAAATGCCTGTCAAAGCAGCTTCCACACAATCTCACCTCTCTCTTCTCCCCCCATCTGCTTTTTCTTGTCCATTCCCTAATGTTCTCTTTTCACACCTCTCCCTTGTTCTCCTCTCTTTCTTTCCTCCTTTAATGTCTCCTACCCAAGACCCCCTAAGACCACTCAGCAGGGAGTTAACCGTCAGCCTGGCTTAGTCAATATACCCCTTAGATTTGGAGAGTGCCTCTGATCTGACTAAATGAAAGAACAAAGATGATTACGTCTTGGGATTTGATTCAGTGTTTGTGGGATGCCCTGCGAAGGAGAAGAGGGTGGGAGAGGGAGAGGGAATCAACAGTCTTGCTTGTATGTTTCTGCCCTGCACACTGGGCTATTGTCATTAGATACCAGGAATGGAAAGTGAACTCTAGAAGGGCACATCTAGACCTTTTATTCACCTCCTTGCAACAATTTATAGAAATGTGAATATACATTGGAACAGAAACCATTACAAAATTATTTCCATTATCAACAAGTGGTCTCTTACTTCGCTAGTGTTTGAAAATAAAATCTTAATTTTGGGGTCTGTATTTTTTATTGGGCAGAGAATAGCCATGGGAAGTTGAGAGCATGGCTGGAGCAGGCAATCCCTTTATTAGCATTCAACTTGATTCCCCATCTTATCTTTCATCAGTAATTGCCAGTCCTGTATTCCATCTGCTAAAATAAAAATGGAAATTTACTGCATGAGCTCACATGGGAACTGTTATAAGATCGCTTTTTGCTGTGATTTTGGAAAGCATTAATTTTTTCCTGTTCAAATGATGAGTGCTTTACATAAAAGAGATAACTTACTGGATAAAAGGTCAGCCAAGTCTTTCTCTAATAGTACAGTATGATCTCATAGAGACCTTGACTTCTAGAGGTCCCCTTGAGAGTGTTTTAAGATCTCCTCATTCCATTGTACCTTACTTGCAGAAACCTCTATTCAAGCAAAGTGTTGCTAACACATTCCAACCAAGAAACTGGTTTTTGCCTCTTCACTGATGGCCCCCACTCTAAACAAAAGAAAGAGATATATATCTCAATATATACTGTAACACATGGTTGGGGGTTTTTAGATTTTAGATTTAAACATCAGAGTCATAATACCAAAAATGTAGAAAATTGTTTTGAAATCATCCCTGGAAACATGCATATCTATAGGGTTATATTGTCAGAGAATTTACTCACTGTTTTTCAATGTAAAAATATTAGACACTATTCACCAAAAATATTTGGGGATTGAAAGAGTGCAATGATTAAATATTATTGTTTAAACTGTTAGAAAGTATTTGATATTGTATGACTAATTCTTATTTGACTTTTAAACTTCTTTGTTTTACAGAGCATTGCAAAAGTATTCATCCCCTCTGCGTTTCTCCTGTCTTGTCGCAGGACAACCTGGAATTAAAATGGAGTTTTGGGAGTTAGCACCATGTGATATACACAACATGCCTACAAGTTTGAAGATGCAAAATATCCTTCATTGTGACACAGACAATAATTAGGCCAAATAAAAACTGAAAGCAGGAGTGTGCATATGTATTCACCCATCAATACCTTGTAGAAACACATTTTGCAGCAATTACAGCTGCACGTCTCTTGGGATATGTCTCTATTAGCTTAACATGTCTAGCCACTGGGATTTTCACCCATTCCTTAAGGCAAAACTGTTCCAACTCCTTCAAGTTAGATGGGATGTGTTGGTGTACAGCAATCTTCAAGTACTGCCACAGATTCTCAATTGAATTGAAGTTTAGGCTTTGACTAGGCCATTCCAAGACATTAAATGTGTCCCATTAAACTAACTTTAGCAATATGTTTAGGGTCATTTTCCTGCTGGAAGGTGAACCTTCGTCCCAGTCTCAAATCTCAAGCAGACTGAAATAGGATTTCCGCAATAATTGCCCTGTCTGTAGTGCCATCCGGCGTTCCTTTAATCCTGGGCAGTTTTCCTGACCCTGCCAATGAAAAACATCCCCACAGCTTGATGCTGCCACCACCATGTTTCACTGTGGGAATGGTGTTCTCGGGGTGATGGGAAGTGTTGGGATTGTGCCACACATGGCATTTCCCATGATGGGCAAAAGGCTAAATTTTTGTTTCATCTGACCAGAGAACCTTCTTCAAGGTGTTGTGGGGTCCGCCACATGCTGTCGTACAAACTCCTAACATGTTTTCTTATTTCTTTCTTTCAGAAATGACTTTTTTCTGGCCACTCTTCCATAAAGTCCCACTCTGTGGCATGTAGAACTTAAAGTGGTCCCATGGACAGATACTCCCATCTCTGCTGTGGACCGTTGCAGCTCCTTCAGTGTTATCCTTGGTGTCTTTTCAGCATCTCTGATTAATGCCCTCCTTGCCTGGTCTGTGAGTTTTGATGGGCAGCCTTCTCCTGTCAGGTTTGTAGTACTGCCATATTCTTTCTATTTTGTTATAATGTATTTAATGGTGCTCTGTGGGATATTCAGAATTTGGGATATTCTGTTAAAACGCAACCCTGATCTACATGTCTCCACAACTTTGTCTCTGACCTGTTTGGAGTGCTCCTTGGTCTTCATGTTGCTTGCTTAGTGGTGTTGCAGAGTCAGGGGCCTTTTGGAACAGGTATATTTATAAAGATATCATGTGACAGATCATTTGACACTGATTGCACACAGGTGGACCCTAATCAACTAATTATGTGATGTCTAAGGTTAATTGGTCGGACCAGATCTTATTTAGAGGTTTCATAGCAAGAGGGATGAATACATATGCACTCACAACCTTTCAGTTTTTAATTGTTTTTTTATATATACAAGGTATTTTATTATCATTTCACATCATCAATTTGGGCTATATTGTTAAGTCCATTACCTAACATCCAAATTAATCTGCATTTTCATTCCAGCCAAACAGCACAAATACCAAGGGAATGAATCCATTTGCAAGGCACTGTATGTCTTTTGCCTTATTTGTTTTATTTTGAACGTTTATGATTTGCTGTTTTACCTTTCTATACTGCTCATGGTATGCTTAGCTCTAAGAAAAGCAGTTAGGCAAGTTCATGCAATTAAATTTAAATTAAATTAATTTAGGGGCATTTCTTTTTAACTCTGTAGATGCAAATATAGTGTATGCATACTTGTCCTTGTGAACACTTTGGGCATTTCATCTGTGCCCTCAACTCTGTCCCTGCCTGTAAAACATACCATTTATTTTTCTCATTATGCAGTGGTAGTTGGTTGGTTCTGATAGACCCTAAGGTGAATGAGGCAGAGGTTTCTATGTCTCAGGTCTAAAATTTACTATGAACTGTTGTATAACATTTCTAATAGCTCCAGCTGGGGAGGCAGTTTAGAAATTTGAAGCGGAATTTTACAAATGCAATCTGGGACATCCAAGTCAGAACATCTGAAAAAAAGCAGGCACTGCAAGTTCAGGCACAATTTCCCAAACGTGAACATGCCCGATATGAACATCTGTGGGAGAATCTACATAGATGTCCCTAGAATAGTCTTCCAGGCTGTGGATGTCTAGGAATAAAGGAATGGACTAGGACCAGATAAGCCAGGGTTCAAATCCCCCTGCTGCTATATTGTGCCACCTTCTCTACACTCTCTGAATCAGTGGTGGGATCTGAACTGACTAAGAACCGGTTCAGTCCCAGCCCTTCCACCTGCGTGATGGCTGGGTTGCTGTACCTTGCATGGAGGCATTGCAGCGGCTGTATGCTTGGGCCACTGCCCTCCACTGAGGTGCGGCAATCCGGCTGTTGCCCTACAGCCCGATCCCCTGCCTGACAATGTTTTCACGGCATCGGGGGCTTCTCCCAATGCTGCGATCCCCTGATGCCATCAAACATCATCAGGCAGGGAGATTCCCACCACTACAGTGCCAGCATTTCCATGCCGTGTTCGGCCTGGTTCCTCAAAAGTAGGCCGTGGAAGAAACTGGTTCGGGCGAGCCGGGCCGAACCAATCAAAAATTATGCAATTATGTTACTGATGGTCAAAAGACATTCTGGGAACATGTCAGAAAGTTAACCAGATAATTCTGATATTCAGTACCCTCTAGTTAACTTTATGTTGTTAAACTGTCATATGAAAAACTTCCTTAAAGTTAACCAATAACATATCCAGTTAGCTTTAGTACTTCACATTCAGTGGTTTCACTTACCCAAATTAGTCAGCTGAATATTCACTTAAAGATAAATAGATACATTGATTAGTTATATTTAAATAGTTCTCTTGCCACTAAATTTTGCAACTTGTGGAAGAGGGACTGGTTCAATGCTGTTTAGAATGACTGCCTGGCGTATCATAAGAACATAAGAACATAAGATATGCCATACTGGGTCAGACCAAGGTCCATCAAACCCAGTATTCTGTTTCCAACAGTGGCCAATCTAGGTCATACATACCTAGCAGTTTCCCCAAGGGACACAGGTTCCACAATGCTTGTATTGGTTCAAGCATTGATATCCTGGGTCCCTTCTTAATAATGGTTTATGGACCTTTCCTCCAGGAACTTGTCCAAACCTTTTTTAAACCCAGCTACACTAACAGCCTTTACTACATCCTCCGGTAACAAATTCCAGAGTTTGATTACACGTTGAGTGAAAAAATATTTTCTTTTATTAGTCTTAAATAGTTTACCCTGTAGCTTCATTGCATGTCCCCTAGTCTTTCTATATTCTGATAACGTAAACAATCGATCTACGTTTACCCGTTCCACTCCGTTCATTAATTTATAGACTTCTATCATATCTCCCCTCAGCCGTCTCTTTTCCAGGTTAAAGAGCCCCAACCTTTTTAGCCTTTCTTCATAGGAGTAGCCTTCCATCCCCTTTACCATTTTGGTGGCTCTTCTCTGAACCTTTTCTAAAATCGCTATATCCTTTTTAAGATACGGCGACCAGAATTGCACACAATATTCAAGGTGCGGTCTCACCATGGAACGATATAGAGGCATTATAATATCTTTTGTTTTATTTTCCATTCCTTTCCTTATCATACCTAGCATTCTATTTGCTCTCTTGGCCGCCACTGCACACTGGGCCGAGGGTTTTAACATGGTATCCACAATGACGCCTAAATCTTTTTCCTGGGTGGTGGTTCCTAATGTGGAACCTTGCATCGTGTAACCATAGTTTGGGTTGTTCTTCCCTAGGTGCATAACCTTGCACTTCTCCACATTAAATTTCATCTGCCATTTTGATGCCCAGTCTTCCAATTTATCAAGATCCTCTTGCAATTTTCCACAATCCTCCTGTGTTTTAATATCAGAGTACTTGAATTTTGAGGAGCCCATGACTATGCATTCTGTAATACTATCTTCTTGTAATCTTCAATAAAAATGCTACTCGTGATTCTGCAGCCATCTTGTGTAGCCTTTGTAAAGGGACAGTATTCCATTGATGTAAGAGTAAAGGGGAATAGTAATAATAGGCAATGCAAATCTGTTTCTTCCACAGAAGGCGAAGAGCTAAGAAAGGTGGCATAACAAGAGGTGTCCACAAATAGCTTCAGGTTTTAGAAACAGAGGCATGAATTGCAGCAGGTCCTAATAGTAGCCAATATGCTGCCCCTAAAGGTAACCCGTCTGGTAGTGTCTGGTCTCTAACACCTGTAAACCTACCAGTATGACTCTGTGGTTTGTGAGGTAATACTCAGTTCAACTAGTGGCTGCAAAGGAACAAGTAAAAGGCAGAGTTGCCAAGTTACCCAGTTCCAGGAGTGAGATTTTAAACCACTCCTGGATTTCTGAACATCTCATTCTGATACTTATGCCCTGGAGTCTTTCTGCCAATGTTGCTGCCATTTTATCCCTCATTCAAGATGCTATGTTATTTTCTTTTGCCAATGTTGGTGCTTCTTTCCCCTCTTCCACTCACCCGGAGTGATCAATCCACTCTTTGTGCTCTTTAGATCTTCTGATGTTGGCTTGTAGCCTTCCTGACATTGTTTTTGCCCTTTGCCCCCTTCTTGCTGCTGTGAGGTGCTTGTGAAACTCAGCATGTAGAGTTGCCGCCTTTGTTACAGATGCCTGCCAGCCAGCCAGTTTCTTCAGATCTCTCATTTATATAGAGAAAGATTTTCTGTCAAATTAGATCCTGTAGACTATGTACGTAGTCCTCTTCCCATCTTGCTAGTGCACTCTAAACCTCTGTCACTTTGGTAGCATGTGTGGCTCCTGTGTACCCTGGCCATGTTTTCTATGAGTCACCAGCCCATGTCTGGCAGTAAGCTATCCCTGGGAAGTCCTACCTAGCCACATACTGCTCTTGTCCTGTACTTATCAAGTGGTTTTCTCTGCAGCCTAGCCCTTTCAGTCTTTAGAAATCGTGTATTTTCATTTTGTTTAGTTTCCTTTGCTAAGTATGGGACTTTTCATTTGTTTTTCTTTAAATTTAATTTTGAGGGAAAATGCCATTAATAATTCCCTCTATCAAAGAATAATGTTCACTATTGGCAAATAGTGCATGCAATTGGTGAATAGTGAGCACTATTGAGCAGTAGTGTGCCCTACTGAGCAATAAGGTGGCATCCCCTGCCCCGAGGTGACTTCCACTCACTGTTGGCCCAGTAAGCCTTATGCTCTGTCAACTCCAAAGCAGCAGTGAAATGATAGAAATCCTTGCACATCCCTCCCCCACTCGGAACCCTGGAATCCTGATTCACTCCAAGGGTCTGAGAAGGTAACAGAACAGGAGTGATCCTCATACACAACTGCCCTAGTGGCTGTCTCTCTCAAAATGCTGCTGCTTTCCTCAGCGGTATTCTCACAGGGAGACTAGTGCTGGAGGTCAGCAATGCCATTTTGAAGAAGCACTGCTAGTCTGGACCGAGGACTAGCACTATGGCTGGTGCAAGGTAGTAGGCATACTAGGCAAACCTTCACCCTTACACCTCCGTTCCCCCCTCCCCCAAGACGTTGATCAATTAACTCAATAATCCTGAACATCTGAACACCACCCTTCCAACAACAATCCTGTAAAAATTCAGAACTAGACATCATATTTTTAAATATGAAACTGCTTTGTATGGATGCGTGCGCCTGCTCTTCCTGCAGACAAAAGAATGTTCTAATAGCTGTTTGGTTTTGTGTAGCTAATAGAATCTATTGTTTTGTTGATATTCTTTGCTGCCCACCAGAAGTTGCTGTCCTAGGCGATCACCTACTCTTGCCCAGTGGTTGAACCAGCCCTGCCTGGACCGTTTTGGTTGAGTCAGGGTCCTGGGAAGTGGGAAGGAGGGCCAGGCCTGGCCTCATTTATGGACGGGGCAGGGTATTAGGGAGTGTTTTGGGGAAGGATTTCTACTTTTTTACTACTGCATTGTGACTGGGAAAACATGAGGGCCACTGGGCCACCAGGGATTGGAGGTCATCGTGAGACAGGGGTCCAGGGGGCCTCTGAATCAGGCTTGTGGACCCTTTAATTTAATGGTGCTTCCACACGAAGGTCACTTTTTTTTGGGGGGGGGGGATTTTTCATGTGTTGCCACAGCTCAGAATGCTCAAAGGTCCTGGATATGGCAATGTATGAAGAATTCCTCGCAAATTATAGCTAAGCATGTAAAATGAGCTGAGACTTCATTTGCATCTTGTAGCTATATGTCACAAAAATCAATATTTGCCCATGGATATTTTTGCAAGTTAGTTCATATGCCCTCTAGTTCACCATCACCTCATCCATGCATTAAGATTCTGGAGCTAAACCTGCCTCTGGAGTGCTGCATGTAGAACAGGAAGTATATTTCTAATTATCATCTGACAATACAGACTGTAGTTATGTTCAAGAAAATTTGTCCAGGACTAATGTTGCATTTCATAGGCATTGTTGATTGTAAAAAAGGGGAAGAGGCACTGCTGCTAATGTGCAAAATATGCCATCTGATCTTACAATGGATTTTAAGCAAACCCAATTTAAATCTCTCTTTCTGGTCTAGAAGTAGATCAGATCCATAAATGGTTGACAGTCAATGAATGAATGAATGAATTACACATTTGTTTGCACAAAATACAATCAAACAGCACCTTGCCTCCACAGAAATAAATGTGTTTTTATTCAGCTCAATTTTCTTTAAATAAAATTAATCTGTCCAACATTCCCTGCTGTAAATTGTCCGGAAATTACATTTTCTCCCAACCTGCTTCTAGGCATGCTGAGTGCCCCACCAGACCTTGCAGATCTCCTTTTCTCTTTTAGAGATACTAGGATACTGATCTTGCATTGTCAGACAGCAATCACAGACCAACATCTTTCAGCAGGGTACAAGTTTGCATTATAACAGGCAAATTTATGTTGATCTTAGCCAGGAACCTGAAAATTTGTGAAGGCAGACCTGTAACAGTGACCGGAAAGACAAACATTCTGTTTTAACAAAGGCATGCAAGAGTGATTTCTTATTCTATGTGTGTGTTATGTTATGTCTTGTGACAGCTATATTTATGTACTAGCAAAGAGCAAGTAATGGAGCACTAGATTTGCAGTGTATCAAAAAGTTGTGTTTCAGGGAAAGCAGGCAATGTTATCAAAATCTTGACATCTTTATTCCAAAAGGATGGGGACTAACTTATCCAATTTTTTGTGACCTTGTGTGATGATAATCCTCATTACAGAACAATAACTGGAGAGACTTTTACACCTCTAATCAAATGTGTCCTCTCCTCCAGATCCCTGGGCTCAAATAAATCTAGCGTTCAACATTCAGAAGAATTTATGGTGCCAGCTTTCTGAGCTGGTTATCTTAATGCTTTTATTTAAATTTTCTGTCATGCTAAAAGGGGATATTAGAAGCCCTGTTTATGAGCTGGACATCTAAAAATGTGCACTTAGATGTGCAAAGCATGAAGACGTCCCCAGGGCCATTTTAGAAAATGGGTAGTATAGATGTCCCTAGCACAAGAATGTCCATGTAGCATGTGGACATGGTGGAGGGGTGGCCCGCGTAGAACAAGGGAGATGCACATCTCGGTGTCATTTCAAAATAGCAGAAATACATTTGGCCCTGGTTGGTGAGGTGTCCATGCCTATACATGCTCCTGACTACAAATAAGGTGCAGAAAAGTGCTCGTTTAATAGATGTAATGCTTCCAAGGGAGTAGCAAAATGCATTTACATCACCTCAGTTATTTCCTACCCAAAGAAACCTGAACATAAATATATACTCCAAAAATATTACTGGACTGCCACTGCATGTCCAAGTATCTGAAATGGCAGGTTGGGACATGCTAGTCTCATGGCATAGTCTCCCCTCTCTTGAAATACTCTTGACAGAATGTCTAAGTACCTGTTTCTAAGGCCGTGCAATTCATGGACATCTACATTTGTGAAATGGCCTACACCCATGCACATACCCAGCCTTGCTACCTGCACAGGGCCCACCTCCATAACTGGTTACAGAGATTCATTTTTCAGGATGGAGATGGACTGATTTCAGATGATACTTATGTATAGAGGGACTCGAAGTGGGGTACCAGGACCTTCTGAATGGGTTAATATGGAGAATGGCTCGGAATTTGCTGACAACCTGAAGCTTGATCTATAGCAGTTAGGCAGTGTATGAGTACAGAATGCCAGGTGGTATTTGCAGATGAAATTGTTTTGTGAAAGAGATTTCTTATGGAGACAGGATGTTTTTGTTTGTCTGATGAACAATGTCTGTGCCTAGTTTGACTTAAAACATGTAGAGACTGATTCACCATGGGCACGTCCGGGACATCTGGATGGCCCCGACCAAGACAGGGCCATTTGGACCCGATTCTGTACCGCGGGAGCAAGACGCTCCCGCAGGTGTAGCATTGGGCCCAGAGACGGCCCAGCATACCCATGCTGCAACACAGGGATGTCCTCCCCATGGGCCGATCCTCCCTGCTGTGCACCTACCAACACTGCTTCCCAACCAGGGGACCCTCCTTTGGCCTCTATTTGTGCAGAGGGAGGGCTTCCTGGCTTTGGATGGGGTTGCCGTCCAGGATCAGGGAGGTGCCCCACGTGTATTCTATCTCAAAGGTGGAATAAAAAGAGCATCCCACCAGAAATTCCTGAACATACAGGGCCATCAATAGAATCAACCCTGTACATCTGGGGGTCAGTCCTGCCATTCTCCGACCACTCTGCCTCCATTATGTCTCCATCCCCTGCAGCACAAACAGCAGCTCTGTGCGTGCAGCAGGGGACGGAGGCAGAATACCAGCAAGGTGAATAACAGAAAAGCATATCCAGATGGGACTTGCTGCCCCGCTCTCTGCCTTATAGAATTGGGGCCGTAATGTCTAGCTTAATGTGTAAGGCAGAAGCATGATGTAGAGCAGGCATGTCCAACAGGTAGATCGCGATCGGGAGGTGTCAGAGGTAGATCACCAGCCCCACTTGGCTCCATCTCTCCAGCAGCTCGCCCCGTTGCTAGGAGAGAGCTCGTGCCGGCAGGTTGTCTGCCAAGGGCTTGCCGCCTCAGCTGATGCTTTGCCTGTCTTTTTTCCCTGCCTGCGGGAATCTTACCTGTGGGTGTATTGGGGACGCTTGTTGTTTTCATGCCAATAGTTTGTGGGTACCCCAGTGGGCCGCCGCCCGCGCCCCGCGACGAAACACCAAAGGCCCGGCATCATACCTGGTCTCCTGCCTCTCAGAATCACCCATTCCTGCCCCCGCCCCAACACCCCTTAGAAGTGTGTTATATACCGGGCGATATCCTTTTTGCCCGGGCTTTACCTGAATACACTTACCATATTAGTTGTGTCGTGTGCTGGTCATTGGTCGCTTTATAGTTCGCTTTCATTAAACGTTTTCGGGCAGACACAACAAAGTGTCAAGAATTTTGTGATTTTGGCGGGCTTTTCCAATTTTGTTCTAACTTGCCTATGCCTTGCCTTTGAATTGGATCAAACCACTGTGACTTTTGCTTGCCTCTGCAATTTTATTTTGCCTAGCCTTTGCGTTGATTCTACACTGCAATTTTATTTCACCTTGCCTTTGCGTTGATTCTACACTGTGCAGAATTTATTAAATCGCATGTGGTGGTATTTGAACTTGTTTGGCAGTATTTGATTTTATCTGGTTTGCTGGACAGGTGTCTGAGTTCTTTTGATGATTGTTTGGTGGTATTATTGGTGCCAGTATGATGAATTCTTATTTTTACTTTTAGAACTGCATGTGTGGTTTTGGCATCTCCAGTCCTTGTATTGCACATCATCCAGAGGTCTTCAGTTCCTGTTGATCTTTAATACTTTGGGACAGTGACAGTTTTGGACCAGATTCAGCCAGTGTTTATATTAACTTAGCAGATTTGGCCTTCATACATGCAGCCACCCCAGGATAACGAAGATGAGTGTTCCAAAGAAGAGCAAAACCTACCACTTTCATGATGAATGGGAAATGGACTACTTCATCATCATGGTGAAAGACAAGTGTTGTTGTCTAATTTGTAATGCCCCAGTATCCTTGCCCAAAAAGGGTAATCTGGAACATCATTATAAGGCTCTGCATAGCAATAAATTTGATGCTGATTTTCCACCCAAAAGTAAAATTCGTAAACTGAAGCTCAAAGAACTTAAATCGAAATTGGCTATTCAGCAACAGTTGATGGCGAAGCCAAGGTCACATTCGGTCAATGCAACCATAGCATCCTTCAAGGTCAACAACCTGATTGCAAAGGAATGCAAACCTTTCACTGAAGGGGAATTTGTAAAAGATTGTTTTCTTGAAGCAGCTGACAATCTTTTTGAAGGATTTAAAAATAAGAAAGAGATCATAGCTGCTATTCAAGATGTACAATTGTCAAGAAACACCGTTGTGCGGCAAATAGAAAAGATGTGTGGAGACACAACTGAACAATTGTTGGAGGATGTTGTTTCAAATTGTGTTGCTTTCGCACTCCAACTGGATGAATCTACAGACATAAGAGACATAGCCCAGTTACTAGTCTATATCCGGATGGTTTTTGAAGAGTTCAGTGTTAAAGAAGAACTACTTGGAATGATTTCTTTAAAAGGGAGAGCTACCGGTCAGGAAATATTCAGTTCTTTCCATTCTTTTGTGACAAAGTGTAAACTTCCATTGCATAGACTTGTTTCCATCACTATTGATGGAGCAAGAGCAATGACAGGTGAGGTTAAGGGTTTCATAGCCCTCTGTAGACAACATTATGACTTCCCAGATTTCCTTTCTTACCACTGCATCATTCACCAGCAAGTTTTGGCAAGCAAGAGACTCAATACAAAGACTGTCATGGACGTCACTTTCAAAATTGTAAATTCAGTTCATGGAAGATCACTTCAAAGACGGCTTTTCAATCTTACTCTTGATGAAGGGGCAGCGGAAATCATTTTGCACACAGATGTAAAGTGGCTAAGTAGGCACAAATTTCTGCAAAGATTTTGTGATTTGCTGAATGAAATAAGAAGTTTTTTGAAGGAGAGAGCTAATGATGACTGACCTTGCAAACAACACTTTTGATCATTTTCCAAATACGCAGGACCATCTTGGACAATATCCAAATTTTGTTTTTCAGAACGAGAAGAATGTGACAGAAATCTGTTCTGTTATCCAGGAATTCGAAAATAGATTCTGTGACTTCCAAAAAATTGGAACAGTTGTGGAGTACTTGTCATACCCATTCAAAGTAGATGTGGACATTAAAGAAACTGCAGCTGCTATCAGTAAAAATTACTCATTGAACAAGCCATCTCTTGAAAATGAAATATTAACCCTTAAAATGACATTTTTCTCAAGATCTGTGCTGAGCAAGAATCGTTTTGGAAGATAGTGCCTAGAGACAAATTTCCCAACTTGAGAAGATGCAGTGAAGCTGTACACTCCTGTTTCGGTTCAACTTATTTGTGTAAATCTGCGTTTTCCCATCTGAAAATGACAGGGTACACAACATTCCAACATGACAGATGAACATCTCCAGGATTCCCTGAGACTGGCCCTCACACAATATTCACCCAACTTCAAGAAGATGGTGGATGAAATGCAGGCTCAGACGTCTCACTAATGAACAAGAACGAAATATTAAAGATTGTGCAAGATCAGCCTGGATCAATACTTGACCTAAATTTAACACAAATTACTCAATAAAAGTTAAAGAAAGTTATTAAAAAAGTTAAAGTTATTACTCAATAAAACTTCCAGAAAAAATGTACTTTCCATTTCCCCTTGCAGTTCTTACTGGATCTTCGTCTCTCTGTTTTGTTTTTGATTAATTTGCTTAACAGCTGATCACATCCAAGTAAATGACAGAAGGTTCATTAAAAATGGGGGGGGGGGATCCTCCAACTTTATTGGGTTAAAATTTAATTTGAAACTAATTTGAAGCTTAATTGTCATGGTGGTGGATCACCGGCACTTTTGGCTGGAAAAAGTAGATCACGACCTGTTCGAAGTTGGACATGCCTGATGTAGAGCAATGAAATGGAATTGTAAAATGTAGCAGTTTTTTTCCTAATAAAAGAAGGTACCGCGGCCTATCTTGAGAGGGATCACAGGAGACTGCTCAAGTTTGCAGGCCTGTGAGTCTCTCCCTTAAAGCCTTAAGTAGTACTGTTATTGATATAATTCTCTGTGTATGTGTGTTTTCATTTTATTCCTTATTTGAATTTAGAGAATTAGAGCCAAAAAGCCAAGGCTGGATTTTGCTAATTGGTACGTTCAGTCAGATGTAGCTCACCCAAAACAGTTTGTGCCATGCCAGATGGATTTCCTTTTCTTTGCTCCTTGTGGTCCTGGGCAAGCCACTTAACCCTCCATAGCCCATGTTCCCTGTAAAATAGTTATCTCCAAGTTATAATGCCCTGTTCAATGTAAACCACACTGATGCAGAATAGCACAGTATGTAAGAGAATGTAAATAAATAAAATAGAGCCAAAATGCCAAGGTTGGATTTTGCTACTTGGTGAGCTGGGTCAGGAGTAGCTCACCCAAAATAACTTATGCATGCCTCCCTTCACTGCTGCCACCCCCCCCCCCCCCATGATTTTTGGATGTTCTGCTTTGGACATTCCAGATTCTTACTAGACATTCTTTCTAAAATGTGACTTCCATTTTGACTGTAAGTCTAGATAAGGTTACATTTATCCTTTTATTTTCCAGAGGGGATGGTGTATTCTAGGAGCAATGCCTAAATGTGTGATGATGTAATGATATTCAGCTGTTGTCTGAATAAATTCCTCAATGTTAGTGGAATGCAGAAATGGCAGTACAAAGTTTATATGGATAATTTTATACAGATAACTTTACACAGATAAGTTCTAAGCTTCTCTGTATAAGTTTAGGATCACAGATTCAACTGTCTAACTATATGTATAATGTATTTATTTATTTATTTATTTATTTATATTTATATTTATTCATTTTACAAAACAAAACAAGCATACACTTTACACTTGATAAGAAAAGGGAACTGCTCCAAAACATAAATATAGAAAATGATCAGGAAATACAGACCTAAGTCAATAAAACAAAACAGTTCCCACTACAGTTCACTATTAAGGAAGAAGGACCAAGAAACATAAGGAACCAATATCCCAGGAATTCATAGACATACCATAGACCACATTATACCTCTGCAGTTGAATTTCCATTAGCCACAGGAGGTCTATGAGCACTCAAGAAAGCCCACAACTGTGAAGGATCATAAAAAATGTAGGAATTAGACTGTACCTTTATAACACATTTACAAGGAAATTTTGAAAAGAATTGACCTCCCAATTGCAGGACACCGGGCACCAGGAGAAAGAATTCATGCCTCGTGCTCTGAGTGGCCGGGTATAAATTAGGAAATACACAAACCCCAAAAACCCCTTAAATAATACAGATCTTCTACAGAAAAACATTTTTAGAAAACTATCACAGTCACTTGACAGCATAAATGTAACCACAAGAGTAGCTGGAGTGCACATCTCTGACCCCGACATTTCAGGAATTTCAGAGACATTCAAGTATCAACCTGTTGAACTCAAGGGATATTCCCAGATCCTAGATCTAGATCAGTTGGAACCCTAGAACAATTTATTAATTGGAGGATGGGATTCCTCCACAGCCCTAAACATTTCGACCATATATTGTTTAAATAATTCCTTAGCACTAATAAGAGCAGACTTCAGAAAGTTTGTAAGTCTCAGATTTTGATACTGAGCAAAGTTCTCCAAGTGTTTTATTTAGCTTTAACACCAAGAAGGTCCTTGCATAGCTGTTCAGAAGTGTCTTCCACAAGACCAACTTTATCTCTTAGCTCTGCAGACAAAGACTGTAAAGTTTAAATACTTTCCACATGCTGTTGTGGCTGTAAAGTGTTTGCTGATACCTGCATTACCAAAACCTGGTCCTGGGGAAAAAGCTTTTCCCCAAGCTGTACTATAACAGTCCAAATGGCCTCTAATTAAAAAACTGCCAGACAACTCAGAGAGAAATCCAAAGCTCCCTCTATCCCTGGTCTGGAACTTGAGGCTTGCAGGGGTATTCCTGCAGCTAGGACTTACCCAGCTGGGGTCACACTCTCTCTCTGCGGGTCGACTCACTGGCATGATGATCTGGATTGGGAGAAACTCTCCCTCCCTGCTGCTTCTGAGTCACCCCTCCAACAACTGCCGGTTCAGCGACATGGGTAATAACCTGACCTGACCTGCAGAGGAGCTTCGATCCAGGACGACCATCTTTGAGGTTTGCCACTTCACCAGTGACATGATATCTTTTCCCAGGCTGTTCAACAGACTCTCAGCCCTTGACTGTGTGATCAATGGGAGTCTGAATCACCGGTAATCTAGTGGGCTGCTGCGGTGAGTGAGAAAGGAAATCATCCAAAGTCGATTGAACAGGTAATGCAGGGGGAGCTGCCTGGGGAACAGAGGGATTTTTCCCTCCTTTGGCTTTCCTCTTGCCCATTCTGCAGGAAAATGCTATGCTGGCAAACACATGGTTAACGCTATATGTATAATTTAACTGAATATCGGCATAAAGACATCTTTATAACTTATGCGATCTGGGTGTTACAAAGCTCTTGTCGAAAGTCCTGCAATTGAGATGCTTGATGAGAGGCTAGGATGTCAGTGTCATGAAATCATCCATTGCCACTGCTATGATATCAGATGCCCTAGGTAAACCTCATTCCTAGTTGCCCCTACTCTAGGCCCCCCCACTCCCATTGCCTCTGTTGTTGCTGCCCTCCAGGGCATGCAGCTGCAGTGGTACTTTTAAAATGGCACCATAGCACCAGAGTTACCTACTGTGGTGCTATTGGTGCTTCCGCCCCCTCTGATATCACTTCCTGTTTTCATGGACGCATAAGCGGCAGCAGCAGAAGGAAGTGGAAACAAAAGAGGGCAGAAGCACAAACAGCACTGCAAAGCTTGAGGTGAAGATAACTCCAGCACTGTGGTGCCATTTTAAAAATATTACCACCACTGCATATCCCGGAGAGGGGCAGTTGTGGCGGCAATGGGCATTTTTGGACCTTTGGTGCTCTAGGAAACCATCTAGTTCACTTAATGGTAACACTGACCCTGAGGTCAGCTGCAATAATTTTCCATGGGAGCATGTAACTCATGGGAGGAGCTGGGAGGTTACTTTTTGGATTTTGTATACCCACGATTTTGGAGGAAAGTATTGTTTTATTGAACTCTATAAGTAAAATGCCTGGTCTGCCTTGTCCAGGTACACCTGGAAGAAAAAACACCTCTATTCCAACAAGGAAAAGTAATTTTAAGGTGGCTATTTCTGTGAGCTGTCCTGGACTCTGACATGGCTGTAACACCCCAGTTCAGCATTACTGCAGGTACAGTGGAGAGGCAGCCTTGTGGGATGGTTCACCTTTCCTACCAATTAGTCTTGGAATGCTGGAAAAGGATGCATGGAACTGGAGTCAAAGGTCAAATGGCAGAAGGGGTCTGCAAGGAATCCCCTGATATCTGAGGAGGGAGTAAGAGTAAATATGAAGCGTTCCCCAGGAAATATTCCTGTTGCCCTAAGGGGAGAGGATCCATTCACAGCTAACACAGTAGAAGGGTTTTGGGACACAGCCTTCAAGCTCAGGAGGAGAGCAAGCAACTGGCATGAGAGAGCCAAGAATTGTAGATAAAGGAAAGTGACTGTGGTTGCAGAAAAAAAATTGTAACCACTGCAAGAATTACATTTTCACAGTTGTAAAGCATCTTGAGTCAGGACTGACTCGAAGGCACACATTGCATTGCATTGCATAGCATCTTGACCGATGTACTGTTAAATCCAGATGACCTCATTTGATTAATTTGAGTTAACATTTACTTACTGAATAAGCAGACTTACTCATTTCTAAGTACTTGGCCAGGCAGAGACCAACTACAAATGGAGACCAGGTTACAGAACAGGTGGAAAGGCCGTAGAGATATTTCTCCCCCAATCCCTCGGGGTCCATCATCTTATTGTTTATGCAACCCTTGGAATTGCCTGAGTTTCTATGCATTTGGCATCCATCTGAATATTCTAGATTTTAAAACACTAGTGTTTGAAGATGGGATATGGACCAGATATAGGATCTGGATGGAGTAGCTTAGTATAAGCAGTACTGACTCAAGGCAGGAGTCTTCTCTATTTTGTTCCTTCTTCTTTCAGCTAACTCATATGCTTTATCACAGCCCATTTTAGGTTTGAGTACCTAAAATTCAGTTGCTTTAAACCTCATTATGGTCTTTAGGGCCAGGAAAGAAGCAATTCTTTTCAGTTTACCAGTGTGAGGCTCACCAGGGCTTGAATGCATAATCCATGGAAGAAAAGACTAAAGTTGACTGCTGAAGCCACAGAGTCAAACTAGAAGTCAGTACAAAGTTATGCTCTGCGAAGCAGGAGGGAGGGACACCCCCTTGGAAGAGCCAATTAGGCAAACATTTCATCTCAAATTAATGACGTGGAGCCCAATTCCAGAACATGCACATCAAGCCCACAAGCATAACCAAATCGAAAACAGGCCCGATTTAAACGTGATTCCGCAGCAGTGAGGATAGACACAGCCGCGGTTCTGGAATCGAGGACATAGACATTTTCAGCGTGGCACAAACAAAGCACTATGGAGTGCAAGAGACCATATGCATCATTGACCATATGCAACAAATGACTGTGTCCCTGCGCTCACTGTATTCTGAAAAAATGGACATTTTCAATCCTGCCCCTCTCTGCTAAATACCCAGGAATGGCTACGCCTCCTCTGTAAAATGTGCATCTCCTAAGCTGCTGTGCTCATTGACAGTGTTGTGCTGACACACACTACACCTGAAAGCTGTTGATACATAAATATTAATGCAAAATAGACTAAATATACTAGTCTGGTAGCACTCAAAGCTGAATGATGTAGCCACCATAATTGGGAGCACACACACCATTCTAATGTCATCCGGTTATAGCATTTAAAGTGATACAGTCCTCTGAAATCAAAAGGTCCACCACTCAGACAAGTGTATCAATTGAAGACTGACCAATTGATCTCCTTGTTTAAGTTACAAGGAGTAACAGAGTTCAATTTGTGACTCCAACAGTGTTCATATTGCAAAAACAGGCTATCTAGATCACCACTCCAGTGATATAGAGTAATTAATTGCAGAGCACTGAAATGATAGTCCTCAAACATCTGAGAGCACAAGCACATGACAGCACAAACACATGATAGCACCAAAGGAGCCGTCACATCGCTGTTTTTAATGTGGCTTTGGTGTTCCATGATTTTAATATTCAGCTTTCATTTAGTTTTACTTACATAAACCAATGGGTATGACACCAAATAACATAAACAACTCCACTAGATTGACAAGAGGTGGAGGCCTGAAGCTTAACCATATGTGATAGATATAGGCAAGAGACACTAAAAGACTGTGGGCATACTGAACACATGCCACATGGGTAATGCCCCCCTCTCTTCCTCTGGATTAGGTTGCTGAACTTCCCTTTGAAAATCTTAATGCACTATCAAGTCAGGAAGAGCCCAATATTCCAAATGTTAGGTGGCAGATAGGCAGTAAAACTGACCCAAAACCATGCAAAAGGGCCAAACATGGGTATTTCAGATTTTGAGCAACATGCACATGCATGGATATTGACCCTGTACACCTTGGCATAACCATATACCTGCAGGGGGTGTAATGCAGCGGAGAATAGGCGAGGCCTCCACATACATGTGGAACACCACTATTCAGTGATAGCATGCGGGTGAAAAATGTGCAATTCTCAGGTTTTATCTGGTTTTGTTACAGTAGCTATGAAACTCTGTACTCTTCACTATGCGGGCATGTGCCAGCCAACACCACAGTAAAACCGGGTAAGAGATTTTGAATGCCAGCAGATGTGGCGGCTACCCAGACAACAGCTGAGGTGGAGAAGCTACAGATGAGCAAAGCAACAGCTTCAGCAACAGCCACAGAAGCCAGGGGTGGGCTGGGCAGGGAGGAGATGTTACCAGATGCCCTGGGTGTACTGACTAAGGGTCCTGTATCTGCAGCTGACTGACAAGGAGGTGTTTCAGCAGAACCATCACTGACCTCTGTGCCATGTTCAGGCATGACATGGAGCCCTCAACTGCTAGAAGCAACACAGTGCCTATGGCTTTCAAAGCGACCATTGCCTTGACTTCCAGCATGTGGTGGGGGCAACCACAGGTATTACTCAGTCTGCAGCCTCACACTGTATAGAGGCCTTTTCAATAGCTCTCCTCAGACAGTTCAATGATTATGTCTGTTTCCCTGACACTCCAGAGAACAGACAACAAACCATGCAGGCCCTCTACACAAATGCATCCTTCCCATCAGTCCTAGGTGTCATTGACTGCACTCATATAGCCCTGAGGCCATCCAACCGGGATGAGAAGGCCTACCACAACAGGCATCAATACTACTCAATGAACATGCAAGTTGTGGTCAATACCTACATCCTCATCACAGACCTTTGTGTATGCTTCCCTGGATCCTGCCATGATGCCTTTTTGGTATTGCAGTCTGGCCTAGGCCTGGCTGCTGCCTCTGGACAACTTGGTGATAACTGGCTACTAGGTGAGTGATGCATAACTGAAACCCCTGTGTAAAACCTTGTTTGCATGCTGGTACTGTTTGTGGTGGTGGAGTTGCAAGGGCTGATGGCAATCCCTGTTGGGGGCATGGAGAAGTGTCACATGTGTGTGGGAATGCCACAAGATAGGGAGGGGAAGCAATGGAAATGCTAGGACTGAGGCAAGTCTCAGAGTGAGTGGAAGATAGTGATGCCCTAGGTATGACAACTACAGCAGCTGACTCCTGCTAGTGAACATGTAGTAGCAAGTGGTGACAACATACCTCTTGGAGGCCCAACAGAGGGGAGTAGTAAAGTATAGAGTACCATTTGGCCACAGACTTTGCAGGGTGTGGTTGGTGCTACTGACTATGTAGAGGGGGGTAAGCACATAGCTGCAGGTGGTGAACTGGACTGGGCAGCAACACCAGACAGTCACTCAGGGATGCAGGGGTGGCAAAGCATGGTAGTGTAAAATGTCATACATGTATTTGATGTCCTGTAGTTGTGACAATGGCTGATGCAGAGACCACAATCCCCGACATATATCACAACACTCATGTGTGGCCCCACTCTATGACCCCACATGGGACAGGGGATATCTGCTGAGGACATGGCTCATGATTCTGTTGCATAACCCATAGACAGTGCAGGAGGAAAACTACAATAGATCACTGGCAGGTACAAGGGCAGTGGTGGAGCATACATTTGGCCTCCGGAAGAGCAGATTCAAGAGTCTGGACAGTGGTGGTAGAGAACTGCTCTTTAGCCCTCAGTGGGTATACCGTATAATTTTAACATCTTTGTTAGTGATATTGCAGAAGGACTGTATGGTAAGGTTTGCCTCTTTGAGGATGATACCAAAATCTGCAATAGAGTAGACACCCAGAAAGGTGTGGATAACATGAGGAGGGATCTAGCTAAGCTTGAAGAATGGTCTAGAATTTGACAGCTGAGATTTAGGGGTATGTTTACTAAACAACGCTAACATTGTAGCGGCACAGTTAGTGTGCAATAAAGTAATGTTATCACGCGATATGTAATGTTAGTGTGTGATAAAGTAACATTATCGTGCGATAGCGTGCGGTTTCACGCGAACACATCTCCTGCGGCGTTAAGGCACACAGAAGGTTTAAGATTTAAGGTTTAAGGTTTAATCATTTGATAAAAACCGCCTTTCTATATCAATCAAGGTGGTGTACAATAATAAAATACATAAAATTTTGGCCAAAGCCGGTAAAAGAAAGGAAATGTACAAAATTATAAAGGACAGAAGATAAGAGTATAATAGAGTATAATAGAGAAAGGACAAGATACAAGAGGCAAATAAAAATATACAAAAGGGTGAACTCATACAAAAGGAGAAGGGACGTTAAATGCTAGGGAGAACAGGTGGGTTTTGAGGTTTTGTTTAAAAGCAGTATATTGTGATTCCAGACGGAGAGAGGAGGGGAGAGAATTCCAATGAGCAGGGCCAGCGAAATAAAATGCAGAAAGACGGGTGAGCTGCAGACGGGCACGGGAAGGGGAAGGAAGGGCAAGATGGTTAAGGTGGAAAGAGCGGGGTGTATGTCGAGGGGAATGAAAGGAAAGGAGATCAATCAGATACAGCGGAGAGCTGGTGTGATAGACTTTGTGTAACAGGGTCAATAGCTTAAATTGAAAACGAAACGAAACTGGCAACCAATGAAGACGGAAGAGTAAAGGAGTGATATGATCCCGAAGAGTGGAGTGTGTGACAAGACGCGCAGCAGTATTCTGTATTCTTTGGAGCCTAACTACCTGATTTTTGGGAAGACCAAGAAACAGTGAGTTGGAGAAATCTACCAGTGACATGACTAAAGATAACACCAGTGTGGTCAGAGCAGAGGAAGAGAGAAAGGGGCGGATTGAACGAATTTGATGGAAAAAAAAGAAGGAAGTTTTGGTAATGTGAGAGATATGGGAACGAAAAGAGGTGGAGTAAGGCTCCCCAGAGGGCAGAGAGAAGGGGTCAATGGGCGTAGAGTGGGCGGGTAGATGCTCCATGCACACTAACTCTGTGAAATGAAGGTCTGAAAATTAGCGCCAGTGAAAACCTCACACTAGAGGTACATTTGCAGGAGAGATAAACCGGTTCAGTCAGCAATGTAGAGCAAAGGCAGAGAAACCATGAAAAGTTATAGTAGTGATACATGTGCAGCAACAGCATAGTGCCCAAGTACGAAAGGGCACTTCCAGTGAGGCTGCAAATGGGGTACAAGGGGCTGCAGGCAGGACATGCAGTGGGGCAGCTGGGGCACAGGGTGGACTAGGTAGATGCCTAGGTGGCACATAGGAATGCAGAAACTGCAAATCAGCAAGCCAGCAACTGACTATGGGCAAACATGCCCATGAGTGTGTGCCCCACAGTGTCCCAGGGGACAGTACCCAGTAGGAACCCCAAAGGGCACATTACATTGACAGGTGGTGCCAGAGGGGAGAAGCACAGATGTCTATGTAGACACCTCTACCCCAGATTCCACACCATAGGCAGCCGCCTACAGGCACACTGGATGGCCTGGGAATGTGCACCACCAGCACCACCAGCATAAGGGCATGTCAAAATGGTGGGGGAGGGGTACTGGTGGTGGAGGGGGCAGTGGTAGCTGCCCACAGCATACCAAGGCCAAGCCATGTATAGGTGGGCGGCATGCAGTGCAATAGACAAGGGCTGTCTGAAGAACAGCAATGGTATCCCCAGGGAATACCCTGCCTCTGTGGCAACAGTTTGGTGCAGTACACCCAGCCAGTGTGTTCAGGGGCAGAAGGTCACAGGTCCAAGTCCCAGCTGTGGTCCCTGCAGACAATATCCCTATATTTTACTCTACAGCGTACATACACCATAAACCTGTGCAGTCCCTAGAGCATTGGCCAACAGGAGCACAAACACCTATACCCACAGGCTTCACTATCCAAAGTCTCCTGGAGAGTCCGGCCATTGGGCTCTGTGTGGAGCAGCAGCTACCAAAACTAGCACCTGCATACCTTAGCAATGCCTGCACTGTGCCCAGGACTGGTGTGGCGGACAGGGCTGCCAACCACCTCTATCTTTGCACAATGCTGAAATAGGTGTGGGAGTGTGTGTATGTCTATCCAGTGTTATGTAGCTGCCTACACCATACTGAGCCCCCAATGCTTGCACTGTTTCCAGTGTTAGCCTGCCAATGTGCATAATGAGGAGCAAGATATTGTGGGTATGGCCTGGACACGGCGGTCTGGGCAGGATGCATCTGCACAGAGCATAGGGCAATGGCTGGGACATTGTAGTGCCTGACCACCACCTGCATGGACAGGGTGGCCACAGCATGTCATGCTGGGAGGTCACTCTCACCCTGACTGTGTTGTGACCATGGCATGGCTAGGTTCCCACATAGTGCTATACAGGGTTTTGCTCAAGTGATATCTATGAGTCTTTTTTTCTTGGGTCTAATTGCTGATATACTTGTTTGGTGTGTGTGTGTGTACATCCTACTTTTGGGGGCACACAGTTCCTCCAGAAACATGCACTGTGTACTATCTAGCAGGTTGTCTGCAGTTAATGTGTATATGGCTGGAACACCTTGCAGGATGCAGCATGACTGTGCTCTCTGCTGGTGAATGTCAGATTGTGGGTGTGGGTGTGGGTGTGGGTGTGGGTGTGGGTGTGGGTGTGGGTGTGGGTGTGGGCGGGACAGTGGAGCTTTGCCAGGTCTAATGCCTGTCTGCCAGTGGCCTATGTGATAGGTACAGTTCAGCATCGCCTGTCATGGATGGTGTTCATTTGCCAACTGGACTGGGGTTGCTGGTCCCACAGCTCCTCCTCATGTCCCTCTATTGCAAAGATGTAGAGTGTGGGTCTGTTGGGGCAGCTCCTGTCCACCACCTTGACTCAGAGAGCATGACACATGGTGCTACATAATCCACAAGTGGGTCCAGACACACCCCTGCTCTTGTGACATGTGACCATGGCAACTACACTAGATATGCACTATTCTGGGTGCAATATGGTCCACAAGGGCTAGATGTGACTGGGGAATGCAGACAGACACAGGCTTATCCTAGATGTGTCTGCAAAGGCAACTGCCACATGCCAGCACTAACGGGGATCTACAGCAAAGGCTATCTCAACCAACCCAGACCTGGTGCTGGGTGACCCACCTCACCCTCAGGGTGAGCACAGGACCCGCACAATGTTACGGTTTGTAGCTACTCTCTGCCAGTCGCACACATGGTCTGTTCCCCCTACCAGGCTGAGGTGCTGTGGAGACGCATACTCCATCCTGTGATCAGATGTAGACTGCTGTTCTGCATATGCAGTGTGTCATGGGTACTGGGTGCATCATGGGTACTGCCGAGGCAGGGGTCATGTGTTTGATCCTGCATTGGTGTTATTTAATGATGCATTTCCTTTTACATCCTGTAACACTCAGTCACATCTCTACAATCTGTGTTGCCAGCCATAACCATCCTCACCTCAGTGCCGTAACCTATAGGGCACATTATACAGTGCCCTGTCAGCCAGAGCATTGTATAAGGCACCCTATAGGGCACATTATAATGTGCCTTGTCTGCCAAGGTGCTGTATAAGGCGCCCCATAAGGTGCCTTGGCGCACAGGGCACTTTATATTGTGCCCTATGGGGTGCCCTATAGGGCACCTTGTGAGGCACCGTAGGTTACGGCACTGAGGTGAAAGTGTTTTTGCTGGCAGCACAGATTGTTGAGATGTGTCTGTTATAAATACCATGAAAAGAAATTGCTTTGGACAGCCTTATTGGTTGAGCCCACTGAGGGATTGAACTCATAACTGCTACCTTAGCCGTCATTGCATTAACCAGTGTGCTACACCTCTTTAGCTACTTTTTGCAATGCTGCTATGTACTTATGGTTACCGCGCGCTAGCAAGCCACAGCGCGCACACTTTCGCATGACGATGGCAAGGCGCTCTCTAACACGCGATACCCAGCCATTGTTGCCTTGCTGGCGGAACGCCCACTACCTTATATGGCATTCTTCACATTAACGCTGCAACTAGCACCGGTAACATTAAGACGGTTTAGTAAACATACCCCTTAATGTCAAAAAATGCAAGGTCATGCATTTGGGCTGCAGCAATCCAAGGGAGCAATAAAGTGTAGGAGGAGAAGTACTTCTGTCCACAAAAGAAGAGCGGGATCTAGGCGTGATTGTGTCTGATAATTTTAAAGTAGCTAATCAGATAGAAAAGATGACAGTGAAAGCTAGAAGGGTGTTTGGGTGCATAGAGAGAGGAATGGCCAGCAGAAGGAAAGAGGTGATAGTGCCTCTGTATAAGTCTTTGGTGCGATCTCATTTGGAGTATTGTGTAGAATTCTGGAGACTGTACCTTCAAAAGGATATAAACAGGTTGGAGTCGATAAAGAGGCTAGTTACTAAAATGATTAGTGGTCTTCATTAAAAAGCATTTGAAGACAGACTTAAGGATTTTAATATGTATACTTTAGAGCAGGGGTCTCAAACTCCAGTCCTGGAGGACCACAAACCAGTCAGATTTTCAGGGTATCTCTAATGAATATGCATGAGATATATTTGCATACAATGGCCCCGTGCATGCAAATATATCTCATGCATATTCATTAGGGATGCCCTGAAAACCTGACTGGTTTGCGGCCCTCCAGGACTGGAGTTTGAGACCCCTGCTTTAGAGGAAAGTCAGGATAGAGGTGATATGATTGAGATGTTTAAATACCTCCATAGCTTAAATGCACAGTAGGAGGGCCTCTTTCAATTGAAAGCAAGCTCTGCTACGAGGAGACATAGGATGAGGGTGAAAGAGGATAGACTCAGGAATAATATGCGGAAATATTTCTTTACGGAAAGAGTGGTAGATGCGTGGAATAGTCTCCCAGTGGACGTGGTAGAGATGAGGACAGTATTTGAATTCCAAAAAGCAAGGAAAAAATATAGAGGATCTCTAAAGTGAAAAGGGGACTGTTGTAGTGGTTGATATGGAAGGGCAGACTACATAGGCCATATGGTCTTTTTCTGCCATCACATTTCTATTTTTCTATAATTACAGTATGCTGCATCCTCTATAACAGGGGTGGGCAATTTCGGTCCTGGAGGGCCGCAGACCAGTCAGGTTTTCATGATGTCCCTAATGAATATGCATGAGATCTATTTGCATCCACTGCCTTCCATTGTATGGAAGTAGGTCAATGAATATTCATTAGGGACATCATGAAAACCTGACTCATTTGCGGCCCTCCAGGACCAGAATTGCCCACCCCTGCTCTATAACATTGCCATCCAGCGGGGGATAGACCTGCCCCAGGAGGAGATGCATGTGGAAGCAGAATGCTGGCGTGAGGGGCCAGAGGCAGAGTACCAAATGAGACAGCCAGCATGTGACAGCAATGGCACAAGCAGCATGGAATAGACTGATCCAAGAGAATTTCTACTGTGAATAGATGCATTTATTCCCTGAGCCAACCTTTCCCCCACACCTATATCAATGTTCCCTCTTCCGATCTGCATCTTCATCCATTCCCCCCTACCCTCTTCGCAACCTGTGCACTATGCCTCAATGGTGAAGGACCTTGAGTGTCAGCAGAAGGTCTTGGCAGGGGTGCTTCTGTGGGAGGGCAGTTAGAGAAAGGTTAGGGGTTAGACAGGTATTTTATTTATTTATTTTACATTTTTATACTGCAATTTCCTAAAGATCAATTGTGGTTTACAGGGAACAACAATGAATTGTACAACGTATACAAATTCGGTTTACATGGAAGAATATAAATATGTACAGTTTGGAACATTATCAACTATGTGTAATTGTAACAATAAAACAAGGTGTTTTAACTATATACAGTGTTAGTTTATCTTGTGTTATTGCTGTGGTCAATCTGAGGGTGGAACTAACTAAATTGGTGGGGTAGTCCTGTGTGAAGTTAGGATTTTATGTAATAGAGCCAAAGTGTTGTATGAAAAGTTAGGTTTTAATTTTTTTTCGGAAGGTGGATAGATCTTTTGTGGCTCTAAGGCTATCTGAGAGTTTGTTCCACAGAGTGGGAGCGCAGTGGGTAAATGCTCTGTTGTCTGTGATTTTTTTGGACTTTCTGAAGACTGGTGCTGTTGTAAGTTTGTTTTGATTACAGTCTTGTTGGTTGCAAGAGGTCTTTTCACTAGTGATGAGAGAGGACATGTGGGATGGGGAAATGTCATTAGTAAGTTTAAAAGTGGTTAGGATTATTTTATACTGGGTGCGGTAATGTATAGGGAGCCAGTGTAAGTCCACTAGTATTGGGGTTATACGGTCCGTTGGATTGACATTTGCTACTATTCTGACAGCTATATGTTGTGCAGTTTGCAGAGGTCGTATTGTTTGCTTAGGCAATATGTGGAGTATGGAGTTTGTATAGTCAAAGTGTGGGGTTCTAATGCTTTAAGTACAGATTTAAAGTCATTCGGGTGAAGGAGTGGGTGCAGCTGCTTTAGTAGTCTCAGTTTATAGTATATTTTTCTTGTCGTGCGCTTAATGAATGAGTCCATGTTTAGCGTGCGATCAAGGATAACCCCAAGGTATTTTATCTCGTCTTTGATGATTATAGTTGTGTAGTGTATTTTAATGACGGGGGGTGGTGAAAAGTTTTGATTCTGTGTTATAAAAAGGGCCTCTGTTTTGTTGAGGTTGATTTTAAGATTGTGGGATGATAGCCAGTTGATTAGTTCTGTGAAGCAGTCAGAGATTTGTTGGATTGGGAGGTTATTAATTTTGGATAGGAGATATAACATTATATCATCCACATATATGTGGTATGATATATTGAATTTTTTAAATATAGTACACATGGGCTGGAGGTAAATGTTGAACAATAGTGCGGAGAGTGCTGAGCCCTGTGGGAGACCCGGTTCTTGGTTGTAGATATTGGAGGTAGTATCGCCTATTTTAACTTGTGGGTTCTGTCTAATAGGTATGATTTAAACCATTGGAATACTGTGCTGTTAATTCCTATGTGTAGTAGCCTAGATAGCATGATGTGATGGTTCACACTGTCAAAGGCTGCGGAAATGTCTAATAATAGGAGGAGATACACATTTTCATTGTTGTCGATGCATCTTAAAATACAGTCAAAGAGGACAATGAGGAGGGTTTCAGTGCCATGGTATGGTCTGAAGCCATATTGCTGTTCATCTAGGGAGGCATAAGAGTCTATGTGGTCCTGTAGTTGAATGAGAATAGCTTTTTAAATTAGTTTGGTTAGTAGTGGGAGTCTGGAATTTGGTCTGCAGGATGATGGGCTATTTTTGTCCATTGCATTGTTCTTCAGTACTGGACGTATTATTGCATGTTTAAGTAAAGGTGGCATGTACCCAGGTTTTTGGGATGTATTGATAATGGACAGTATTATTGGGGTGAGTTCAGTTTTCATAGCCTTGATCCAGCTTACTGGACAAGGGTCAAGGTGTGATGTTGTAGTGTTTACTTTTGTGATGATGTTCTCCAGGGTATCCTTAGTTGTAAGGGAGAACGTGGACCATTTATGATTTAATGTAATAGGTAGGGGTTCTGGGGTGTACTGGGTAAGCGTTTGTTGGGATATTTTGCTCTTATAGAAATTTGCCAGTGTTTGAGGGTCTACGTGGGAATCTGTGGATTCGTTGTTTGTGTTGTTGTTGGTTAATGATTTGATAATTTGGAAGAGTTCTCTAGGTCGGTTGATGGATTTTGATAGAATATTGGTGTAGTGTTCTTTTTTAAATTATTTATTGTGTCCCGGTAAAGTTTTAGAGTGGCCATGTATTGTGTTCGATGTGTGGGGGATTTGGTGTTATGCCATTTGCGCTCTGTTTTGTGTAGTTCTTTTTAAATTTGTTTTAGCTCAGATTTAAACCAAGTGTTGTTGTGTTTTTTTGAGTTGGGGGTGGGGATGTACTTGTGTGGTAGATACTTTGGATAGTGTGTTATACCATTTTATTATTGTTTCATCAAGGGAGGGGGATGGTGTGGATAGTTGTAGTGTGCTTTGACTTAAGAAAGAGTCTTTGTCAAATTTTTTAAATTTCTGTATTTGTATGGGGTTAATTTGTTGTGGGATAGGTGCTTGTTGGATAGGGATTTGAAAACCTATAAGGTGGTGGTCGGACCATGGGACTGGAGTTATTTCAAGGGAGTTGGGGTCATAGTTGCTGTGGATTGTGTTAGGTAAGAAGACTAAGGGGTATGTTTACTAAACGGTGTTAGTGTGATTCACGTTAGGATCCGCGTTAGAGGCAGAAACCCCAAATAAGGACATGGGCGTTATAAGGCGCCGCACAGCAACGATTGTTACAGGGCGTGTTACTGCGCGTTAAGCTTAAGAAGGCGTGCAGACACCCAAATACAGAAACAGAGCTGTAGCACAATGGTTACTACACATACTGCTGGTACAAGGGTCATGGGTTTGATTCCCCAGTGTGCCTAATGAATAAGGCTGACTGAGGCTTCATGTGTAACCCTTTGAAGGCCTACTAAAATATTTTAATCCACATTCTGCAGCCGGGTTAATGTTTGCATATTTCAGGAAAATTGTACCCGTCTTATTCAATATGTTCCAATAGTGACATTCCCTCTGCCATGGTCATGTATTATATACCATTTGATAGGAATATTTAGACAGAGGTTTGGATCCCGAAAGTTTTGGGCTTGGCCTGGAAAGGGTTAAGTATTGGGCTGTGAGGAAGTTTAGTTGTACTTTAATAGTGCTGCCAGCAAACACACCCTCACAGTGGCGTAACCTAAGGTGCCACATAAGGCACCCTAGAAGGCACTCCATAGGGCACATTATAAAGTGCACTGTCTGCCAAGGCATCCTATAATGTCCCCTATAGGACACCATATAAGGCACCGTATAAGGCGCTTTATAGGGCGCCTTATGAGGCACCCTAAGGTGACAGTGCTCTGAGGGTGTTTCTGCTGGCAGCACTAATATACAATAAAAATAGACAATGCCTAAGACAGCCCTATTGATGAACCCCACTGTGGGTTTTAGAACCCATGACCTCTGGCTCCAGGGGCAATGAAGTAACCAATGGGCTAGAGCTGCTAACAAACAGCTGGCTGGCTACAGGAGGACTGCATGGCACCACACCCACATTCTGCTGTGGTTACCAGGATAGGGTCAACCCATCCGTACCCAGGATGCACAGCACATGTAAATCAGTAGTCTACAGATGATCACAAGATGGGGTATGCACCCCACAGCACCTCAGTCTGGTAGGGGGTGCCGACGGTGTGTTAGTGGCACAGAGTAGCTACAGACCGTCACAGTGTGCGGGTCCTGTGCTCACCCTGAGGGAGAGGTATGGTGCCCAGCACCATTCTCACAGCACCTGGCTTTACTGAGATAGGCTATACTGCAGGTCCCCATCAGTGCCAATGTGTGATAGGTAGTCCTTGCAAACACCCCTAGGATATGCCTGTGTTCATCTGTATGTCACATCTAGCCCTTGTGGACTATGATGCACCCAGAAAAGTGCATACCCTGTGTGGGTGCCATGGTCACATGATGTAAGTGAAGGGGGGTGTTGGGACCCACAGGGAGATTACATACCACCACCCAACACACTTTCTGGGGCTCAGGGTGGGGGACAGGATCTCCCACCAACAGATCCACTTTCTACCCCCCTGCAATGGTGGCAGTAGAGGGGACCATCACCCCAGTCCTGCTAGGGATCAAACACCCTACAGGGGAGGCAATGCAGAGCTGTACACATTCATAAAGCAATAGCAGACAGAAGGCCTGGAAATGCACAGCTGCTGCCCCCCCCCCATCTGACATTCTCCAGCAGCAAGCCTCCAGCCGCTGCACCCTGCAAGGTGTTCCAGCAACACACATACTAGCTGCAAACAGTCTGCTAGCTAAGTCCATAATGCATGGTCCTGGAGAAGATGCGTGTACCCAAAACTGGGAGGTCAGCATACACACCAAGCAGATAAGTCAGTGATCAGGCCCCAAAAGAAAACCCACAAACATCACATGAGAGAAAGACTATACAGCACTATGGGGGAACCTAGCCATGCCGTGGTCACTGCTCAGTCAGGGTGAGAGTAACCTCCCAGCAGGACATGCTGTGGCCACTCTGTCCTTGCAGGTGGTGGCCGGCCACTACAATGTCCGAGCCATTGCCGTATGCTATGTACAGATGGACCCAGGCCAGGCCATCCTATCCTGGCTGTTCCCACAGTACCTTGCTCCTCATTATGCACATTGGCAGGCCACTACTGGCAACAGTGCCAGCAGTGTGGGTTGTGGAGGGTGTTTGCAGCCACCACACACTGGATAGACAGACACACACTCCCCACACCTATGTCAGCATTGTGCAGCTATAGAGGTGTTTGGCAGCCCTGGCCACCACACCAGTCCTGGGCAGAGTGCAGGCATGGCTATGGTAAGCAATACTGTTGGGGTCAATCCCCAGGGTGGTAAACACTGTCAGACACAAGACCTGTAGCACACTCCACAGACATCAGATAGGTTGCTATGCTGCAGCTCAATCAGCAAATTGTGCTTAACTTAGGAATTGCTATCTGCCAGTAATCATAGCAAACTTGTGATAGCTGTGTACCGTATTCTCAGGTTTAGGGTGACATTGCTAAGGTATGCAAGTGCTAGTATTGGGAGATGCATGCAGGGCCCAGTGTCCTGCCTCTCGAGGAGGCATTGGATAATGGAGCCTGTGGATGCGGGTGTGTCTGCCCCTGTTGGCTGCAGCTTTACGGCAGAGGTTCCCAACTCCAGTCCTGGTGTGCCAAACACTGTTCGGGTTTTCATGCTGTCCCTCATGAATATGCATGAGATACAACTGCATACCATGGGGGCGGTGCATAGCAAGACAGCACAGACATATTTATTAGAGGCAACATGGAACCTGAATGGTGTTTGGCCTTCCAGGACTGCATTTGGGAGACTCTGCTCTAGGTAATGCGCATGGGTATGGCGTCTGTGCTCTGTAGGGTAAAATGTAGGTGTTTTGGGCATGTTTACGTCATCTGCAATAAAGGTTCTGTCTGTATTAGCACGTTATAGTAGTGGGTAAAATATGAGGACTGGGTTGGCAGAAACCACAGCTGGGACTTGAACCTGTGATTTTCTGCTTCTGAATACACTGGTTTTGTGCACTGCACCACCATGTTCTCACAGAGATGGTGCATTCCCTGGTGGTACCATGACTGTTGGTCAGACAGGGCCTGTCTGTTGCAGTGCATGGCACCCACCTACACAGGGCTAGGCCACGGTCTGCTCTGGGCAGCTGCCACTGCCCCCTCCACCACCAGTAACCCTCTGCCACTATGCTGACATTCCCTTCTGCAGGTGGTGCTGGTGGAGCGCAGTCTCAGGCCATCCAGTGTGCGGGTAAGCGGATGCCTATGGTGCGGGTTCTGGGGTAGGGGTGTCTGCATAGGTGCCTTCATAGGTGTCCACGCTTCCCCCCAGCACCGCCTGCCAATGTTCCGTGCCCTTGGGGGTAGCTGCTGGGTACTATCCCCTGTGACACTGTGGGACACACAGTCGTGCCCATGTTGGGCCTTCAGCAGTTGCTGTCTGGCTGCTCTGCTGTTTCGGCATTCGTATGGGCCACCTAGGCATCACCCTAGTCCGAACTGTGGCCCAGCTGCACCACAGCATGTGTCGCCTGCGGCCCTCTGTATCCACTTTTACGGCATCTGTCCAGTTGCCGTTCCGACATGCCCGCCCTGCTGTTGCCGCACATGTGCATGCCATAGGACATCTGTCCAATGGAGAGGAAAACCCTGCACAGCGCAATTGCACTGTGGGCTCATTCACTTTGTATGGGGACGGAGCATAGACCCTTCCACCAGAAATCTCGTTTTTTGTAGAGCTGTCCCGGGGGGGGGGGGGGGGTTGATGGTATCCATTAATATCACTATTGGCCAGCTTGGTTATGGTTTTTTTCCAGTTTGTTGAGGTCATTTTCAATGTTTATGTGCCCTTTTGTTCTGTGCACATGTATCACACTTATCACTATTTTTAGGTTTCCCTGCCTATGCTGTACATTGCTGACACTGAAATGGTTTCTCTCTCCTGAACTGTGCATTTAACGGCAGGTTTTCATTCGCGTTGGGATTCAGCTCTTCAGACCAGCGTGTTAGTGTGCAGGGAGCCTCTCCCTGCCCACACACCACCCATTGACCCCTTCTCTCCGCCCTCTCTCCACCTTCTGCGGTGTTTTACCGCGCCACGGAGCTTTACGATCGTTAACGCATCATAACGCGCGTTATGTAACGTTAACGCTCGTTAGCGCATCATAACGCACGTTATGATGCACTAACGATCGTTAACATTACATAACGCGCGTTATGTACCATTACCGCAGTTTAGTAAACATACCCCTAAGTCTAGTGTGTTACCTTTATTGTGTGTTTCGGTGTTGATTTGATGGAAATTCATGGGCCTTGGATAGAAAGACTGTTGCTTGGCTGTGAGATTGTGAAGCAAGGTTGAGGTCGCCTAGTAGTATAAGTGGATGGTTGATGGTATGTGCATAGTTTTTCAGTTAGAATTTCCAGGCTGTCTGCTGGGGCATCAGATGATCTGTAGGCTAGGCAGATTTTAAGTTTTTTTGTATGTATGGTTAGTGTTTCTAGTTTTTGGGTGCTTGTTGAAATTAATAGTGTTGCTTTTAAATCCTCTTTTATAACAATGAGGACTCCACCTCTTTTGGAGGACTGGTAGGAGTAGAATATATGATAGTTTGGGGTTTTGAGCTGATTTATTAGAACTTGATCCATGTCTGATAATCATGTTTCGGTGATACATATTAGGTCTGGTGTTTTTTCAGAGATGATATCATGTATTAGAGGTATTTTGTTTTTATTTGACCTTGCACTGATGAGGAACAAGGAAAGGTTTTTGTGTGTGTCTGGGCTTGATGGTTGTTGGTAGATTGTGTGGAGTTTGATTTTAATCAGTCTATTGTAGTTTGGTTTTGTGGAATTATAGGGTTTGAGGTGGTAGTGTATAGTCAGTTGCCTTAATGTAGAGTTGATTGTAAGGATGACTTTGTAGAATGGGGTGTTGTGAGCATTGTTGAGTATGGAGGAGCAGATCAGTGTAAAAGTGAAGAGGTTTAGCCAGATAACATTATTTTCCATGTTTAGAGATAAGTGGAGTAGTAGGTAAATGTGAGCTGTCTAATAAGGGAAGGGAGAGAGGTTATTGTGTGAGTAGGGTGGGAGAAGAGGGATTTGTAGGGCAGTTGAAAATGTCAGCTTGTGTAGGTTACAATACAGCAGTTAAATACTGACAATTTACAGTGAGATAGTTGTGCCTTATTTCTCTATACAGTAGTCTCAATGCAATACTATAAATTGAGAGATGATAGTACACAGAACATAGTGCATTCAGTATATCAGCAATTGTAATTGTAGATTACTTGCCTGGTTAGGGCGCTGGTTACTGTCCATGGCAGACATAAGGAGGTGGGGGATGTATAGGCAGAGGTATGTCCATGGCAGACATAAGGAAGTGAGGGATGTATAGGCAGACACATGTGCATGGACACCTATGGTGCTATGGCACTAAAGAGCCCTAGTGGGTGAATTCTATCCCAGAGCATGGATTTGGGGGGGGGGGGTGCAATGACATAAAGTAGAAGAGAAACGTGCCTGCTAGGGCCCCATCAATGTGCCTACAGAGCATGCAGTGTAAATGAAGGCATATCAGGTCTCAGAGGAATTGATGGAGGAATCAGAGTGCAGAGATAGAGAGTGGGGTGAAGGGAGGCTAGCCAAGCAGCAGTGGCTGGGAGCCAGTGGAGCATGATATCCAGAACTGCACAAGCAAGGTGGATCTTGGGGGAAGGGTGCATGAAAGGAAAGGAGGGTGAACGTTGGAGGTGGAGCTCTAGGTGACAGCCTAGAGAGGGCGCATGTGACAGGGCTCCAGCTACACAATGGTCTAGCTGGAAGGCAGTGTTTCAGGATTGTTGGGGAAGTGTGGGAGATAATAAAATGTTCTCCTTGTGAGTGTCCTGGGGGTAGTGTCGTGCCCCCTACTCGCTAGGTGGTAGCCTAGGAGCAGGGGACGTGACCTCTTTAAATGTCCCTTGTTTAATCACCTATGTTCCCAGCACTTGGCCTGCTGGGTAATGTAGTCGTGTAGTTGAAAAAAATCAGCCGAGAAGGTTTCCGTAGGCAAACAGGATTATTTATTATTTTTACTTCAGCCCAGTGAACATTTCTTTCTAGTAGTTCAAAATATCATAACATAAATTTGGATTATTTTCTCCAGTGAAACAAAAGAATAGATGCTTCTCAGGTAAACTTGCTAGAGTACAAAAACAGCAGTGTTTCTTCACTTCAAAACAGTCAGCAACTTTCCTGTGCCAAACATCAGCTTTGGGCTCTTTAGCTTAGTTTAAAACAAAAGCTTTATATCCTCTAAGCTATACACAGCATTGGCTTCTTCACTGCAAGCCGTTTTATCTCTGGCACTCTTTGCTTTTTCTCAGTTGCTATATTGCACACCCTTGGCTTCCCTTATTCAAACAGTCCTTTTTGAAACACCGGAACAAGCCCAGGAGACCAGCAGATCATTTGCATAATTCACAGCACTGCACTTCTGTTAACTAAGCCTCCAGGTTTTCCTAATCTTTAAAACCTTACAGCTTTTTAGTTCTGAGATACAACTAAAGAGCAATCCATTTCATTATCTGAGCAAACCTCATCTGGCAAATACTCTTCCATTTTCATGCTCTCAATATCAGAGTCCGTTTGTAACTGATTCAACTCTGTATCAGAAATGGCAGGCTTCAGTTTCTCTAAAACTCTTAAAACTCTCCTCAATACAGATTCCTCTCTCTGCTGAGGCTTACTAGAGGGATTATGGAGTTTCTTATCTCTTAATACACTCTGGGAGGATTTCAAGGTGCTCACCTCTCTCTTTGGATCCAAGCTCTTTCCAGACTTTACTGAAGAAGGCTCTGTTTCCATCGGCTCTCCCAGAGACACCTCTCTGCCATTCTCATAGTCAGGCTTCTCCCCCTGGTAAACTCTCTCTCTCACCAGGTTCCTCTTGTGTTCCTTACAGGGCTCGTGGATAACTTCTTTACCCCTGGAAGGCTCTGCCTCTCTCACAGTCCCTGCCTTCCTGGCAGCTTCTGTTTCTCTGGCAAACTCTACCTTCCTCCAAGAAGACAACTCTCCCTTGGAACCTCTCTGGGAACTCCCTCAGGAACTTCTTACTGCCCTGTGAGCTTGCTTGTCTCTTACTTCCCCAGAAGCCTCTCCGGAAACCTCAGAAGTTTCAGAAGTTCCAAAAGTTCCTGCAGTCCCCTCAGTTCCAGCCCTTTCCTCAGTTTTAGCAGCTCTACTTCCTCTTGCTTCCTTCAGCTTATATGTGTGGTTTTTCCTTCTGTTCCCCAGCTCCACCCCCCCCCCCCATGATTCTCGTGATCATGCCTGGTTACCATGGAGCTAGGGCGTGGTTCCCTATCACTTACTTTCTGCAGGGAGTTTTTTTCTAAAGCTGGAGTTTTAACCCCTAAACTCCTGGAGCTAATTCTTTGTTCAGAGGAAAATACCTGTTTTTTTTCCTCTTTGTTTCTGCTCCCCTACCTCCTCGCCACCACAGATCCCCCCCCCCCTTAAGATATTCCAGGCTGGCAGACAACTGTCGGCACAGCACGGAATTCTAAAAGGGATGTGATGATCTGCTCGACAGCTATCCAATTCATGTTTGGTTGTGGCCACTCAAGCTAACACTACCCGCACATGCCATGGTTGCAACACATTTATATTGAAAATTTGCTGTCTTCCTTTTCTCGTCTCTACTACATATGAGACTGGTCCCACTCTTTTGATGACCCTATAAGGGCCCTTCCATCTGGCTTCAAACTTTGGGGTAGATCCATCCACCATTACGACAACCCTTTTGCCTACCTCTAATTGGCGTGGTCGGGCACACTGGTCATAATAATTCTTCTGGCGGATTTTACTAGTGATAACATTCCCCTCTGCCACCTGGGTGGTATGCTGCAAGCGTCCTTTCAGGTCCCTTAAAAATTTTGGAACCTCCACTTCCTCTAGGGCCGGCTCCACCCACTGTTCCCGTAATATGTCCAGTACCCCTCTGGGAGCTCGCCCATACATCAACTCGTACGGAGAAACCCCCATAGAGGACTGCTTACGTTCTCTGCATGCATACAACACAAACGGGAGCATTATATCCCAGTCGGACATATCACTTCCTAGGCTTCTTCTCAACATTCTTTTTATTGTTTGATTTAGCCTTTCCACTAAACCGTTTGATTGCGGGTGGTAGGCGGCTGTTTTAACATGGCAAATACCAAAGGCATCCCAGACTTGGGCTAGATATTTAGAGAGGAAGTTACTGCCTCGATCAGTTAAAACCTCCTGAAGAAACCCAATCTCACAAAACAGCTTCACTATTTCCGCCGCAATGGTTCTAGCGGACGTATTCCATAAGGGAATTGCCCACGGGAAACGGGTAGCTTGATCGATGATGACCAGGATGTATTGAAAACCCCGGGGTGTCCTCTTCAGGGGACCCACTATATCCATAGCTAACCTATAGACAGGTCTGGATATAAGGGGTACGGAAACTAAAGGTACCTTTTTTGGATGGGATGAAGTAACCCTTTGGCATTGAGGGTAGGACTCACAAAAGTTTGCGGTCTCTTTAAAAACTCCTGGCCAATAAAAGCGGGTTAGGATCTGGTCTAATGTACCATGGATGCCTTTATGACCCCCTACAGGGTGGTCATGGGCCAACCTCAAAACCAAATTTTTAAAGGTGGTAGGTATCACCAATTGTTTCTGAGTGTGTCCTAACTGAGGTTCTAGGCTTTCCCGATATAATAGCCCCTCATCCAGGAAAAATCGGGGCAGGGTTCCCGTGTCTGCACTGGCATATTTAAAGGCCCGTGATAGGGCAGGGTCATCTCTTTGTTCTTCAGGGAAAGAGGGAAACTTTTCAACTAAGTCTGCCGGAGCCCATGGCAATTCCTGCCCTGCTGCCAGTTCTGCTCTATTCCGTTTTCTAGTCTGCTTACCCTTTTTCCTATCGGCCTTCCTCTCCCTAGGTGTGTTGGTAGGGGGCGTTATTAACTCATCATGTGAAGGCAAGTCATGGAGGGGTTCTTCTACTGGGTCCTGAGCCTCTATCCCGGCTTTGGCGCGGGCCCTGGTGGATACCAGACCTGTCCTGGATTGTAGGCCTTCCACTAGGCCTCGCCTAAACTGAGGCCAGTCTCTCCCTAAAACTAAAGCGTGAGGGAGCTTAGGAACAATAGCGACAGAAATCTCATGCTCTAAACCTAAGCCTTTCACGTTCACCTTGTTTAGGGAGTACGATGATGATGCATCGTGCACACATCTTTTTTTTTATTTTTTAAATTCTTTATTTTCATTTTATAACAACAAAGGAAAAGGAAGACATACAGCTAAAGGACAGATACATAAAGTGTAATACATACACCAAAGTAAACCCCAGCCACCCCCCTCCCCCCTGCTTCTTCTCAAGAAAACAATCATTCCCGAAGCGGGCGTGTACTTACATTATTGTGTTACAAAACCTAACGGTGATCTGAAACATGATGAGTGCACATTAGACAGGCATGTTAGAACAATGAGCAGATTGTACATAATCATTAAGCATCTGCCATTTAGACAAGCGAGAGTGAGTTTGGGCATGGGGAATAGCTCTCCGAGGTATCTGCTCATATTTACTATATAAGCAGACGAGGTTCCACCATTCATTGACAGTAAGTCGAGAGCTATCCTTCCAATTCCTCGTGATTAAGCATATGGCTATACCCAGCATGAAATCAAGGAGAAAGCGACCCTTCTTAGGAAGAGAGGGGACCTCCGCCACAGAGCGGAGTCCCACGATCTTCCAAGAGAGAGGTTCGTGAAGGTGTAAGATAAATTGAATACAACCCCAAACCCGCCCCCAATAAACCTGTAGTTGAGGACATTCATAAATAACATGAGCGAAGGTTCCCACAGTAGTATGGCAAGACCAACACTGGTCCCCAGCAGTTGTGTTCCATTTGGCTATTTTTTCTGGGGTATAAAAGCATCTGTGTGCAAAAAAGAAGAGAGTTTGGGTAACAGAGGCAGACCGGGAAACCCGCACTACTTTGCTCCAGAAAACGCTCCATTGCACAGGGGTTAAAGTGGTTTGCAGTTCGCGCTCCCAGGCTTGTTGGGCTCTAAAAGTGGCCGTGTCTGTACCCTGACATAATATTTTATAAAAGTTAGAGGCTACCCCATGTGTACTACTAATAGAGTGAACTATCTCTAATAGCCCGTCCTCAGTAGGGGCAGAGGGCGGCATGATTTGAGCACTTTTGAGGCAGTGTTGAAGCTGCATCAATTGAAAGTAGTGTTTCGCTGGTAACGCAAATTCCTTTTGTAAATCAGAAAAGGTTTTCCAACGAGCTGCAGAGAAAAGCTGTTGGGGTGTCCAGATCCCCCTTGAGTACCAGGGTTTCCATGCTATCGTTCTATTTAGGACTTGAATTTTGGGGTTATTCCATAGCGGGAGTCCGTCCTGAGGACAGACGTCCGGGCCCAGTGATAGAATGAGAGTGTTAAAGGCCGCAAGAGTATCGACAATCATTGGTGGATGGCGAGTGTCTACTTGATAGGACATACCGGGGAGATGGGTCAACGGAATTGGGCTACTAAGCTCCTCTTCTATGTCAAGCCAAACTGGTCTGCTGTCTGTTGAGGCATCTAGCCATCGGGCACCTTGCTTAAGTAGGAAGGCTTGATGATATCTAAGAAAATCAGGAAATCTGGTACCCCCTCTTTCCTTTGCAGACTGTAGTTTTTGTTTAGCTATCCTTGGTGGCTTGCCCTGCCAGAGATAACGGACGAGAAGGCCCTCAATATCTTTATAAGTATGTAGCGGGAGTAAGCATGGCAGCATTTCTAAAATGTAGTTCACTTTGGGGACTATCATCATTTTCACAGTTTCTAGGCGGCCCCACCATGTAAGAGATAAGGGAGACCAACGATTTGTGAGCTCACGGACTTTGGAGACTACCTCTTTGGCATTAAAACTGATAGTGTCTTCTAAAGGAGAACAGTAATGGACCCCAATATACTTCACCATGCGGGATTGCCAAAGGAAGGGAAAGGCCTGCATGTCAGCCTCATGTACCCAGCGGTTCAGTGGGAATGCTACAGATTTGGTCCAGTTAATTTTATAGCCCGATAATTGTGAGTATCCGTCAATCAGATCCAAGACAGCTGGAACCGAATCGAGGGATACGAAAAGCATAAGGTCATCTGCATATGCAGAAAGTTTAATCTCCCTATGACTGAAGGGGACACCTCGAATACGTGCGGACTGTCTAATAAGGAGGGCTAGGGGTTCAAGAGCTAGATCAAAGAGCATTGGTGATAGGGGGCAACCTTGACGCGTGCCTCTTTGGAGATTAAATGGCTGAGACTTGATGGCATTTACACAAATACTGGCGACGGGTTGAGTATACATGACTTGGAGATATCGGAGGAAGCCCTCCCCAAAGCCATACCATCGAAGAACTGCAAATAAGAAGGGCCATTCTAGGCGATCAAAGGCTTTTTCGGCATCTAGGGAAAGACCCACCCATGGATGATCTAGATTGGCAGCACTGGATAGCACATGGCACAAGGTCCGAGCATTGTCAGCAGTTGATCTGCCGGGTATAAAACCGCATTGGTCGGGGTGGATTAGGGTGGCCATCCTGTCAGATAGCCGGGTGGCCAAGATCGTTGCGAAGATCTTATAATCGGCATTAAGTAGGGAGATTGGACGGTAGTTGGCGGTTAGCAGCGGGTCTCTGCCTTCTTTCTCAAATACTACCACATTAGCTGCAGAAAAGGATCCCAAAGAGGATGTATCTACCGCAAGGGCAGTAAAATAGAGTTTTAAATAGGGAACTAAATCTGCACTGAACATTCTGTAGAATTCGGACGGGAGACCATCGGGCCCTACGGCACGGCCCGAGGCTGTTCGTTTTAGGGCAGATTGGATCTCTGAAGTAGAGAAGGGTTCATCCATCGCATCCCTATCATCTTCAGAGAGGGTCGGCCGCTGAATGCCAGAAAGCAATCGCTCGAATGTCTCTGACGAGAACTCACATTCAGATTGATATAGGCGGCTATAGAAATCCCGAAAGAGTTCTACAATGTCGGAGTCTGTGGTCACTATGCCCCCTCCCTGTGGGGCTCGAAGGGCTGCTACGCGTTTGGCTTCTTTTTGCCCTTTCAAGGCGTTGGCTAAGAGTCGACCGGCTCGGTTATTTTCACGATAATATGTCCCTCATTGAAGCTCAATACTCTTAGAAGCTGCAGTTGAGAGGATTGAATTATATTGAAAACGGAGACGCTGTAATCGAATTAATACACATGGATCAGTACGTGAAGTTAGAACTCGTTCGCCCGCTTTTATTTGTTGGTCTAGTATGAGTAGCTGCTGTTTGCGTTGTTTCCTCAGGCGGATTTGATAGCTAGTGATCGATGCTCGAATGGCCGCTTTGAAGCCCTCCCACCAAGCCCAATTCGCAGTATCCTGGGGTAGATTAAAATGGAAGTAATCTTGTATGGCTGCTCGAATTTCTAACTGGAACTCTGGCTGAGTTAACAGGGCTCTATCAAAGAACCAGGCCCCCGGATTCCCTTGGGGTGCAGTAGTGTGTAATTGAAAGGAAATAGCAGCATGATCTGAAATATGTTGGGAGTGAATCTTTGCAGTGTCCACCTGAGGAACTAACAGTTTTGATATTAGAAAGAAGTCTATGCGAGACTGGGATTTGTGAGGGGAAGAGAAGAAGGTGAAGTCAAGCTCATTGGGGTGTAGTAACCTCCATAGATCAACTAAAGCAAGATCTTTGATCAGGGAGGTAAGCGTGGTGTGACTCTTGGGGGGACCACTTGTCCTAGGCGGCTGTTTGTCGATCAGAGGATCAAGGACTAGATTGAAATCCCCCCCAATTATCAATGAAGTATTAGCAGAGGCCTGCGCAACCTGAGCAATGGTAGCAAAAAAGGCAGGGTCATCCACATTAGGAGCGTAAAGGCATATACATGTAACTTCAAGGCTACCTATCTTGAGGTGAACTCTGGACCATCTACCTTCTGTATCTGAGCTAGTCGCAATAATAGTAGCATGCAAAGATTTCCTAACCAGTATGGCAACCCCACATTTCTTAGAAACGGCTGGGGAATAGGCGGCCACCATGTAAGGTTTAATATTGAGTTTAAGAGTTTCCTTCAAATTTAAATGCGTTTCTTGAAGAAAAATCAGATCCGCAGCTTCCTGATTTAGGTAGCTTAGGATTTTCTTCCGTTTTATCGGATTATTGATTCCTTTTACGTTCAATGAGAGAATCTTACATGGTGCCATCAATCGGTAATAGACATTTTAGGTAAGGGCACTTGAAAACATACAACATAATCAGAATCTGTGTAACAATGACATAATCACCGAGTATGCTGGCTAATACACCCCATAGTGAAAAGTATGTACCAAAGTATCTTAGAGAAGAAGCAAAACCCCCAAAGAATATGGCGACCATATGTCTGCGGGAGGAGACCCCAGAGAGGAATAGAAAGACATGAAAAAAGAAAGAAACACCAGAGTCCATAATTAACACTGTCTCTGATACTCATCGAGGCTACTGTGGGTAGATGGAGTCGGGTCACAGATATCATCAAAAGTAAGGCAAACAAACTGCCCTCGCCTGACTCTTTGCTGGGCTGCGGCAGCTCCAGTATGGCAGGTACAGCGGATATGAGAATACTTGCAGGAATATTCTGGAAGTCAGCGCATCAAGTCGGCTTCTTTGGAATCCAAAAACTCCGCTAGTAGATCAGGGTCCTCAAATGTTCTTGTCTGATTGTGAAGCGTGACTCGGAGCTTGGCCGGGTACATCAGGCCATAGCGTGCTTGTAGTTGTTGAAGCCTCGGCCGGAATTCCAGAAAGCGCTTTCGGCGGTCGACCGTGGGTTTAGCCAAGTCAGGATAGAAGGAGATCTTGTTGCTCTCAAACTCCATATGGCCCTTTGCCCGAGAGGCACTTAGAATTTGCTCCACGTGTTGATATCGCAATAGTCGAAAAATGATAGGCCGCGGGGTCTTCCTGTTGAGCGTTATGCTTGTGGGTACACGATGAGCGCGATCGATCTCCAAATCTTTGGCAAAGGTGATTTGGAGCAGAGAAGGGAGGATTTTGCATAAAAACTCTTTCATGTCTCCCGATTCCGCTCCCTCCGGTATGCCCACGAGTCGGATGTTGTTGCGGCGCGCTCTATTATTGCCATCTTCCACTTCTTTCTGCAAGGCCCGCACCTGACGTTCAACTTTGTCGAGTTTGGACAACTGGGCCGCATGGGAGTCCAATATGCTCTCCATTTTGTCCTGACGCGAAGAAAGCCCCTCTAGCTTGCCCTGCAGCACACCAAGATCTTCCCGCAGCGCTCGGAGTGCTTCACCGTTTGACTGCACGAGGTCCTTGACCCCTCTAATCTCTGCGAGGATTTCCTGCTGCATTTCGGGGCCCTCGCGCAAGGCCAGCCCCTTCTGCGGGGACGGGGGTTCAGTTTTGGAACGTTTGCCGTGAGACGCCGCTGGAGATCCAAATTCCAGGCGCGTGGGTTTGGTCCCCGCCATCTCACCAATGTGCCCCGGCAAGATCAGAGTAGAAGTTCCAAGTATGTACGGTGTTAATTCAGGATTCTGAGTAGTCCTCTCGGGAGCCTCAGCGTTATGCGACCAACCCGCTGGACATCAGGCTCCGCCCCCCCCACACATCTTATCTTAATGCTATGCTCAGACTGCTCTGGGGCCTGACTATTGTGGGATTGTATCTCAGTCCATAGTTTCCGTGAAATCATAGACTGATCAGCGCCTGAGTCTAACAGGGCTTCTGTGGGAATGCCCTCCACTTCCACAGTCAGCAAGAACCCTTCCCCATTCTCCTTGGATCGGGTGGATACAAGTGCTGTTCTGGCCCGACAATCCCTTCTGAAATGTCCCGGTTCCTCACATGTAAAACATTTACTCTGGGCATAGACAGGTCTTCTCTTAGGCTTAACGCCTGTAATTTCCCCCAGCATTGTGTTTCCTTTCTTTTCTGATTCTCCAATTTCTGGAAATTTTGAAACACCCACCTTCGCTTGGCTGACCCATCTGGCCTCGAGGAAGCGCTCCGCCAGCAAGGTTGCTTCTTTGGTGTTTTTACAGTCTTGGAGAATCAAGAAAGATTTCAACTCCGTAGGAATAGCTTCGACAAACTGTTCCAAAACAATACAGTCTAGGAGAGAATGAAGAGTTTTACCCTGTGGTTCTAAACACTTCTACATTAAGCTTTTTATGCGCTGGCATAAAGCCCGCGGTGTCTCTCCTGATTTAAGCTTGCAAGCCCTTAGATGGCGTCTATAAACCATTGGCGTTAGGCCCATTCAATACCTTATCACCCTCTTGACTTCCTCATAATTGGAGGCCAGATTGCTGGGCATTGCGCGGTAAGCGGCTAATGCTTCACCTGTGAGTGAGGCAGCTATGCGGATTGCCCATTGATCCTGCGGCCATCCACTTAGGAGTGCCACCCTTTCAAAGACTTCCATATAATCATCTATGTCGTCCTCTTTGGTGAGAGGACCAAAGGAAAATATTCCCTTCCCAGGCAACCCTAGTCCCTGTGAGGCTCCTAAGGAACCCGACATAGTCCTTAAGGCTTCGGTGGTCTTTTTCTGCTCCCCTATCCAGGCACTCATCAACTCTAGGAGCGGCTGCTGCTGGTCCTTCATCATAATGGCTGCATGTTCCTGGGACTGAGCGGCTACTTCCTGCTGCTCTCTGAACCGGTCTGCCATCCAACTCAGCAGTTGTGCTTGCTCCATCTCTCCGTTGAGGCTGAAAAGAGATTAAAAAAAAGAACACACCAAGTGCGGCTCTCAAACAAGCACACTTTTTTTTTTTTCCACTCTGATTAGAAACTGTTGTACCCCACCCTGGCAGCTCAATCCAGATTAACCCTTTTTATCTATGGGTTACCTGCTGCTAGGATTGACTCAGGCTCAGCAAAGTAGGCGCGCGCTGGAATCTCAGCTCCAGTCCGTCCCTCTGCTAGTAGTCTGGTCCAGGTTTCCATATTTTCTTCCTTAGATTCTTCGGCATCACTGCACGTAATCCTTATGTCAGGATATGGGCTAGAAGACATCCAAGAACTACGCCAGCTGTCGTGCCCCCTACTCGTTAGGTGGTAGCCTAGGAGCAGGGGACGTGACCTCTTTAAATGTCCCTTGTTTAATCACCTATGTTCCCAGCACTTGGCCTGCTGGGTAATGTAGTCATGTAGTTGAAAAAAAATCAGCCGAGAAGGTTTCCATAGGCAAACAGGATTATTTATTATTTTTACTTCAGCCCAGTGAACTTTTCTTTCTAGTAGTTCAAAATATCATAACATAAATTTGGATTATTTTCTCCAGTGAAACAAAAGAATAGATGCTTCTCAGGTAAACTTGCTAGAGTACAAAAACAGCAGTGTTTCTTCACTTGAAAACAGTCAGCAACTTTCCTGTGCCAAACATCAGCTTTGGGCTCTTTAGCTTAGTTTAAAACAAAAGCTTTATATCCTCTAAGCTATACACAGCATTGGCTTCTTCACTGCAAGCCGTTTTATCTCTGGCACTCTTTGCTTTTTCTCAGTTGCTATATTGCACACCCTTGGCTTCCCTTATTCAAACAGTCCTTTTTGAAATACCGGAACAAGCCCAGGAAACCAGCAACTCATTTGCATAATTCACAGCACTGCACTTCTGTTAACTAAGCCTCCAGGTTTTCCTAATCTTTAAAACCTTACAGCTTTTTAGTTCTGAGATACAACTAAAGAGCAATCCATTTCATTATCTGAGCAAACCTCATCTGGCAAATTCTCTTCCATTTTCATGCTCTCAATATCAGAGTCCGTTTGTAACTGATTCAACTCTGTATCAGAAATGGCAGGCTTCAGTTTCTCTAAAAATCTTAAAACTCTCCTCAATACAGATTCCTCTCTCTGCTGAGGCTTACTAGAGGGATTATGGAGTTTCTTATCTCTTAATACACTCTGGGAGGATTTCAAGGTGCTCACCTCTCTCTTTGGATCCAAGCTCTTTCCAGACTTTACTGAAGAAGGCTCTGTTTCCATCGGCTCTCCCAGAGACACCTCTCTGCCATTCTCATAGTCAGGCTTCTCCCCCTGGTAAACTCTCTCTCTCACCAGGTTCCTCTTGTGTTCATTACAGGGCTTGTGGATAACTTCTTTACCCCTGGAAGGCTCTGCCTCTCTCACAGTCCGTGCCTTCCTGGCAGCTTCTGCTTCTCTGGCAAACTCTACCTTCCTCCAAGAAGACAACTCTCCCTTGGAACCTCTCTGGGAACTCCCTCAGGAACTTCTTACTGCCCTGTGATCTTGCTTGTCTCTTACTTTCCCGGAAGCCTCTCCGGAAACCTCAGACGTTTCAGCAGTTCCAACAGTTCCTGCAGTCCCCTCAGTTCCAGCCCTTTCCTCAGTTTTAGCAGCTCTACTTCCTCTTGCTTCCTTCAGCTTATATGTGTGGTTTTTCCTTTTGTCCCCCAGCTCCACCCCCCCCCCATGATCCTCGTGATCATGCCTGGTTACCATGGAGCTAGGGCGTGGTTCCCTATCACTTACTTTCTGCAGGGAGTGTTTTCTAAAGCAGGAGTTTTAACCCTAAACTCCTGGAGCTAATTCTTTGTTCAGAGGAAAATACCTGGTTTTTTCCTCTTTGTTTCTGCTCCCCTACCTCCTTGCCACCACAGTAGATATAGATATACCTGTAAAGAGGTGTGTCAGGGATATGGAGAGGTGTTTGGTTGCACATCACATATTCAGCGCTGGAAATATTTGACTGTGCAAATGATGATGAACTGATTACTTAACCCATATGGAGGATATGTGGGACATATGGCTGAACAGAACCTGTATATATGGACAGTGGGGCTTTCAACATATAGGTCCTTATTCTAGAACATGAATCAGGGCTGTCCATATGTGGTGTGGACGTGTAAGTGGTGTAAGTGCTTTAGACAAGGAAGCTAAAAGTGACAAAGGTGAGTCGGTTGATATAGTGTATCTGGACTTTCAGAAAGCCTTTGACAAAGTCCCACATCAGAAACCTTTGGCAAAACTAAAAAGTCATGGGATAGGAGGCAGTGTACTATTGTGGATCAGGAACTGGTTAAAAGATAGAAAGCAGAGTGTAGGGCTAAATGGCCAATTTTCCCAATGGAGAAAGGTGAATAGTGGTGTACCCCAGGGATCTATGCTGGGTCCGCTGCTTTTTCACATATTCATAAATGACCTGGAAAAGGGAATAACGAGTGAGGCTATCAAATTTGCAGATGACACAAAACTATTTAAAGTTGTTAAAACCCAAGAAGATTGTGGAAAATTGCAAGAGGATCTTGATAAATTGGAAGACTGGGCAACAAATTGGCAGATGAAATTTAATGTGGATAAGTGCAAAGTTATTGTTGAGCTTTCCCTGGTTGGTTCCATCACCATTTGTGTAAGTAACACATCTTGGCGAGCATACACAATTTTTTTGCTTCCTTCTGCAAATCTGAAAAGAAGCAAAAAAAATCATGTATGCTCTCCAAGATGCATTACTTAGACAAATGGTGATAGAACCAACCACGGAAAGCTCAACACTGGATTTGGTGCTCACCAACGGCGATAGCATGTCGAATGTCTGCGTGAGTGCCCCTGTGAGCAGCAGCGATTATCACACGGTGTGGTTTGAGATAAAAGCCATGGTATAGGCCAAACATAGCAAGCTCAAAGTCCTAAACTTCAAAAACACCGACTTCAATAAAAGCTAAAGGAGGAGCTGACTGGGTGGAAGGAGAAAAGGGAAGTGGAATTGCAATGGGCTAAACTAAAGGTGGCAATAAAAGGGGCAACAGATAAATATGTAACAAAAGTAACCAAAAACAAGAGGAGAAGAAAACCTATTTGGTTTTCCAAAGAAGTGACTGCTCAAATAAAGGCAAAAAACACAGCTTTCACAAAATTCAAAAGCTCGCAAACAGAAGAACACAGAATTGAATACAGGATCAAACTCAAAGGGACAAAGAGAGAAATAAGGATAGCAAAATCAAAGGCAGAGGAAAAGGTGGATAAAGATGTGAAGTGTGGTGACAAAACCTTCTTCAGGTATATTTGGGAAAGGAAGAAGATCAGAGGTGGAATTGCAGGACTCAGAAGTGCTGCGAACGGACTCGTTGAAAATGACATTGAAAAAGTGAAATTGCTAAATGAATACTTCTGCTCTGTTTTTACTAAAGAAAGTCCTGGAGAAGGACCACCTGTGACTCCCAAATATAAAAATGGGAATGAAGTAGTTACCACACCATTCACAGAAGATGAGATGTTAGAAAAACTTGCAAAACTGAAAGTGGATAAGGTCATGGGACTGGATGGGATACATCCCAGGATACTGAAAGAGCTCAGAGAGGTTCTTGCAGGGCCTTTAAAGGATGTTTTCAACAGATCCTTGGAAACAGGAGAGGTTCCTCAGGACTGGGGAATGGCTGATGTCGTACCTCTACACAAAAGTGGTGACAGGGAAGAAGTGTCAAACTACAGGCCTTATCTCAGTGGCGGGAAAAGTCATGGTGGCCCTCCTGAAAGAGCGAATAGTGAACTTTTTCAAAACCAACAGGTTGCAAGACCCGAGGCAACATGGTTTTACCGAAGGACAATCTTGCAAAACAAATCTGATTGAGTTCTTTGACTGGGTAACCAGGGAGCTAGATCAGGGGAATGCGATGGATGTCATCTACCTGTATTTCAGCAAAGCCTTTCATACTGTTCCTCATAGGAGGCTTATCAATAAACTCGGTAGCTTGGGGATGGATCCTAAGATGGTAAATTGGATCAGAAATTGGTTGACTGACAGATGACAGGGGGTGATGGTAAATGGAGCTCACTCGGATGAAGGGAAGGTGATTAGCGGGGTGCCCTAGGGGTCGGTCCTGGGCTCGGCACTGTTCAATATATTTGTGAGTGATATTGCTAAAGGACTGAATGGAAAATTCTGTCTTTTTGCAGATGACACAAAAATTTGCAACAGAGTGGACTCCCCCGAGGGAGTGGTTAACATCAGGAAAGATCTACAAAAGCTGGAAGAATGGTCTAATGCTTGGCAATTAAGATTTAATGTGAAGAAGTGCAGAGTCATGCACCTGGGTAGCAGAAATCCAAGGGAAATGTATACAGTAGTGGGCGAGAGGTTGGTGTGCTTGGATCAGGAGAAAGACCTTGGTGTGATTATTTCTGAAGATCTCAAGGTGGCAAAACAGTGCAACAAGGCGGTGGCAAAAGCCAGGAGGATGTTGGGCTGCATACAAAGAGGAATCACCAGCAGAAAGGAAGAGGTACTTATGCCACTGTACAAGTCACTGGTGAGGCCTCACTTGGAGTACTGTGTTCAGTTTTGGAGACCGTGTCTTGCAAAGGATGTAAAAAGACTGGAAACTGTTCAGAGGAAGGCGACCAAAATAATTTGGAGCCTGCGTCAGAAGCCTTATGAGAAGAGACTTGAAGACCTAAACATGTACACTTTGGAGGAGAGGAGGGACAGGGGAGATATGATTCAGACCTTTAAATACTTAAAAGGAAATAATGAACCAACAAACCTCTTCCAAAGACGGGGAAGCTGTAAAACTAGAGGGCATAGCAGGAAGCTGCAAGGTAGTAAATTGAAAGGCAATGTCAGGAAATACTTTTTCACAGAAAGGGTGGTGGATGCTTGGAATGAGCTCCCAATGGAAGTGGTGGAGGCAAACACGGTGACAGAATTCAAAATGGCATGGGACAGACACAGTGGATCCCTTTACAGCAACAGGATAAAATCAAAATAAACTGAACCATCTAATTTCTCAACAAATAGGGGTGTCCTGCATGGCGTGGTGGGTTCACCCCTAAACAGGGGCATGGGGAGGGGTGGCCTGCACGAAGCGGCAGGTGCACCTACTCTTGCCATCGTGCTGAGCAGACTAGATGGACCATGCTGGTCTTTATCTGCCATCATTTACTATGTTACTATGAAAGAACAACCCAAACTATGGTTACACGATGCAAGGCTCCACATTGGGAACCAACACCAAGGAAAAAGATTTAGGCATCATTGTGGATAACATGTTAAAACCCTCTGCCCAGTCTGCAGCAGTGGCCAAGAGAGCAAATGGAATGCTAGGTATCATAAAGAAAGGAATGGAAAATAAAACAAAGAATATTATAATGCCTCTGTACCATTCCATGGTGCGACTGCACCTTGAATATTGTGTGCAATTCTGGTCACTGTATCTTAAAAAGGATATAGCGTTGTTAGAAAAGGTACAGAGAAGAACCACCAAAATGGTAAAGGGGATGGAAGGATACTCCTATGAAGAAAGGCTAAAATGTTAGGGCTCTTTAACCTGGAAAAGAGATGGGCGAGGAGAAATATGATAAAGGTCTATAAATTAATGAATGGAATGGAACGGGTAAATGTAGATTGATTGTTTACGTCATCAGAATATAGAAAGACTAGGGGACATGCAATGAAGCTACAGGGTAAACTATTTAAGACAAATAATAGAAAATATTTTTTCAGTCAACGTGTAATCCAACTCTGGAATTTGTTATCGGAGAATGTAGTAAAAGCTGTTAGTGTAGCTGGGTTTAAAAAAGGTTTGGACAAGTTCCTGGAGGAAAGGTCCATAAACAATTATTAAAAGGGACACAGGATATCACTGCTTGACCCAATACAAGCATTGATGAACCTGTGTCTTTTGGGGAAACTGCTAGGTACATATGACCTAGATTGGTCACTGTTGGAAACAGGATACTGGGCTTGATGGACCTTGGTCTGACCCAGTATGGCATATCTTATGTTCTTATGTTCTTAAGTGGTAAATACATCCCCCACCGTATTCTGCAACACCACTAATATGGAAATCCTAGGCTTTAGCATGGGGAATTAAGAATGTGGGTGGGAGAGGGTGATACAGGGCGTGCTCAGCCACCGTGACGTATTCCCAAATCGGTCATGTACATATGAGGTGCTATCTGGAAACGTCTATGTTAGACCTGCTGAAACCAGCTATAAAGGTTTGACTCAGAAAAAATTCAACTCTGCCCTGCAATGCATCCCATAGAGGTAAATGGATGTGACAGGTTGGGTCTGAAGTGGCGCCACTGCAGACAGGACAAATACAAGATGCATGTAAAAGGTACGGGGAGCAGAACTGAGTGACCGTTGTTTGGGCAAAGAAACATAACTAAACAGACGTGCAGTATCCATTCATGCCATGCACTTATGTGCTGTATGTGCCAAAGGTGACAATCCATGGGATGCCAACAAAGCTAGACATATAGATAGGACTGCAGAGTCAGGGAGAGTATGGAAGTGAATAAGGAAAGGTTACCTTTTGGGGTGAGAATTGGAGAGCAGATATGTAGCCCTCATAACCCATGTGCATATATTATATCATAGCTGATTTGTTCAGGTACCGGGCCCCCTGCAGAATCATGTTGTTTTTGCAGAAAGTGAGAGAGTATGTGGGCATGGCCTGAAGGGTGCACAGGAGGAGCTATTTTTTGGCAGCAGCAGGGCAGGTGGGCCATGAAAGCATGGCCAGTACCTGGACTGTATGGATGAGCACAGTGTTACTAGGTGTCAGTGTGATAAGGCAGGCAAAGAAAGAGAGGGTCCATCACAGCCAAATGTCCAAAGATAAGGGCAGCAAAGATAAGGGTCCTCCATAATAGGGGCACCCAACATTGCAAACAGCACTAATGCGTGCCCATGATGCACAGTGTGCTGTTGATCTGGTAGTAATGAGGATGAGTGTCCACCTGAAGCCATTGAAGGTGGGTCTGTACAGATGACCACAGTGGAAATCACTGAGACTGCCCTGGAATGAGATATACCATATGATGGTAGTTATGTCCCGACATACATGTTGATATTTGCAATTTGGAACCTCATACAGGTATGTTCTGGACCTAGGTAGTGGCCCACAGGGCATGAGGGGGCTGAGACATGGGCAGGCTGATGCAGCTTCAATAGCACAGTGTTAGTAATGTCCACCGTGCATCAACGCACTGAGGACTGTGATGGCCAGCCTAGGAGATGCAAGTCATACCCAAGGGGCGTGGTGTCAGCGAATACAGCATGGGGATGTATAGGATCAGAAACATCTAATGTCCTAGAATATGGAATGCATGTGTATGTCCCCAACCATTCCCCATGTCCAAGGGTCGGGGCAGCTACACAAGCCCTGCAGAACATATCTTGGCGCACATGCTCACCCATGGATGCAGTGTTGGGTGCAAACAGTCACCGTATCTGCTATAGATATGTCCCTATACAATGAAACCTCCGGTAACAATGACTACATAATCGTCAACAATTCCAAAAAAGTCATTGAAGATCAAGGCCAGTAGCTACCACTGGTACTATTCTCAAGAATAACACAATTCAGAGGGGGCGGAGCCTGATGTCCAGCGGGATGGTCGCATAACGCTGAGGCTCCCGAGAGGCCTACTCAGAATCCTGAATTAACACCGGACATTTTTGAATTTCTGCTCTGATCTTACCGGGTCACATTGGTGAGATGGCGGGGACCAAACCTACGCGCCTGGAATTTGGATATCCAGCGGCTACTCACGGCAAACGCTCCAAAACTGAACCCCCGTCCCCGCAGAAGGGGCCGGCTCTATGCGAGGGCCCCGAAATGCAGCAGGAGATCCTCGCAGAGATCAGAGGGGTTAAAGACCTCGTGCAATCAAACGGGGAAGCACTCCGAGCGCTGCGGGAAGACCTTGGTGTATTGCAAGGCAGGCTAGAGGGGCTCTCCTCGCGTCAGGACAAAATGGAGAGCATATTAGACTCCCATGCGGTCCGGCTGTCCAAACTCGACAAAGTAGAACGTCAGGTGCGGGCCTTGCAGAAAGAAGTGGAAGATGGCAATAATAGAGCGCGCCGCAACAACCTACGACTAGTGGGCATACCGGAGGGAGCGGAATCGGGAGACATGAAGGAGTTTCTATATAAAATCCTCCCTTCTCTGCTCCAAATCACCTTTACCAAAGAATTGGAGATCGATCGCGCTCATCGTGTACCCACCAACATAACGCTCAACAGGAAGACCCCGCGGCCTATCATCTTTCGACTTTTGAGATATCAACAAGTGGAGCAAATTCTCAGCGCCTCCCGGGCAAAGGGCCACATGGAGTTTGAGAGCCATAAGATCTCCTTCTATCCTGACTTGGCTAAACCCACGGTTGATCGCCGAAAGCGCTTTCTGGAATTCCGGCCGAGGCTTCAACAATTACAAGCACGCTATGGCCTGATGTACCCGGCCAAGCTCCGAGTCACGCTACACAATCAGACAAGAACATTTGAGGACCCTGATCTACTAGCGGAGTTTTTGGATGCTAAAGAAGCCGACTTGATGCGCTGATTTCCAGAGTGTTCCTACCAGCGTCCTCATATCCGCTGTACCCGCCATTTTGGATTTGCCACGGTTCAGCAAAGAGTCTGGCGAGGGCGGTTTGTTGCCTTATTTTGATGATGTTGGTGACCCGACTCCATCTACCCAGAGTAGCTTCGATGAATATCAGAGACAGTGTTAATTATGGACTCTGGTGTTTCTTTCTTTTTTTTTCATGTCTTTATCCTCCTCTCTTGGGCCTCCTCCCGCAGACATATGGTCGCCATATTCATTGGGGGTTTTGCTTCTTCTCTAAGTTACTTTGATACAAGCTGTTCAATATGGGGTGTATTGGCCAGCATGCTTGGTGATTCTGTCATTGCTGTACAGATTCTGCTTCTGTTGTATGTTTTCAAGCGCCCTTACCTAAAATGTCTCTTACTGATTGATGGCACCATGTAAGATTTTATCATTGAACGTAAAAGGCATCAATAATCCGATAAAACGGAAGAAAATCCTGAGCTATCTAAGTCATGAAGCTGCGGACCTGATTTTCCTCCAAGAAACGCATTTAAATTCGAAGGAAACTCTTAAACTCAATGTTAAACCTTACATGGTGGCCGCCTATTCCCCAGCCGTTTCTAAGAAATGTGGGGTTGCCATACTGGTTAGGAAATCTCTGCATGCTACTATCATTGCGACTAGCTCAGATACAGCTGGCAGATGGTCCAGGGCTCACCTCAAGATAGGTAACCTGGAAGTTACATGTATATGCCTTTATGCTCCTAATGTTGATGACCCTGCCTTTTTTGCTACCATTGCTCAGGTTGCGCAGGCCTCTGCTAATACTTCATTGATAATCGGGGGGGATTTCAATTTAGTTCTTGATCCCCTGATTGACAAACAGCCGCCTAGGACGAGCGGTCCCCCCAAGAGTCACACTACGCTTACCTCTATGATCAAAGATCTTGCTTTAGTCGATCTATGGAGGTTACTACACCCCAATGAGCTTGACTTTACCTTCTTCTCTTCCCCTCATAAATCCCAGTCTCGCATAGATTTCTTTCTCATATCAAAACTGTTAGTTCCACAGGTAGACACTGCAAAGATTCACTCCCAACATATCTCAGATCACGCTGCTATTTCTTTTCAATTACACACCACTGCGCCCCAGGGGAATTCGGGGGCCTGGTTCTTTGATAGAGCTCTATTAACTCAACCAGAGTTCCAGTTAGAAATTCGAGCAGCCATACAGGACTACTTTCACTTTAATCTACCCCAGGATACTGCAAATTGGGCTTGGTGGGAGGGTTTTAAAGCGGCCATTCGGGCAACGATCACTAGTTATCAAATTCGCCTGCGGAAACAGCGGAAGCAGCAGCTCCTTATACTAGACCAACAAATCAAAGCAGGCGAACGAGTTCTAACTTCACGTAATGACCCATGCGTCTTAGTTCGCTTACAGCGTCTCCGTTTTCAATATAATGCAATCCTCTCAACTGCAGCTTCTCAGAGTATTGCACTTCAGCAAGGGACATACTACCGTGAAAGCAACCGAGCCGGTCGACTTCTAGCCAACGCCTTGAAAGGTCAAAAAGAAGCCAAACGTGTAGCGGCCCTTCGCGCCCCACAGGGAGGGGACATACTGACCACAGACTCCGATATCGTAGAACTTTTTCGGGATTTCTATACCCGTCTATATCAATCTGAATGTGAGTTCTCATCCGAGACCTTCGAGCGCTTGTTTTCTGGTATTCAGCGGCCGACCCTTTCTGAAGCTGATAGGGATGCGCTGGATGAACCCTTCTCTACTTCAGAGATCCATTCTGCCCTAAAACGAACAGCCTGGGGTCGAGCCGCTGGGCCTGATGGTCTCCCGACAGAATTCTACAGAACGTTCAGTGCAGATTTAGTTCCCTACTTAAAACTTTACTTTACTGCCCTTGCGGTAGATACATCCTCTTTGGGATCCTTTTCTGCAGCTAATGTGGTAGTTTTTGAGAAAGAAGGCAGAGACCCGCTGCTAACCGCCAACTACCGTCCAATCTCCCTACTTAATGCCGATTATAAGATCTTCGCAACGATCTTGGCCACTCGGCTATCTGACAGGATGGCCACCTTAGTCCATCCCGACCAATGTGGTTTTATACCCGGCCGCTCCACCGCTGACAATGCTCGGACCTTGTGCCATGTGCTATTCAGTGCTGCCAATTTAGACCACCCATGGGTGGGTCTTTCTCTAGATGCTGAAAAAGCCTTTGATCGTTTGGAATGGCCCTTCTTATTTGCAGTTCTCCGATGGTATGGCTTTGGGGAGGTCTTCCTCCGATACCTCCAAGTCATGTATTCTCAACCCGTTGCCAGTATTTGTGTAAATGCCATTAAGTCTCGGCCTTTTCATCTTCAAAGAGGCACGCGTCAAGGTTGCCCCCTATCACCAATGCTCTTTGATCTAGCCCTTGAACCCCTCGCCCTCCTTATTAGACAGTCCGCACGTATTCGAGGTATCCCCTTCAGTCACAGAGAGATTAAACTCTCTGCATATGCAGATGACCTTATGCTCTTTGTATCCCTTGATTCGGTCCCGGCTGTCTTGGACCTGATTGACGGATATTCGCAATTATCGGGCTATAAAATAAACTGGACCAAATCCGTAGCATTCCCACTGAACCGCTGGGTACATGAGGCTGACATGTAGGCCTTTCCTTTCCTTTGGCAATCCCGCATGGTGAAATATCTTGGCGTCCACTACTGTTCTCCTTTAGAAGACACTATTAGTTTTAATGCCAAGGAGGTAGTCTCCAAAGTCCGTGAGCTCACAAATCGGTGGTCTCCCTTATCCCTTACATGGTGGGGCCGCCTAGAAACCGTCAAAATGATGATAGTCCCCAAAGTGAACTATATTTTAGAAATGCTGCCCTGTTTCCTCCCGCTACATACCTACAAAGACATAGAGGGCCTTCTCGTCCGTTATCTCTGGCAGGGAAAACCACCAAGAGTAGCTAAACAAAAACTACAGTCTGTGAAGGAACTAGGGGGTACCCGCTTTCCTGATTTTCTTAGATATCATCAAGCCTTCCTACTTAAACAAGGTGCCCGATGGCTAGCTGCATCAACAGACAACAGACCAGTTTGGCTTGACATTGAAGAGGAGCTAAGTAGCCCAATTCCGTTGACCCATCTCCCCGGCATGTCCCATCAAGTAGACACACGCCATCCCCCAATGATTGTCGATACTCTTGCGGCCTTTAACACTCTCATTTGGTCACTGGGTCCCACTGTTTGTCCTCTAGACAGACTCCCGCTGTGGAATAACCCCAGAATTCAAGTCCTAAATAAAACGATCGCATGGAAACCCTGGTACTCTAGGGGGATCTGGACACCCCAACAACTCTTCTCTGCAGCTCGTTGGAAGACCTTTTCTGATTTACAAAAGGAATTTGCGTTGCCTGCGAAACATTACTTTCAATTGATGCAGCTCCAACACTGCCTCAAAAGTGCTCAAATCCTGCCGCCCTCTGCCCCTACTGAGGACGGGCTATTAGAACTAATTCACTCTTTTAGTAGTACGCATGGGGTAGCCTCTAACTTCTATAAATTATTATGTCAGGGTACCGATACTGCTACCTGTAGAGCTCAACAAGCCTGGGAACGCGAACTGCAAACCACTTTAACCCCTGCGCAATGGAGCGTTTTCTGGTGCAAAGTGGTGCGGGTTTCCAGATCTGCCTCTGTAACCCAAACTCTCTTCTTTTTTGCACACAGATGCTTTTATACTCCAGAAAGAATAGATAAATGGAACACAACTGCTAGGGACCAGTGTTGGTCTTGCCATACTGCTGTGGGAACCCTCGCTCATGTTCTTTATGAATGTCCTCAACTGCAGGTTTACTGGGGGCGGGTCTGGGGTCGTATTCAATCTATCTTACACCTCCACGAGCCTCTTTCTTGGAAGATTGTGGGACTCCGCTCAGTGGCGGAGGTCCCCTCTCTTCCTAAGACGGGTCGCTTTCTCCTTGATTTCATGCTGGGTATAGCCATATGTTTAATCACGAGGAATTGGAAGGATAGCTCTCGAATTACTGCCAATGAATGGTGGAACCTCGTCTGCTTATATAGTAAATATGAGCAGATATCTCGGAGAGCTATTCCCCATATCCAAACTCACTATCGCCTGTCTAAATGGCAGATGCTCAATGATTATGTACACTCTGCTCATTGCTCAGACATGTCTGCTTAATGTATACTTATCATGTTTCAGATCACCGTTCGGTTTTGTACCATAATAATGTCAGTACATGCCCGTTTTCGGGAATGATTAGTTTCTAGAGAAGAAGCAGGGGGGAGGGGGGTGGTAGGAGTTTACTTTGGTGTATGTATTACATTTTATGTATGTATTTGTCTTTTAAGCTGTATGTCTTCCTTTCCTTTGTTGTTATAAAACGTAAATAAAGCATTAAAAAAAAAAAAAGAATAACACAATTCAGAAAAAAGTTTTGTCGGGGTCAACCAACCTGAGATGAAGGCATAGCAACCCTTCCCTCACCATTGGGAGAACCCTTTTATTCAAGCGGGCCACAGTGCGCCAAATTATTATGTAGTGAAGCACACACTTATCTTATGATAAAGGTGATTAATGTCTTCCACCAATTATTATGTAGTGAAGCACACACTTATCATAAAGGTGATTAATGTCTTCCACGACATGACATGCATGTTTCGGGCGCAAATGGGTCCTGTGTCAAGTGATCCCCAACTCAACTGATTGCCTAGATATGTCCCTGGCCAGACATGTATGTAATGCAACCGCAACATGATATGTGACCAGGGGAACCCATGTCCACACTGTGGGCCTGTCCAATACGCCTCCTCAGACTGCCCACATCCCTCAACCCCCCCCCCCCGTGAATGTTAACATGGTACGCTGCCTGACAGCAATGTGATGGTGAAGAGGGCAACCCATATGAATGACAGTCCACACATGTCACTGCTGCTGCTGTGACATGGGCACACTCTGAAACAACCCCCCAAACATGTCTGAGAGGATGTGTGTACCAGGCATACATAACACATGTAACAAGAAAAGGACAAAGAGGATGCACAGAGATTGAGCTGTGCCCCACACTGTGAATTGTGCCACCCTGATCATGTTACCAAGTACATTTTCCCCTGGGGGCAGGCCTCAAATATGCAGACAACAAATGCCAATGGTGGATGGATGCCCAATGTCTAAACTCCCAGTCATGGTCTCAGAGAACGATGCATACCAGAGCTGTGACATGGATATGTGATACAGCTGGAGAGCTGTCCAAGGTATGACTGCAGTGAACCAGATGTAGAGTGGTAGTATGTGGCTTTCACATGTGGACACATGCAGTAGAGGCTAGTAGGAGGGAACCCCACCCATGCACCATCCATATTGTGTCATGGTGGACTGATAGATTTGAAGGTATAAGATATGTAGTGTCTGTGTCCTAAACATGCTAATGGTCCCCTGTGTGTAACCCATGCATGGTCATGGTAAATGACAGCTGCAGATGCAAAGAGCTAGTATGGGGTCTGGCCTGACACAGCGCATGGCTGACCAGACCCAACACCATAGGCCTATGGAAATGCCAGTAGCCAGAAGTATGGGACCAGATGTTGGACAAGGTACCACAACACCCACCTACCTGTCCATGAGGGGCCAAACCTGCCAGCTATGATCAGAGTATGATGCCATCAATGCAGGCTAAAGTTACAGGCAGTCATACACACTACATAGTGGATGTGTAGTGCACTGGAAACAACCAACTACAACCCAATGTAACATCAAAGCACCATACCATGCAGCATCTGAGGTGCACACCTCTTGCCACAAGAGTACACCACATGCAGCCACCACACCATGTGTGTCAGACCAGGCCCAAAAAAACATCTTCAAGGCACAAGCAAATGTGTGTAAAACAGCCACCACTGGTTAACAAGCAGGACAGGAGGCCCCCAAATTGAACACAGTGCCACCAGTGTCCCAAGGGCTGAGGGCACACATGCCTTGAGCATAAGCAGCAGTTCCAACACCTTGTCATGTGTACAGAGGGCATGTAAAGGATGACCCCCCCCCCCTCAACACTAGAAATATCAGTTGTGGAGATGCCCCACAACAAGCACCAAATTTTATGGCAGTGGATATGTCCCTAAGCAGACTGAGATGGGAGGAGGGCATGACAAATGTGACAGTAGGCACAGCGTGGACAGGTGCTATACGTTGATGCTGCAAATGCCTCCCTCAGTGTCTGCCTGAGGTGGCACAGAGGGGCACTGGCCAACAGACCAATGCCACATACATCAGGATCCTGGGCTGGGCAGTATGTAGATGTTGTAGACATATATATGTGTGATTCATGCAGAAACACATGAACATAGGTGTCCATGTCATGCAGAGTGGTGTGTCCCCTGCACACACCCAATGCCAGACCTATGAGGCAGTGTCACCCCATAGATCCCCCCAACCACCCATGCCCACCCACATGGCACAATATCACACAGACAGCCCTGGAGCGTGACTGACACCCCCCCACACACACCGCTGCACAAGCACATGACACCTGTGCACCCCCTGGGGCCCAAGTCCACACACCAAGAATTCCACACTCAAATGCCCCCCCCCCCATGCCTGCACTCAAATGCCTCCCCCATGCCTGCCCCTTACCTCTCCCCTTCCATGAGGGCACATTCACCTGTGCCTCAGTCACCATGTTTATGTGTTTATGTTTATGTTTATTTAACTTGATATACCGCCCTTCATTACACCAGGGCGGTTTACAAAATATTACAGAAATGGGCACAAGCCCTCATTGCAAGAAAGGAAATACATAGCTAGACAGGAAAGAGGAAAGAGAAAGAGAGCACATAGGAAGGACAAAACAGAGGGAAGACACGGGGTAGACATGTATAAACCAGGTCAGCTGGATGCGGCTGGGAGATTAAAAGCAGAGACAAAGAGATGAGTTTTTAGTAGTGACCGGAAAGTCATGGTCATGGTCATAGGCATGCATGATGGCATTTCTCCGGTCCCCGAGGTGTCACAGTCCATGCTGCCTGATTCCATGATACCCTCATAGAATGGGAAAACACCATCTGGGGACTATTGCCTCTTGGAACTGGCCCAAAGAGAGGAGGTGTCTGTGTGGTGGGTGGACCAACAGTGTTTTAGGTATGTGCTGAGGCCTGTGTTGTGACACCACTGGTGGCTGGCTGTGGAGGCACAGGTGTACATGCTGCTGAGGATGGAGCAGCTGTGGGAGTTGCCCCACCACACCCCTGTCCAGACCCACTGCAGCAAGGTACATGTGACCCGACAGGAGGCATACTGGAGGGTGCATGGGACATTGCAGGGAGGGACCGGCCAGGGACACACCACAGCTCCATAAGGATCTCCACCATGGTTGCCTAGAGGGTGCAGGTAGCAACAGTTAGCTGCTCTGTGGTCACAACATGCCTTTCCTGCAATGCCATGGACTGTTGCAGCAGTTCCAGCTGTTGCTCAAATCATGCTTGCTGGGCTGTGCTGTCTTTGAACAGCACCCCTCTGTGGGTGCACCCCTCCTGGTCATCACTGATGTCAATAGTGAGCTGTGGCAGAGGCAATGGGGAGGTGACATAAAGCTCTAGATCACCCGGCCCTGGGACATTGTGTGGCTGCTGCAGTGTTGCATCAGCAGCGGTGCATGGCAGTGGGGCATCATCCAGGGCCTCCCCGCCCTCCCCTGTGGCATCCTTCATAGACACTTCCCTCTGACACCTGTGGAGCTACAGCAGGGGCACCTGTGAAGACAAAGACAACACTGTGGGTCGTACCTGCACCTGGAAAAGCCACCACCAACAGGGTGGCAGTGTCGCAGCCATGTAGGTCAGACATGAGACTACACAGGCTGAGGGGCCGCCACCATCATGTGTGACACACCCTGTCCCTTGTGCTGAGCCAGATGGGCACACAGGCCCATGCACAGTCAAACACCCTGGTGACCTGAGCACTAAGCACTGCCACCGCCAGCTGGTAGCCATGCTGCCAATTCCACTGACACACAGCCCAGCAGCGGAGTGACCACATGCACTGTGAGTGTTCCTGGCAGCGGCAGCATGACTGTGATTCCATGGCAGCCAATAAGGGATAGGGATACACACTCACACATGTACTTTGCTTCTGGGATGACTCAGATGTATTGAGAGGGTCTATCCCCCCTAAGGTGGCAGTGTCAAATTTAGCAAGGATGCGCTGCTCCAGATCAGTCAGTTGCTCCCCTTATATATCTGCGCACCCTTGCCGTGCCTTCAAGGCAATGTCACGTCGCACCTGACACCACTTGCGCTTCACATCCTTGATGTCCTGGTTCTGGCATTATATGGCCTTGATACAGCACACATCAAGCTATAACTGCTCCTTCTCATAGGTAATAAAAACACAATGCAACACACAATAATTTAATCATATGTAGGTAAACACTCATCTTACAAAAATATAAAAGATACATAAATATATGTTAAACATTAATAATATAACATATCTTTTCTTTTATGTTCTTTCAAAAGGCAATATCATTACAAATTTCATAAACTGCAAAAAGCTGAATTACTAAATATTACATAAACAACACACAAATCTGAAACTCATTCACTCATTACAGTGATGTAAGAGTGAATGAGTTTCAGATTTGTGTTTTGTTAACATATATTTATGTATCTTTTATATTTTTGTAAGATGAGTGTTTACCACACTGTAAAATAATAAATGGATGTTATATATAAATATGATTAAATTAAAGTGTGTTGCATTGTGTTTTTGATATTGATTTACGACTATTTGCAACTAGGGGTTTTTCCTTTATTTATTTATTTTATTTATTTTTATTTATTTTAGTTTCTTATATACCGCACTATTTAGTATCAGCGCGGTTTACATGGAACAGTGAAACATAATGAACAAACGTTAGTTTTACAGAGAACAAGGAAATACAACTTGGATAACTTAGGGAAACATGCACATCAACTATTTACATATGTAGCAGTAAGCTTTGCATAGTGGGTTATGAACCTACAGAAAGATATTAAGTATAGGGACTAATATGTAGAGGTTTCTGGAAGGAAAGGTGTGGCTATGGTGGAGTATGGTTGATCTGGTAATGTTGAATAAATAAGTAATGTTTTAGTGCTTTCCTGAATTGTGTGAGATCGGTGATGGCTCGGATTGCTGGTGGTAATATGTTCCAACACTTGGGAGCATAAAAACTGAAAGCCCTGTTTGACGTTGTTAGTGTGCATTTTGTTGATGCACTTGGGATAATTAGAGTGTTTGCTGATGTGGATCTTCTGGATCTGTTAGGTGGGGTGGGCTGAATTAGATCCACTAGTTGTGAAGCGGTTATGCCGTTGATGGCTTTAAAGGTAAGCGTCAGAGTCTTGAATAGTATTCTTCCGTGTGTTGGGAGCCAGTGGAGTTGAATTAAGATGGGTGTGATGTGGTCAAATCTCGATGCTCCAGAAAGAACTCTAGCAGCGGCGTTCATGGCTAGCTGAAGGGGGTTCAAAGTAGACTGTGGGAGGCCTTGGAGAATGGCGTTGGCAAAATCAAAGTGGGGTAGGATAAGAGCTTGGTATACAGTCCGGAAGTCACTTGGGTCCAATAAAGATCTGAGGTGTTTGAGTGTCCGGATCTTGAAATATACGGCTCTGACAATGTAGGATATGTGAAGCTTCATGTCCAAGTGTTGATCTAGAGCAGGGGTCTCAAACACGCGGCCCGCGGGCCGCATGCGGCCCGCGAGAGAACGTTGTGCGGCCCGCGACGGCTTCTGCTGCTGCTGCCGTTGCCGCCGTGGCAATGGCAGAATCGACGGTCAATTTTTTAAAAAAAAAAACTGGCTTCTGCTGCTCAAGCAGCAAAATCAGCTGTCCTGCGGCCCCTTCCTCTCTGCCCGGAGATCCCCGAGAGTGCTCCATCAGCGGGTGCTTTTCAAGCCGCGAAGAGAGTATTTCCCTCTCGCGAGGCTTGAAAAGTGACTAGGTTTAAGCCGCGCGAGAGGGAAATACTCTCTTCGCGGCTTAAAAAGCACGCCGCAGATGAAGCACACTCAGGGCTCTCCGCGCAGAGGGGAAGGGGCCGCGGGACAGCTGATTTTCTGCTGCAGCAGCAGAAGCTAGGTTTTTTTTAAATTTACCTGGGGGGGGTGTAGGACTGGAAATGGGCTATTGGCAGGGGGGGGGGGTATGACGGGAGATGGGCTATTGGCTGGGGGGGTATGACTGGAAATGGGCTATTGGCAGGGGGGTTATGACTGGAAATGGGCTATTGGCAGGGGGGGGGGATGACTGGAAAAGGGCTAGTGGCGGGGGGGGGTATGACTGGAAATGGGCTATTGGCAGGGGGGGGTTATGACTGGAGATGGGCTATTGGCGGGGGGGTTATGACTGGAGATGGGCTATTGGCAGGGGGGGGTTATGACTGGAGATGGGCTATTGGCAGGGGGGTTATGACTGGTAATGGGCTATGGTGGGGGCTAGGACTGGAAATGGGCAGGTGGGGGTTAGGAAGGACTGGAGGTGGGCTGATGGGGGGAGTTAGGACTGGTAATGAGCTATGGAGGGGCTGACTGAAATGGGGTAATGGGGGTTAGGGCTGGAAGTGGGCTATTGGCAGGGGGGGGTTATGACTGGTAATGGGCTATGGGGGGGTAAGACTGAAAATGGGGTGATGGGGGGTAAAACTGGAAGTGCGCTATGGGGAGGTTAGGACTGGTAATGGGCTATGGGGGGTCTAGGACTGGTAATGGGCTGGGGGGGGGTTGCTAGGACTGGAAATGGGCTGAGTGGAAGGGGGGCTAGAATTGCAAATGGCTGATGGGGAGGGGGGCTTGGAATGGAAATGGGCTGTGAGGGGAGGGAGCTAGGATTGGAAATGGGCTGATGGGGGGCTAGGATTGGAAATGGGCTGATGGTGAGGCTAGGATAGGACTGGAAATGGACTAATGGGGGGACTAGAAGGGAGCGGATGCTGGGTGGGGCTGGAACTAGAAGGGAGCTGATGTTGGGGGAGGATTAGAATGGGATGGAGCTGGGAAAGTGAAATGGAGAGGGGAAAAATATTTTGTCTGGGAGAGAAGACAAATCTACAATTGGCCAGGTATTGGGAGAGTAAGTGGGGATTGAGGATGGAGGGGTAAAATTTGAGTGGATGAAATAGGAATGAGGAAAGAGAAAAAGGAGAAAGATTAGTATGTTAAAGCAGATGTAGAGAGAGAATGGAAAAAAAACTAGGAGAGAAGAAAGGGCAAATGGACAGCAGACGATGGAGAGTTAGCAGAAGACATGAAGAAACCAGAAGAAAGTGGCTGGAACAATTGCAACTGAAAAAAATGCACAAAAGGTAGAAAAATATCTCTTTATTTTGAATTTATTAACTGGAATATGTCAGCTCTGGGAAATGTGCATCATTAATGTTTGCGCTTTGTTTAGTACAAGAGGAAATTAATTTATAGTTTTATTTCTACAGTGTTGTTGTACATTCCAAGTTTGGCTTTTGGGGTTCCCAGTTTAATTATTGTCTTCTTGTTTCTAAATCTTTTAGTCTTTCTTTATCCATACTCATTAAAGAGGCATGTTTACTAAAAGTTAGTGTATGGTAACATTATGCAAATATTTATGCAAATGAGGCCCCTTATGCAAATGAGGCCCCGCGTCTTATGCGGCCCCCGGGTTACTTTACAAGTCCTCATTTGGCCCTCAAAGCAATTTGAGTTTGAGACCCCTGATCTAGAGTAACTCCTAAGTATCGGATTGTAGACTTTGTTTGGAGTTCAGCTTCTCTCACTTTTATATGAGGTGGTGGGGTAAAATTCGGATTTCTTGTGATGAAGAGTACCTCCATTTTCTTATGTTCAATACGGAGGTTTTGAGATAGAAACCATTCTGATACTGCATCAAAACATTCAATGAGAGGTGAGAGGTCCATTTGCTTTGTGGAGAATGGCATGTAAAGAAGGATATCATCGGCGTATATCTGACATTGGACATTGAAAGATCTGATGATGTTGCAGACAGGTTGTACGTAAATGTTAAACATGAGAGATGATAATGATGAGCCTTGAGGAACACCCTGATCTTGGTGGAAGGGCTCTGATTTTGTTGATCTTGATCTTACTTGTTGCCATCTTCCTTCAAGGTATGATTTGCACCAATCAAGGGCGAAGCCATTAATGCCTTTTTCTTTTAGGCGTTCTATGAGCAGGCCATGGTGTACCGAATCGAAGGCTGCAGCTATGTCTATGAATATAAGTACACAACCTTGGTGGATGTTGTCAATACATGTGATGATATTATTGAGAAGGGAGATAAGAAGGGTTTCCACGCCATGGAACTCCCTGAAGCCATGTTGATGGGGGTCTAGTGGGGATGCAGTGTCGATATGGTCTTGTATTTGTCGTTGTGCTTCCTTTTCAAATATTTTAGCCAGAAATGGTATGCTAGCTATGGGTCTGTACGATTCCACTTTACTAGGGTCAAGCTTGGGGTTTTTTAGAAGTGGTCTAATTGATGTTTGTTTGAGTGCTGAGGGGAAGGATCCAGTTGTGAACGATAGTCTTATCATTCTTGTGATTAATGGACTGATATCACTGCGTATATTTTTTATCCAGTAAGCTGGACAAGGGTCAGTATGAGCAGTGGTAGTGTTGATGGCGGCAATGGTATCTTCCACATGTTTCTTGGGTGGTGTGGAAAACATTGAGAGATAGTTTAGGCAGGTGGTGTCTTGAGGCTTGAAGGCAGTGATTTTGTTTGTTTGTAATAGTTTAGATTATAGATGGTCCGCGAAGGCTTGTGGGTGGATCTCCTCAGGAGGACATGGTGACGGTTCCTTCGATAGGGATTTGACTAGGCTGAAAAGATCCCGTGGTTTGTTTAGGGATCTTTTGAGTGAATCAGTGTGGAATTGTTTCATTCTTGTCAGGACAGCTTTTCTGTGGGCTGCAAGTTGTATGTTGTAGGCTGTCTGGTCATCTGTGCAGCGAGATCGACGCCATCATTTCTCGAGTTTTCGAAGGTATAAAAGGGAGGTCCGCAGATCAGGAGAGAACCATGGTGTATGTTTTCTGTTGCTTGCGGTCTTGCTATCGTTTGATTTTTGTGCAATAGAGCTGAGGTTGTTGTTCCATGATGCAATCAGGTTATCAAGATTGAGAGTAGAGTCATTGTAGAGAGGGTTGGTTTGTGCAAGTATGAGTTCTTTGTTGAAGGGTTGGAAACTTCGAGATGTTGTCTTTGTGGGGTTGTTAGAGGATCTGTTACGGGGGGTGTTGGAGTTTAAGGGAATGATGAAGTTAATTAATTTGTGATCTGACCATGGTACTGGGATCAGTGCTGTTACAAGATCGTTGTTTGATTCACATGCTGATAGGGGAGCAAAAATCATGTCAAGGGTGTTCCCTTTTGTATGGGTGGGACTTCTGATTAATTGCCTGTATCCTAGTTCATCCATTGCTTCTAGGAGGGCTGAGGCATGGCTGGAGTGCAGAGAAGGGAGATTAAAGTCTCCTAATAACCAATTGGTTTGGTGTGTTGGACCGAGTTGGCTGCTAAGTCTAATATGTTCGGAAGATCATCAGAGGAGGGTGAGGGTGCTCTATAAAGAAGATTGATGGAACATTGATCATTGGCGATGGAAAGAATGTCTAGGTTGTTTGAGCTTGTAGAGTCTATTGTGCAAAACTGCAGGTCGGTCCTTGTTAGTATGAGGGCTCCTCCTCCTCTTTTATTCTCTCTATGGCGGGAGTGGATGGAGAAGTTGTCGGGTATGAGTTGGTTGATGATTATGTTATCTGTATCAGATAACCAGGTTTCAGTTATCATGAGGATATCCAGGTTATAAGCGGATATTAAATCAGTAACGATTGGCCATTTCTTACGGACCGACCGAGCATTGATGAGAGCACAGTTTAGTGCTTGAGGGGTTCCAGTAGCTTGGTTTTCTTGGTATTTTGGAGAGCTATGTGTAATAGGTGTGAATGCCGGGGTTGCGTATCAACTCTTAAGGGAGGATATGGGGCTTCAGCCCGTCTATGAGTGTGTCTTTGTAGGATTGGAATTTGCTGTGGTGCGTGTGATAATGCCAGGGATTCGGTTATCCATCCTAGAATGAGAAGTAGGATGCTGATTGAGGCCGTGGTAGTGGGAGACATTTTAACTTGCTGTTGAATTTAGGGTAGCGGGTTTCTGAGGGATGTCTTCAGGCTAAACGTTTTGCTATGGTATATAAGGATATCTTGTAAGACAATCTGAGAGGTATCAGTGGTAGTCTGAGCAGTCGTGAGAATGCAACACAGTGAGTAAAACACATAATGCAGTAGGTAGGCTATTGCTAGCTATGAACATACAGTAGGTAGTGTTGCAGAATGATAGGGTTGATATGCAATTTGAGTACAGGCACAAAAGGTAGTAAACAGATATATGTTTAAATACAGTGGGCTATACTATAAGGTCTGGATATCTGGACCTGCTGAGGATCATATTACAATGGTATACAGGTTATACAAGAAGGTATTACAGCAAGGAGTGATTTCTAAATGATAACTGTTGAGAGATAGTCATATGTTGGTTTAACAGATGGCTAATGCAAATAGTCTGTACCGTGAATAGGATGGTGCCATGATCAGGTAGATTGTAGTTGCATGGGAGGATTAGATTGGGAGCCTTCGGTTAGCTGCTGTGGGTCGGTTGAGTTCAGTTGCTATGTGCAGGTTGTGGGTGGCTTCTACTAGTGCCCCGCCTAAGGGCCACGCCAAAGGGCCCTCTGGCGAGGCCCTCAGGCGCGGGCCCGACAGGCGCGGGCCCGCCTGTCGGTGGCTGCTCTTGTGGCTGCAGGCCCCTCCCACAACCCCGATTGGGCTGGAGGGCTGAGCGGCTTGTGTGGACGGCCTGCTCAGTGCTCTACCCCGATCGGGGGAGCCGAAGATGGAGGCACGCTGGTTCCCGTCGTCGGCGGCTGCTCTTGTAGCTGCAGGCCCCTCCCACAACCCCGATTTACCTTGGGCACACATTGGAGGGCACACATTGCCCTCCAACCACTGCAACAGAATAAGGCTGCATACCACAACCGCAAGGCATTCCACTCTGTCAATGTGCAGGTGGTCTACAACGTGAATGGGGAGATTACAGATGTATGCGCCAGATACTCAGGTTCCTGCCATGACGCCAATGTTCTGAGCTGATGAGGGATCCATGCATGCTTCGAGGGATGCCACATCAATGATGGATGGCTGATAGGAGGGCATATGCACAGACACCAAGGGACTGGGAAACAGGGTACAATGCATGGTGGTGGGTCCACTGGGCAGGTGGTGGTGGCCCGCTCCATGACCCTGGGGCCTTGTTGTGATGACCCCCAGCAGGCCCCCGAGCTTACTTCTCATGCCCCACACCTCACCCCTGAGACCCCGCACATCGTACAATAAGTGTGAGATGGGCCTGCACATCCATGCAAGGCTGCGTGCCAGCATGTGATCCAGATGGGCCAGGCTGGCATCTGATTCATGGGCCCCCTCATCAGGTCCAACTTCAGAAAGAGATGGGCTATGTGGCCCACCAACATGGGTACGCTGCTCCCACATGGACAATGATAATGGCACCTCCGCAGCATCACTACCCTCATCACTGATGTGACCCAGCACCACCACTGCCTCCTGGCAACCCCATAACCTGGGCCCCCTACTGCCTCATCATCATCCACATCATCCTCCAGTTGCACTGTCACATCCATCCCCACATCCCTGCTCAGATCTCACATCCACTCTGCCCATCCACCCTTGCCTGCACCCACACCCTGCCTCCCCTTTAACCACACACTCTCACTCCCCCCTCATGACACTCACACACCCCCAAATGCTCTCCCTGCATGCACTCCAAGCTTCTCCTTCACTATCCCCTCCTGTCACTCCCACACGCTTCCCTGCATACACTCATATCCCTCTCCTTCACTACTCCCTCCTGCAACTCACAACCCCCACATGCTCCTCCTGCATGCACACAAACAGCTCACCCTCACACCACCTTCCAGCCACTCACCCTCCTGCATGCACTCAGCCACAACACCCTCCCCATCCCTGCCTAGCCCCTCAGTCTGTGTCACTACATCCTTACCCAATACACTCCATGGGGCCTTCCTAGCTGCCCATCCTGTCATGCCACATGCACCATCCACCAGGGGCTCGAGGATGAGGATCCAGATGTTGCCCCTATCTCCAGGGCTTCTGCACATGGCACAACCACCGCCCTGCTGCTCACTATCCCCCGGGTGTGCTGTGGGACATAATCTCCCCTGCCCACTGCAATTAGCTCTGCCCCCTTCAGGGGGATGGAGGGGGAGAATGCTGCTTCCCCTTCCGGCCCCTCATCATCCTCCTCTTCATATGCAGATGGTATTGTGCTGAATAGGAGGATGGGGCTTTGCTGTGCACTGCTGCTGCCTCTGATGCTGTTTGTGCTTCTTCTCCCACTGGGGCTGGAGGGTGTATCTATGCCAGGGGTGTATCTGGCATCAGGGGTGGAGCCATCTGGGGAAGGGGATGGGGAATCCTCTTCCCATTATGCTGCTGCTGCAATGGGTGAAGGAGATCATGGTTAGCTTCACAACTGTGGTTACTGGGGGCCAGAGACACACTTAGTGTGTTCCAGCACATCCCATCTCTGCAGTGAATAGGGCACTGTGGGCCAGGACTATGTGCTGCAGGAACCTAGGATGGGGCATGCTGTTTCTATGGAGTCCATGTCACAGCAGTGTCTGCTCTTACATGTGTTGACCCGCCTCAATGTTGGGGGGGCCTGTCTGCCTGCTGCTCGAACAGGGTATCTACATGGCTACTCGCCCTTATCCTTCTGAAGCTGCTGCAGGATACACCATATCAGTCGTGGGTATGTGCAGCGGATTGAGCACTACCACACATGGTAGGGCTCCGTGTCACACAGGATCCAGAAATGTCTGCGAGATAGAGACCCACTTCATCATTCACCCGTGCCAGAGCACAGACCTGCCTACTCTATGGGGTGGCCTCTACTGACGCTCTGCACATGCCTATCAGGTGCCGTGTCCCCATCTGCTCTCAGTGGCACATAACTGCTATGCCATTCTGGGAAGGAGGGGAGCATCAGCTGGTCATTGCATTTGGTGTACATGCACAGGGACACGTTTCCCCACCTCCAATGGCATGGTAGCATTGACAGCTGTATCCTGATGGTTCTGGCCCTGAGACACAGTGCTCAGGGTCCTGGGTTCACCTCCCACCTGGACTGCTTCATTTTGCACCTCTACCATTCACACTGGGTCTCCCCTCTGACTTGCCATGCTCTCTCTTTTCCTACCACCTTGAAGCACTGGCATCTGTAGCCTCATGGTTCTTGGCCTGAACCACAGTGGTCGGGTTCCTGGATTTGTTTCCTGCCTCCGGGCATGTATAGGGCCCTTTTATTTTGCCTCCTCAGGGGGCATCTGTGTGGCCTGAGGATGTGGCTGACATTCTGGGACTATTCTCTGCTATGCGTGTCCCTTCCATTTGTCTCTGTGTCCCCCTGTGCTTAAACTGTGGGCCTGCATGCATCCTATTCTCCTTTGTTTCCTGGGCCCCTGCTGTCGGGCTTCTATGTCTATGCTGTGCTGTTCTGTCACTGTGCAGGGGCCAGATCCTGACTTCCCCTGCCCTTCCTCTCCACCTTGGTGCATGCCTGTCTCTGTGCCAACTTGAGTACTACTCAAGCTTGCCCACTTCTCTCTGCTTCCAGGTTTGTCTGCCTCTGTTGTTCTGTACTTACTGGGTGAGGGTGGTCCTGATATGTTCCCAGCCCCTGTGTGCTGCTGTATGGGCAGGTTGCCTCTGCCCGGTGGGGAGGAGAATCTCCTACTGTTCAATGACGATGGTCACCAGCAGCCTCGTCTCTGCCTCACTGAAGTTGTGCTGCCTGGTAGTCATGTTGATGTGTGTGTGTGTTATGTTGGGGGGGCTTCTTCCTGGATCCAGTCACACGTGGGTTGCAGGACATGGGGTTTAGGACGTTTTCAGGGTTACATGTGCCCGGAGCAGCTTGGCAGTATGTGCACAGCCTACACTTGCTTGTGGTACAAGGTGGGCCAGTAGGCCGCCAGTTGGACATGCTTTGCTGACCACGGCCACACATCAATTCTACAACACCCTGAACGTGTCTACGCGGGGTTGTAGAATTGGGTCTTTGGGTGCACGTCCTATCTGGAGATGGCATTGGAGCCCAGCCATGCCCCTTTCAGAATCAGGCTCATAGTGTGCTGAATAAAGCTCTGCCCACCTTTTCAATGGGGAAACTGGCATTATCTATGACATGTCCTGAAAGAGCCCCGGCATTAACCTCCGCGTGAAAAAAGCTTAAATACAGAATAAACTTATCCTTATCTCTCTTTTTTGTTGGAGTAACCATACAAAAGGGGAGGGAACTCCAACCCGCCCCTCACCGTGGTCACTCCGTTTTAATCATTTAAATGCTTGAAATAATTCAAAAACTTAACTTAACTGAGTCCAGCCAGCATAGAATTCATAAAGCACAACGTGCCACGTTTCGGGCCGTCCAAAACTCCATGGCCCTGCATCAGGTGGAAGAAATGAATCCCAAACAGTTGGCTCCAACAAAAAAGAGAGATAAGGATAAGTTTATTCTGTATTTAAGCTTTTTTCATGCGGAGGTTAATGCCGGGGCTCTTTCTTTGGATTTGGATTGATTCTTGCCTTGGGCTGAGGTTTCTTATTGACTGTGACATGTCCTGTGCAGCATGGTTGTAATTCAGGGTGGGTGAGAGTCATGGCCAGATTACATAGCTACTGGCCAGATTCAAGGGTGAGCCTCAGTAGGACAGGAAGACCTGCTCGGGGACCCACAACTGCAAAAGTATGGGCACCTGCAATAAGGTGTTTGCATAGATTGGGGGCCATACAAGGAAAGGGGTGTACCATTCACCTGCTGCTGTCCCAGGGCATGTTGGTGGAACCTAACAACTGAAATACTCACCCCCTAATGCAAAGAAGCTGAACTATCCTGCCCTGTTACCCCAGCAATAGTGATGTCCTCCATACAGGTGACCACCCTGTCCTCCAGGTCAGTGAGGAATTTCTGTTGCTCAGGTGGTAGTTTTAGGTTTGCAGCCTGCTTCTCTTTAACATGCTGCTGTTTATTTTTTTAAGTGCCATCAAGTCAATGCTGACTCCTGGCGACACAGCAGCCCCTGGGTTTTCTTGGCAAGATATGACCAGAGATAGATTGCTAGGCCTTTTCTTCTGAAGCAGTGGAGAGTAAATTGACTTGTCCAAGGTCACAAAGAGTGCCAGTGGGAATGGAATCCTAATCTAATGGATATTAGGCTGTTGCTCTAACGGCTAGGCTACTCCTCCATGCTGTAGCACCTCCCTATTATGGTGATGCACAGCAGCTAATGCTGTCTGGCAATGTCATGTCAGGCATGCTGATGGGTGTGGGAATTCCCAAACACAAAGAAGATCCCATACTCCCTCAGGATCAGGCAAATGGCAAACTCAACCTCCGCTGGAGATAAATTTTGCTTTTGAGTCCTCTTCATGGCTGCGAGCAGGCATCATAGCCCTAACAGTGCATATTTAAAGCCTATGCGAGTATGATGGAGCTAATCCATGGAACTACGTAACTGTGTGAATTGGGATATTATGTGGCTAGTTGCAACCTTGTAGGTGCATTTAAAATAACCACATTACCATTCAAAATTGGTATTAATGCTGACATCAATATCAAGCAGCTTACCAACATTGCTGCACTATCTGTATATTTGCAATATGCCTTTGCGCCACATACCAATTAATCCTGATCCACACACCATCTCATGCATGAAGGTCTGCAGCCCTTCCGAGGTGTGGAGCTACACACTGGGTGGAATGTGAAAGGAGGTATCTACTGCACACTGTTCAGGCTGTGTGTGGCAGGGCTCACTCTGTAGATGTTGCCAAAGGCCCAAGTGCTGAGTTGCCAGCCACCTACTTGCAGGAGTGATGTATAGTCCATCATGGATGTCAGACAATTGCAGTCTCGTGCACTATGGGCCCTGCAGCACAGGTAACAACGGGTAACAACTAGGACTACATATACTAGACAGTATAACAGTGAAAGTTGGTATGGCTTGTAGAACGTGTGGTACCATCAATATGACATACTAATCCTATATGAAACCATAGGAGCAAAACATGATATTATGGTCCATCATCAACACCAACACAACAATACAATTGTTTTGTGGTCATTGACATCTCCAACAGGTGTACCCAAAACCCATGGTTAATATACCTGAGATAATGCAATTGTCCCTAACTTCCTGATCTCTAGACTTTGACTTATGGATTACTCTGAGTGAGGTGTGAATGAGATTTGCACTACAGTGCTGTGATGCAGTTGTTATGACTTGACCATATACCATGAGGTATGTATGATATAGTGCCCATAGAGATATGAATGTAAGGTTGTTGCCACAACATATTTCAGAGGTTATGTGTAATAAGTTTGTGGTGGGTGTTGTGTTGGTTTCTTTGCCATTTTACTTATTTCAAAATGCCTTGATATGGTTGTATCAATAATAGGGCTGATTTGCCTTTTCCCCCTATCTGAGCTCTTTGTACCACTGTGCTCTTTGTATCATGTTGCCCTTTTAATTGTGTTTCTAGTACTCATCCTGCCACTGTAGATACTCTTTGCCATTCTTCTAGAGCCCCTTGTAGTTTGTGACACTCTTGATGGCTTGCGGTGGTGTTACAGCTGCCTGCCATCATGTTTGATTTAAAGTAGATGGCAAAACTGACTGTTTCTTTGCAAAATAGCTTCCCCCATAGACTTTAATGGGGATGACTGGGAGAAATGCACAAATACCTCGGTTCCCAAAGACTAACCAAACTGGTGTATTCTGAAGAATAAAGATAAGCCTGAAAATCTTTGGCACACACATGCCTAGTTACTGCAGGAATTGGAGCATAGTAATTGTCATGCTAGCGTGATAACAGTTATTGTGGCCCTGTATAAGTTACCATATGCAAAAATGCACTTTAAGCACATAGGGCACTTTAGTAAAAGGGCCCCTTAATTAATTAAGTTTTTATTTATTTAGCTGTATTTATATAGCGCCTTTCTCAGGGTCAAGTTGTTTAGTCTTATGCAATTTTCTTCTGTGTATTTTGATTATTATGTGATAATGTCCTGTCTGTTTTCATTATTATGGGGCATGTAGGGCACCTCATTGCATGGTAGGTGCAAAATATTAGTATGTGAGGTGTATCTGAGCTGCGCATCCATCATGCCTCCATGCAGTTAGCACGGTGTGGAAGGCCTTGCTCCGCAAAACCAGCAGTCACACTTAACGTGGGTACATTTACTGCACCCATTGGGGTGGCAATAAGTGCTCCCACACTAACTGCACCAATCATGATTAGTGTATATCAATTGTGCCCACACTAATGCTCAGTGTGCAGCAGTGGCAAAGAAAGCAAATAGAATGCTGGGAATCATAAGGAAAGGAGAATAAAACCAAGGGTATTATAATGCCTCTGTATTGCTCTATGGTGCGACCATACCTTGAATACTGTGTGCAATTCTGGTCACCATATCTTAAAAAAAAGATCTAGCAGAAATGGAAAAAGTGCAGAGAAGAGCAGCAAAAATGATAAAGGGGATGGAAGGATACCCCTATGAGAAAAGGCTTAAAAGGTTAGGGCTATTCAGCTTGAAAAAAAGACAGGGGAGATATGAAGGAAGTCTATAAAATCATGAGTGGAGTGGAGTGCAGTGAGATAAACGTAGGTCGGTTGTTTGCTTCTTCAAATTATAGAAAGTCCAGGGGACACACAATGAAGTTATAAAGTAACACATTTAAAACTAATTGAAGAAAATATTTTTTCACTCAATGCATAATCAATTCTGGAATTTGTTGCCATAGCAAGTAGTAAAAGCTGTCAGCATAGCTCGGTTTAAAAAAGATTTGGACAAGTTCCTGGAAGAAAAGTTCAACCATTTTTAAAGAAGACCGGGGAAATCCACTGCTTTGTCCTGTGATATCTAGCAAGGTATCTATCTGCGTTCTGAGAACATGACAGGTACTTGTCAGGAAATGGCCACTGTTGGGCTTAATAGACCTTTGGTCTGACCCAGGATGCAATTATTTATGTATTTATTTTTTTTGCTGCATTTATTTTCTGCCTTTCGCGGGTCAAAGTGGTGCGCATGGAACAGAGAACTTGGTAATTGCATTGTAACAGTTAAACTATACATAGCATGCAATTGGGAGGGGGAAGGGATAGTATATTCAAATGTACAGGTTCTGTATTGAATCAAGCATGTGGAGGGGGAGGGTTATTCGGCGGGGCAGAAATGTTCAGAGAAGAGGTGAGACTTGAGGTGCTTCCTGAACGTGCTGAGGTCAGAGATATTTCTCAGCGAGTCCAGTAGGATGTTCCATATTGAGGGAGCACAGAGCTGGAAGGAACGACTGCAGGCCTGTTGACTATATTTGTTTCTATCATGTGGGATAATCAGGGTGTTCTTCGTGGATGTTCATCTTGGCCAGTTTGGCTGGGGTGCTTGTAGTAGGGTGTGAAGGTGGGTGCGGGGGTCAGAGTGGATGGTCTTGTGGGTCAGGAGGAGGGTTTTGTACTTTATCCAACTTGGGAGAAGGAGCCAGTAGAGTTGTTTGAGTATTGGGGTGATATGGTCCTGTCTTGTTGCACCTTGGAGGAAGCATGCCGCCATGTGGAGAGCAGTCCATAGGGGGAGGAGTATGGTTTGTGAAAGGCCCTAGTATATAATGTTATAGTAGTCAAGATGTGGTACGACCAAAGCTTGAAAGGCAGAACAGAAGTCTGATGATTTCAGGAGCGGTCAAAGGCATTGGAGGATCTTTGCTTTGCAGTATGTGGCTTTAATAACATTGGTGATGTGGGATTTGAAAGTCAGGTGTTGATCAAGGTGAATCCAAGGTATTTTAATTCTGTGCTGGTCTTGATGGATATGTTGTTTAGGGTTATGATAGTTGTGGGGGAGAAAGTGTTATCTTTTGTCATAAAGAGGGCTTCTATTTTCTTGTGGATTGTAATAACGTTGTACTTCATCCAGCTGGCAACACTCTTGATGTGCAGCATAGGAGTGTTGTTGTGTTGATTGAACCATATATCATGATGTCATCAGCGTAAACGTGGAAGTTGAGGTTGAGGGATCTGATGATTGTATAGAAGGGTCCGAGGTAGATGTTGAACAGGCGTGCTGAGAGGGTGGATCCTTGAGGGACTTCTTGTGTTTGATTGTATGGGTTAGAGGTATTTGAGCCAATCCTTATTTGTTGGTGTCTACCAGATAGTTAGGAGGTAAACCACTGGAGAACTGTTTTTTGTATTCTTGTGGAGCAAAGGCATTGTAGGAGGATGTGGTGGTTTACGGTATCAAAGGCTGAGATGTCCAGGAACATCAGAAGGAAACCTTGTTTTACAGAAGGCCTACAAAAAGATTGAAAATTTGGACCGGCAACTCGAAGACTTTAATAATAGAGGTAGAAGGAATAATGTGAGATTGGTGGGCTTACCGGAGGGCGCTGAAGGAGTGGACATGTGTGCTTTTCTAAATAAAATGTTACCAGCGGTTCTGAAGATAAACTTTTTGATGCCACTGGAATTTGAGAGGGCTCATTGGGTTCCGGTGCAGAGGAGTGCACACCAGGGGCCAAAGACTGGTAATCTTTTGTTTACTTAGACATCAGCATGCTATTCAAATTCTAGCAGTTGCAAAGGTCCAGGCTTCTCTGTCCTACGAAGGCAGTGCAATTGCGTTTTTCCCAGATCTGAGTAAGGCCACCGTAGACAAACGAAAGCAGTTTCTAGCAATGCGGCCATGTCTGCAGAGTCTGCAGGCCAGATATGGTCTCCTATACCCTGCCCGTCTCAGGATCACTTTCAATAATGGCACAAAAACTTATGAAGACCCGGGAGACGTCTTGAAATTCCTGGAAGAACAAGAGGCCCTGAAAATGCATTGAGGACTCATACATGTGTCATAACTTTAATGTTGAGGGAGTGAGGGTGGGGTGGCCACTCAGGGGACTACCTGCAAAGTGGTAGGTTCCCCGTGTTTTCCGCAGCCCAGGTTTGTTGTGTGAGTGCTAGCAAAGAGATTGTTCTTCCTGGCTGAATCGCATGAGGTCAATAAGTTTTGTTTTAATGGGGGATGTAGAGATTGGGAAATTTCCCCCTATGTCTTTTGTTAAGTTTGTATACCGTTAGTATCTAAAACTGCGGGGATGATGTGAAAGGGGACATGGGCTTAGAGTAGCAGTGGAGGGGGGGTGGGGGTTATCTTCGCACAAAGGTTTCTGTTTTTTAGTTTGGTAAAGTCCCCGAGTAAATGTTTAATTATAGTACTTTCTGTAAGCTAAGTATGGTAACTGTGCAGCAGCGTCAGGGGAGGCGGTGTTAGTGCTGGGTTGTGTAGGAACCCTCAGCACTGACACTGGTGAGCTGTAATGGGGGAGGATGTTGGAGTGCTGTATCTGTGAGGGTGCCTAGCGGCTCTTGCATGCTCGCGCACTGGCGCACCCAGTGATTAGCCGTTGTTAAACGGGGGGGTTTCTGTTACCTTGCAAACCACAAATAAATGATCTAAGGTTTTTTATCAGCTACCGACAAGCGGATCACGGGTTTGACCTTAGATTCATTCAAGCATGTAAATGCCGCTGCTTAAAATCCTGTCCCTGAATGTAAAGGGCATTAAACATCCAACTAAGCGAAAGAAGATTTTGTTGTATTGCCAGAAGCAAGGCGCAGACGTGATGCTTCAAGAAACACATCTCACTACTACTAAGTCATTGGCAGGGGGTAAATTTAGTTTAGTCTTTCATGCGCCTGTGATGGGGAAGAGGAATGGAGTAATTATTTTGGTCAAAAAGGTTTGCAAGATAAAGCTTTTAGCCTCTAGAGCGGATCCCGAAGGAAGATGGGCTAGTGTGCGACTGGAGATAGAAAAAAGGCAAATTGTATTGGTAAACGTGTATGCACCAAACTGTGACAGCCCTAAATTTTTTCAATCCTTAGCGGAAGTGCTTTTGGAATTTTCCTCCCTTCCAATCATTGTAGGAGGAGACTTCAATATGGTCTTGGACCCATTAATTGACTGTCAACCTAGTCGGGTATCCAAAAAAGTTAGGGCGCGTGAAGTGCTTGAGGCCATCATGGAAGATGTGGGCTTGATGGATGTGTGGCGAGTGCTTCATCCTTCGGAAAGAGACTATACTTTCTTTTCACACCCACATGGATCCTATTCTCGGATTGATTTTTTTTTGGTGTCAAGATCACTTGTCAAAGAAATTAAGTCGGCAGAAATCTTGAGTGCACATATTTCAGATCATGCTGCAATAATGATTGAATTAGGGCCGGGGGATGACTTGGGCAAAGCTGGGCGCTGGATCTTTCCTAGGTTCTTGCTTACTGAAGAGTCGTTTCAACTGTATATACAGGAAGCTATTCAGGAGTACTTTAAGAATAACCTCCCGGAGGATACCGCCATTTGGGCTTGGTGGGAAGCTTTCAAGGCTGCAATCAGAGCAAAGGTCACGAGTTATAGCATTGCTGCCAGCAGAAAGGCGAAAGGGGCCCTTAAATCTCTTGATTTGCAGATTAAGGCAGGGGAGAGAATCATGTTGCAGCAATTTAACCCCCTTGTGCTCACCCGTCTTCAAAAGCTACGATATCAATATAATGCAATTCTCAGTCAGGAAGTGGAGCAGAATGTATTCCAGCAGAAAGCACGATATCATACTGAGATGAACAAGGCTGGTAAACTACTGGCTGAAAGCTTAAAACCACGACGGGACAAATCGCATATTGTGTCTATAAAGGACGTGCATGGGGCTACTCGGGAAGATAATGCTGGGATAGCGGAAGTTTTTAGAAATTTCTATCTGCAACTGTATACGTCGGAAGGGGCTGGTGATCCCTCGGCTATGGACATCAGATCGACCACCCCAAGTTGGATTCGCAACAAGCAGACTTACTAAGCAAGAAATTGGGCCTGGAGGAACTTAAGGTAACTCTGTCTGGTATGAAGCGTGGGAAATCCGCGGGCCCCGATGGTATTCTGCTTGAATTCTACAAGGTGTTCACTAAGGACCTGTCGGTGCATCTTCTGACTTACTATCAGCAACTTCAAGAGCACGGCAATAATTCAGGAGCCTTTGCCAAGGCCACTATAGTGGTGCTTGAAAAGCCTGGGAGAGATCCGAGCCTAGCGGGGAATTACAGGCCTATTTCACTTTTAAATGCTGACTACAAGCTGTACGCGGCCATGCTGGCCGGTCGCCTTAACAAGGTTCTTCATATTCTCGTTCATCCAGATCAATGTGGCTTCGTGTCAGGCAGATCTAATACGGATAACTCTAGACTTCTCTGTAATTTGCTGGATCTTTCAGAACGTGAGGGCTCACCCCTCATCGATCTCTCATTAGATGCTGAAAAGGCCTTAGACAGACTGGAGTGGCCGTTCCTATTCAGAGTCTTAAAATGGTTCGGTCTCCCTGGGGAGTTCATAAATATGATCCAGGTGTTATACTCATGTCCGATGGCTAGAATTTCAGCTAACCAGGAACTCTCTGCGCCTTTTCTTTTGCACAGAGGCACACATCAAGAGTGTCTAATGTCCCCTCTACTGTTTAATTTGATGCTGGAGCCGCTGGCATTGCTGGTTCGTCAATCAAGTGAAATTGTTGGGGTTGAGGTTGCTGATCTACATATTAAGCTGTCGGCATATGCAGATGACCTGATGTTCTTCCTGCGATCTTCATCAGTTTCACCTCTCCTGCAGTTGATCGATGAATATGCCCGATTCTCGGGATATAAAGTAAATTGGACAAAATCGGTGGCCTTCCCGCTTAACAGCCTGGCGCATAGTAGCATGGTGCAACAATTCTCCTTTTTATGGAAGACAAAGGCTATTAAATACATGGAGATCCAGTTTGCTGCTCCGTTGGAGGACACTATTCGAAGGAACGCAGAGAAGATTAAAGAGATTGTCCGGTATTTTACTTTGAAGTGGTCCCTGCTGCATCTTACATGGTGGGGGTGGATGGAGTCCATAAAAATGGTACTAATGCCCAAGATAAACTACATACTAGGGATGATTCCCATTGGATTTCCAATAGCTGTGTATACAGAGATTGAGAATACTATGTCTGCTTTTCTCTGGAATGGGAAAACACCTAGGATTGCTTTGCAGAAGCTGAAAGCGTGTAAGAGCGACAGGGGAGTTCACTTTCCTGACTTCTGGTGGTATCATCTTGCAGCAACTCTGAAGCAGGGAAGTCTTTGGTCGGCTGGAGATTCGCTTACGCAAAAGCCTATAAGGGTAGAGCTTGAGGAACGGTTGTGCCATTCCTATCCAATCAACCTGATCATGGGAATGAGATGCCTGGAATCTTCTCAGGTGGGACGAATAATCTTATCAATGCAAGCTGAATTTCAGAGATTTTTACCCATTGTAGAAAAGGAGAACCCGCCTTCCCGTCCAATACCCCTTTGGCACAACCCACTGTTCAAAATTAACAAAGTTCCCTTTGGGTGGACTGTTTGGCAGAGGTGTGGTATCTGGCATGTGGGACAAATGATGACCGGGAATGAATGGAAGACTTTCGGTATGCTGCAGGTGGAATTTGGGTTGCCTTCTGGGTGTTATTATCAGTGGCTTCAACTTCGACATTGCCTGGCTCAGGTACGGAAGCGGCCTAGGGAATATTCATGGATTTGGGGACTGGAGAAGATCATGGCAGAAATTAATTCTAAGAAAGGAGGTATTTCAACCATCTATGCGTTTTTTAGGGCGCACAATCCCAGTCAAGTGCGGAGCCTATGTAAGATGTGGGAAGAGGAGACAGAAGCTTCGTTGGAGCAGACTGTGTGGAACCAAATGTGGGGGCCAGTAGTGCGTACCTCAAGATCTGCTGCACTTACCCAATCAATGTTTTTCTTTGCACACAGGGCGTTTATAACACCGAACAAGCTATCCAAATGGAAGAAAGATAAGTTCAATTTCTGTTGGTCTTGCCAAAACGTACCGGGTACAGTGAGACATATGTTCTTGGATTGCCCTTTCATTCAGGGGTTTTGGACGCCAGTTTGGAAGAGGATAATGCAGGTGGTGGGCTGCTCTTCCCCTCTAACATGGCGCATAATAGTCCTGCGATCAGCTGCTGAGATTCCTATGCTGGATAAGGATTATTTCTTTATACTAAATTTCATGCTGGCTATTGCCATCAAGCTGATTTTATTAAACTGGAAAGATTTTTCAAAATTAAATTGGCATATCTGGTGATATGAAAAAGCTCAAGATAAAGTCAATATTCTAAGAGGGAAAGAGGTTGCTCAGAATAAATGGTCCGCCTTGGATCGTTTTACAGGTTCGGTGGTAAGCTGATCTGATGATATTCGTGGTTTGCAAGGTAAGGGGTGGGGTTGTAGGAATAGTATAGTTGTGTTTAGGGTTTGCTGGTCCTGTAATTGTGAATTCGTCAAAATTTGATGTTTTGTTTATTTTGTAAAAGTGTAAAAATATTTAATAAAAAAAAAAAAAAAGAAGGAAACCTTGTTTGGTGCTTTGTATCCCTTGTATCAGGGATTTGATTAGGGTGGTTAGAAAAGTTTCTACTCTGTGGTGTGGGTGGAATCCATGTTATTGTTGGCTGTTTAAGTTGTTCTCATTGATATGATCCTGTAGTTTGTGTGGGGTGGTCTTTTCAATGATTTTGCCTATGAAGGGTACGCTGGCAATAGGTCTGTATGATGAGGGATCAGAGGGATTTAATTCAGGTTTCTTCAGGGTGGGCATTGGGGCATGGTGTCTTTCTGGAATACTGAGTGGTTGATTGTGGTAATTGCGTGGCTGAGTTCCTTCTTGGCAGCTTTGATCCATGTAATTGGACATGGGTCTAGTGGTGAAGGCCCGATTTTCGAAGGCCTTTACATGGGTAACTTCCCTAGTTACCTGTGCAAAGGTCTTATCCGGGATTTTCGAAGGGCATCTAAACAGGTAGTGCTTTTTGAAATTCCCAGATAAGTCCCTAGCACGCCCAGATGCTATGTGGGTAGCATAGGGGCATGTTAGGGGCATTCCGGAGTGGAGCAGGGATGGAGGAAAGGGCTACATGGGTAGCAGCAATTGTCAATGCTACCTGCATAGCCCTCTGTGCCTTAAAGATAGGTGAGGTTTTTTCTCGCCTATCTTTAAGGCGCAGAGTCTATGCGGGTAGCATAGAAAATCACTGCTACCTGTGTAGTCTCTGCAGCTGCTAGCACATCTAGCATTACCCGGATTTTCACTTCCACCACCACGGAAGTGAAAATCCGGGTTAAGGCGAGCAGGCTATGTACTTCTGCGGTGCATAGCCTGCCTATTTCAAAATCAGGCCCATTGTGTTTAGTGATGAGATGGTGCTTTAAATTTGTTCCTTGTTGACGTTGCCAAAGATGGACCAAGGGTGTGGATGAGTGATTTCATCTGGGGGGTTCTGGTTAAGGGTGTAGCTGTTTGTAGTGGATTGCCAGCTGTTGGGGGGTGACTTTGATGGCCTGGTTGTCAGTGGAGGACATCTTTGTCAGTTCTTTTATGATACCAAAGAGCTCTCTTGGGTGGTTGATGGAGGAGTTGAATTATTTTGTGCAGTATTGAAGCTTTGCTTTATCCGTTGCATTCCAGCAGTCATCAAGGAGGTGTAGATAGAAGAGTCTATTTGCGTTATCTTTGGTTTTCCATTATTTTCATCCATGCTTACATAGCTTTGATTTTATGGTGCGAAAAGCTGGAGTGCACCATGTGTTTTTCTTTTTTTCTTGTATGGTTGAGTGGGGGCTGTGGTAGCCATGGCTGCTGCATTGATGGTGTGGTTCCATTTCTCTATTAGTATGTGGGGGTCAGTTGAGTTGTCCAGTAGTTAAGGAAGGGTGTCTTCCAAGAAGGTTTTTTTATTAAATTGTTTGAATCTCCTTGTTGGTTGCTGGAAGGAGGGCTCAATGGGGTTGGTGTTTGCAAGGGATAACCTGATTAGTTTGTGGTCAGACCAGGGCACTGGTTGAGCTTGAATGGATCAGTGGGGGGGGGGGGACTGAGGTTGCAAGGTTGTTGATAAAGATCAGGTCTAGAGTGTTTCCCTTTTCATGTGTGGGGGTTTGAATAATTTGGTTGAGGTCCATTGCTGGCATTACTTGTAGGAATGAGTGTGTGTGGTTAGGTTGTAGTGAAGGGAGGTTAAAGTCCCCTAAGACCATGATGTCTTTACCCATGTTCAAGGTCAGGAATACTTTGTTCAAGATGTTTGAGAGGTAATTGGAGGTAGTGCTTTGCATCCTGTAGATGAGGGTAATTTTTAGGTGTTTGTTGGTTATGGTGAGAGTGTCGGTTTTGTTTGTGCTCTCAGTTGTATGGTATCTGAATTTGAGGTTGGTTTTGGCAGTCATCATCACACCTCCATCTCAATACTTCATTCGGGGACAGGGATAGAGGGTGTATCCATCCGGCGTTAGCTGGTTCAGGAAAACTTTTTCTATTTCGATGATCCATATCTCAGTTATGCATAATATGTCGCGTTGCTGGGATGAGAGGAGGTCTCTCATGGTGGGGATTTTGTTCCTGATTGAGTGGGAGTTGATGAGTGCACATCTGAAGGTGTGCGGGGGGAGTGAATAGAATGCAGTGTTGGTAGCTTGATTGGGGGCAGTCAGTATGTGTATGAGTCGGTGCGGGTTTCTGTGCATATTGTGTGGGTGCGCATTGGTGGGGTTACAGGTGGGTGGAGCCATGATTGCTGGACTGTGTGTGTATGGTGGCTGTGGGCTGATGCGAGTATGAGGATCACTATGAATGTGTATAGGATTATATATATTGGCAGCACGTTTTGTTGGCGTGTATGGGTAATATCTCCCAGGTAGATTATGGTCAGTATTATGTAGGCTCAAGAAGGCATCGATGTTGATGTCGATTACTGCCTGTTCCCAGTCCTTGATGTCGGGTACAGCAGGGAGAGGCTTACCTTCCTGCTGCTCCTGCAGCTGGTTCTTGTGTCCTCAAAGTTGATTGCGGAGGCCTTTGGAGGTTCCATATAGCATGGTGGTGGCTGTAAATGCTGTGTAAGTGGTCTTCTGCATGTGTGTGTGAGCATTGAGGAGTGGATGGTTAAATGATCACTGTGGCGCAGGGTGATGATGTCAAGTGCAGCAGGGAGGGGCTTACCTTCCCACAGCTCCTGTGGCCAGTTGTTGTGTCCCCAAAATTGGTTGTGGAGGCCTTTGGAGGGTCTGCATAGCATGGTGGTGGCTGCAAAAGGCTGTGTAGGTGGTCCGGTGAGTGTGTGTGCATGAGCTTTGAGGAGCGGATAGTTTAAATGATCACTATGGCGCAGGGCAAAGATGTCAGGTGCAGTGGGGAGGGGACAATACTTTGTCTGCATACTGGGCCACTGTCTTCCCTAGGCCTACCTTGTGCAAGAATTTAACTGTGCTGCCATTTTAGCACATGGTAATGGTTACCATTGTCCTACACTAACAGCTTAGTTTTAGTGTGTGGTATCCATTGTTACACTTTAGTTAGCATGCCCCATATGTGTTATGATATCAACTGCTTAGTTTTGCTGATTGGCAGTCTATAATTTTATATAAATAAATAAATCACCCCCTCACTTGGTTTGCAGCTCGTCATGCTGTGAGGGCTTGTGTGCATCAGTGATGCTGAGAGCTAAACTATCGGTAGTTTAACTATTGGAAGGGTCTCCCAAGATGGACAGGTCTCAGCTGAGGTGCCAGAATAGAGACAAACCATCCATCTGGGCAGCAGCAGAATGGGATAGTGATGACGGCGCGGAAGAAAACTTAAACTGCGCGGAAGAAAGTCCCGGCAATCTACATCTGTATCTTGCTATGAAAACCCAATGGATAGTTACAACAAAACAAACTGTGCTATAGTGCTGGAAGATGAGACCCCCAGGTTGGAAGGCACTCAACTAGCTACTGGGGAAGAGCTGAAGACTTTTCAGAGTAAAGCCAGCATTTATGATGTGGTTGGATCAAAGCCCTCGGGACGTCTGACTGCTGATGTAGCTGTGCATGAAATGAGAGTCAGAAGCTGTAAAAATGTCTTATGCATTGGAACATGGAATGTACAAAGCATGAACCAAGGGAAGTTGTCGGACATTATCCACCTCCAACCCTCCCCACGTCTTCTCCGATCGGCCTATGGTAACCGCCTCTTTCTCCCTTCCCCTGCCCAGACCCACCTAGAACTGACCCGTCACTCCGCCTTTTTCTTTTTGGGTCCCACTCTCTGGAACTCACTTCCCCTATCCCTTCATTTAGAACTGTCCTATCTCCGCTTTAAAACTCTCCTCAAGACTCACCTCTTCTGCCAGGCCTTCGATCTTCCCCCCTATGACGATGGTGCCTTCTCCCCCAGCCTCGCCCTCCACCCTCCATAACTCTCCCCTCGTTGGTCTGCTTCCCCTTTTTTCTCCTTTCTTTCTCCCCCCCGTCCTCCTGCCCTCTTGCCCCCCCCCCCTGGGCTTTTCCTCCTCTCTACCTTTAATCTGTCTCTCTCTGTCCTATTGACTTTTGGCGTTCCCTTTCTGACTTTGTTTCTAGCAGCCTTATTTTTGTATTGTACACCGCCCTGATGTTTCGGCCTGGGTGGTCTATCAAATCGTGTAAATAAAGATAAAGATAAAGATAAAGAATGAAATGGAACGTGTACAACTTGATCTGTTGCGTATCAGCGAACTGAAATGGACTGTCATCGGGCACTTTGCATCAGATGATCACATGGTCTACTATGCTGGAAATGAAAGACAAAGAAGAAATGGTGTTGCATTTATAATAAAGAAGAAACTTGCAAGAACTGTAATGAAATACATTGCAGTCAGTGAACGCTTAATCTCTATTCGTCTACGAGGAATGCCTATCAACACAACTATAATTCAAGTATATGCCCGAACAACAGCTGCAGAAGAGAATGAAATTGAAGAGTTCTATGAATAAGTACAAGCTGAAATTGACAGAACATGCAAATAGGATATCCTGATAGTCATGGGTGACTGGAACGCAAAAGTTGGCAACAAAGAAGAAGGCAAAGAAGTTGGAAAATATGGACTTGGCAACAGAAATGAAGCTGGAGAGAGACTGATAGAATTCTGCAAGACCAACAATCTATTCATTTCAAACACCTTCTTCCATCAACACAAGCGGCGACTATACACATGGACTTCACCCAATGGATTGTATAAAAATCAAATTGACTACATCTGTGGAAGTCAACGATGGAAAAGTTCTATAACATCAACAAAGACAAAACCTGGAGCTGACTGTGGTACAGATCATCAACTGCTAGTATGCAAACTCAAGCTAAAGTTGAAAAACAGCAAACTACTCATGAATGCAGCAAAATATGACCTTGAGAATATACCACTGGAATTTAAAGACTGCCTGCAAAATCGATTTGCTGCTTTAGAAACAAATGACAGAGCTCCAGAAGAGTTATGGGATGGCATCAAGAAGGTTGTGTTGGAAGAAAGGGAAAAGTCTCTACAAAAGGTGAAAAAGCAAACATGGCCAAAATGGATGATGGAAGAAACTCTGAAAATTGCCCAGAAACGCAGAGACGCTAAAGCCAGAGGAGAAAGAAAGACAATAACAGAACTCAACAGAGATTTCCAACGTGCAGCAAGACAGGACAAGGAAAAGTACTACAACAATGCATGCAAGGAAATAGAAGCAGAAACTATTAGAGGAAGAACAAGATCGGCTTTCCTAAAGCTACGAGAGTTAAAGAAAACGTTCCAGCCTCGAATTGGAATGTTACAAGATGTTCAATGTTCTATGTTGAATGATGCTGAGAAGATCAAGAAAAGGTGGAAGGAATATACAGAGTTTTTATATGATAAAGATCAAGTGGACCAACAGCCATTTCAACCTGTACCTTATGATCGGGAATCATTGGTGATGAAAGAAGAAGTTAAAGCAACATTGAAAGCCTTATCAAAGAACAAAGCACCAGGCATTGATAGCATTCCCACAGAAGTATTACAGCAATATGATGCAGCTGTTACCGTACTTACAAGGCTCTGCCAAGAAATATGGAAGGCAACATTATGGCCAACTGACTGGAAAAGATCTGTGTTTATACCAATACTAAAGAAAGGCGATCCAACTGACTGTGGAAATTATCGCACAATCGCTCTGATCCCACGTGCCAGCAAGATTCTACTGAAGATTATTCAAAAGAGACTACAACCATACCTGGAACAAGAACTACCTGAAGTGCAAGCAGGTTTCAGGAAAGGGCGAGGAACGAGAGACATCATTGTGGATGTCAGATGGATCCTTGAAAAGACTAAAGAATACCAAAAGGATATCTATTTGTGCTTTATCGACTATATCAAGGCTTTTGACTGTGTAAACCATGAGAAACTCTGGGCCACATTAAGAAGCATGGGTATACTAGAACACCTGATTGTACTCTTGCACAATCTGTACATTGATCAAGAAGCAACAGTTCAAACGGATCAAGGCGAAACAGAATGGTTTAAAATAAGCAAAGGTGTAAGACAAGGCTGCATACTTTCCCCCTACCTGTTTAATTTATATGCAGAACAAATCATCAGAGAAGCAGGATTGTATGAAGACAACAGAGGTGTGAAGATTGGTGGAAGACTCATCAACAACCTTTGCTATGCTGATGATACCACATTACTGGCTGAAAGTGAAAATGATCTGAAACATTTGCTTCTCACAATCAAAGAACATAGTCTCAAAACGGGCTTGCACCTTAATGTGAAGAAGACAAAGATCATGACAACTGGCATAATCAACAGGTTCATCGTTGAAGGAGAACAACTTGAAATTGTGAACAATTTTATCCTACTTGGATCAACTATCAATAAAGAAGCAACAAGCAGTCAAGAAATCAGACAACGCATTGCTCTCGACAGAATGGCTATGAAAGACCTAGATAAGATTCTCAAGAGCAGAGTTGTCTCTCTCCATACAAAGATTTGACTTGTTCAAGCCATGGTATTTTCAATAACATCATATGGATGTGAAAGCTGGACAGTGAAAAAGATAGACAGGAAGAAAATTGATGCCTTTGAATTATGGTGCTGGCGGCGAATACTGTGTATACCATGGACTGCCCGAAGAACAAACCAGTCGGTACTAGAGGAGATCAAACCTAAGCTTTCTTTAGAAGATCAGATGACAAGACTTCGATTTTCATACTTTGGACACATCATGCAAAGAGAGAGATTATTAGAGAAAGACATCATGCTTGGCAAGATAGAAGGAAAACGCAAAAGAGGAAGGCCAGCAATGAGATGGATCGATACAATAACAGCAGCTAAGGGTACCAGTCTGTCAACAATGAGCCGCCTGACTGAAGACCGAACACAATTTAGGATAGCTATCCAGAGGGTCGCCTTGAGTCGACTCCGACTCGACGGCACTTAACAACAACAAATAAATTACAGTCAAACCTCGGTTTTCATTTGCCCCGGTTTTCATACGCTTCGGTTTTCAACGTCTTTTTTGACTGAGATTTTGTCCCGGTTTTCATACATCGCTTCGGTTTTCAACGTCTTTTTTGACTGAGATTTTGTCCCGGTTCTCGTACATCGCCTCGGTTTTCGTAAAGTACAGTACTGTAAATACATACACCCTCGCGCTGCACACCGGTCTGTATACACTGCCAGAACGCCCACCCGGTCCCGGCAGCACTGCCCCCCGGTCCCGGCAGCACTGCCCCCCGGACTCACCGATCGCCAGCATGATGAGAAGCGAAAGCCAGCTGAGCACGTAAATGAAACACTTTCTCGAGCCTGGTCAGAGTTAGAGAGGCAAGGATTGCGCAGAGAGGAAGGCCCCGATCTCGTCCACCGCCTGCCCATTCTCTGGAGCACTCCCTCAGGTTCGGAGGTAGCAGGGAAGAAAAGCTGTCAACGTAAGCAGGAGATGTTGCATGAATGTGGGAGGCAGTTCTTTCTCTTGCAGGGTACATCTGAAGCTATATCATTAAGATTTTCTGCCATTCTGAAGCATTGAGCAGATAATGTAAAGGTATTTTAATGGGCTGAATCCAATGTGATTCCGAAGAGAGCTGGGCACAGCAGCTTGTCAGGGGTGGCTAAGGCCAGATGTTAACATACCGTACAGTACTGTACTTAGCTTGCTTTCAGTGATGTTAAATGTTCATTTATCCATTTCATTAGTCATTTATATTTATTTCTCATTGTTTTCTGTATGTAAAAATATAGTTATTCTCTATAAAATGTATTTTTTGTGAATATTTTTGGGTGTCTGGAACGGATTAATTGGATTTACATTATTTCTTATGGTAAATATTGCTTCAGTGTTCATACGTTTCGGTTTTAGTCAGACTCTTTCGAACGGATTAATCATGAAAACCAAGGTTTGACTGTACCTACAAAATTTGCAATGCTATGAGAAGTCTGATTATTTGCTCTTATGCCAAAATATAATAAGGCTTTATTTTTATTCTGAATTCCAAAAAGAGGATATTATTTTCAAATTTGAATGGATGGTTTAATTTGAATTCCAGAGGTATATTTTCAGTAGGCTGCGTATTGTACAGCTTAAAACAGGTAAGAAATCCATTTCAAGATGTACGATTTTCAGTGTCATTGCTAATCAACATAAGTGTTTTATGGATTTCCTATCAATAAAATATGATACCTTCTATATGCTGGCATGCAGATGTGTAAGTAACGCTATATTCAGAGTGGCTGAATTGCAGCATTCTCCATATTGTGTTTTCCTCGATTCATAGCCAACCCAAAGGAAACATTTACTGTAACTTTTGACCAAGTCTTTTTTATGACCAAGTTAAGTGTTCGGTAGGCTGAAATTTTATGATCAAAGAGTTATGTCTTCTGCACTCTCTGCTGACTGTATAAGTACCTTTAAATACTGCCTGTTAATACTGACATTTTAACTTTAAACTTAATGTTCTTTTAGGTCTTTTCATGCAAGCCCTTTTTATCATGAGCAATAAAGCAGAATGCACAGGAAGAATAAAATTCTGATGGCTCATTATTCCCATTCAGCGAATAGGAAGATCATCATCATCAATGTGTGAGCATGGAAAAATGCTCCTCAGAATTAAAAACACTCTATCATCTGTCACCAAAACAGGCAGAATCACTATAGACAAGTGGCAATGGTGAGATGATGGAAAGCATGCAGGGCTGAATGATATGGGGGTCGTGTTCTGCACTGAGAATGCTACACACTTACTTATGCATCTAGGTTAATGGGCAAGAAATACAGAGATCTTAGGTACAGAAAAAAAGAAAGAGGACTGCAGAATAATTTGATGCAACAACCTCACGCTAGAGGCACATTTGCAGGAGAGAGAAACCAGTTCAGTCAGCAATGTACAGCAAAGGCAGGGAAACCATGGAAAGTGATAGTAGTGATACATGTGCAGCAACAGCATAGTGCCCAATTATGAAAGGGCACTACGGTGAGGCTGAAAATGAGATACAGGGGGCTGCAGGTGGGACATGAAGTGGGGCAGCTGGGGCACAGGGTGGACTAGGCATATGCCTAGGTGACACATAGGAATGTAGAAACGGAAAACCAGCAAGACAGCAACTGACCAAGGGCAAACATGTCCAAGCGTGTGTGTCCCACAGTGTCCTAGGGGACAGTACCCATCAAGTACCCCAAAGGGCACATAACATTGGCAGGCAGTGCCGGGGGGGGGGGGGGAAGCATGGAAGTCTATGCAGGCACCCCTACCCCATATCAGGCACCATAGGCAGCCGCCTACCAGCACACTGGATGGCCTGGGACTGCATACCACCAGCACCACCGGCACAAGGGCATGTCAGCATGGTGGCAGAGGGGAGCTGGTGGTGGTAGGGGCAGTGGCATCTGCCCACAGCAGACCAAGGCCAAGCCCTGTATAGGTGGGTGCCGTGCACTGCAACAGACAAGGTCTGTCTGACGAACAGTCATGGTATCCCCAGGGAATGATCTGCCTCTGTGACAACAGTTTGGTGTGGTACACACAGCCAGTATATTCAGGGGCAAAAGGCCACAGGTTCAAGTCCAAACTGTGGCTCCTGCAGACCATGTCCCTATATGTTACCCAGTACTAAACCATGGTAATAAAGACAAAACCTTTATTGCAGATAAAATAAACACGCCATAAATGCCTATAGTTTTTGTTTCTGACAGTGTTTACCACCCCAGGGAGTGACCCTAACAGTATTGAGTACCATAGCAATGCCTGCACTGTGCCCAGGACTGGTGTGGCGGCCAGTGCTGCCAACCACCTCTATATTTGCACAATGCTGAAATAGGTGTGGGAGTGTGTGTATGTCTACCCAGTGTTTTGTGGCTGCCTACACCTTACTGAGCCCCCAATGCTTGCACTGTTTCCAGTGTTAGCCTGCCAATGTGCATAATGAGGAGCAAGGTACTATGGGTTTGGCCTGGACAGGGCAGCCTGGGCAGGATGCATCTGCACAGGGTATAGGGCAATGGCTGGTACATTGTAGTGCCCGATCACCACCTGCACGGACAGGGTGGCCACAGCATGTCATGCTGGGGGGTCACTCTCACCCTGACTGAGCAGTGACCATGGAATGGCTAGATTCCCCCATAGTGCTATATGCTATGTTTCTCAAGTGATATCCATGTGTTTTTTTTTCTGGGGCCCAATCACTGATTTATCTGCTTGGTGTGTGTGTGTGTGCGCGCTAGGGTGGACTAGGCAGATGCCTAGGTGGCACATAGGAACATGGCAACTGGCCAAGTTCAAACATGCTGAGTTTGTGTCCCACAGTGTCCTATCCAGGGGATATTACCCAGCAGGTACACCAAAGTTCACATAACATTAGAAGGCAGTGCTGGGGGAAGTGTGGGTGTCTATGTAGGCACCCCCACCCCAGGCAGCCACAAACCTGCACTCTGGATGGCCTGGGACTGCGTACCACCAGCATATAGGCATGTCAGCATGGTGGGGGAGGGGTGCTGGTGGTGGAGGGGGCAGAGGCAGCTTCCCACAGCAGACCAAGGCCAAGCCCTGTTCAGGTGGGTGGCATGCAATGCAACGGACAAGGTCTGTCTGATGAACAGCCATGGTATCCCCAGGGACCAACCTACTTCTGTGGCAACAGTATGGTGCAGTACACACAACCAGTGTGTCCTGGGGCAGAAGGTCACAGGTTCAAATCCCAGATGTGGCCCCTCCAAACCACATCCCTAAATTTTACCCTACATGGCACATACAATATAAACATGTGCACTCTGTAGAGCATCGGCCAACAGGGGCACAAACACCCATACCACAGGCTCCACTATCCAAAGCCTCATGGAGAGTCAGGCTGTTGGGCCTGGCATGGAGCAGCACTTACCACCAAAGCACTACTACTAGCACCTGCATACCTTAGCAATGCCTACACTGTGCTCAGGACTAGTGTGGTAGGCAGGGCTGCCAACCACCCCTATCTTTTCACAATGCTAAAATAGGAGTGGGAATGTGTATATGTCTATCCATTGTTTTGTGACTGCCTACTTCTCACTGGACCCACAATGCTTACACTGTTTCCAGTGTTAGCCTGCCAATGGGCATAATGAGGAGCAAAGTATTGTGGGTATGGCCCGCACAGGGCAGGCTGGGCAGGATGCATCTGCACAGGGTGTGGGGCAATGGCTGGGACATTGTAGTGCCCAACCACCACCTGCATGGACAGGGTGGCCACAGCATGTCATGCTGGGAGGTCCATCTCACCCTGACTGAACAGTGACCATTGCATGTCTAGGTTCCCACATAGTGCAATCCAGTATTTTTCTCAAGTGATATCTGTGTGATTGTTGTTCTGGGGCCCAATCACTGAGATAACTGCTTGGTGTCTGTGCTTACATCTCACTTTTGGGGGACATAGTTTCTCTGGGAACATGCACTATGGACTGGTTAACAGACTATCTGCAGTTAGCATGTTTATGGTTGGAACATCTTGAAGGGTGCAGCAAGTAGAGACTGACTGTGTCCTCTGCTGGTGAATGTCAGATTGTGGTGGGGGGAAGCTGAGCATTTCCAGGCCATCTGCCAGTACCCTTGTGACAAGTACAGCTCTGCATCAACTGCTCTGGACAGTGCCCTTTCACCAGCAGGACTGGGTTGTTGGTCCCACAACCCTTCATCATGTCCCTCTACTGCCCCCATTGGAAAGGTGTAGAGTGTGGGGCTGTTGGGGGTGCTCCTGTCCACCATCTTGACCCAGAGAGGGTGGTTTGATAGGTGGTGCCACATAATCTGCATGTGAGTCCAGACATACACCCTACTCTTATAACAAGTGACCATGGCAACCACACTGGATATGCACTTATCTGGGTGCATCATGGCCCACAAGTGCTAGACATGACTGGGGAATGCAGATGGACACAGGATTATCCTAGGTGTGTCTGCAAGGAATACTTGTCACACACTGGCACTGATGGGGACCTGAAGCAAAGCCTAACTCAACCATCCTGGGTACTGCAGACCTGGTGTTGGGCACTCACCCTCAGGGTGAGCACAGCACCCACACAATGTCACGGTCTATAGCTACTCTGTGCCAGTAACACACACGGTCAGTTCCCCCTACCAAGCTGAGGTGCTGTAGAGGCACATACCCCATCCTGTAATCAGATGTAGACTGTTGTTCTGCATGTGCATTGCATCATGGGTACTGGTGGGTTTACCCTGTCCTAGTAACCACAGCAGACATTTTGTGCAGTGACCTGCAGTCCTTCTGTAGTCAGCCATTGCTATAATACAAGCTATACAGGTGTAGCCCACTGGTTGATACAATGACTGGCGAGGCAGAAGTCATGGGTTCAATCCCTTAGTGGTCTCTTAATGTTAAGGCTGTCCGAGGAAAGTCCTTTTCATGCCTGTAACAGTCAGTCACATCTCTTCGATCTGTGCTGCCAGCCAGAATCACCCTCACCTCAGTCCCATACCCTAAGGTGCCTCAGAGTGTGCCCTGGCATAAGGCGCCTTAGGGTAGGGCGCCCTATAGGGCACCTTATACAGTGCCTTGTCAGCCTTGTAGTGTGCTTGTTTTGTCAGCTTTCGTGCTGCCCTATAGGACACATTATACAGTGCCTTGTCAGCCTTGTAGTGTGCTTGTTTTGTCAGCTTTCGTGCTGCCCTATAGGACACATTATACAGTGCCTTGTCAGCCTTGTAATGTGCTTGGTTTGTCAGCTTTTGTTGCGTCCTATAGGGCACCTTATACAGCGCCTTGTCAGCCTTGTAATGTGCTTTATTTGTTAGCTTTACTGTGCAATGTCCCGTTAACGTGCGCTAACTGGCCAAGGTGCTCTTTAATGCGTGTTAGTCGGCCATTGCTACCTTGCCACCGGTATGCCCACTTCCTTATATGGCACTCTGCACATTATCTCTGCAGCTATCGCCGGTAAAAAAAAGCACCCAGGATATCAATGCTTGACCCAATACAAGCATTGTGGAACCTGTGTCTTTTGGGGAAACTGCTAGGTACGTATGACATAGATTGGCCACTGTTGGAAACAGGATACTGGGCTTGATGGACCTTGGTCTGACCCAGTATGGCATATCTTATTTTCTTATGACCACTAACTGAGCAGTGGTGATATTGAGTCACTGCCCGGTTAGTGATATGTAGCTAAAGTTAGGCCAGGTTTGCCTGCACCTGGCTTTTGCTGCATATCGTTAACCAGGCAGCTGTTCAATATTGCCGCTGCCCGGTTTACAAGTGGTACTGGCTCCTCTCTGCCGCCGAACTCCCTCGACACACCCCGATGTTAAGCGGTTAGCATCAGGGCTTGTATCCACAGATATTCAGTGGCACTAACCATGTTAATAACGCCAAATATCCTGTTCACTGTGATTAATGCAGTTAGCTCTGAATATCTGGCCCTTAGAGCCTGATGTTGCACAGTCCAGAGGCAGAGTAGTACTGGAAATTATCTGGATAGCAATGATTTTCAATGTTGTTTAGAAGAGCAAAAAAGCTGTCCAAAGTGCTATGCGGATACACTATCTGGATAATGGCTGAATATTGCCACTAGCCAGAAAGGTGCTGTGTGACTGCAAAATCCAAATATTCACTGCCAAATATATTAGCACTGAATATTCTGGATTTTATTTTAACTGTTGAAATGTAAACCAAATCGAACCCAATTGGATAAAATAGGGAACACCAAACCAAGAATATCCAATTATATAAAAAGAACCCCCCTTGTTGCCAAAAAACCTTTTTTGTCGGAGAAGGTCTGCCCAGTGTCCAGAATCAGTGTATCAAAGACACAGCCAAGACCACTCCATTTTAATTGATAAATTTAAAAATGAACAAAAGTCTACATGCTGCTACTTACCGATTGCTGGCTTATCTTGACCTGAAGCAGGGTTTTCTACAAATTCAGAAGTAAAGCCCGAAACGCGAGCCGCATCGTCTTTTGAGAGTCTCGGCATCTTGGTGATTTCAGCAAAGTGGTGGACTTTTGTTCATTTTTAAATTTATCAATTAAAATGGAGTGGTCTCGGCTGTGTCTTTGATACACTGATTCTGGACACTGGGCAGACCTTCTCCGACAAAAAAAGTTTTTTGGCAACAAGGGGGGTTCTTTTTATATAATTGGATATTCTTGGTTTATTTTAACTGTGACAGCCAGTGTTTTTTAAAAAAATACGCTGAATACTATGACTAAGGGGCTGGTTTACAAAGCCGCGGTAGTGGGCTCCGATAACGATCAGAAACCGCTACCGCGGCTTTGTAACAAGCCCCTAAATATTGGCATGTTAAAAATATTTGCTTCTTCAAACTACTATTAATACTACTATTATTTATGTGTATGCAGCATTTTACAGTAATAAACAGAAAAACCAAAATAGTGTTCAAAATGTGCCAGCACTATGGGGCATGTTTACTAAACATTCCTAACGTGCGGGGCCGTGCTAGTGTGCCTGTGCCATATAAGGAGTGGGTGGTTCAGGCAGAAAATAGAAAAAAAACGGTAGTAAGCAACCGGATGTGTGTGCGTCGCGCTAATGTGCGGGGGTCGACATTAGCGCGTGGAAAGGCAAAGTGGCGCGCTGCTGAGTATACAAAACAACAGAGCCGTGGTACAACGGTGAAGACACTGACCAATGGTGCAGGGGCCATGGGTTCAATCCCCCAGTGTGCGCAACGACAAAGGTCAGCTGAGGCAGTAACTGTAATGATTAACATTGTTTTAGGAGGCAAATTAATTTGGAACGGCATAAGGCGGCGCACAGTTATTTTTGGGCGGCATAAGGCGGCGCACAGTTATTTTTGGGCAGCAGAAGGCGGCGCACTGGTCCCCTTGGGCAGCAGAAGGCGGCGCGCTGATAGGCACAAGGCGGCGCGCTGATGCACAAGCACAGGAACAGAGCCACAGCACAATGGTTAAAAACACTGACCAATGGTGCAGGGATCAGGGGTTCAACTTCTCACAATGCCCAGTGAAAAATGCCTGCTGAGGCAGTATGTATTATGTTGTGGAGTGCTGTAGGAGGCTGTATAAGTTTATTTTGTTATCACTACTAGCAAACGCACTCTCCCAGCATGTTAACATATGGTGGCCCATAAGGCACATGTTACAGTGCACTGTTCGCCAAGGCACCCTTGAATGACCCCTATAGGGCAGCATGTATGTTGCGACACAGGATAATGTATAGTGCACCCTATAGGGATGGCAACCATAAGGTGGCCTACAGGGCGCCCTATGAAGCACCCTCAGAGGCACCTAATGGGTATAGTAAGCTGAGGGTGGTCTTGCCGGCATAGACATATGTACAGTAAATAAAAATAAAGCTGTGGACAGCCCTAACAAAGGGCCCCACTGTGGGTTTGAACCCATGACCTCTGGCTGCACAGGCAGTGATGTAACCATTGCGCTACAGCTCCATAGCTGTAAGCAGGCCCCTAGCTGGCTGCAGATAGCCTACACGTCACCTCACAGACAGTCTGCTGGTGTCAACAGGATAGGGTTAGGCCACCCGTACCCATGATGCACTGCACATGCAAATTAGCTGTCCGCAGATGGACACAAGATGGGGAATGCACCCCCACAGCACCTCGGCCCTGTTGGGGGAAGTGAAAGGGTGCACCCACACAGCACCTTGGCCTAGTAGGGGGCACTGACCGGGTGTTTTACTGGCACAGAGTAGCCACACACCGTTACATCGTGCGGGTACTGTGCTCACCCTGAGTGTGCAATGAGGTGGCCAGGACCAGGTCAACAACACCTGCCATGGCTGATGGAGGCCAAGCGGGCGTTCCAAAGCAGTGTTAATGTGTAAGATAGCTAGTTTCTGCACAAACACCATGGATATCCCTGTCTGCCGGCAACATCAAACCCAGTCCTGCTGAGGAGGAACACCACCACCACCACCACCCCCAGGCAGGCAGGCAGGCAGCTCCATACACAGCCATAACACAATAGCAGACAGACATAAGCCCAGGGTATGGTAAGCTGCACTCCACCACCAGATATTCCCCTGCAGCAAGCCAACAGCCACTGCACCCTGCAAGCCATTATAGCAAGACATTTACCAGCTACAAACAGTCTGCTGGTTAGTCCATAGTGCATGTTCCCAATGGAGATGCATGCACCCAGAACTGGGCTGTCTGCATACACAGCAAGCAGATAGATCAGTGACTGGGCCCCAAAACAAAACCCATATCTATCACATGAGAGAACTACTATACAGCACTATGGGGGGGGGCCTAGCCATGCTGTGGTCACTGCACAGTCAGGGTGAGCGTGATCCCCCAGAAGGACATGCTTTGGCTACCCTGTCTGTGTAGGTGGTGGCCGGACACTACAATATCCCAGCCAATGTCCCTGCCAGGGCCCTATGCCCAGTGCAGATGCATCCTGGCCACGCCACCCTGCCCTGGCTATACCCATGGTACCTTGCACCTCATTATGCACATTGACTGGCCAATACTGGCAACAGTGCTGGCAGTGCGGGCTGTTGAAGGGGCTTGCAGCCAACACCCACTGTATAGACAGACACACACTTCCACACCTCTGCCATCATGGTGCTACGATTGAGGGGGTAAGTAGCCTTGCCCACCAAACCGGTCCTGAGCATGGCAAGGCATGGATATGGTACGCATTACAGCTGGTGGTCACTCCCCAGGGTGGTAAGCACCGTCAGAGGCCAGGCCTGGAGCATGCCCCGCAAACACCTAACAGATTGTTTGGATGGGGTCAACTAGCAGTATGTACGTAACGTATGGATAACTGCCTGCCTGTGCTCCTAGCAAACGTCTCCGAGCTGTGTACCGTATACCTCAGGTGTAGGGTGACATTGGTAAGTTATGCAAGTGCTCGTTTTGGGTGCTGCATGCACGGTCCAATGTTCTGCCTTTTGGTGGTGGTGAGAATCGAGGAGGAATGTGTCACATTCTATATACCCTTTCGATGTTTAGGACATCTGCACCTTGCCCACTCACAATCTTAAATGACAGAGGTGTAAGGCAGGGGTCTCCAAATCCAGCCCTAGAGGGCCAGAAACCAGTCAGGTTGGCAGGATATCTCTAATGCATATATATCGCATGCATAGTCATTAGGGATATCCCGAAAACCTGACTGGCCGGTGTGCCCCGTAGGACTGGGTTGGGAAACACTGCTCTATCGGACATTTGCGGGCCCGCACTTGTACGGGGCCCGTTAGTGAGCCGCGTACCTGTGCGGGGGTGACACGCACGTGTGCGGGGCATTTAAACGCGTTTCTGCGCGTTTCAGTGCCGCGTTGCCGTGCGCTATTTTGCGGCGCGCTATTTTGCGGATTTTAGTAAACATGCCCCTATGTATATCAATCATACACAGAACACTCCAATTTAAAGCAATTTCTTTATTTTTTTAAGCCCTTATTTACATTTTCATGAACAATTAACAACATAACTTACTTGCTGCTACTGTTATTTGGAACTCTCTTTCTGATGAAATGAAATCTACAAGAGATATAAAAGACTTCCATTTAATGTTAAAAACATTTTTGTTTATGGATTACTATGGTTTTTCTTAGTGATTTATTCTATTGTAATATTTTTATAATTTTCCTAATTTTTTTCTAATTTTTTATTTGTTAATGTCTTTCCCTTTTAATTTTCCAATTTTTCCCTTTTTACCAAATTTTTATATTACTATTTATTTTTTATTGTAAACCACTTTGATTGAAGGATAAGGTGGTATATAAATATGGATAAATAAATAAATACGTAGCAATCCAAACATTCAATTACAAACATTACCCATTCCCATCCCCATCCCTCTCCTTCCCCTGGCTCTCCTATCATCCTATCTCCAGTCTGTGCTTGAATACCATCTTTGAAGGTGTACATTTCCCTATTTATAATCGCTCTCACTTGTAAGTAGAATACTTTACTCAATGCAGAGAAGATGATTCCGATATGACCATGTAATTATCTAGTGTTCTCTATTTTTTTCCGATCACAGACGGCAAAGTAGAAGTATGATATACTCTTTCATATTTTTGACATAAACATATCCAATTCCACCACTGATGAATAATAAAAGATCTAAGGGGTATGTTTACTAAACCGCGCAATTGTGCGGGGCGCACTTCAGCGTGCACTAAGGCAGTGTTTCCCAACCCAGTCCTACGGGGCACACCGGCCAGTCAGGTTTTCGGGATATCCCTAATGACTATGCATGAGATATATATGCATTAGAGATATCCTGCCAACCTGACTGGTTTGTGGCCCTCCAGGGCTGGATTTGGAGACCCCTGCCTTACACCTCTGTCATTTAAGATTGTGAGTGGGCAAGGTGCAGATGTCCTAGACATCGAAAGGGTATATAGAATGTGACACATTCCTCCTCGATTCTCACCACCACCAAAATATTGTCTATTAGACAACCTTTTGGTGGTGGTGAGAATCGAGGAGGAATGTGTCACATTCTATATACCCTTTCGATGTTTAGGACATCTGCACCTTGCCCACTCACAATCTTAAATGACAGAGGTGTAAGGCAGGGGTCTCCAAATCCAGCCCTAGAGGGCCAGAAACCAGTCAGGTTGGCAGGATATCTCTAATGCATATATATCGCATGCATAGTCATTAGGGATATCCCGAAAACCTGACTGGCCGGTGTGCCCCGTAGGACTGGGTTGGGAAACACTGCACTAAGGTACCTTAGCGCATGCTAATAGTGCATTTTTGTGCCCCGCACACATGCGCGCTGCACTAACGGGCCCGCACAAGTGCGCGGCGTGCTCAAGTGCGATAGAGGCGTGGAAAGGCATTCCGAGGACGGAGGAAGGCTCCCGAGGGGCGGGAGGACGGGGTCAATGGGTGGAGAGTGGGAGGGGAGAGGCTCCCCGCACAGGAGCGGGGCTGAAATTCCATCTAAAAAATACCGCGAGTGAAAACCTCGCGTTAGAGCCGATTTAAAGGGAAGAGAAACCATTTCGGTCAGCAATGTACAGCAAAACCGGGGAAACCTACAAAACTTGAGCAGTGTGATATATGTGCACAGAACAAACTAGCAAATAAAAATTGAAAATGACCACAACAAAATTCTAAAAAATTATAATCCAGCTGGCCAATAGTGCTATCAATGGGAAACATTAAAAAGCACTCCCAGGAAAGCTCCAAAAAAAAGAAATGATTTTTGGAAGGGTCTACGCTCCGTAGTTGCAAAAAGCATTTCTTTTTTTTTTAGCTTTCCTGGGAGTGCTTTTTAATGTTGCCCATTGATAGCACTATTGGCCAGCTGGATTATGTTTTTTTCCCCTTTTTTCGCGGTCATTTTTGAGGATTATTTGCCCTTTTGTCTCCATACAAGGTGAATGAGCCCACAGTAAAATTGTGCAGAGCAGGGTTTCTGACTCGTTCGGCCAGGTTTCCTATCACCAGGGACTGCACTGCCTCTGTGGCCACAGTGTGGTGCAGCAGACACAACCAGTGCCTGTAGGACCAGGAGAGCCACAGGTTTAAATCCCAGCTGGGGCTCCTGCCAACCCAGTCCCCATATTTTACCCACCACTAAACAGAGATAGTAAAGACACTCCTTTATTGCAGAGAACAGAAGCATGGTTCAAACACCCATATTTTACCCTACACCGCACACAAACCATAACAATGGGCATTACCTACAGCCAGGGGCGGCCCAAGGGGGGTGCAGGGCCATGTGCGGAGACTCGGTGCGGGGCCTCATTTGCATAAGCGGCCTTATTTGCATAACTATTTGCATAATGTTACCATACACTAACTTTTAGTAAACATGTCTCTTAATGAGTGTATGGATAAAGAAAGCTTAAAAGATTTCTACATTACTATAATCCAGTGCCAACCGCCAGGCACATTAGGAACTACTACAAACGCTGCCCATTTAGAATCCATAGCAAACCCGCCGTATCCTGACAGCATTACCAGGACTCACAAAGCACCATACCCTACCTATCAAAAGGCAACACTGCAAATATTAAACCAATACATTTCAGAGAATACTGGGGAAAGAGAACAAGTGGCAATGTCAAATAGGAATTACATAAACAGAATACCTCAGCTCAGTTACACATGCAGAACATAGACCATCACCAAACAAGGAATCACAATTTAGAAACAGGAAGGCAATAATTAAACTGGGAACCCCAAAAGCCAAACTTGGAATGTACAACAACACTGTAGAAATGAAACTATAAATTAATTTCCTCTTGTACCAAACAAAGCGCAGACGTTAATGATGCACATTTCCCAGAGCTTTCATATTCCAGTTAATAAATTCAAAATAAAAAGATATCTTTCTACCTTTTGTGCATTTTTTTTCAGTTGCAATTGGTCCAGCCACTTTCTTCTGGTTTCTTCATGTTTTCTGCAAACTCTCCATCGTCTGCTGTCCATTTGTCCTTTCTTCTCTCTTCTAGTTTTTTTTCCATTCACTCTCTCTACATCTGCTTTAACATACTAATCTTTCTCCTTTTGCTCTTTCCTCATTCCTATTTCATCCACACAAATTTTACCCCTCCATCCTCAATCCCCAATTACTCTCCCAATACCCGGCCAATTGTAGATTTTTCATCCCTCCTACACAAAATATTTTTCCCCTCTCCATTTTACTCTCCCAGCCCCATCCCATTCTAATCCTCCCCCAACATCAGCTCCCTTCTAGTTCCAGTCTCACCCAGCATCCATTCCCTTCTAGTCCCTGCATCAGCCCATTTCCAGTCCTAGCCCCCCCATCAGCCCATTTCCAGTCCTAGCTCCCCCATCCATTTCCAGTCCAAGTCCCTTCATCAGCTCATTTCCAATCCTAGCCCCCCCATCAGCCCATTTCAAGTCATTTCCTAGCCCCACAATCAGCCCATGTCAAATCATAGCTCCCCTCCACTCAGCCCAATTCCAGTCCAAGCCCCCCATGAGCCTACTTCCAGTTCTAGCCCCTCCATGAGTCCATTTCAATTCAAGCCCCACCACAGCCCATTTCCAATCTTAGCTCCCCCCAACAGCCCATTTCCAGTCCTATCCTAGCTGTTCCATCAGCCCATTTTCAGTCCTAGCTCCCTTCCCTCACAGCCCCATTCCAAGCCCCCTGCCCATCAGCTATTGGCAGTTCAAGCCTCCCCTTCCACTCAGCCCATTTCCAGTCCTAGCAACCCCCCAACCCATTACCAGTCCTAGCCCCCCGTCAATCAACTTCCAGTCCTAACCCCCATCACCCCATTTTCAGTTTAAGCCCCCCCTATAACCCATTACCAGTCCTAACCCCCCATCAGCCCATTTCCAGTCAGCCCCCCGTAGCCCATTGCCAGTCCTAAACCCCCGCATCAGCCCACAGCCCATTACCAGTCCTAACCACAGCAGCCCACCTCAAGTCCTAACCCCTCCCCATCAGCCCATTTCCTGTCCTAGCCCCCCCCATAGCCCATTATCAGTCCTAACCCCCCCATCAGCCCACTTCCAGTCCTAAGCCCCCCATCAGCCCACTACCAGTCTTAACCCCCCCATAGCCCATTACCAGTCCTAACCCCCAATCACCCCATTTCCAGACAGCCCCCATCAGCCCATAGCCCATTACCATTCCTAACCCCCAATCACCCCATTTCCAGACAGCCCCCATCAGCCCACAGCCCATTACCAGTCTTAACCCCCCATAACCCATTACCAGTCCTAACCCCCCCAATCAGCCCACTACCAGTCCTAACCCCCCATCACCCCATTTCAAGACGGCCCTCATCAGCCCACAGCCCATTGCCAGTCTTAACCCCCCAATAGCCCATTGCCAGTCTTAACCCCCCCCCCATAGCCCATTGCCAGTCCTAACCCCCATCACCCCATTTCCAGACAGCCCTCATCAGCCCACAGCCCATTGCCAGTCTTAACCCCCCCCCATAGCCCATTGCCAGTCTTAACCCCCCCATAGCCCATTGCCAGCCCTCATCAGCCCACAGCCCATTGCCAGTCTTAACCCCCCCATAGCCCACTGCCAGTCTTAACCCCCCCATAGCCCATTGCCAGTCTTAACCCCCCTCCCCAGCCCACTGCCAGTCTTAACCCCCCCAGCCCTTTCCCTGTCTTAACCCACCTAGCCATTTGCCTGTCTTAACCCCCCCATGCCCATTTCCTGTATTAACCCCCCATAGCCCATTGCCAGTCTTAACCCCCCTCCCCAGCCCACTGCCAGTCTTAACCCCCAGCCCACTGCCAGTCTTAACCCCCAGTCTTAACCCCCCCTAGCCCACTGCCAGTCTTAACCCCCCCTCCTAGCCCATTGCCAGTCTTAACCCCCCCGCCCAGTCCCAGTCTTAACCACCACATATCCCATTGACTGCCCTAATAAGCCCACAGCCCATTGCCAGTCTTAACCCCCCATAGCCCTCTGCCAGTCTTAACCCCCCCAGCCCAATGCCAGTCTTAACCCCCCCTAGCCCATTGCCAGTCTTAACCCCCCCTCCCCAGCCCACTGCCTGTCTTAACCCCCCCCTAGCCCATTGCCAGTCTTAACCCCCCAGCCCATTCCAAGTCTTAACCCCCCCAGCCCATTGCCAGTCTTAAAACCCAGTCTTAACCCCCCTAGCCCATTGCCAGTCTTAACACCCCCCCATAGCCTATTGCCAGTCTTAACCCCCCTCCCCAGCCCACTGCCAGTCTTAACCCCCCCCAGCCCATTGCCAGTCTTAACCCCCAGTCTTAACGCCCCCCTCCTAGCCCATTGCCAGTCTTAAACCCCCCCTAGCCCATTGCCAGTCTTAAACCCCCCCTCCCTAGCCCATTGCTAGTCTTAACCCCCCCTCCCTCCCTAGCCCATTGCCAGTCTTAACCCCCCCTCCCTAGCCCGTCTTATCCCCCCCTCCCTAGCCCATTGCCAGTCTTAACCCCCCTCCCTCCCTAGCCCATTGCCAGTCTTAACCCCCCTCCCAGCCCATTGCCAGTCTTAACCCCCCCTCCCTAGCCCGTCTTAACCCCCCTCCCTAGCCCATCTTATCCCCCCTCCCTAGCCCATTGACTGTCTTAACCCCCCCTCCCTCCATAGCCCATTGCCAGTCTTAACCCCCCCTCCCTCCCTAGCCCATTGCCAGTCTTAACCCCCCTCCCAGCCCATTGCCAGTCTTAACCCCCCCTCCCTCCCTAGCCCATTGCCAGTCTTAACCCCCCTCCCTCCCTTCCTCGCCCATTGCCAGTCTTAAACCCCCCCACTCCTCCCTAGCCCATTGCCAGTCCTACCCCCCCCCCCCCCCCGGCTCATGGCAATTAAAAAAAAAAAAAAGCTGGCCGCTGCCGCCGCATGGAGTGTCCCGCGGGGCTCCCTCTGCCCGGCGGAAGTCTCCCGGCGCGGCTGAGCCCCTCTGTGCCGGCTTGCAGATACGCGAAGGGAGAGTGTCTCCCTCGCGTCTCTGTTAAGCCCGCAGGGGCAGATGGGAAATTTCCCATCAGCCCCTGTTTCCCATCAGCCCCTGCGGGCTTAACAGAGATGCGAGGGAGACACTCTCCCTTCGCGTATCTGCAAGCCGGCACAGAGGGGCTCAGACGCGCCGGGAGAGTTCCGCCGGGCAGAGGGAGCCCCGCGGGACACTTCATGCTGCGGCGGCGGCAGCGGCCAACTTTTTTTAAAAAAATTGAATTAAGAAAAAAAAGCAGAATGTTCTTTGCATGGTGCCCCCCGAAACGCGGGACCCTGTGCAAAAAACATTCTTGCTCAATGGACGGGCCGGCCCTGCCTACAGCCGAGTACCCCAAATGCAGTGCTGGAGTGCCACAACTCAATCAGGTCATATGCTTTTTCCCAGATAAGGACATGTCTGCATGTTGGCGGAAGGGTACAGGTGGTGGAGGGGGCAGTGGCTGCAAGCCACAGCAGACAGTGGCCTAGGCCTGTGCAGGCTGGCACCGTCCATCGCAACAGACAGGCTCTGTTGGATGTACAGTCATGGAATCCCCAGGGAATGCAGCATATCTGTGGCAACACGGTGGTGCAGTGCACACAGACAATATGTGCAAAAACAGAAGGTCACAGGTTCAAATGCCAGCTGGGGCTACTGCCAATCCTGTCCACATATTTTTCCCACAACTAAACCGTGATAGTAAGGACAAACCATTATTGATGAGAACATACGCATGGTTAATTCGCCTATATTTTACCACACCAAACACAGACACCATAAACAGCCGCATTACCTAGAGCAGAGTCTCCCAAAATGCAGTCCTGGAGGGCCCCACACCATTCAGGTTCCATGCTGCCTCTAATAAAGATGCCTGTGCTGCATATCTATGCACCACCCCCATGGTATGCAGATGTAGCTCATGCATATTTATGAGGGACAGCATGAAAACCCGAACAGTGTTTGGAACACCAGGACTGGATTTGGGGAACTCTGCCGTAAAGCAGCAGCCAACAGGGCCAGACACACCCACACACACACCCACAGGCCCCGTTGGTCAATGCCTCCTGGAGAGGCAGGACATTGGGCCCTGCCTGTATCTCCCAATACTAGCAGTTGCATACCTTAGCAATGCCACCCTACACCTGGGTATATGGTACACAGCTATCAAACGTTTCCCATGATAACTGGCAGATATCAATTCCTACGTTAAGCACATTTTGCTCATTGAGCTCCACCATAACAATCATTCTGATGTCTGCGGTGTGTGCTGCAGGTCTGGTCTCTGACAGTGTTTACCGCCCTGGGGAGTGACCCCCAACTGTATTGCGTACCATATCCATGCCTGTACTGTGCCCAGGACTGGTGTGGTGTGTATGGCTGCTGAACTCCTCAATATTAGCACAATGCTGGCATAGGTGTGGGGGTGACTGTCTGTCTATCCAGTGTGTGGTGGCTGCAAACACCTTCTACAGCCCACACTGCCAGCAATGTTATTTATTTTTATTTATTTATTTCAACGTGACACTTATATGTGGTGGTGGAGTGAAGTTGGGGTCTCTTGTGATAAAGAGAACCTCAGTTTTCTTATGCTGAATGCGGAGGTTCTGTGACAGGAGCCATTGTGAGACTGCGTCGAAGCAGTTTGTTATAGGCAATAAATCCATTTGCATTGTGGAAAATGGCATGTAGAGTAGGATATCGTCGGCGTATATCATACATTTCACATTGAAAGACCTGATGATATCGCAGATAGGCTGCATATAGATGTTGAACATGAGGGATGAAAGTGAGGACCCTTGCGGAACGCCTTGTCTTTGATGGAAGAGTTTTGATTCTCCTGTTGCAGATTTAACGTATTGCATTCTGGTATCGAGGTATGATTTACACCATTCAAGTGCTGTGTTGCAGATGCCTTTTTCTTTCAGTTGACCGAGGAGAATCTCGTGATTTACCGAGTCAAACGCTGCTGCTATATCCAAGAAGATTAGCACAACGCCTTGTCGGATGTTGTCTATGGTATTGAGAACATCATTGAAGAGAGTGGTAAGCAGTGTCTCAACGCCATGGAATTCTCTGAAGCCGTGTTGAGAATGGTCCAGAGGGCCTGCGGAGTCAATGTGGTTTTGGATTTGGCGCTGTGCCTCTTTCTCAAAGATCTTTGCTAAGAGGGGGATGCTGGCTATAGGCCTGTAGGAGTCTGGCCGTTTTGGGTCTAGTTTAGGGTTTTTTAGCAGTGGCCTGATGGATTTGAGCTTTAATGCAGATGGGAAGGAGCCAGTAGTGAAGAAGAGGTTTATGATTCTTGCAATGAAGGGGCTAAATGCACACCGAAGATCCTTTATCCAAAAGGCTGGGCAGGGATCGGTCTGCGCGGTGGTCGTGTTGAGTGAGGTGATTGTGTCTTCAATGTGTTTAGAAGAAGGCGTGGTAAGTGCGGATAGGGATGTTGGGCAAGTTGTTTCTTGTATATTGGTTTTTGAGAGTTCATCTGTCTATAGGAGTTTTGATTACAAGTAATCAGCGAATTCTTGCGGGTGGATATCATTATTTTGTTCAGAGGATGGTTCCTTTGATAGTGACTTAACCAGGTTGAAAAGGTCACGAGGTTTGTTCAATGATCTCTTGAGCATATCTGAGTGGTATTGCTTCTTTCTGGTTGTGATTGCCTCGCGGTGAGTTGAGAGGTGGAGAATGTAGGCTTCGTGGTCATCGATAGCTAGTGAGCGGCGCCAGCATTTTTCGAGCCTTCGTAGGTGCGTAAGAGAGGACCGTAGCTCGGGGGAAAACCATGGAGCAGAGGTTCTTTTCCCTGATATGGACTTTTTGTGTGGTAGTTGAGCAACAGCGTTGAGGCTGTTGTTCCAGGCAGCGATTGACTCATCAAGGTTGAGAGTTGTGTTGTTGAGGACTGGTTGGGTACTTGACAGAATAAGTTCTCTGTTGAAAGGTCGAAAGCCCCGTGTTACTCTAGATGGATTGGCGAGTTTACTGGTGTTCAGACTATGACTGTTGTTCAGGGGAATTTGTAGGTTTATAAGTTTATGGTCAGACCATGGGACATCGGTGATCGATTTTACAATGTTGCTGTTTTGCTCAGAGACATGGTGGGGGGAGAATACCATGTCAAGAATGTTTCCTTTGGTATGAGTGGGCTCAGTGATCATTTGTTTGTAACCAAGATTTTCAATGGCATTAAGGAGTGAAGAGGACTGGTTTTGTTGTAGTGATGGGAGGTTCGGGTCTCCCATTATCCAGTTGGGAGTGTTGGGGTTGCAGGTATTGGCGGCCAGATCCAATATGGTGGGCAGGTCATCTGGGGAGCTCGAGGGGGCTCTGTAGACCAGGTTCATGGAGCATTGTTTATTGGCTATGGTGATTATGTCCAGATTGTTTGAGCTATAGGAGTTAGTCATGTTGAAGAGGAGTTCAGACTTGGTGAGTATGAGTGCTCCTCCTCCCTTCTTGTTTTCTCTGTGGGTTGTGTGTATAGTGAAGTTTGGTGGAATGAGTTGATTAATAAGGACATTGTCCTCTTTAGATAACCAAGTTTCGGTGATCATGAGAGCATCAAGATCATAAAGGGTAACTATATCTAGGATTACAGGCCATTTTTTTCGAATTGATCGAGCATTTATAAGGGCACATTTTAAGTTTTGTGAGGGCGAGGGTTTGTGTTGCTTCAAGTTACTGGATTGCTGTATTGCAATGTGGATCAGGTGGGAGTGTCGGATACGAGCTTCCCTAGTCGGGTAAAGATAAGGGTTGCCTGCCCAATGTTTTCCGTGGTTTTTGAGGATGGGGATATGACTGGAGGTAGGGGAGTAGGCAATGGTGGTTCCGAGCCAATCTGTGAGAAGGTAAAAACTGAGGAAGGTAATGAGGTGGAGAGACATTTTGGTTTCTGAAATGTAATGTGAGATGGTAATTGAGTTTTGGGTGGTGAGAATACACAATACAGTATACAGGTAATTTCACAGTACAGTATACAGGCTATGGAGTAGTGACAAAGATATCACTGATTAAGGTGTAAGTTGCAAAGCTAGCAAAGACTACAGTAAATATAACAGGAGTCAGGTGTGTGAGTGTGTGAATGCTATACAGACAACTGTAAGAGCAAGGTTGATGAAGAGAGTCAGGTGTGTGGGTATGTGAGTGCTATACAGACAACTGTAAGAGTCAGGCTGATGAAGACAGTTGGTGTTAGTGAGTCGTGTTGATTGGTGAGGGTGATGTGGGTGAGCAGATGGGAGTGATTACTGATGACAGTATAAGACAGTAAATGACAACATAAGACAACAGAATCTTTATGTTTACAATGACGTGGGTGGTTACTGACAACAGTATGGGACTAGGCAGGAGTATAGGCAGTCAGTATAGGCAGTCAGTTGGATCTTAAGGGTGTATATTCAAGGGACAGTCAAGACATGCTATAGGTAGCAATATATGGGATTACATTGAACTGCTGAGTGAATTTCTTGGTTAGACAGCTGGAGTATACTTGCTGTGAGGTCGGACAACTTGCTGGAGACGACTGAGAGTTCAAGTTGGAGAGTCGTGTGTGGTTGCAGACTTCTTGGCTTGGCTGTTACTCGGGGTCTTCTGAGAGGGCCTTCGCCTAAGGGCCGTGCCAAAGGGCCCTCTGGCGAGGCCCTCAGGCACGGGCCCCACAGGCGCGGGCCCGCCTGAACGGCGGCTGCTTTTCTGTTGTAAGGCTCCGCCTCCCACAGCCCCGATTGGGCCGGAGGCCTCCTGAGCAGGCTAAGATGGCTGCGCCCTGCTCAGGTGTGCTCTACCCCGATCGGGGAGCACAGAGCCGGCTGAGAAGGAGAAGAGAAGCTGTTTCCAGACGGCGGCTGCTTTTCTGTTGTAAGGCTCCGCCTCCCACAGCCCCGATTGGGCCGGAGGCCTCCTGAGCAGGCTAAGATGGCTGCGCCCTGCTCAGGTGTGCTCTACCCGATCGGGGAGCACAGAGCCGGCTGAGAAGGATAAGAGAAGCTGTTTCCAGACGGCGGCTGCTTTTCTGTTGTAAGGCTCCGCCTCCCACAGCCCCGATTGGGCCGGAGGCCTCCTGAGCAGGCTAAGATGGCTGCGCCCTGCTCAGGTGTGCGCTACCCCGATCGGGGAGCACAGGTTGTAGTGATGGGAGTGTTGCCAGTATTGGGCTGCCAATGTGCATAATGAGGAGCAAGGTACCATGGGTATAGGCCGGACAGGGTGGCCTGGCCAGGGTGCATCTGCACAGGGCATAGGGCACTGACTGGGACATTTTAGTGCCTGGCCACCACCTACACAGACAGGGTGACCTCAGTATGTCCTGTTGAGAGATCACTCTCACCCTGACTGTGCAGTAACCACAGCATGGCTAGGCACTCCCATAGTGCTATATAGCATTTTCTCTCATGTGCTAGATATGGGTTTCCTTTTGGGGCCCAGTCACTGATTTATCTGCTTGCTGTGTATGCTGACATCCCAGTTCTGGGTGCATGCATCTCCACTGGGAACATGCACTATGGACTAACTAGCAGACTGTTTGCAGCTGGTATGTGTCTTGATGGAGTGGCTTAGCAGGGTGCAGTGGATGATGACTTGCTGCAGGAGAATATCAGATAGTGGTGGGGTGCAGCTTACCATATCCAGGCCTAATGTCTGTCTGCTATTGTGTTATGGATGTGTATAGAGCTGCATTGACTGCCCTGTGGGGTGTCTGTTCCTCAGCAGGACTGTGGTTGATGGTCCCCTCTACTGCAGGGAGGTAGAATGTGGATCTATTGATGGGAGAGCCTGTTTGCTGCTCGGGGGGAGGGGGTGGTGCTGCATGGCCCACCTGGGGGTCCATGGGGGCTACACCTGACTGAAACAGAGATATCCAAGGTGTTTATGCAGAAACTACCTATCTCACACATTAACACTGCTTTGGACCTCTGACATGGCCTCTTTCAGCCATGGAAGGTGTTGTGGACCTGGTCCTGGGCGCCTCATTGCACCCTCAGGGTGAGCACAGTACCCGCACAATGTGACGGTGTGTATCTACTCTGTGCCAGTAAAACACACGGTCAGTACCCCCTACCAGGCCGAGGTGCTGTGTGGGTGCACATGGTCACTTCCCCCTACCAGGCCGAGGTGCTGTGGGGGTGCATTGGCCATCTTGTGTTTATCTGTGGACAGCTGATTTGCATGTGCAGTGCATCATGGGTATGGGTGGGCTAACCCTATCCTGGTGACCACAGCAGACTGTCTGTGTGGTGACATGCAGGCTCTCTGCAGCCAGCCAGGGGCTTGTTAGCAGCTATAGCCCAATGGCTACTTCACTGCCTGTGAAGCCAGAGGTCATGAGTTCAAATCCACAGTGGGGTTATTTGATAGGGTTGTCCAATGCATTATCTTTTTTTAATGTACATATTTTGATGCCAGCAAAAACACCCTCAGCGTACTGTACCCATAAGGTGCCTCTGAGGGTGCTTTATAGGGGGCCCCATAGGGCACTTTATGGTTCCCGTCCATATAAGGTGCACTATACATTATCCTGTGATGCAACTTATAGGGTGCCCTATAGGGGACATTTTAGGGTGCTGTGGCGGACAGTGCAATTTATAATGTGCCCTATGGAGTGCCTTATAGGGTGCCTTATACGGCACCTTCAATTACGGCATGTGAGGGCGTGTTTGCTGGCAGCAATTAATAGAATGAAAATAAAGTGCTGCAGGAAAAAATATGTACAATGCAAAGCTGATGCCACAGCCAGCCTTACGTATTAGGCACCCTGGGGAGCAAACTCATGACCCCTGTATCAGCAGTCATTGCCTTACCCATTGTGCTCCACTGCTGCTCCTCCTTGCCTGTCAGCGCACCTACTTATGCTTTTCATTCCTTAAACTGCACAGTGCTGCCATAAAAAACAGTACTCTGACCTTGCGGTACCTCATACGGCACCCTCTAAAGCGCCCTATAAGCAACATTCTAGGGTGCCTTGGCTGACAGTGCACTTTAAAATGTGCCTTATAGGGTCCCTTATGTTAACACGCTTTGAGAGTGTGTTTGCTAGTAGTGATAATTGCAATAAACATAAAATGACTCCAAAACCAATCTTCCCCATAATATGTAATGTCTCAGCCAGCCTTGTTCATTGGGCACTGTGGGGGATTGAACCCTTGATCCCTGCACCATTGGTCAGCATCTTACCCATTGTGCTGTAGTTCTGTTCCTGTACTTGCACATTAGCGCGCCACCTTATGCCGCCCAATATTAAAAAGCCTCCTAAATCAATAGCACACCACCTAATGCCCATCAGTGTGCTGCCTTATGCAGCACAATATTTGACTAGCTCCTAAAGTAGCACCTCAGCCAGCTGTCTACATTGAGCACTGTGGGGGATTGAACCCCTGATCCCTGCACCATTGATCAGTGTGTTAACCATTGTGCTGTGGTTCTGCTTTTCTGTGTGCACATCAGTGCACCACTTATGCTGCCCAGTACTAACATGCCTCATAAATTAACACCTCAGCCAGCTGTCTTCATTGGGCACTGTAGGGGATTGAACCCCTGATCTCTGCACCATTGGTAAGTGCCTTGACCATTGTGCTGTGGCTCTGCTCTCCTGTGTGCACATCAGCGCGCCACTTATGCCTCCCGCGCAGCTATCTCATGCGCTAGTGTGCGGGGCGCACATGGGCGCCACGCACCTTAGCGCATATGTAGATTCCGGATTTTCTTTTTCAACCAGACACGCCCACTCCTTATATGGCACCCGCACACTACCGGGGGCCCGCACATTAGCGGGGTTTTAGTAAACATGCCCCTAAGTTTTACCAATGAAGGAATATGATTTTTATTGCAATACTGATGATCATCAAATTAAACAAGGGAGAGTCTGCTTTCTTAAGCGAGTCTATCCCTGCCAATGATCTATAAATTACTGTTATAAGTGAGCTCTTCTCTGAGATGAAAAGTACTCGAGAGCTGTCTCCAGACCTCTGCCAATAAGAGCGAATATATGGACAATCAAACAGCATAAGTTTCAAGGTACCCTTCTGAATGACACACGTCCAGCACTTGCTTCTCTGTTGCGTGACCGTTATGTATGCTCTGTGTGCCAAGAAAAATAACGTTTGAATTAACGCAGTCGAGTTTGAAGTGCACACCAGTTTATCCCAAAATGATTGCCAGTGTTGGCGTATAAGTAGTTCTCTTGCATCTAGTGGCTGTATTTTTTTCAGTACCCATGCACTGACAGGAATTCTCCTCTCAGCGGTACACATAAATCTGTGATGCCGCTTTACCAGAGCCTGTTATCTCGTTAAGCTTGTGGTAATTCTGTGGTAATTCTCCTGTTAGTTTTGCTGGTACAACACCCGCTGATTTCAAACAGTGTTTGAGCTGAAGATATTGGAATGTGCAAGAACTAGGAAGGGCAAATTCTACTTGGAGGGTTTCAAAAGATTTAAAGTTTGCATTATTTGGTCTACCGTCCAGATCCATTTATTTATTCATTGTTTCCAGTAGATGCCATTGACTTTTCCCAGTTAATCTTGTATCCCAATAAAGAGGTGTAGTGTTTCAATTTAAAGCAATTTAAACTCACTATATTATTGAAACATTTTTAAATATATAAAAGAGGGATGTTTTGTAAGAATTGGCATCAGAAGCATCATATCTATAAGATACAGTAAGTGAATTTTTTAAAGTTTTTCAGAGCAATTCTAATTCAAGGCCACTGAGCCACATACAGACCTCCTTTCTCATACGTAAAGTGGACGACATACACTCAATAGGATTTATTTTGCTTTTCTCCTTGATTTAAAAGATATTCTCAGAAAATGTAAAAAAAAAGATTAAGAAGTGGATACAGAGGCACGTGATGAGATAAGGTGCTGAAAATGAGAGTTGATATGCCATACTGGGTCAGACCAAGTTCCATCAAGCCCAGTATCCTGTTTCCAACAGTGGCCAATCTAAGTCATACGTACCTAGCAGTTTCCCCAAAAGACACAGGTTCCACAATGCTTGTATTGGGTCAAGCATTGATATCCTGGGTGCCTTTTTTACCGGCGATAGCTGCAGCGATAATCAACTGGCCAAATTCAAGCCATGATTTAATGCCTCTTTTATAAATTTAAAAATATTTAAATTGCAGTGTTATATGTTTTTGATAACATATAAGAGACAGTCCTTGCTTGGTAGAGTTTACAGCCTAATCAAGGCAAGAATATGGGATATAAGAGATACTGGAAATTTAGTTTTAAAATGGCAAATTAGGGGTTGAGAATGAAAAGCAGTCTTGAAATTGTGTTTTTTCAGTGTGCATTTGTATATGGCTAGATAAAGAGGCTGATACACTGGCACAGGAAGTTTTTTCTAAGCTGTGGGAAGTGACTTGCTTCGCTTATTTGTATTTTTGTTTGTAGCAACTAATACATTCTTGATTTTAACTACCAGTGTTTTGAGGGTAAGTTTGCGGTTTTGGTTGGTTTTGAAGGCTGTCTGAATATCTGTTTTGGGTAATATTGCCAGTTGCATTTTGTTTCTTTTTTGTGAAGGTGTCCGGGTTTTGGTTTCACAAAGTTGAACTTGAGGTATGTTTAATCTGCAGCCAGACCCCTCTCTTCTCTTTCTTGCTTTTTCTTTTATAACTGAGAAAGGCTGTTGAGCATGGTACAGGATAAGCTGGGTAACAGGATCCCAATGGGGTCCTGGGACTGTAGCGAATATTTTATTAGATGGCTAAGTAGGGGGGGGGGGGGTTGGGAACAAAAGTGTTGAGAAGTAATTGCTTATGGACAGTATTATACAGTAGCTGGTGGGAAAGTTTGTATCAGGGCTGGAGGGGAATGTAGTAGAAAGGGGGGAATGCAATAGAAAGGGGGTTTATTTCAATTTTCCTGGTGTTACATTGGGGTCTTTGTATTGGTTCTGAATGTTTTGACAACAGGAGTAGGGGGCTGCTGTTGGGGTGTTAGTGCTGGGAAGCTGGGGGATTGAGTAGTGTCAGGCTTCCTTCCGGCTGAGCATCACTTTTTCTCCCACCCACCATTCCTTAGAAATGTTGTGATAATTACTTATTGTTATGTGTTGTTAATGGATTGTTGCAGCTGGGAGTGGGGAAGTGGTTACCCGAGCCAAATTTTCTTATAGGAATTAGTTTATGTTTGTTATTTAGAAGACTGCTATCGGATGGTATCAGTGCTGAGATGATATGGACAGGTGACTGTCTGGTCTAGAAGGATCAATAGCCGATTTGAAATCCTCAGCTAGTAATATGGTGAGGACAGTAGGACATTTAGATGGATGAGCAGTCTGGGACAGTTTGGATGGGGACCATAACCTAGCTAGTCATATGATGGGTGAGGGCGTTTACCCTGAGGCGATTGAAGTGCTACAGATACTGTTTTTGTTCTATCAGAATTACTTTGGCTGCTTGTTTTTGAGTGTTAAAATACAGCTGTGGCCACTGTTTAATGCCATTTTTTGTATATGTATATCTTGTACTAGGGGATAAATGAAAGGAAAAGGAGAGGTAACTACAGTATTAGCTATTATGGAGGTCATTTTGGAAGCCCTATTCATGCTTTGGCCATCCAAGAATGGGCAGAGAGATGTCTCCAGAGCCATTTTAGAAGTTGGGTCTGTGGATGTACAAATCTGAACAGGGACATAGTGTAGGCATGGATGAGGCATTCCAGGAACCTGAATGGTCCTGCCTGATCTCAGAAATGTCCCAGACATCATTTTGGCTGAAAAATATCCAGAGAGTATAGAGGAGAAAGCACTCCATCATCCCCAACACTCAGCCTCAGCACAATTTCAATGATTTGAACCTTTACTTTCCTTTTCCTTGCCCATTATTCTAATCATTATGCTAAACCTAGATGTCCAAGTTCTTAAATATTATTCTGGGGAAGTCCATATTGGGCACATCCATGTTTGTGAAATCATGTCTGCACCTGGATGAGCCTGCTTTTATTTCAAATATTCAGGTTTAGATGTTTCAGATTGCACTTGGATACCTTCTAAAATTCTTCTTCACATGTGTGGGTGGTTTAGCCAGAATTGGGGCCCATACTGGGTACCATGTTATAATATTTCCTTTTGTTTGTAATACTCTTTTGCATCAATAAGACTGGTACAAAATAGCTTTTAAGATGGTTACTTTTGGTTCTCATGGCTGGAAAAAGTTTCTCTGTACGGTCTGTATCTTGCTGCTGGCTATGAGACTGGGATTACAAAGCTTGGGGGGAATGTTCAAAGGCATTTGCATGGTTTAATTAATTAGTTTTCTGAACCACTTTTTGTGCTGGTTGGTTCAGTTGTTTTTTTAGCACATAACAAGTGGTATTTTAGAAAGGATGTTGAAGTCAAATCAGGGACGTCCAAGGCAGAATGTGCCAAGAAACACCAGGGACATTTATGTCTCCACCCGATTTTAGTAACATAGATATCCCCAAGGTGTACGCCTGTGCCATGCCATAGATGACCCCTCAGGAAAGCATAGGGTAGGGATGCCCATTTCACGGACGCAAGCACAAGCAGAGGTCCAGCAGCACTGCAGAGTGAAAATATGAAACCTAATTCCCTGGCAGTGTTAGTTATTGGCATGGAAAATATAGGGAACATGCGCAGACCTTCTTCTCCACATCCTCTAGATGTCTTCCTGACAAACTGAGCACTTTTCCAATTCCTATTTGTGCCTTGAACTTGGCGTGGGACATCCAGGATATTACTGAAATTGGGTGAGGGCATTCAAATTCTGGGAATGACCTAAATATACCTACTTCATGCCCCCATTCAGACTTGGATATCCTTGCCCATTTTCAGATGTCCAAAGCATTAATGGTGTTTCTAAAATAACCCCCGCAGGTATTGGGGAAGATTTATCCAATGTCTTGAAAATAATCGGTACTCTATTTTTTTTTACATTTGGCATTTATATAAGATACATAATATATTTAATTGACCCTGGCTATATCCTTTCTTAGTTCAGATCTTAAGGTTGAAGAGCATCAATTTTTGTTATGAAACAGGATGTTTTTTCTTTTTTGTTTCTTTTTCTTCTTGTAATTGTTTCTCTCCTCCTTTCTTCTCTCTCCCCCATTTTTCTTTTCTTCCTTTACTTCTGTTTTGATCTCTAAATAGGCATGCAAGTTGTAGTTCTGTTCTTTGTTTTTTTTGGCTCCCAGGCTTCCCTTTGGTGAAGATTGACATAGCCATACTCCTACTCATGCACCCTGACAATGACAACATCTACACCCATGGATTACTTAACCTATAAGGTTGCTTTGTAGCTCCACACCCAAGGCCAGTGTGCATATGAGAAGAGGGTTACTAGTTCAAATCCCAGCTGAAGGTCAGGAATTGCATGCCATGGTATGTTAACACTTTTATCCAATGTTGCAGGGACTGCATCAGAGAAGCTGCACCACCTGCTGTTGGCTGGATGGTAGTCCAGGCTGAAAGCAACAGCACACTGAGTGGACATTGAGAGTGCCCTAGCAATAGTGCCTGTACACTGAGCAGATATTAACAATGCTTGAGCAGACAAAAGGCAGGCAGGAATGCCGGCCTTCACTGCTTTTTCACAGTGGGGTCGTGTGTGTGTGTGTGTCTGTCTGTCTGTCTATCTGTCTCCAGAGTATTGTGCATCAGCAATGCACTGCGCCTGCACGTGGTACCCAGGATGTATGTCTGTGCATACAACATGCTGATGGTCAGCTATGCAGCAAGTCTACATACTGTGTGAGACACCAATGACAAGTAGAAGTTTAGTTTGAGTAAGCAGTTGCAACCTGTGACTGTGATGCATCCCCAGTTACACTTTCAACAAGGCCCATCACCACAGCATTCCCCTACAATTACCTCCCAACATGACTCTGTTGTGTTGCTGCAAAGTCATCTGCTGGTTTGACTAGAGTGAGCTGGGGGGACACATGAATGCATGAGTGTTGCAACCCTCACCTCTGACACAGCCTCCAGGCCTCAGGACACACCGATGTGCACAAGTGAGTGGCCAGATGACTTCAAACTGCCATTAACAGCTGTATCCATGGCTACAGTGTCCACCCACATGGCACAACTGCAGCCTATTGGGAACTAGGCTCAAGGGGAAGGCTGGCTTCTGGGAATGTTCAGTCTATCCACTCAGTTGGTAACACGTGTAGGAATCTGCAATTTACTTGCATGCAAGTGGCTCTATTCCCATGTTGCATTGCCATGGTGCAAGTGAGGAATCTCTTGGATCCATGCAGTACATGCACATAGGGGAAGGTACATAGAAACATAGAAATATGACGACAGAAAAAGACCACACGGCCTGTCTAGTCTGTCCTTCCATATCAACAACTACAACAATCCCCTTTTTTCCTTTAGAGATCCTCTGTGTTTGTCCCATGCATTTTTGAATCCAGATACTGTCCTCATTTCGACCACTTCCACTGGGAGACTATTCCATGGATCCACCACTCTTTCTGTAAAGAAATATTTCCGCATATCACTCCTGAATCTATCCCCCTTCACCCTCATCCCATGTTCCCTCGTAGCAGAACTTGCTTTCAATTGAAAGAGGCTCTCCCCCTGAACATTTATGCCAAGGAGGTATTTAAACATCTCAATCATATCACCTCTATCCCGCCTTTCCTCTAAGGTGTACATATTAAGATCCTTATGTCTGTCCTCATATGCTTTATAATGAAGACCACTAATCATTTTAGTAGCCACCCTCTGTACCGACTCCATCCTGTTTATATCCTTTTGAAGGTGCGGTCTCCCGAATTGCACACTATACTCCAAATGAGGTTGCAACAAAGACTTATACAGAAGCACTATCACCTCCTTTTTTCTGCTAGCCATTCCTCTCCGTAGGCACCCAGGCATCCTTCTAGCTTTTGCATTCGCCATTACCCCTGGAACCCTTTTTAAAAATTAGCGTTACATTGGTCATTCTCCAGTCTTCAGGTATTCATCAGGCCTCAGTCTTCCTCACCTCTGACCCTGTCCTTCCTTCGTCTACTACTACTACTACTATTAAACACTTATATAGCGCCACAGATGCAGCACTGTACAGACATATGTACAAGAGACAGTCCCTGCTCGTCTGAGCTTTCAACCTAGTCAAGACAATACAAAACATTAGTCAATTTGATGGGTTTTACAGTTCAGTCATGAAAATGATGGGAGTAAGGTTAAGATGAAGGATAGAAGTCAGGATCTGAACGCGATTGTGAAGAGATGGGTTTTTAACCTGGATTTGAAGAGGGCTAGGGAGGGTGCCTGATGTATAGCCACAGGTAAGCTGTTCCAGGCATAGGGTGCAGCAAGGTGAAAGGAGCGAAGTTGGGAGTTAACGGTACGAGTGAAGGGCCTAGATAGAAGTAATTTGTTAGCGGAACGAAGTTCCCGAGCTGCGATGTGGGGAGAGATAAGAGATGAGAGGTATTGAGGGGCCGCAGAGTGCATGCATTTATAGGTGAGTAGGAGAAGTTTGAATTGTATGCGGAATTGGATGGGGAGCCAATGAAGCGACTTGAGAAGAGGAATAATGTGGGCATGGAGGGATTGGCGGAAGATTAGTCGAGCAGCATAATTTTGTATGGATTGAAGGGGGCGGAGACCAGCAAGGAGTAGGTTGCAGTAGTCGAAGCGAGTGGAGATTAAGGAGTGGATAAGCATTTTGGTAGTGTGTTCTGACAGGAAGGGGCGGATTTTGCTAATGTTGTAGAGAAAGAAGCGGCAGGTTTTAGCAACTTTCTGGATATGTGTGGAGAAGGAGAGAGAGGTGTCAAAGATGACCCCCAGATTGCGGGCCGAGGGAACAGGAAGGATCATAGATCCATCCACGGAGACTGAGAAAGGGGGAAAAGGAGGAGAGGAGTTAGGGGGAAAGAGGAGGAATTCAGTCTTGGCCATGTTCAACTTCAAGCTGCGATGAGACATCCAGACGGCGATGTCAGAAAGGCAGGCAGAGATCTTCGTTTGGATTGCTGGAGAGATATTAGGTGTAGAGAGGTAGATTTGGGAGTCGTCGGCATAGAGATGGTACTGAAATCCATGGGAGGAGATAAGCGTGCCAAGGGATTGGGTATAGAGAGAGAAAAGGAGGGGGCCCAAGATGGATCCTTGGGGTACACCAACATGGAGCGGGGTGGGAGAGGAGGAGGAGCCGCCAGAGCATACACTAAAGGAGCGATGGGAGAGATAGGAAGAGAACCAGGATAATACGGAGCCCTTGAAACCAAGCGAGGAGAGGGTGGAGAGGAGAAGATTGTGGTTAACAGTGTCAAAGGCAGAGGAGAGGTCGAGAAGGATGAGGGCAGAGTAGAGGCCCTTAGATTTAGCGAGGAACAAGTCATTGGAGACTTTTGTAAGAGCCGTTTCGGTGGAGTGTAGGGGATGGAAGCCAGACTGTAGTGGGTCCAGGAGGGCCTGGGAGGTGAGGAAGTCGAGGCAGCGTCGGTGGACTGCTCATTCTAGAAGTTTAGATATGAATGGAAGAAGGGAAATGGGTCGATAATTATAAGGACAGGTGGGATCGAGTGAGGGTTTCTTGAGGAGAGGTGTGACAACAGCATGTTTGAAATCGATGGGGACATTTGCAGTGGAGAGTGATAGGTTGAGAATATGAGAAATGGAAAGGATAATGGTGGGGGAGATGGGGTGTAGAAGATGGGTGGGGATAGGGTCAGAGGAACAGATGGTGGGTTTGGAGGAGGAAAGAAGAAGTGTGGTTTCCTCTTCAGAGATTGTAGGGAAGGAGGAGAGGGTAGCAGAGGAAGTCAGGATGGTGGGGGGGGGGAGATTTGGGGAGGGAGGAGATAGATGAAGGTGTGGGGAATTGGAGGGAAATATTTTGGATTTTGTCGTGGAAGTAGTCGGCAAGGGTTTGGGCAGAGAGTGAGGTTGGGACTGGGGGCGAGGGCACCTTAAGGAGAGAATTGAGGGTATTAAAGAGGCAGCAGGGATCAGAGGCTAGGGAGTTGGTCAGATGGATGAAGTAGTTTTGTTTGGCAAGTGCTATGGCTTACTGGAAGGAGCCAAGCATGAATTTGAAGTGTTGAAGGTCTTCAGGGGAGCGGGATTTGGTCCAGGCACGTTCAGCAGAATGGGCACAGATGCGTAAATAGCGGGTTGTAGATGAAAGCCAGGGCTGAGGAGTAGAACGTCTAACGGGACGAGGGGTGGGCGGGGCAAGAGTGTCAAGAGCCGAGGATAGTGCAGCCTCGTCGACGGATTTGGAAGACAAAATGGAGGAAAGAGATGGGGAGATGGTGGAGGAGAGAGTCAAGGGATCAATATTATGAAGGTTTCTAAATAGGTCGGAGGAGACAGGACAGGGTTGAGACAGCGGGAGCTGAAGATTGAAGGTTAAAAGGTGATGGTCAGATGAGGGGAAGAATTGAGTTGTGGAAGTTTAAGGGAGAAGAGTTAGAGAAGAGTATCAGGTCAAGGCAATGGCCATGCAGGTGGGTGGGGGCAGTGGAGCAAAGTTGGAGGTTAAACGAGGAGGTGAGAGCGAAGAGCTTTAAAGCATGTGGATCGGAGGGGTTATCCACGTGAATGTTAAAGTCTCCAAGAATAAGAGTGGGGGAAGAGGGATCTAGAAAGGCGGAAAGCCAGGAGTCAAAGTCGGTAACTGACTGCAACTTCCTTCCTATCAAGCTATGGCATTCATTTTCCTGTTGTCATTCTCCAAAATTTGATTTTGATTGTACACCATCCTCGTGCAACTGCTGAAGGGCGATGACCAGCCTTCACTTATAACTGATCTACTCAGATAGCCTGGGGGCCTGTAGAACTCTTTAACAGGGTACTGGTACATTGTGGGCCAGATGTGGCAGCTCAAGCACATGGCATGTTTGCAGGAGTGGCTGGATTCCTATGACTTGAGATGTTGTGAGCTGTGCAGTACTCCTGCTGATCACACGGCATGTGACCGATAGGGGCCAGACTTGATCATCTGCATGATTATTGCCTGTGTGGCAGGGTTGGATTGCATGCTGAATTTATGGCTCATGTGTCCGATGTGTGTGTTGTATTGCAAAGGTCAGGGTTTGGGTACAGGCTGGCTCGGGAGAGATTGGGGAAGGAAGGGTAATATTTGAATAGGATATGAGGAGATGTGAGAATATTTGAATGCCATGTTTGGTGTTGCATATTTCAATGGTGTCTCTGTATTTTAAGCACATATCCATTCACACAAGTGACCATCATGATGTTCATTCCAATGGGTGCACATCTCAGATACCATAGGCAGAACTGGTGAACCCTGATTCCCACCTCTCCCTGGTGAATGTGAGTTATTGCCATCTGTCTGTCAGGTACCAGATGTGGATGGATTTTCACTGCCCTCATATAGCTGCCTTCTCCTCACATCCCATGTGTCTTGCCAGTGCATCAAGGGCTGTGTCCACAGCACTATGTTTTCCCTGGACCCTCCCCATGTATATTTTAAACCTGTTATATTCCTCCCAGACTATGTCTCTTTCTGCCTCTCCTCCATTGCCCCCATGAGCACGTCTTCACCCCAGCATGCCTCTAGTAGTGCAATGGCACACCTGTGCTGGGACCAGCTGGCCTACTTGGACAGTGTTGGCAGTTGCCTAGGGTGGAGCCTTCTGGGGTGTGGCATTGGCAAGTCATTGTAGCTAGCTGGCATATTGTGAGTGCCAGAGGGGTTGGACAGATGAAGGTTTGCCTAGGGAGACTCTACCTTGGACCAATTCTGGGGGCAGCCCTGCTCCTGTGATGTCTCTTCTCATGTCCCATTAGAGGCACCCTATCATTTTCTGTAGCGTGTTAAGAAACCCCCTACTGTACAACCTGTGCATTTGTTATGCTGTACATTGCTGCCTTTACTCTCTCTCTCATTGAACACCCCTCCTTGGGGGCTCCATTCGGGGCAGACCCCTTTTCTCAGTGCCCTTCTCTGCCTCTGGCACCTTCAGACATCATTCCACTGTGCTGCTCCATATGCCTGAGACACCCTACCTCAATCTGTGCATCAGGCTTCTTCTCTGGCTCTATTCATACCCAACCTACAGACCCACCTCTTCACAGCTGTTCTTGTATGCTTATGCTCTGTTCTTTCTTGTGCACTACTTGTGTGTCTCTTACCACACTCTAGCCCTCAGTTTTGCTATGTGTTTGTTCTTGATTACATTGTCAGCTCGGCTGCGCAGGAACTGCATCTGACATCTATGTGAATAGCTCTGCATATGCCTTGCAGCACTATACACAGCCTTGGGGGAGCAGTAGTGTTAGTTGGACTCTGTGGGCGGAGCCTTGATACTAGCCTTTGTCTCAGCATCAACACTCACCTTGCACCCACTCCATCTGGTGGTGGATAAATTGGAGCAGTCTCAGGCGAGCATGCCTGATAGTCCTGAAGCAGACTTTGTATGCCTCCATGTCCCGCATGATGTGGAGAGGAGAAAGACATACCCCTTCATAAGTGAATGTATCTCCTAGTCTGTGGCCTACTTCTGACCAGATAGCAAAACTTAACCTCAGTCCTTGGCTTCAGTTCTCTAAATTCAACTGTAATAAAAAAGCACACAGACACAGACAGTTATAAAAAACAATACAACTTAAGCTTAAGTGAGGAAATCACAGGTGTGCACACTTGTGCAGGTTCCCTACTTCTGCCATAGTAGAGAACATATTTCTCTTTGCTTGCTTCAGAGTCCTAGGCTCCACATCTAGTTCATAGAAACATAGAAAAATGATGACAGAAAAAGACCACATGGCCTATCTAGTCTGTCCTTCCATATTAACAACTACAACAGTCCCCTTTTTTCCTTTAGAGATCCTCTGTGTATGTCCCATGCATTTTTGAATTGAGATACTGTCCTCATCTCTACCACCTCCACTGGGAGACTATTCCACGGATCCACCACTCTTTCCACATATCACTCCTGAATCTGTCCCCTTTCACCCTCATCCCATGTCCCCTCATAGCAGAATTTGCTTTCAATCGAAAGAGGCTCTCCCCCTGTGCATTTATGCCACAGAGCTATTTACCATCTCAATCATATCACCCTTATTCCGCCTTTCCTCTAAGTTGTACATATTAAGATCCTTAAGTCTGTCATTATATGCTTTATAATGAAGACCACTAACCATTTTAGTAGCTACCCTCTGTACTGACTCCATCCTGTTTATATCCTTTTGAAGGTATGGTCTCCAGAATTGCACACTATACTCCAAATGAGTTCTCACCAAAGACTTTTACAGAGGCACTATCACCTCCTTTTTTCTGCTAGCCATTCCTCTCCCTATGCACCCAAGCAGCCTTCCAGCTTTTGCTGTCACCTTTTCTGCCTGTTTAGCTACTTTAAGATCATCAGACACAACCACACCGAGGTCTCGCTCTTCTTTAGTGGACAAAAGTACTTCACCCCCCATATTATATTGCTCCCTTGGATTGCTGCAGCCCAAATGCGTGACCTTGCATTTTTTAACTTTAAATCCCAGCTGCCAAATTCTAGACATTCTTCAAACTTAGTTAGATCCCTCCTCATATTATCTACATCTTCCTGGGTGTATACTCTATTGCAGATTTTGGTATCATCCGCAAAGAGGCAAACCTTATCCGACAGCCCTTCTGCTAAATCACTAACAAAGATGTTAAAAAGAATCAGACCAAGGACAGATCCCTGGGGCACACCATTGGTAACTTCCTTCTCTTCTGAGTGAGCTCCATTTACCTGTACTCTTTGTCGCCTCCCACTCAACCAATTTCTAACCCAAGCAGTAACTTTAGGGTCCATCCCTAGGGTGCTCAGTTTGTTTATAAGTCGTCTCTGAAGAACGGTGTTAAAGGCTTTACTGAAATCTAAATATACCACATCTAGGGCTCTCCCTTGGTCAAACTCCCTGGTCACCCAATCAAAGAAATAAATTAGATTTGTCTGACAAGACCTGCCTCTGGTGAATCCATGCTGCCACTGGACTCCAGAAACCTCACTATTTTCTCTTTCAGCAACGCTTCCAATAAATTACTCACCACTGAAGTTAAACTAACCGGCCTGTAGTTTTCAACCACATCCTTACTTCTGCTTTTGTGTAAAGGGACCACATGAGCCTCTCTCCAGTCCTTTGGCATCACTCCCGACTCCAACGAGACATTGAAAAGGTCAGTCAGTGGAGCTGCTAGAACATCCCCAAGCTCCCTCAGTATTCTAGGGTGTATCCCATCCAGTCCCATCACTTTGTCTACTTTATACAGTCTTCTGAAAATTCTTCAAGATGCCCCTCACTTCTGTTCCTGTTTGTGGGTATTTTCTGAGGTCCTGTTCCTGGTTATTCATCTGTGAACATAGAAAAAATGTTTGCTAAGCAATTCTGCTTTATCTTCATCAGCTTCTACATATTCCTCAAAAGAGAGAGAGTCTGACAATACCACTGTTGCCCTTCTTCTTCTCACTAACATATCTGAAAAATGTCTTATCCTCCTATTTTATTGCATTGGCTATTTCCTCCTCTTTTTGAATCTTTGCTTTCCTGACTACTTTGCTAGCTTCTCTAAGTTTTTCGAAATATAAATGCCTGTCTTCCTCTCTCTGTGATCTATTGTATTTCATGAAGGCCTCCCTCTTTTTCTTCACCTTTTCAGCTGCTTCTTTCAAAAACCATAGCGGTCTCCTTTTTCTTTTACCTTTATTTACCATTTTAATAAAAAGGTCGGTTACCCTTAAAATATCCCCTTTCAGTTTTGCCCACTGTTTTTCTACATCCCCCAGCTGTTCCCATCCCGCTAACAACTCCCTGAGATATTGGCCCATCTTGGCAAATTTAGTTTTCCTAAAATCTAAGACCCTTGCTTTTGAATGGATTCTATCAGCCCTAGTCTTAATACTGAACCACACCATCTGGTGATCACTGGATGCAAAATGATCTCCCACTATAACATCAGAAACACTTTCACTATTGGTAAGCACCAAGTCCATTATGGCCCCTTCATGTGTGGGGTCTGTTACCAATTACCTGAATAGTTCTCCCTGTAGAGAATCCAGGATCTCCTTACTTCCAGATGATACTGCAGCAGGAATGTGCCAATAGACATCTGGCATATTGAAATCCCCTATCAGTAGTTCTTCCCCATTCCTAGCAATGCCGTGTATGTCTTCAATGAACTCTCCATCCACCTCTTCCTCTTGTGAGGGAGGTCTGTATATCACACCAATGCAAATAGATTTTTCTTTTCCTCTTTCTAGTTTAACCCACAGTGCCTCCTCTCCCTTTTAAGCTCTATAATTTCAAAGCTTTAATATTATTTTTTTACATATAGTGCCACTCTTTCTCCCCTTATTCCTACCCTGTCCTTTCTGAATAAAGTATTGCCTGGTATAGTTTAAGGTTTAAGGTTTAATAATTTGATAAAAACCGCCTTTCAAAGCAATCAAGGCGGTGTACAATAATAAAATACATAAAAAGTCATAAAATACATAAATCACATAATACGTATAGACAGTACATAGTACATAAAAACTGTGACCAATGGTGAAACAGATAAAAAGGTCATAAAATGTATAAATCACAAAATACATATAAACAATACATAGTACATAAAAACGATGGCCAAAGCCAGAAAAGGAAAAAAGAAATGTACATATTTTATAAAGGACAGAAGAGTGAAAGTAGGGGAGCACAGGACAGGAAACAAAAGGCAGATAGATAAAGTGGAAAAGAACTCACACAAATGGGGAGGGAACATTAAAGGCTATGGAGAACAGATGGGTTTTGAGATTTTGCTTAAAGATAGAGAATTGTGGTTCCAGACGGAGGGAGGAAGGGAGGGAGTTCCAGTGTGCGGGGCCAGCGAAGTAGAATGCAGATGAGCGTGTGAATTGGAGATGGGCATGGGAGGGGGAGGGAAGAACAAGACGATTAAGGTGAAAAGAACGGGGTGTGTACCGAGGGGAGTGGAAGGATAGAAGGTCGGACAGGTAGGATGGAGTACCAGTGTGATAAACCTTGTGAAGGAGGGTCAGTAGCTTAAACTGTGAACGAAAAGAAACAGGCAGCCAGTGAAGATTGAAAAGCAAGGGAGTAACGTGATCTCGAAGGGTGGAGTATGTGACAAGACGTGCAGCAGTGTTCTGTATCCTTTGAAGCCGCACCACCTGATTCTTAGGAAGACCAAGGAAGAGAGCATTAGAAAAATCCACCCGTGACATGACTAAGGATAATACCAGTGTCGACAGAGCGGAGGAAGAGAGAAAAGGACGAATTGACCGAATTTGTCGAAGAAAGAAAAAAGAAGTTTTGGTGATATGGGAGATATGAGAACGAAAGGAAAGATCCGAGTCAAAGTGAACACCTAGATATTTAAATGTGGAGACCAATGGGACAGGGGAATTGGAAAAAGAAGGGGCCAAAGTGGGGGGGGGGGGGGGGGTCACCAAAAGTAAACCAGATGGCAAGATTATTAGTAAGATTAAGATGGAGACAATTAGTGGTAAGCCAGTTTGCAACAGAGGAAAGACAGGAATTCAGAGGGGTGAGGTCAAGACAGGAAGGGGAGGTGTGATGGAGCAGGAGGATATCATCGGCGTAGAAAAAAGCTGAAAGACCTGACTGTTGGATAAGAAGAGCTAGAGGGGCAAGAAAGAGATTAAAGAGAAGAGGGGCAAGAACGGAACCCTGGGGGACCCCACAAGGAAGGGGCTGTGGATCGGAGGAGGAGGCCGTAGACGAAGAAGAGAGGACTGTGCAGGAGCGAGAGGAGAGAAAAGAGTGAAACCAATGGTGAACAGTGCCGCAAAGACCAGCTTCCCGGAGCCGGTGAAGAAGAAGAGAGTGATCGACTAAATTACATCCCAGTCATGGTTTTCTGTGAACCATATTTCTGTAACTGCCACTAAATCCACGTCAGTCACTCCCATTAAAGCTTCAACATCTGGGAACTTATTTCCCATGCTACGGTCATTTTTTTATATTGCTTTCCATAGGTTGCCCCCTTTGCCCATTTCTATAAAGGTATTTAATGTTTCACTTACCTGGGGGCTTTCACTTACCTGGGGGCTTTCTTCACCCATCCCCAATGAATCTAGTTTTAAGCCCTCTTCAGTAGATTAGCCAGTCTGCTACTGAAGACATGTCGACCTTTCTTGGACAGATGAACACCATCTATGCTCTGCAACCCTTGGAATAGCATCCCATGGTCCAGGAAACCAAAACGGCCTTGATGACACCATCCACGCAGCTATGCATTCATGTCCAGGATGTGAGCTTCTCTGCCGTGGCCTTTACCCTCAGAAGTGAGGATTGAAGAGAGCACCACCTGTGCACCTATCTGCTTCAGCCTCTGTCCCAAAACCATAAAGTCACCTCTCTTATGCTCAGAGGGATACCTGGCAGTATCATTTGTGCTGACATGGATTAGCAACATTGGGTAATAGTCAGTGGGCTTGATGAGTCTCGGTAAACTCTCTGTAACATCTCGTATTTTGGCACCTGGCAGGCAGCATACCTCTCTGGACATCAAGTCTGGTCAGCAGATGGACTCCTCAGTACCCCTCAGAAGAGAGTCGCCAACCACCACTACCCTTTGCTTCCTTGTGTTCACTGATTCTGCAACTTTGGGGTACTTGAGCTGTGGTTCTTCCCTTTCCAGGGATGCTTTCACCTCCTCCACTTCCAGGGCTGCATAATGGTTCTTCAATTCAAGGGCTGGAGAAGTTGGATGGGTGATTTTGCAGGCCCTGGTGACTTGTGTTCAAACTTCAGCATTCTGTAGGCACCCATCTTCTCCTCTGCTGGAGAGCTTGGATGTTGCAAGAAGCATCTCATCAATGTACTTCTCCACTGTCTTGAATGCTCCTCAGCCTCACCACCTCCTCTCTGAGTTCCTCCACTTGTTTCCTGAGAGCTTCAGCATGCAGGCATCCTGCACATGGAACCAGTCCTTCAACTGGCATTGGGACCTCTGTCTGGACAGAGGCAGTAGCTGTAACGGGAGCAACAACTTTAGTGATATGATTTTTTTTCCAGCCATTGTTCAGTCCGTAGAGCTTATGTATCTGTTAAAACAAAAGAAAGAGGTCTACCAAAGTACTAGCTGGTTTCCCAGCTATACTTTCAGAGAAAAAGCAGTTAAATCTCTTTAAGTATGTTCAAAATGTGCTGTTCCGAATCCCTGTGTGTAGTTAATTGGGGAGGTGCCCTATAAAGCAAGACTGCTCACTAGGGGTGGGTGGGAGTTGGGGGGAGTAGGGAAGGAACTAATACCTGATTAGGTGTCAGTAGCTTCAAAGAGCTGTTAAAGATACTAAAGCAGGGTTTTAAACCTACCCCACTAAAGAAATATTTCTCCTTTTAAACTAAAGCACCAAAAAGAATGTAACTTTGTTTTAAAAATGTACCAAAGCCCTTTTAAGAGCTCCCAGGCAGAGAGCTAGTACAGTGATTCCTCGTTTTTCGCGGTTAATGGGGACCAGAACCTTCCGCGAAAGCTGAAAAACCGCGAAGTAGTATTTGCCCCTAGGAATTTTTGTGTATGCGGGTACTGTACAAGAATGTTTTAAATATGTAAACAGTATTCATACTTTACTCATTTAAGACAAAAATTACAACAGTACTGTATACGTATTTACTTAAACGTGTCAGTGCTAATTACAATAGGGTTAATTACAAAACCTTATACAGTAATAAACATTAATCAACATTGCTTTCTGAGAGAGGCGAAGAGTCTTGTGTTGGTGGCGGAGGAGAGGCTCTCACTTGACTCGGAGACTCTTCTGCTGGAGGCGCTGACGGTAGAGCCGGGGGCTTTACCTTGGAGAGAAACATGGTGATGGGTAGTTGTTGTCTTTGTTTTTTCTTTTCCTTCAAAATTCCCCTGTACAAGGACATAACCCATCAACGCGATTGCTGAACTCGACAGCTCGAACCATATTGTCGTCAATGTCTTGTGCAAATTGTTGCATCGCTCTTGCCATGTTGCACAATTGTTGCAGATTCTCCAGGGTAAGGCCACGCTTTTCAGTTTCTTCTTCGTCTTCCTCTTCGTTTTCTTCCTCACTTGCAGACTTTGTCATCTCAAGGAGGTCTTCATCGCTCAGTGGGTCCGAGTGGCAATCGATAAGGGCGCTGATGTCTTCTTCTGTCATGTCGACAAATCCTTCATTCCTTATGATGTGAGCCAGCCTCACCGCATTCTCCACCGCTGAGTGATGAACTTCTTCAGGAGTGAAGCCTGGATAGTCATGCACCACGTTCGGCCATAATTTCTTCCAGCTAGAGTTTATGGTCTCACTCTTCATGTCCTTTAATGCTTGCTGAATATTAGACAAACATGAGGCAATGTCGTAACTGCGCCAGTATGCTTTCAAGGTGAATTCGTCATTGGCATCGTCAACTGCCGAGATGAGGCCCTCCATCGTGGAGCGAGTGTAGAGTGCCTTAAAGGCACGAATGACACCTTGATCCATCGGCTGAATTAGAGATGTAGTGTTCGGGGGCAGAAACTCTATCTGCACACCGTCATATTGCAGGTCCGTTGCATGGCCTCCTGCACAGTCCATCATGAGAAGGACCTTAAAGGGGAGGCCCTTTTCAGCCAGATACAGCTTCACCTGGGGAATGAAGCAATGAAGGAACCATTCAAGAGTCAGAGCTTTCGTTATCCAGGCCTTGGAGTTATGCATCCAGAACACAGGCAACAGAGCCATATTTTTGTTTTTTAATGCCCATGGTTTTTTGGCTTTATAAATAAGGCCTGGCTTAAGCATAAAACCTGCAGCATTGCCAGCCATGATGACAGTCACACGGTCTTTGTGAGCCTTGAAGCCTGGCCTCTTCACTTCGTCCTTGAAGAGGAATGTACGTGAAGGCATCCTCTTCCAAAAAAGGCCTGTTTCATCCATGTTAAAAACTTGTTCAGGAAGGTAGCCTCCCTCACTGATGAGGTTAGGAAACTTTTCCTCCACGTAACGACAAGCAGCATCGTTGTCAGCAGAGGAAGCCTCACCATACAGAAGCACATTTCTGAGGCCGTATCTTTTTTGAAATTTTTCGAACCAGCCTTTGCTGGCTGAAAAGCCTCGTCTGCGAGGAGGCGAATCACTCCTGGCAGCGCTAGTACTGGCTTGCGGTTCGTCAGCACCTTCTTCAGCCTCTTCATTGTCGTCATCGGGCAAGATTTGGTCGTAGAAAGCTTTGGCCTTTGTCCTGATCATATTAGTGTCCACACTCACTGTCTTTTCCCTGCAATCAGCAATCCACAATGCCAGTGCAGCTTCCATTTTCACAATTCTGTTATTACGCGGAGTTATCACACGTTTTGCTTCTTTGTTGAAGGTTATTGAAGCAGTTTTGCGGATGTTTGCTTCCTCTTTCTTGATGTACCGCACTGTAGATTCATTCACCCCGTAATGGCGTGCCACAGAGGCATAACTTCTGCCCTCTTTGATCATATCTAAAAGTTTCACTTTTTCGCTGATGGTCATCATCTTCTTCCTCTTGGGCGCCCCGGAGGAAGCTTTCGCAGGGGCACAGTGCTTAGGCGGCATTATAAGGGCTTAATTAATAAAAAAAGTTCTTGCCAACACAACACTAAAATACAGTACTGTATGCGAGACAGTCAACATCATGGACAAGACTGGCGAGATACAACAAGAGAAGATGCTAGGTGAGGCTGCAATGATGTGCAGACAATCAACTCACAGGGATAAATCCACTCGTACTCTTATTGGTCGATGTCACACCGGAAACCAATCACGCGCCTTTATGAAAGCCCGTGGTATGTACAGTACTCTGAGTCAACTCATCTCTTTGGTTGACATGCAGGGATCCTTCTCTCTCGCGCATCAACATGAAACAACGCTCCTTTCCACAATGTGGCTGCTGACCCGCGAAGCACTGAAGCCGCAAAACATGAAGCGCGAAGTGGCGAGGGAACACTGTAATTTAAAAAGCCACAAACTCTTACCTTTGCTTGAAATGTATAGCCCTTGTTAGGAAGGAAAACTTCATCTTGTTGGTTGGAAGAAGTTTTTATACATATGCTCCATTTGACAATATACAAAAAGGATTACAAGCATCCTTCACATTAACCAAAACTATGTGACATGGTTTGCTCTTACTAGGACTCAATAAAAATGTATATAGACAGTAAGGCTTTATCAATTATTCTTCAAGCACTATATGCTAACAGTGGCCAACTGCTTTTCATAGATCTTTCAATAGTTCAGAGGTTTGTGCTGACATTCACATCATGACACTGGTCACCACTGCAAGTTCTCCAGCAGCGTTCTCTTTTTCACTCTGGACTGTGCTATGCACATTTTGCACAGTTTCAGTGGCAGTCTACTCAGCTTCATGGCTGCACATACTTCTTTCTGTAGCAGTGCTGGAATCACTGTTCTTTTCTTCCATTTGCTTTCAGTAGCTTTGCAGACTTCCTTTCATTCACAATAGTCATTGTCTTCATCCCATAAGACTCAGTGCATGTAATATATAATTTTCAGAACCAAAACTCATTACTGCAACACTCTTCTGAGCCCTCACAATGGCAAACATGCACAACTACTAATAGCAATATAGAATTACTGAACAGGAAGGAAGAGTAGGGGGTTTCCAAAATGGCTGCACGTAACTTTTAGTGCTCTGCTGGTGTTTACTGATGGGAAGAAAGGGGAAGGGTAGACTGGTACTACCTAAGCTTTAGTGAGGAATTCACAGGTGTGCACACTTGTGCAGGTTCCCATGATTCCCTCTCTCAAGCAGGCCATCACATCTCTTTTTATTAGGGAAAAACTGTTGCATGGTACAAATTCAGCTCTACGTCAAGCTTTGTTTATCTATATGTTGTACGTCAGAGCACAGACATTTCTTTGCTCCAGCATTCTGAAAAAAAGTATTCTGTCTGGTTCTCAAAAACAATGTCATCCCAAAGTACAACCTTAGCTTCTATAACACATCTTTCTCCAGGCTTCTAGGCTTAAGACGTCCAGCAACATTCCAAGCCATTTTCTATATTAACCCTTTCAGAGGGCCCTATTACCCCACTTCAAGTTACTTTCAACAATAAGTACATATGACATGCCATACTGGGTCAGACCAAAATGTATCAAGCCTGATATCCTGTTTCCTAGAGTGACCAGTTCAGGTCACAGGTACCTTGCAAGCTCCCATGCTTATCCTGCAACCTGAATTGATTTCCCAGGGCCTCTTTATTAATGGTGTATGGATCTTACCTCCAGAAAATGGTCAATACCTTTTTTAAACCCAGCTACACTGATAGCTTTTAATATATCATCTGCTAACAGATTCCAGCATTTGATTACATAGTGACTAAAAATATATTTTTTTATCTTATTAGTCTTACATGGGTGGAATTGTAGCTTCATTGCATGTCCCCAAATCTTTCTACTTTAGGTTGGATGTGACCAACCGGAGTGGAGGGCTAGACTAGTGGTTGGAGAAACAGCCTAGCACCCAACAAATCAGGGTTTAATTCCCACTTTTAACATCCACTGTATTTGTAGAAAAGGCCTGCTAATCTAATTCTGGCTACACAATCAATTTTTACTATAGCATCTTGTAGCAGAATCAAGCATATGCTTACACCTTACCTGAACATTATTTGTCTCTTATTATTCTTACATGGGTAGAACAGTAGTTTCATTGCATGTTCCCAAGTCTTTGTATTTTAGGATGGTGTGAATAACCAAAGTGGAGGGCTAGCCTAGTGGTTAGAGCAATAGTGCAGCATCAAGCAGGTCAAGGTTTATTTCCCACTGGTGCTCCTTATGGAAGTCACTTTTAACATCCATTGCCTCAGAGGAAAAGGCCTGGCAATCTAACTCCAGCTACACAAACCATTTTAACTACAGCATATGATTACACATTGCCTGAAAATTTTTCTCTTATTAGTATTGATGAGGGTAATTTGGTTGGTTGGTGCTTCCTAATGTGGAACCTTGTATCCTGTTAGTCATTGTTTGAGTTTTTCACTGGTGCTGCTGTCCTTGGTATCTGTCCTTCTGTTGCTTGCCCACAAGCATGCATGTGTACTTTGGGCTGTACAGTGGTACCTGCTGCACATAACACATCCTTCCCATTTCTGCCCTCTTGCCCTCACTTTGTGCTTGCCATGTTCAGTCTCTTCATATGTGCTGCCATCTTCTAGCTGCATTTCTTCTGCATCCCTGCCACCATACACATAGTAACATACTATATGATGCCAGATAATGACCAATATAGTCCATCTAGTCTTCCCAGCAAGGTAGCTAGAGTGGTTGTAACTACAGCTCCATGCAGGTCACCTCCATCTACGCCTGTGATTAGAGTTGTACCTGCTGCTTGATGCAGGTCAGCCCCCCTCTGTTTACTGAGTATAAAGATACTTGTTTGTTTTGATTGTATCCTCTTGCTATAGAAAGATAGAATAGAAACATAGAAATATGACGACAGAAAAATACCACATGGCCTATCTAGTCTGTCCTTCCATAACAACTACAACAGTCCCCTTTTTTCCTTTAGAATAGAAACAGAAATATGACAACAGAAAAAGACCACATGGTCTATCTAGTCTGTCCTTCCATAACAAGGGATCCACTGTGTTTGTCCCATGCCATTTTAAATCCCCCCCCCACACTGTATTTGCCTCCACCACCTCCATCAGGAGGGCATTCCAAGCATCTACTAACCTTTCAGTGAAAAAGTATTTCCTGATGTTACTTTTAAGTTTACCACCTTTCAGATTCATCGTATGCCCTCTAGTTTTACAGCTTCCCCTTCTTTGAAAAAGGTTTATTTGTTTATTGATACCCTTTAAAAAAAATCCAGTGACCTACGCCTGTCCCCCTAGGCTGGGAGAACTAAGATAAAAGCTTGGCTCAAGGAATGACTTTCAATAGATTGCAGCAAGGTAGCTGCTCTATGTTCAAAACCCTTAACCAGAATCAGATCAGCTGTCATTTGATATACCGCCCTATGCAGCAATGATTTAGCATCAAGTGCCCCACAAACGTACATTGCACGATGGGGGAGAGGTGGACCCTTCTGACCGTGCTCCGGTCCCAAGGTGAGTGGCTCTCTTCACCGGCCACGGGGGCAGCTGGATATCTGTGACCAACTGAGGCTCTGCAGCATCATTCCTTTTACGGGGTTCTGACTTAGCAGCTTTCAATCATAATGACACAGATGATAGCTTTGCCCATTGGCTCCTCAGCCAAGCTCATATACCAAATGCCTGAACCTGCGATTCCTCTCATACTGAGAAGGATAACTATCACAATGACACATCATCAATAGGGAAAAACTAACCTGTCTCACGACGGTCTAAACCTAGCTCACGTTCCCCATTAGTAGGTGAACAATCCAATGCTTGGTGAATCCTGCTTTACAATGATAGGAAGAACAAACACTGAAGGATCAAAAAGTGACATTGCTATGAAGGCTTGGCTGCCACAAGCCAATTACCTCTGTGGTAACATTTTTTAAAACCTCCTGCTTAAAACCCAAAAAAGTCAGAAGGATCATGAGGCCCAACTTTCAAGGTATGTATTTATCTTTATCTTTATCTTTATTTTAAAACTTATTATACCACCTGGACCGAAAGGCATACAGAAAATCAAGATCAAGTGAGCTTTTGCCCTTCTGTCCTCCCTGAGCTCACCTTAGGACACCTGTGTTATGGTTTGACAGGTGTACCGCCCCAGTCAAACTCCCGACCTGCCATTGTCCCTGGAGTGGGTCGCACCCAGTGGGCCCTGGCTAATTGGAACCAGAAGCAAGAGCCCCTCAGGGCTCGACCCCACCCCCACCTCACCGGGTAAGTGAAAAAACAATCCATTCTGTGCAGTGCTGCCTGCCTGCTGCTTCCTCTTCCCATATTTGTATTACTATTCATATACCCACTGAACCAGGGTGCAGCTGATCAGCTTCCAGCCCCTGTGTGCAGCTGTCTGGGCTGGGCATCTGTGTCCTTGGGACAACAGGACATCCTCATCCTGGAGAACCAGCTTACAGAGGTGCTTTGTCTCATCCTGGGAAACGTTTGGCTGCCTGGTGGCCATTCTGATTAGTGTGATATGAGTTTTGTGGTGGTGGAAGGAGGGCTACTCCATCCTGTTTCCTGTTCCACGTGTTGCACTTCAAGGGGGTGGTCACGTTTTCAGACATTACATGGGCATGGGGCCTGCATAGGACAGGCACGGTTATGTAGTTTAGATGGGGACGATCCTACAGGTCACGATGTGTGGCCTCACACTTTACATGGACACGGCACAGCCAACCTGCTGGTGAGTGTTGGACAGGCCACAGTATAGATGGTTTTGTTTTGATTCCAGAAACACATGTACACCTATGTGCACGGATGTGGAATTCGGTCTAAAACATGCCCATGTCCGATTTAAACATCTCCGCCACAGTGAGACATCCTATATGGAATTGGACTCCATCTGGATACCAACATTGAATATCAGGATTTTTTTTCAGCCACAGCAACCAGTATTAAACAACAAATGCTGACCTCCAAGGCTGAATATCAGCCTGCATACATTTAAAATAAGCTGATATGCTATTGTTTGTGTTGAATGGTACTGTGATAAAATATGGACTTTTGGCATATTGATGCCTAGGGAATTAGTCATGTTCTGTGAAGAGTACTATATCTCACTAATGTCCTCAGGACAGTTAAGCAGAGAATAATCTGACCTGCAGAACTGGTTTAACATTTTTACATTAAGTTTGCCTGAAACCTAAATCTGGTGCTTGATATTTTATGAGTTGAAAATTCCAGTTTTGGGAAATCTTATTCTTTGGAATGGAGGAAAAGTAGAGCAGCTGTGTTTTAAAATATGTCCATTTTAATGAATGACCTTTCCTTTCCACACACCTAATCCAATCTAGAAAATGCTTTTTCTATTCACTCATGGGCATGTCATAAAAACCTGTAAGAGGCAAATATTTTAAATGAGCACTGTTCATTTATTTATTATAGCTCAGTTTTTCATTCTTTCTGCTGCTTTGCATCTTTATTCATGTCATTGATTTTATAGCAGCCATAAGAGTTCACCATATATTCAAGTTCAATGCAATTTACCTTCTTAACTGAACGTGCATTGAGATCAGCACTTTCTCTGCAAAGATTCATGTGGTGTGGTGGCCTCTAAGTTTCACTTCTTAAAGAGACGTTGTTTTTTTATATCTTATTTGAGTTTACCATCTGTCAATAGCTACAGGTCTAAGTTAAAATAATATGTATTGAACACTCAATATCTATACATGTCAAAAAAATAATTTAATGGTATGGAGTGGAGGAGTATCCTAATGGACAGAGCAGCAGGCAGTGAACCAGGGAAGTAAGACTTCAGATTCCACTGATGCTCCTTGTGATCTCGGGCAAACATAGATTATAAACTCTCCAGGGACAGGGAAATACTTAGCATACAGTACCTGAATGCAACTCACCTTGAGCTACTACTGAAGAGACATCCACTACATCCAAATCCCCATCTTTTCTAATTGTTGTTATTGTGTGCCGTTGAGTCTGTGTCAGCTCATGGCAACCCTCTGGATAGCTGTCCTAAACTGTATTTGGTCTTCAGTCAGGTGGCTCATTGTTGATAGAGTTGCATCCATATCTGCTGTTATTGTATCAATCCAACTCATGCTGGCGTTCCTCTTTTGTGTTGATCTTCAATCTTGCCAAGCATGATTTATTTATTTAACAGGTTTTTTTATACTGCTTTATCATTTCAATCAAAGTGGTTTACATTGTAACTTAAACTGGGTAATAAACATTGAACAGGGACATTGATAACTTGGATTTTTCTGAGCACCAGTCCATGTAGGGCACTTCCATGTCTGCCCCCATCCCAGCCTGTAGACCCCCCAACTGCATCCCTGTGCCGTGCCCCTGCCCGCCTCCCTCCCAACAGGCCTGCCCATGTCACCATCAGCCATTGCCCCCCCCCCAAAATGGCTGACTGCTGCACAAGTCATATGTTGGTGTCATCTCACTGCCACAGTGTCGCTGACTCATAGATACTGCATCCTGCCCTGCTTGGAGATGGTGTGCAGTATGCTGTCCATAGCAACCCATAGACTATACCCAATGCACGTCCCAATGCTCATGTTCACAGCTCACATTGCCCCCACAGGTGACCATGGATATCCCCTGAGGACCTGGTTGCTGATCCCAGTGCACCACCTCATGAGCTATACAATAGCGCCCATGAGCGGCGGAGGAGCAGTACAATAGCACCCATCAGCAGACCTGGGCGGGTATGCAACGCGCAATAGGGGTGCTGAAGAGACATTTACAGTGCCTTGACAGGAGGGGTGGGCAACTCCTCTACAGTCTCCACACACAATCAGTGGTCCCACCATTCTTCATGCTCTGCCTCTCTTGCCTGTTCTGCAGCCTGCAGGTCCTGCCAGATACTCCGTAGCTTAGACAGTATGCTCTCTATGTCAGTCACCAGGTGCACACCCTCCCTTTTCTTGAAGGACTAGAAAAAGGGACTGTTACTTCTGGAGAGAGATCTGCAACTGTGAGTATTTACTTCTGGTAATTTTCTAAAAGGAATTCTTTGTATTAAAGCTAATTAATCTGTGAACCCACTATTTTTTGTTAAATCAGTCAGGGCCTAGTAGCAGCAGTTTAAGTTTAAATTTAAAACACAGAGGAGAACTTTCTGGTTACATTTCATACCCAGCAGACAGCTTGTAGTTTAAATGTAATAGTCACTCGGGGCCTAGTAACAGAAAAGTACTTTTAGTTTAAATTTAAAACACAGAAGAGAGCTTTCTGGTTACATTTGGAACCCAGCAGAGAGCTTGTAGTTTACATTTAATAGTCACTCAGGGCCTAGCATCAGAAAAGTACTTTTAGTTTTAAAACACAGAGGAGAACTTTCTGGTTAAATTTAGAACCCAGCAGAGAGCTTGTAGTTTAAATTTCATAAGAAGTTAGAGCCTAGCAGCAGCTAAGAGCTACAATTTAAGTCAAATCAGAATTTAGCTTAGCACAAAAGGCAAAACAGGGTCTGTACTCTTTGAGCAACAAATAAAGTCTTCTAGAGACCTTTACAAAGAGGCCTTCTACCTAGGGGGCAAGAGACCTGTGAAACTTTTTCAATAGGTGTTAACACCAGGTGGCAAATCAAAAGGCCATTTTGAAAGACTCCTCCTATCCAAGCAAGGGCTGTCAATTACCCAGGAAGTTGGTCACAGCTTACCTCAGCAGCACAGGCATAAATAGCTCAACCAGAGCTCTGTGATCCTCTGTCTTGAAGAACTAGAAAAAGGGACTTTTACTTCTGGAGAGAGATCTGCAACTGTGAGTATATACTTCTGGTAATTTTCTAAAAGGAATTCTTTGTATTAAAGCTAATTAATCTGTGAACCCACTATTTTTTATTAAATCAGTCAGGGCCTAGTAGCAGCAGTTTAAGTTTAAATTTAAAACACAGAGGAGAACTTTCTGGTTACATTTCATACCCAGAAGAGAGCTTATAGTTTAAATTTAATAGTCACTCAGGGCCTAGCATCAGCAAAGTACTTTTAGCTTAAATTTAAAACACAGAAGAGAGCTTTCTGGTTAAATTTAGAACCCAGCAGACAGCTTGTAGTTTAAATTTCATAAGAAGTTAGAGCCTAGCAGCAGCTAAGAGCTATAATTTAAATCAAATCAGAATATAGCTTACCTCAGCAGCACAAGACAGGGTACTGTGTAGCAGCTCTCTTTTAATAAGTGTTATTTCCCTCCCTCCCTCCCTCCCCATACCCACCCACCCCTGGGATAATAATAGCTTTATAGGTACTTACACATTTTAAAAGACAGGAGGTGCTCTCAGGTGAAGCTCATTACCCAAATCAGTCATACACTAAGGACCTGAGATTAGTTAAGCTTCAGGTGATCAAGGTATATTACACGTATTAGGTACAGTTTTATTAGTATAAATATCCATAGCAACCCTTAGTAAGTAAAGAACTTAGATCTAAACACAAACTTAAAACTAAGATGCAGACAGCAGACCAGCAGCGGGATGGGGCTTTCCAGTCTTTTGCATTGAGTGTCACATGTATGATTTTCTCCCAGTTGGTGAGAGGTCTTACGTGTGCACTAGGTGCAAGGAGCTCTTTTCTCTCAGGGAACGAGTCCATTCTCTAGAGGCTAAAGTAGCAGACTTGGAAAGCATAAGACAGACAGAGAGGTACATAGACGAGACCTACAGGGATATAGTCCTGAAGTCCCACCTCCAGTCTGGCAGAATCCCTGTTGCCATGGAGGAGAGAGGTCACGTGACAGGACAGCATCACCCTGATGTGGCAGGAAGTGATCCTGTAACTAGGACCTGTCATCCAGGTGATGTAAAACCCTCTCGCACTGAGGAAGATTCTCCAGGGCCATGTGCCCATGAGGGAAGGGTTAGGACAGCCGTTATAGTTGGTGATTCAATCATTAGGCATGTAGATAGCTGGGTGGCTGGTGGACGTGAGGATCGCCTGGTAACATGCCTGCCTGGTGCGAAGGTAGCGGACCTCACGCGCCACCTAGATAAGGTCTAAGATAGTGCTGGGGAGGAGTCTGCTGTCTTGGTACACGTCGATACCAATGACATAGGAAAATGTGGTAGGGAGGTTCTGGAGGCTAAATTTAGGCTTTTAGGTAGGAAGTTGAAATCCAGGACTTCCAGGGTAGCATTCTCCGAAATGCTTCCTGTTCCACGCGCAGGACCCAAAAGGCAGGCAGAGCTCCGGAGTCTCAATGTGTGGATGAGACAATGGTGCAGAGATGAGGGTTTTGGATTTGTTAGGAACTGGGGAACATTCTGGGGAAAGGAGGGGCTCTTCCGAAGGGATGGGCTTCACCTTAACCAGGATGGAACCAGGCTGCTGGCATTAACCTTTAAAAAGGAGATAGAGCAGCTTTTAAACTAGATATTAGGGGAAAGCCGACAGTCGCCCAAGAGCGGATTGTTCGGAAGAATGTATCTTTGAAGGATACTACCAAAAGCAGAGAGGTTCCACAAAAGAGTAAAGTAGCCCAAATGCCCTCAAGTATGGAGCAGACAGAGCTTAAAGATCTCAAATTACCCATGTCTAACAATAGCCAAATTAATATGAATAAAATACATTCTCTAAAATGCTTGTATGCAAATGCTAGAAGTCTAAAAAATAAGATGGGAGAGTTAGAATATATAGCACTAAATGAAAGGTTAAATATGATTGGAATATCAGAGACATGGTGGAAGGAGGACAACCAGTGGGACACTGTGATACCTGGGTACAAACTATATCGTAATGATAGAGCTGATCAAATTGGTGGAGGGGTTGCTCTCTATGTTAGAGAGGGCATTGAGTCAGAAAGGATTAAAGTTTTGCAGGAAACAAAATCTGCTGTAGAATCTATATGGATTGAAATTCCATGTAAAAGGGGGAAGGCAATGACAGTGGGGGTGTACTATCGAGCGCCTTACCAGAATGACCAAATGGATGATGAAATGCTCAAAGAAATCAAGGAAGCTAACAAAAGTTACAGTGCAGTAATAATAATGGGTGATTTCAACTACCCCGGTATCGACTGGGTCAGTGTCACGTCAGGACATGCTAGAGAGATAAAGTTCCTAGATGAAATAAATGACTGCTTCTTGGAGCAGCTGGTTCATGAACTGACCAGAGGGGAAGCCATATTAGACCTAGTCCTTAGTGGAACACCAGATCTAGTGCAAGAGATAAGGTTGTTGGGGCCACTTGGCAATAGTGATCATAGCATGATTGCCTTTGATTTAATTAGTGGAGGAGGGATAGTTAATAATTTCCCCCTTGTTTTATCCAAGTTTTTGTTCCTGTTCTATGTAAAACCAAACAGCTGCTTGTTCTGGTATTTTGTTATATTGTAAACCGCGCTGATCTCAAATAGTGCGGTATATAAGAGCCTGCAATAAATAATAATAAATAATAAATAAATAAATAGTAAGGAAATCCACAGTACTACCTTTTAACTTTCGAAAGGGAGACTATGATAAAATGAGGAAAACAGTTAAGAAAAAAACTAAAAGGAGCAGTTGCAAAGGTTAAAGACGTACATCAGGCTTGGCTGTTGTTGAAAAATACTATCTTGGAAGCCCAGACCAGCTGTATTCCACGCTTTAAGAAAAGTGGAAGGAAGTCAAAAAAACTGCCAGCATGGTTTAAAGGTGAGGTCAGAGAGGCTGTTGTTGCCAAAAAAGCATCTTTCAGGAAATGGAAAAAAGAGCCAAACGACAAAACCTGGAAACAGCACAAGCACTGGCAAGTCAAATGCAAGGCATTGATAAGGCAGGCAAAGGGAGAATTTGAGAAGAAGCTTGCTGCGGAAGCAAAAACGCGAAGTAAAGACCTTTTCAGGTACATTCGTAGCAAAAAACCTGTGAGAGTCAGTTGCTCCATTAGATGATAAAGGGGTTAAAGGAGCACTAAGAGGCGACAAGGCGATAGCGGAGAGATTGAATGAATTCTTTGCTTCAGTCTTTACTGAGGAAGATGTAGGGATGTTACCCATGACTGAAGTGGTATTTAAAGGTGCGGAAGAATTGAAGGAAATATCGATACATCAGGAAGATGTATTACAACTATTAGATAAACTGAAGAGTAGCAAATCACCTGGGCCGGATGGTATACATTCAAGGGTGTTGAAAGAACTGAAATATGAGATTACAGACCTGCTATTAGTAATCTGTGAACTATCATTAAAATCATCTCTAATACCTGAAGATTGGAGGATTGCCAATGTAACACCAATTTTTAAAAAGGGTTCCAGGGGTGATCCGGGAAACTACAGACCGGTGAGCCTGACATCAGTACCTGGAAAAATGGTAGAAAACATCATAAAGAATAAAATTACTCAGCATGTAGATAGTCATGACCTAATGGGAGACAGCCAACATGGCTTTAGACAAGGAAGATCTTGTCTTACTAATCTGTTATGTTTTTTTGAAGGAGTGAATAATCAGGTGGACAAAGGTGAGTCGGTTGATATTGTGTATCTGGACTTTCAGAAAGCCTTTAATAAGGTCCCTCATCAGAGACGTTTTGCAAAACTAAAGAGTCATGGGATAGGAGGCAGTGTGCTATTGTGGATCAGGAACTGGTTAAAAGATAGAAAGCAGAGGGTAGGGCTAAATGGCCAATTTTCCCAATGGAGAAAGGTGCATAGTGGTGTACCCCAGGGATCTGTGCTGGGTCCGCTGCTTTTTGACATATTCATAAATGACCTGGAAAGTGGAATAACGAGTGAGGTTATCAAATTTGCAGATGACACAAAACTATTTAAAGTTGTTAAAACCCAAGAGGATTGTTGAAAATTGCAAGAGGATCTTGATAAATTGGAAGACTGGGCATCAAAATGGCAGATGAAATTTAATGTGGACAAGTGCAAAGTTATGCACCTAGGGAAGAACAACCCAAACTATGGTTACATGATGCAAGGTTCCACATTTAGAACCAGCACCCAGGAAAAAGATTTAGGCATCATTGTGGATACCATGTTAAAACCCTTGGCCCAGTGTGCAGCAGCGGCCAAGAGAGCAAATAGAATGCTAGGTATGATAAGGAAAGGAATGGAAAATAAAACAAAAGATATTATAATGCCTCTATATCGTTCCATGGTGAGACCGCACCTTGAATATTGTGTGCAATTCTGGTCGCCGTATCTTAAAAAGGATATAGCGATTTTAGAAAAGGTTCAGAGAAGAGCCACCAAAATGGCAAAGGGGATTGAAGGATACTCCTATGAAGAAAGGCTAAAAAGGTTAACCTGGAAAAGAGACGGCTGAGGGGAGATATGATAGAAGTCTATAAATCAATGAATGGAGTGGAACGGGTAAACGTAGATTGATTGTTTACCTTATCAGAATATAGAAAGACTAGGGGACATGCAATGAAGCTACAGGGTAAACTATTTAAGACTAATAAAAGAAAATATTTTTTCACTCAACGTGTAATCAAACTCTGGAATTTGTTACCGGAGGATGTAGTAAAGGCTGTTAGTGTAGCTAGGTTTAAAAAATGTTTGGACAAGTTCCTGGAGGAAAGGTCCATAAACCATTATTAAGAAGGGACCCAGGATATCAATTCTTGAACCAATACAAGCATTGTGGTACCTGTGTCCCTTGGGTAAACTGCTAGGTACGTATGACCTAGATTGGCCACTGTTGGAAACAGAATACTGGGCTTGATGGACCTTGGTCTGACCCAGTATGGCATATCTTATGTTCTTATGTTCTCCTGCAGTAGTTCCTGGTCCTGGTCACTGACCTCTGCACCCACAGGGTTATCCTTGATGGCAAATTGTAGCTTGGCAAGTTGGGTGATATCTGTCTCCAGTTCCCTGGCACTGGCAGTCATGCTGGCCTGCTCCACTGCCCTGGGTGGTGAACCCAACTGCTCCTCTACCCTGGTTGATACACTGGACTGCTCCACTACCCTGGCAGGCACACCGGCCTTGATGGCTGTGCTTCGCCCTGGCTGCGCACTGGCATTGCATGCGGTGGATGTTGAGGCTCTGCCTGATGCATCTGTCCCAGACTGGGAGGGTGGGATCCATGGCAGGTCTGTGGGAGAGCAAAGGTGGCAGAGGTTAGTGACATGGCTTGCCAGGTCGACCTCTGGGGTGGCACCCAGCCCACTACAGAACTGGCAGGTGATGCACGGTCCATATCATACCCACCCCATGCAGCACCCAAGGTCCAACAGACAGACAGACATGCCCTAAGTGGACAGTGGCATGGCGGAGACACATACATGGCTGCCACAGTACCATACAGGCCATAGGGCACTCCTACTGACCCTCTTGTGTGCCTGTGGTGGAACTGTCAAAGCCTGCAACCCCAGAGATGTTGACCTCCTCCATGCACCTGCTCCTCTAGTGTGGTGAGGCTGCACTGCTGTGCAGGCGGCAGCCTGCTGTTGCTGGCCCTCTTCTCCTTTGCCGCCTGCCGTACTATGTGTTACTTATTTTTTATGTCCTCCATGTCCCAGTTGTGGTGGTGGACTGTATTGACCTTGCAAACGATGTCTCACCATGCTGTTTGCTGGATGCTGGCATCCTCTGCCGTGAGAGGGCAGTGTGCTGCTGCAGGATGAGACCCAGGGCCATAGCTGTCTCAGAAGGCATGAAGTTAGCCTTCCTTGTGTGTTTTGCCACTCTTGGTGCCTTGCCAGCCATTATGTAGCCATCCAATAAGGTGATATTTGACTACTCACATAGGTCCTCTTATGCATACATGGTTAGAACGCACAGCAGTGCTACGTCCCATCAAAAGGCATATCCAATACCCACATAGGCCCCTGGGGACCTACATTTTGAAAATCTGCATGACAGCTTACCGCCATAGGATGTCATAGCTGCACAGCAGTGAGTGACAGCAACATAGGCATGCAGGGCCGCCCAGACTGCAATACCCGGGTAGGTTGCATAACACAGTAAGCGGGCATGGCAACCACAGTGTCTGCCACTCTGATGGTGTGCCTTCGCGGGGCAGGATTTGCCCTGCATGTGAGGCACCACAGGGCCACACCCATGCTGCCACAGCCTGTTCTGTGCATGGGTAGTGCAGAAGGGCACTACCCATGCAGATGGTCACGGGCACAGAGGTGCTACCCATGCAGGGCATTGCCTGTGACCATCTGCACAGGTAGTACCATTCTGCACTAGCAGTGCAGGAAGGCATGCCCATAGGGAACAAATCCCATGCCCCTAGATCCTGGACCCCTGACCCTGGTCCCCTGCAACACCCATGCAGATATGATGCCCTGCCCCCACAAAGTGGACAACACACCATGTTTGCACAAATGGAACAGTTTATTGGCAAACATGTGCCAGCACATACAATGGTGCAAACAGTGGCAGACAAATAACAACTGTAGAGACTGTGCACTGCCCCATCGCAGGGCATATCCTGGCAGGAGGACAACCTATGGAGCAGGGGGGCCCTGCTTGTGCCCTCTAACAGTGCTGATGAGGGCATCAATGTGCACACTGATGGACTGGGCCACTGTGTGCACCTCCTCCCATGGCAGCTGCACCTCCGCCACCAGGGAAGCGAGAATCTAGTCACTAGAGGGGTGAGGGCTGGTGGTGCAGAGTGGCCCCAGCTGTGCAGGGTGGTACATAGGGGCCCCAGCTGTGAAGGGTGGACAATGGCTCCCCTCGCCATTACACAGGGCCCATGCTGAGCCATGCAATGGGCACATGGCCACCTGGTAGGGCTGTGGACGGGCATGGCTGCAAGCTGTGGGGTGCAGGTTATAGGGTACAACCAGGGGGGTGCAGCCCCACATCTGGGCTCCTGCCGGGTGCCTGCTGATGGCACCCTGCACCATGCCACCATACCTGGGGTGCTTGGTGGGTGGTTCCTGCATCCCCACTGCTATCCTCTCCGATTCCTCCTCCTCTGACCCCTCTGTCTCCCCACCCCATACCTGGTCCTCTGATCCCTCCTGCTCTGAATTCTCTGCCTCCCCATCCCACCCCTGGTACTCCGATCCCTCCTCCTCTGACCCTCCATCCCATCACTGTGCCATGGCCCCCTCGCTGCCCTCTTCTTCCTCAGTTGTGGTGTCCTCCAGCACAGTGTTTCTAGACTCTTCCTTGTCCCCATCACTACTGGAGGTATTGGTGCTTTCAGCTCCCCTGGTGCTGCACCACTGCTCCTGGGTGGTTGGCATGGTGGACCATCGGTGTGCAGGGCCTCGCTGGAGCTGGCTGTGGGGCAAGAGGAGGGGGGCTACTGGTCAGCACAGGCATGGCCCTGGGGTGGGACTGGAACACCTCCAGGGGGCATACACATGCCTCACACAACCCACCTTCAGCCCATGATGGCATGCCTCCTCCACAGTGCACATTGCCCACCCCCCCTTCTGCCTACCTCCAGCCAGCCCTGTTCGCCCACTCACATGCCCAGCTGTGGCCTCGCAGCCCCACAGGTGCTGGATTTAAACAAAGGGCAGCATGGACATTTATTTATTTATATTTATTTATTACAATTTCTTATATACCGCACTATTCGGTATCAGCGCGGTTTACATTATAACACAATGACCATAACAACAAGCTGTTTGGTTTTACATAGAACAGGAGTACAAACTTGGATAACAGGGGTGAACTATATACATGAAATAATTACATGGAACAAGATTAGAGTAACAATGTGCACCTGGGGTCACCAATTGGGGTGTGCACTCCGTACCACCCATTTGTGTCATGCCCCCCAACCATGAGTGTGCACATCTGCATCTCTTGGGTGCTGGCTTGTGTACACACAGGATGGTGGCACCAGAGGATGGCATGGCTGCCCATAGCACATTCACAACATTGCGTACAGGGAGAGTACACCACCAGTTGGTCTGCTTGCACCTGTCTGGCAGACATGGCTGCCACCTTCTGCATCTGCTAGGCTCTACTGTGTACCTCACTGACCTTCCTCAGCCAACAGCCACTCCCTGATCTGCTGCAGCTGGTTAGGTCACCTCTGGCACAGTGTCCAGTAGTGGCACTTCAGGGCCTCTAGAGTGCGTTGCACACCATATTCACTGTGGGATAGAGGGGGAGACACACTGGGCTTAGTTTGGTGCATCCATATCACCAGTTTCACATACCTGTATCCTGCCTCAGTCTTGTGGACTGCCATCATGAGGTCAGGGGCATACCCAAGGATAGCAGGTGTGGGGTGCAAGTGATGGTACACTTCTGCTGTCTGCCACCATCGGCCTGCCCACCACTCCCCTGAGCCTTTGGCACATGCCCTGTGCCACCTGGAATGGTGACATCTGGGTCCCTGCTTCACCTGTATCACCCCTCTGGCCACTTCTGCTACCTCTGCAGTTTCCTCCTCCCCCCGCTTCTTTTGATCCTATCTGTTGCACACAGGCATTCCTTGGCACCATGGTACTTAGTTGCGGGCCATGTATGGCTTCAGGCTGTGTGCACGTGCCATGGCAGGGGGCATCCACTGCCTCAGAGGCCATATTACTGCATGGTTTGTCGTGCGCCATGAAGGACAGATTGTTGCAGTTTGTTCATGTTGACCATTGCACATCTGTTATGTTCTGTGGCATCACATCATTGACACACTGCCACAGCCGGACAGGGGGCTGCAGGCATTGGTGGCAGATCTGTTTGCAGGGACAGATGGGTGACACATATGTGGTTTATGCCGCTGGTCCCCTCGGACCCCTTCACCAGGGTCACAGGAGCTGGGGTGGGGCAGCTGTCTGGAGCATCCACACTGGCTGGTGGGGTCCCCTGCAGTGGCCAGCCTGACCACTGCTCCCCCTGCACTGGACATTACCATTGCTGTCATGTCCTGTGGTGCTGCTGCCAACTGCCACCAGGGTGTGCACCGGCATCCCCACTTGCTGTGTGTGTGTATACCTCCTCTTGCGGGCAATCCAGGGTGGCACCTGTACCAATGCATGGCCCGTCCACCCACCAACACCTGATTGGCAAACATTGGGACTGCCACCAGCCTGTGGCTTGGCAACAAAGCCCTGTTCCCCTCTACAGACACACAGCTGTGCCTTTCATGGTGTATATGGCCTAGCATGGTGCTCAGCCCCCCCCCCCCCACCCATAGAGGCCTCCTTACCTGCACAGTTGGAGTTGGATGCCCCTCCAGATGGTTGTTGACAGCCGCAGATTTGGCCGATGCCCCCCCCCCCCCTGGGTTAGAGAACCCCCTCGTGCTGCAGCACGGATCAGTCAAGGCTCTCAGTTTCATTGGTACTAAAGTTGATGCTTCTCCTTGCCCCCATGCTACTGATATCTATCCACCCAGCCACAGGGGACTCTTGTACAGGCAGCCCATTGGGCCCGCATGATGGTGTCATCGATGTACGGGTATGCCAGACGGCTGATATCCGGGTCCATGCTTACATGCTGTCCCGCATTTCTGGCCCCTGTTTTGGACACATACCCAGGTATGGCTGGTCAACTTTAGGTGCATAGCCCATGATATGGTCCCTGAACTTTTACCCATATATGTCACAGTGGGCACTGTCCCTGTCCTTGGTTTGTGCTACATTTCCGTTGCTTGCTCATTTTGGGGGTGCATGACTCATGATTCAAGCACTTTTCCTGAATGGCATACCTCGGTACCTTGTTGAATATCAGGCCCAGCATTCTGTGCCAGCACCATAATTCAAAGATATTAATTTTCTTCCTATCTTTTCTAGTGGTTTTAACTTTAATAAAGATTTTAACAACTCTGCACAAAGTCATACAGTTTGTGTAAGATAGTCTCTTTTTAAAAGTCTGCCTACCTTTGTTGAGATAAATAGAGATGAAGACCCCTTCATCAAACTATGCCCCTAAAATTTGTATCATTTTTGCAGAGGATCTCTAAGGGAGGATAAGGGATTGCAGTGCTTAGTAATTATCAAGGATGGGAAGATTTGATAGGACTCAATCTGCTGTTATTTCTCTGGGGCCAAAAGCAATTAACATAGTTATCAGACTTGCTAACCACATTAATCACGGCAAATGGGATATCCCTGAATGCTGTCACTGAATGCCCAATTGCTAGCCGGTTACCATTGGGATGTTCTGGGGGTGGAGCAGAGGTGGCACCCAAGAATAATCAGCTAGCGGTGATATTCAGCCACTAGCCAGTTATTCCAAGGGGGTAAAATTAGACACCTGAAAGGCTTGCCTTTCACCACTGTAGCTAACCATGCAGTGGCTGAATATTCCCGTGGCCCAGTTAGCTGTGGCACCATCTGGCCAACCCGGATATTCAATGCCAGTTAAAAGTTCAACGGTGATGGCTAGCTGCTTTACAATGGCTAGCCACTGCTGCTGAATATCCCCCCACCCCCCACCCCCTTTATGTTTGTTCATGTCTTTTCTGGTAACTAAGCTAGGGCTGTCTAGGAATCATCATTCATTGACTACGGTGACTTCAATGGAATAATTCATGCTGAGATAGATGCAGACCACCTCAATCTACCAGAGGACAATTCATATCAAGCAGGGTTTAATTTTAGTTTGAAGAAACTTGAACTTTTGGCTGTCTTGACAGTGTTAAACCTGGTAGAGCTAGTTGACTGTTTTTTTTATTATTCTTACCCTCATGATAGTCATTCCAGAACTAACTTTATCTTTGTTTCTAATTCTCTAGCCTTTAAATAGAAGACTAGTAATCAGTTCAAATTCAGATCATGCTCCACTATCAATAGGATTAGAAAAAGGGGAGGGAGTCTGTAGCAGCGCGGCCTTAGCTTGCTTCATTATACAACAATCTGCAAATTTTATATCAAATCCCATAATATTTTCTGAAGCTTCAAAGGAAGCCTTGAGGAGTAGGGGTGGTGCTACCTTTTTTGCTGCCCTGTGTGAATAATTACTGTGCTGCCCCCCAACCTGTCCCTGATGTCACTGCTGTCCCCACTCTCACCAGTTCACAAGCCTCTCTTTTGTCCCAACATGTTGAAAATTCTAAGAGGATAGCTGTATTAGTCTGGAGTATCAAAAATGAAAGAGGTAGGCAGTACCTTTTACACTAACCAATTTATTGAGGTATGAACTCTTGTCCTTGAAAGTTTATGCCTCAAAAGATTGGTTAGTCTATAAGATTTATGTATGGGTGAGGTTATAAATGCAGCATGTCATCAATAACTCTGGGATCCATCTTAACTTTATTGATAAAATATGTCCCTTCCTATACATCTGGTTGGTACAAAAAAAATGTGCCTGAGTGGGAAAATCATTTAAGGTTTTATGTTCTATTTCTTCGGAAAAGACCCACATTTTCTTGCCCTATGTAATGATCCAGAGCTATTATAGATAAAATTAGTTTTGAAAGTATCTATGCAAAGTCTGTTTCTGGGCCACTCATGGGTCTGTTTCTCATGATTCATTTTCTTAAATAAAGTAGTGTGGTGGTCATTTAAGTCCCACTTAAATGCATAGAAATAAAGGTGAACTAATAATATCAGTTAGTGCAATAAAAAGATAACATCTTATATGTCTGTTTGCCTTTAGTTCATTTTTCCTAAAGAAAGCGAGGGTGGAGAGGAGAAAAGTGTGGGCACACCATCTTCTGAGTTCAGTTCAGCTCAGTTTCAGTTTATTTACATTTGATAGACCACCCTTTATGACATCAGGGTGTTTACATTAGTTGGAAACATTTACAGCAGGGGTGTCAAACTCAAATACACAGTGGGCCAAAATGTAAAACTTGAACAAAGTCGCGGGCCAGCATTGAACAAATGAACCTTTTAATATGGACCCAAACAAGATTTGCTTTAACATTGAATATGAAGCAACACTTATTACTATACAATTTATAACTTAATAGTTCAGATATGCAAAAACCAATTTCAAATTAAAAAAAAACATCAATGACATTCATTTATTAAATAAGATTTAAATAATAATAAATAATATTTTTAAAAATAAAATAACAATAATAAAATTAATCAACCATTCAAGCCCATGTCTTGGAGTAGCAAGAAAAAGTGCATAAAGAAAACGTTAATTATTGCTCAGTTTGCTGCACACTGATCTAATCTGATGTGCCCAAGCCAGATACCTGGCATCTCTTCTTGGATGATAGTTCATCAATGTCTGGGCTCAGGCTTTGAGCTGAGGAAATCCTCAGTATCGAGCGAAGGTGTTCATCAGTCAGACGTCTCCTGTGAGATGTTTTGGTCATCTTCATCGAGGAGAAAAGTTGCTCACATAGATAAGTGCTGCCGAACATGGAGAGCATCTGAGCAGCTTGGGTGCGGAGCTGAGGCATTGTGTCAGGGATGAACTGTGGAAACTGGGCGGCGCCCACAGCATCATACTTTGACTTCAGCGTGTCATTACACTGGAGTTCAATTAGCTCCATTTGGAGGTTGGTTGGTGCGTTTTCCACATTAACTGCAAAGGGATTACTGAGCAGTTCAAACCTACATTTCTGGACATCAAAGTCGGCAAATCGCCGGCTAAACTCAGCGCCGAGTACACTGAGTTTTTCAGCAAACTGTGCGCATGGGAACAAGTTGGTAAAGAACTGCGTTTTCATGGTTTGGCAGCAGGGAAAATGGCCAAGGTTTCCTTGCAGCATCTGATTCTCCCACAGGCACAGTTTAGTTTAAAAAGCCCTCACTGCAGCGTACATGTCTGATGTTGCGCCCCCGCCCCTGAAGCTGCAGGTTCAGCACATCGAGATGGCTCGAGATGTCACACAGAAAGGCCAGCTCACACAGAAATGTTTTCTCCCGAAGCTCTGCTGTGTCCTTCCCTTTGCTTTCCAGAAACTGACATATTTCCTCATGCAGCTCAAAACATCTATTCAGTACTTTTCCTCGGCTTAACCATCTCACCTCTGTGTGATACGGCACGTCTGCGTATTCCGAACCACACTCCTCCAGAAAAGACTTAAACTGGCGGTGATTCAGACCTTTGGCTCTTATAAAGTTAACTACTTGTGTTACTGTGGTCATAACATGTTCCATCTTTAGGGCTTTGCCACACAATGATTCCTGATGTATGATGCAGTGATAAACAGTTAGTTCACCTGCACAGTTCTCTTCCTGCATCTTCTCCCGGACCCTGCCCACCAGTCCACTTGTTTTACCGCACATCGCTGGCGCACCATCTGTCGTTAATCCCACGAGTTTATCCCACGGCAGCTTTATTTCAGTTACGCATTTGGAAACCTCCTCAAAAATTTTCTTTCCTGTGGTTGTGCCATGCATTGATTTGAATCCCAATAGCTCCTCCGTAACACACATATTTGAGTCCACTCCACGGATGAAGACTGACAGCTGAGCAGTATCAGATGCGTCGCTGCTCTCATCCACAGCAAGGGAGAATGCAACGAAATCTTTTCCCTTTTCCAAAAGCTGGTCATACAGATTGGTGGCAAGATCACATGTGCTATCAGCTACTGTGTTTCTGCTCAGGCTCACGTTTGAAAAGGCTTGCTTTTTCTCTGGGCACACGATGTCACAAACTTTCAACATGCACTTTTTCACAAACTCTCCCTCATTAAAGGGCCGGGCTGATTTTGCGATCTCTGCTGCCACAATATAACTAGCCTTTACAGCAGCCTCACTTTGTGATGTGGCTTTTTTGAACATATTCTTTTGTGAAACCAAACTTCTTTTCATCTCCTCCACTTTCTGGCTCCTTTGAGTCATGTCCAGGTCCTTGTACTTGTCATGGTGTTTTGTTTCATAGTGTCGTCGAATGTTATACTCCTTAGTTATAGCCACGTTGACTCCACAAATCAGACAAACAGGTCTGTCTTTTACATATGTAAACAAATATTCTGTCTCCCACCTGTCCAGAAAGTTCCTGTTGTCTGCCTTTCTTTTTGCCATTTTTGGGAAGGGGTTCCACAGTGACAGTTGTAGCTTGAGATCGCTATGACTTCTGTCACACAGGAGAGGGCGTTTCTGGGACCTGTCCTGATTGACGCGCCAAAACAACAGCAAGGCATTATGGGATTTGTAGTATTAGCGATGAATGAATGCGCTGTATAATACCGGCGGGCAAGCTCTAGTAGTCATTTGGTATAGCCTCGCGGGCCAAATATAATTACACTACGGGCCAAATTTGGCCCGCGGGCCAGAGTTTGACACCTATGATTTACAGGATGGCTTGAAGCCATAGAAAAGGAAAGGAACTACAATTGTGACAGGAAAGAAGAAATGGCAAGAGGAGCAGAGACAAGACATAACAAGGAGGTTAGACAAACAAAGATAAAGCAGATCAATTGTGTGTTTCTGGGAGGTTGTAGGCAATGGTGAACAGATGAGTTTTCAGGAGGGATTTAAAGGTGAGATAATTCTGTTCCAGACGGAGAGGGGTGGGCAGAGAGTTCAAGAAAATTCTACTCAGGAATAAAAATGAATCTCTATGGGTGCAATTACTGGGAAAAAAAGTCTCAGCAACTGCATGAAATATGTAATTTGCAGGTTCCCTAATTGCTGCTTTCAAATTGAGCACTCCTCAACTCCATTCTCTGAAATCCCATTGAGGCCAATCCTGAAAATGTGCATGTCCGGGCAGCGGGCACATTCAAATGGAAACATGCAGAAATAAAACCTAATTCCACACAAGTGGAGATAGCGGCAGCTGCATGCACAGAATCACCCACATAGATGTGCTAGGCACGGTCTGCACATAGTGCTGCGTTATACGAAGATGGGTAAACGCCGACAATGACTTTGTACATCCCCGCGCTCACCAAATTCTGAAAACATGTACGTCTGCAGCCCTGCCCATGTCCACGACATACCCGTGAACGGCCACGCCCTCTTCAAAACGTGCAGCTGTGAAGCTGCTGTGATCACAGACAAAGCTGTTTTGAGGCTGAATGACCATGAAAGATGGCGAGACTCACAGGTGGACATAAGTTAGACAATAGAAACCAGTCTGTGCCATGCCCAGACCACTACAAAGCACTCACAGTGCACAGTAATGTAGCAGGAAAATGGGTAGAGAGTGAACCTTTTCGAACAAGATGCAGTGTAGCACTACAAACATGGCAGTAGACGCCCTCCCAAGGTATGCACGCTGTGAATAGCTCAGGAAAATTACTGTACAGTGCTAAATAAGGACATGATCCCAGCAGAACAGGCCCCACATAGGAAACTACTCAAACACTTCCCCTGCACTGCTAAAGGGCCATTGGAATGACAGCAGTCAGCAGTACAAGCACCACACAGACATGCCCAGAGACACCAGCATCACTCCCTACAACTATGCACATTTGTAGAGACGCAATGCTGGTGCACCTGGGAATGGCATACTACATCTTGCACCATTGCACACCCACCGTCTGAGGTCCCCTGAGTAGTGAAAGGGAAGTATCTGGACAGGGAAGTGATTGTGGAACCATCCTGCTCACTCCTGCCTGTATGCATTGGCACCTGGTGATGCTGTAGACAGCCCTAGGGTCCAGATACCTGCCAGGCATACCTGTCCCTCACAGAAACAGCAGTCTGCCAAAAGAATGCCCTGCACCAAATGTCTTAGCTGATGGGAAGGAAGCCATAGCAATCAGTACTGCCAACCCAGCATTATATCTGCTCATTACATTTCTATTTGGCTACCTACATACACGATGACTACAACAGTGGACCTTGATCAGATAGAGAGCTGCAGTAAAACAGCCCTTCCAATATATCTGTTTCAAGGGTCAAACCACATATGTGCATTGCACATCATAGGCCCACATATGTAAACAACTGCAACAGCGACCTGTTCACAAGATATGTGCCATGTAGCCACTGGCATAAGATATCCACAGTATAGTGTTGCAATAGGAGTTACATAAGACCTTATCTGCACTAGGGGACTGTGCACATTGCATAGTGCATATTGTTGAAATCCACTGTGTATAGCACAACACTCCAGCTGCCTGGGTGCTGCACATAGCACCGATGACTGGGCTTACATTTTCACATGGTGTCCTAGAACTCCATCACCAGTATAATTATTTAGGACTTTGGCATCATTAGGGCACCCTAGCTGTGCCCCTTTAGCTCACACAGCAAATGCCAGCGTTGCCGGATTGAGGACCAGTGCTCTACTGCATACAGTCAATGGAATGTTTATTTCTGCTGCTTTGACATACATCCTCCTTCTCCTCTGCTTTCTGTTCCATAACAATGCATGCTGTGGTTTTCCAGACTGCAGTCACACCAGTGCACAGCATAGATTAGTCATCCATTCACTACTATTGGCTGCATTGGGGTAAAGAGCAGAAATATTTCTAAGTCCTACCTTTATTCTATGTTTTGCAGGTATAACCTAGATGTCTGCAGGGCCGACTGTGGACATACATGGGTGTGACTGGAATATGTTTTATACATCTCTGTGGCTAGCCATGCCCCCGTTCTACCCATTCTCACCCACGTTCTGTGATCCCCATTTATGTGCCATATACATGCAGGGCCGCGAAGATTCAGAATACAGTTTTGGACGTTTTTGCAAAATACTTATCGATTCCACATGTACATGTGGCTTATTCGTAGTTCAAAATGACCCCCATAGTGTCTGAAACAACTGCTTTCCCTCCCTTCCAAAAATCTGAAATACAGGAGTAGACTGAACTAATTTTATCTTTATTTTGTTAAGTAAAACAGTCTGTCTACAGAAATTCAACCACCTATGGGATAAGTGAAAAATTAAAAGTTGCAGGTCCTATTAAGGTAAAGGCTTTGAGAGACGTTTTTGAAGGTGGGTAATATTAATAATAACAGGCAATAAATAATACAGAATAATGGGCAGATAACCTCAGTTATTTACATGGCCAAGTCCGACGCTGTCCTTGGCCCATGAAGAATGCAGTAGGGCTTGCTGTCTTGTTCTCAGTGCCTCTCAGAAAGCTTCCCAGTACAATCTTTGCCACGTCCTCTCATGAGGGCATCCAAAAACCTTCCTGATGATCTGAATACAGTACCAGAGCCGGGCTTCACTCAGTGCCATGCCTCCTACTTCACGTTGCTTGGCCTTGCTTCCCCTTTTCTTTAATGACACCTAAATGCTACAAATTTGAAAAAGAAGAAAGCAGCATGGGGCTTTGAAGTCCATGCATATCCTTGTCAGACGGGCATCCCAGATTTGGTTTGGACATCCTTTCTAAAACGACACTTTTAAACTCTCAACTCAGTTAAAAAAGTAAATAGAATGCTAGCAATTATTTAGAAAGGAATGGAATATAAAATAGAGAATATCATAATGCCTCAGTATCAAGTCATTTAATACCACTGAGCAACCAGTCACTTTGATTTTGACTTCTAGCCCGATTCACGAAGGGGCAAGTCCAAGTCGTCCGAATGACCCCGAGTAAGATAGGCCAATTAGGACCCAATTCTGGACCATGGGAACAAAACATTCCTGTGGCACACAGAATTGGGCCTGAAGATGTCCTCCCCGCAGGCGCCCCTGGTTCACGTGGCTAAGGCCCCCCTCTTCTCTGCCACTCGACCCACGGCTGGCCAGCTGGGGCTGGGATCGGGTGGTGGGGACCACACCAAACCTGGCCCCGGTCCCGGAAGGGGAACCCCGGGCCCAATCGGCCCACCAGTGCTGATTATTCCACCCTCAGTGTGAGAGGATTTTACATCACCTAAAGGACAGGTACCAGCTACAGGATCATTTTCTGCCATACCAAGGTGATGTTCTCCTTTCGGGTGTCCTTTCTCCTTCATGACAGCAGACAGGCTGCCAGACGGGAGGTGGGACTTCTCTACTATGTCCCTGAAGGTACTATCTTAGTTTTAATGATTTCTTTAATTATGTAAAGTTGTTCAGTTATTTAAAGTTGTTTGGGGAAAAGGGATGCTTGAACCAATAGAAATATAACTAATTAGTTTAAGGAACTTTATTTAATGTTCACCTCAGGATGAACTGCAAGGACCTAATTAATCTACTCCTAAGGCCTAATAAGTTGATGATAAAGATAACCAATTAAACCTGAAAGTGACGTATATCCCTCCTTTTCCCTTAACTGGTTTAAGTGCATATAAATCAAATACCCTCGATCTTCCAAAGTGTGTACCTGGGGTGGATAGGAGGGAAATAGACGCTAACTGAAAGTTTGATGCTCCACTATGCTCTGACTTTATTTGAATTAAAAGTTTGCTTATTATATTCTATGCTCTAGCTGACTTAATACAATGCAGAATTTTAAAATAGACACAGGGCCCGATATTCGAAAGACATTTACACAGTTTACAGCCCTGTAAACCATCCTGGATATTCAACAGCACTAACATGGTTAGTGCCGCTGAATATTCCCTTTCTTCTCCCTTACATGCCCTGATGCTAACTGTCAGAGGTGTTCCAGGGAGGAGCGGAGGTGGTGACAATCGATAACCGAGCAGCAGCGATATTGCATGCTGCCCGGTTAGCGAACTGCACCTAAAAGATAGGCGAGGCAAAATCTGCCCACTTACCGACTGCAGCTGAGAGACAGTGCGGCAATCCTAGATATTCAATGCCAGGGCTGCATATGACTCTGGCATTGAATATCCAGGGTTAGAGGTCAACGGGGAGGGTAATACGCCAAAAGGGCATATAGCCTTTCTAACTCAATATCAGGCCTATGGATTTTATCAGCAGATTCCTTTCCAGCAATAGAAGCTCCTCTCTAAGCAGTCTTCAAATATAAACATGTGCAGCTGATTTTAGAATCGTTCTGCATGCCTGAAATTGTTGGGGGACAAGTCCAGAACTCAGGGGCGGCCCAAGGGGGGTGCGGGGCCATGTGCGGAGACTCGGTGCGGGGCCTCATTTGAATAAGTGGCCTTATTTGCATAATGTTACCATACACTAACTTTTAGTAAACATGTCTCTTAATGAGGGTATGGATAAAGAAAGACTAAAAGATTTCTACATTACTATAATCCAGTGCCAACCGCCAGGCACATTAGGAACTACTACAAACGCTGCCCATTTAGAACCCATAGCAAACCCGCCATATCCTGACAGCATTACCAGGACTCACAAAGCACCATACCCTACCTATCAAAAGGCAACACTGCAAATATTAAACCAATACATTTCAGAGAATACTGGGGAAAGAGAACAAGTGGCAATGTCAAATAGGAATTACATAAACAGAATACCTCAGCTCAGTTACACATGCAGAACATAGACCATCATCAAACAAGGAATCACAATTTAGTAACAGGAAGGCAATAATTAAACTGGGAACCCCAAAAGCCAAACTTGGAATGTACAACAACACTGTAGAAATAAAACTATAAATTAATTTCCTCTTGTACCAAACAAAGCGCAGACGTTAATGATGCACATTTCCCAGAGCTTTCATATTCCAGTTAATAAATTCAAAATAAAGAGATATCTTTCTACCTTTTGTGCATTTTTTTTCAGTTGCAATTGTTCCAGCCACTTTCTTCTGGTTTCTTCATGTTTTCTGCTAACTCTCCATCGTCTGCTGTCCATTTGTTCTTTCTTCTCTCTTCTAGTTTTTTTTTCCATTCTCTCTCTCTACATCTGCTTTAACATACTAATCTTTCTCCTTTTGCTCTTTCCTCATTCCTATTTCATCCACATAAATTTTACCCCTCCATCCTCAATCCCCACTTACTCTCCCAATAACCGGCCAATTGTAGATTTTTCATCCCTCCCACACAAAATATTTTTCCCCTCTCCATTTTACTCTCCCAGCCCCATCCCATTCTAATCCTCCCCCAACATCAGCTCCCTTCTAGTTCCAGTCTCACCCAGCATCCATTCCCTTCTAGTCCCTGCATCAGCTCATTTCCAGTCCTACCCCCCATCAACTCATTTCCGGTCCTAGCTCCCCCATCCATTTTCAGTCTGAGTCCCTTCATCAGCTCATTTCCAATCCTAGCCCCCCATCAGCCCATTTCTAGTCATTTCCTAGCCCCATGTCAAATCCTAGCTCCCCTCCACTCAGCCCAATTCCAGTCCAAGCCCCCCCATGAGCCTACTTCCAGTTCTAGCCCCTCCATGAGTCCATTTCAATTCAAGCCCATTTCCAGTACCAGTCCTAGCCCCCCATCAACCCACTTCCAGTCCTAACCCCCCATCACCCCATTTTCAGTTTAAGCCCCCCTATAACCCATTACTAGTCCTAATCCTCCATCAGCCCACTTCCAGTCTTAACCCCATCAGCCCATTTCCAGTCAGCCCCCCATAGCCCACTGCCAGTCATAACCCCCCCCCCCATCAGCCCACAGCCCATTACCAGTCCTAACCACATCAGCCCACCTCAAGTCCTAACCCCTCCCCATCAGCCCATGTCCTGTCCTAGCCCCCCCCCATAGCCCATTTTCAGTCCTAATCCCCCCATAGCCCATTACCAGTCCTAACCCCCCCATCACCCCATTTCCAGACAGCCCCCATCAGCCCACAGCCCATTACCAGTCTTATCCCCCCCCCCAGCCCATTACCAGCCCTAACCCCCCATCACCCCATTTCCAGACAGCCCCCATCAGCCCACAGACCATTACCAGTCTTAACCCCCCCAGCCCATTACCAGTCCTAACCCCCCATCACCCCATTTCCAGACAGCCCCCATCAGCCCCCAGCCCATTACCAGTCCTACCCCCCTCCGCCCATTACCAGTCTTAACCCCCCCCCCCCGCAGCCCATTACCAGTCTTAACCCCCCCGCGCAGCCCATTACCAGTCTTAACACCCCCCCAGCCCATTACCAGTCTTAACACCCCCCAGCCCAGCCTAGCCCAGCCCAGCCCATTACCAGTCTTAACACCCCCCCGCCCAGCCCAGCCCAACCCAGCCCAGCCCAGCCCCAGTCTTAACACCCCCCCCCAGCCCAGCCCAGCCTTGCCTTAATACCCCCCGCCCAGCCCAGCCCAGCCCAGCCCAGCCAAGCCCAGCACCAGTCTTAACAGCCCCCCCCCCCCATATCGGCTTATGGCAAATTTAAAATTAAAAAAAAAAACCTGGCTCTGGCTGCTGCCGCTGCCACCGCAGCAGCGGCAGAATGGAGTGTCCCGCGGGGCCCCCTCTCCTCGCTGAGCCTCTCTGCAGGAGCTTTCAGATTCGCGAAGGGAGAGTGTCTTCCTCGCGTCTCTGTTAAGCCCGCAGGGGCTAATGGGAAATTTCCCATCAGCCCCTCGCGTCTAAAGGGGCAGATGGGAAATTTCCCATTAGCCCCTGCAGGCTTAACAGAGACGCAAGGGAGACACTCTCCCTTCGCGAATCTGAAAGCCCTTGCAGAGAGGCTCAGCGAGGAGAGGGGGTCCCGCGGGACACTCCATTTTGCCGCGGAGGCCGCGGCAACAGCCAGAGCCAGCTTTTTTTTTTTTTAATATAATTTAAAAAAAAAAAAAAGCAGAATGTTCTTTGCGCGGGGCCCCCTGAAAAGCGGGGCCCTGTGCAAAGAACATTCTTGCTCAATGGACAGGCCGGCCCTGCCAGAACTATAACTGTTCCCTGGCTAGAACAAGCATCAAAAAATGTTTTTATTTCATCAGTCTAATACTTGTTGACAGAAGATTTGGATTTGAATTTAGCTCAGAAATTCAAGGAAAGTTACATGCAGGCACAGTAGATATTTTCCTGTCCTTAGCGGACTTTTAATCTAAGTTTGTACCCGAGGCAATGGATGGTTAAATGATTCGTTCTAAAATCGGGCAACAACTTGCATGTGTCTGACCCATTATTCAGCACAGAGACATTTATCTTTTTCGGTGGAGACAGGTCAATTTTAAAAGGCTTTTACACCTTCACTGCTGCCCACCCCATGAAATTCCAGATGTTTTGACTTGGACATCCCGGATTTTACCTACACAGCCTTTCTAAGATGTGCCCTCATGTCATATTAAAGTCATCCATTAACAAGAGAAGCCTTAGGGTTTCACCTGAGGGCACCTTAACATGGCCAAACAGCTCGGAGTCAACTTGAAGAAGGGGGAGGGGAAAGAGAGAGGCTGGTAGAAGACCAAAGGGGTCAAGACAGTAGGGGATATGAGAAGGTGAGTGAATATGGGCAGTGTTGAAGAATACTACTGTTAAGAAAAGACTGGAATGTTTACAAGTTTCAATGAAGCTGTTACCATAAGTCTGCCATCACTATAGAATCATGCTATGTTCTTTGGTAGATCGAGGGTGTGAGAAGGTTGGTGCAAATGCCTATCTCAGCTTAATGATCGATATTATTGCGGGCATTGCTTTGATTTTAACATTCAATTTACTAAAAAGCATGAAGTATTTTCAAAACCTGTAAACAATGTAAATGCCGCTGAACAGAATATTCAATGGCACTAACATGGTTAGTGCCACTGAATACTATCCCCAACTAACGCCGCTATATGCCCTGATGCTAACCACCTAACATCGGGGTGTGTCGTGGGTGTTCCAGGGCATGTTGTGGATGGCAACAGTCGCTAACCGGGTAGCGGCGATATTGCATCGCTACCCGGTTAGCAACCTGCAGGTAAAGCTAGGCGCAGCAAAAGCTGGTCTAGCTATACCCATAGGAGCTAACCGTGTAGCAGTGCAATATTGCTGCTACCCGGTTAGGTTCTGTGGCTGCAGAGGCTGTGTGGTGACCCTGGATATTCAATGTCGGGGCCACATATGACTCCAGCATTGAATATCCGGGTTTAAAGGTTGGTGGTGACAGCTATGCGCCATAGCAGCACATAGCCGCACCAAATCAATATCGGGCCCTTTATGCTTACAGAAATCTGACTGTCTGATGCTGACCTGTTTTATTTCACTGTTTCCTGCCCACAAGGCTCATTCCCAGGGCCGGATTTACCTATACGCCATGTACGCCATGGCGTAGGGCCCACAGCTGGCAAGGGCCCACAAAAATAGAACAAATTAGCTTTTTTTTTAAAATAAAATTTTTTTAAAAACCTGCTGGCTGCCGCCGCAGGGCCCCCTCTGCTGCCGCGGCAGCATGGACTGACCTGCGGGGGCCCCCTCTGCAAGCTGAATCCGTCGGTCCCTCCCTCCCTCCGTGCAGGCTGTGAGAGGCGCGGAGGGAGGGGTCCGAGGGATTCAGCTTGCAGAGGGGGCCCCGGCGGGTCAGTCCATGCTGCCGCGGCAGCAGAGGGGGCCCCGCGGTGGCAGCCAGCAGTTTTTTTTTTTAAATTAAATTTTACTTTAGGCCGATGGGGGGGGGTAGGACTGGTAATGGGCTATTGGGGGGGCTGGGGCTGGGGCTGGGACTGGAAATGGGCTGGGGGGTTAAGGCTGGAGGTGGGCTGATGGGGTTAGGACTGGTAATGGGCTGTGGGCTGTTGGGGGGGTGGTTAGAACTGGTAATGGGCTTTGGGGGGGTTAAGACTGGTAATGGGCTGTGGGCTGAGGGGGGCTGTCTGGTAATGGGCTATAGGGGGGCTAGGACTGGAAATGGGCTGGGGGGTTAAGCCTGGAGGTGGGCTGATGGGGTTAGGACTGGTAATGGGCTGTGGGCTGTTGGGGGGGTAGAACTGGTAATGGGCTTTGGGGGGGTTAAGACTGGTAATGGGGTGTGGGCTGATGGGGGCTGTCTGGTAATGGGTTATGGGGGGGCTAGGACTGGAAAGGGGCTGGGGGTTAAGACTGGAGGTGGGCTGATGGGGTTAGGACTGGTAATGGGCTGTGGGCTGTTGGGGGGGGGTTAGAACTGGTAATGGGCTTTGGGGGGGGTTAAGACTGGTAATGGGGTGTGGGCTGATGGGGGCTGTCTGGTAATGGATTATGGGGGGGGCTAGGACTGGAAAGGGGCTGGGGGGTTAAGACTGGAGGTGGGCTGATAGGGTTAGGACTGGTAATGGGCGGTTGGGGGGTTTAGAACTGGTAATGGGCTTTGGGGGGGTTAAGACTGGTAATGGGCTGTGGGCTGATGGGGGCTGTGGTAATGGGCTATGGGGGGCTAGGACTGGAAATGGGCTGGGGGGGTTAAGACTGGAGGTGAGCTGATGGGGTTAGGACTGGTAATGGGCTGTGGGCTGATGGGGGGGGTAGGACTGGCAATGGGCTATGGTGGGCTGACTGGAAATGGGTTGATGGGGTTAGGACTGGAAGTGGGCTGATGGGGGGGTTAGGAATGTTCATGGGTTATGGGGGGCGATTAAACTGAAAATGGGGTGATGGGGGTTTAGGACTGTAAGTGGGTTGATGGGGTGCTAGGACTGGTATTGGGTTGGGGGGTTGCTAGGACTGGAAATGGGCTGATGGGTGGCTAGGACTGGAAATGGGCTGATGCAGGGACTAGAAGGGAATGGATGCTGGGTGAGGCTGGAACTAGAAGGGAGCTGATGTTGGGGGAGGATTAGAATGGGATGGGGCTGGAAGAGTAAAATGGAGAAGGGAAAAATATTTTGTGTGGGAGGGATAAAAAATCTACAATTGGCCGGGTATTGGGAGAGTAAGTGGGGATTGAGGATGGAGGGGTAAAATTTGAGTGGATGAAATAGGAATGAGGAAAGAGCAAAAGGAGAAAGATTAGTATGTTAAAGCAGATGTAGAGAGAGAATGGAAAAAAACTACAAGAGAGAAGAAAGGACAAATGGACAGCAGACGATGGAGAGTTAGCAGAAGACACGAAGAAACCAGAAGAAAGTGGCTGGAGCAATTGCAGCTGAAAAAAATGCACAAAAGGTAGAAAAATATCTCTTTATTTTGAATTTATTAATTGGAATATGTCAGCTCTGGTAAATGTGCATCATTAACGTCTGCGCTTTGTTTAGTACAAGAACAAATTAATGTATAGTTTTATTTCTACAGTGTTGTACATTCCAAGTTTGGCTTTTGGGATTCCCAGTTTAATTATTGTCTTCCTGTTTCTAAATTGTGATTATTTGTTTGGTGATGGTCTATATTCTGCATGTGTAACTGAGCTGAGGTTCTGTTTATATAATTCCTATTTGACATTGCCACTTGTTCTCTGTCCCCAGTAGGTCATGTATTGTTGTTCTCTGAAATGTATTGGTTTAATATTTGCAGTGTTGCCTTTTGATTGGTAGAGTATGGTGCTTTGTGAGTCCTGGTAGTGCTGTTAGGATACGGCGGGTTTGCTATGGGTTCTAAATGCCAAATATAAATCTTGATTCCACTCATAGCACCGTGTGGAACTACTACTCCATTGCTGGATACACTCACGTGCTCCCAAAGTTTCGAAGACTAGTATATGTGCTACCAATAAGTTTTTTGTCGGATCGCTCACCTTGAAAGGGAAGTATCCCATTCTCGGAGTGAGCCCTCCATTTTAATCAATTTTATAGCATGCCACCCATGGGCTATTTAAAAACCTGACTCCACGACACAAGTCGCCGTCAGAATCCACATATCAAGTCGATAAAAGTTAGGAAGCTCGTTCATGCTGATAAACCACTCTCCAAATCAGTCCATCTTTCATACTGCGACTGACATAAGGTAGAGAAAAAGTACTTAGCTTCCTCAACAGGATAGAAGGAAAAGATAAATCGGCTGGAGCACAAACACTTTCTCCGTAGCTCATCCAATCAAATGGGTACAGCTCCAACGCCGATAAGGCACTCCTTCCCAATGCCGAATATCAGGGGTCCTTGCAGAGGACATATACTAGTCTTCGAAACTTTGGGAGCACGTGAGTGTATCCAGCAATGGAGTAGTAGTTCCACACGGTGCTATGAGTGGAATCAAGATTTATATTTGGGATTTGGAGTGTTGATTCCTGGGGGTGTATATGTTTGGACTATTATATGGGTTCTAAATGGGCAGTGTTTGTAGTAGTTCCTAATGTGTCTGGCAGTTGGCACTGGATTATAGTAATGTAGAAATCTTTTAGTCTTTCTTTATCCATACACTCATTAAGAGGCACGTTTACTAAAAGTTAGTATATGGTAACATTATGAAAATATTTATGCAAATGAGGCCCCTTATGCAAATGAGGCCCCGCACCCCCCTTGGGCCACCCCTGCTGGGGGCCCACAATTTTTGTTGGCGTAGGGCCTCACTCAAGGTAAATCCGGCCCTGCTCATTCCTACTATAGTCATGAGTGGCACAGGTGTGGCAGAGGCCTTGCTGTTATCCTTGCTGACTGTCTTCCTGTGCTCTCCACCAAGAGTTTTCCATTCCAAGCTTTGGAAGATCTATCTGTTAGATTTTCTAGATTCCCTCACACAGATATTATGCTGAATATATCAGCCACCACCAGTATCTTTACAATACATTCAGGACCTATATAATTTAATCTCCTTACAACTTTTGGAGCCGTCCACTCTCAGTCTCTTTGGGGGCCTTAATATCCATGTGTACAGTGGCAGCATGAGGTATCTGCCCTAGGCAGACCCTAAGTGCCACCACCCTCCTAAAGACTGTCTCCGTCTAGCCCGCCATGCTGCCTCCCCCCCCCCCCCTGTGCTAAAGCAGCAGCGGCTGAACTGTTGCTTCAATGCTGTGTCGGGCCTTAAAGTGCCCATGCGCATGCACACTTATGGCCTGCCACTCCTACTCCCCCATCTGATGCAACTTTCTTGGAGGGTGGTCAGGAGCAGCAGACCAGAATTGTGCACACTTGCATGGGCATTTTAAATCCCGCCATGATGCTGAAGTAGCAGTTGAGCTGCTGCTGCTTCCTGGGGGGTTGGGGTGGTGATGCCATCCACCAGACTCTGCCACCCTAGACGACCACCTAGTTTGCTCTGCATGTTTCTGACTTGATTTCTGCTGTAACACAGGATTTTTTTTCATTTTTCAAGTAGGTTGGATCTTGCATAGCATGCTACATCTATGACTCATACTGCTGGCCATTCTGAGAAATCTGTAGACTACACCATTCCCATGGACTGACCATTTTATGGTCAAATCTGATTGGTTCACATCACATTTTCCACTGTCTTGTGATCAACCTACACTGGTGAGGTCTCTTAAGCTGTATGGTCTGGACCCTATCAACCTGAGTTCTGTAATTGGTCACTTGTAATTGAAGTGTGATTACGGGATTCCAATCTTTGTTCTGTATTGGATAGGATTGCCCCTGAGAATGTCTATCTGGTTTATCCAAGGAAGCATCATCCTTGGTTCTACTTAGGCCTCCAGTTACTTAAAACACAACTTAGCCAAACTAAGTGTCACTGGCATAGGAAACTCTCAGTGTTCACTTTAGATCAGTCCTACACGTGACCAAAAAAAGCTACATTTCATCTCATCTGCAGGCAGAGCAAACATTGTCAACTTTATTTAGATTGGTTAATTGACTACATAATGCTTCCCATTTGGAATCACCTTCCTTTCTTGTTGCCAATCAACTAGCTGAAGGCTTTTTAAAGAAAATTAGGAATATTTAATCTTCCTTACCTGATCCAGTTCTTCCTCTGGTTGCTATTGTGGATGCCAGTTGTTTCCCCCAGGGGATATTTTGCCTTCTGAACACTCTTTAACCACTACTACTGTTCCTACCCAGTCTGAAGTCAGCAAAGTTGCAAGTGCGCTGACCCATTGCTAGTTAATATCCTGAAATTGTTCCAGGACCCTCTTTTTCCTTTCCTTCATTCCATGGTTATGCTGAGTTTCATACAGGCGGATTTCCTACACTATAGAAACAAGTCACTGTTCAGCCTTGAATCAAGGACTGCAAGGCTGATATGCATTCTACCTACAACTACTACCCCATCTTAAACCTCCCCTTTGTTGGGAAGGTTGTGGACAAATTTCCTTGAGACCACTGATACTTTACATCCGCAGCTGAATGGCTTCCATTCTTACCATTCCATCGATATAACCCACCCTGGCCTCCTCAATTTTGTCAAACAAAACCATGATAGTGGTAGGGATGTTCTTTTCATTCATTAGACCTAATCACACTTTTGACTTGGTAAAGCATTCTCTGCTTTTTCAATGCCTTATTACTTTGTCTGTTAAAGGAACAGCTCTTATATGGTCTTATTCCTACCTAACAGGTTGTTCTTTCTGTATTCACTGGTCTCATGTCACCTCCTCACCTCCTCACTCTTAATTGTAGTGTTCCAGAGGGAGACATCTTGGGCCTTATTCTTTTCAATATTTGTTTTGCCCCATTAGCAACTTTGATCCAGTCACTTGGACTAACATTCTTTATGTACACAGATGATATCCAGCTTCTCATTCTTCTTATTATTGTTCCTTGAAATTCTTTGTGGTTACTTCCATTAAACTCAATACTATTGCCTATTAGCTCTCTGTCAATGGTCTCAAACTAAACCCAGCTAAGTCTGAGGCAATCATATTCTCTTGGAATTCCACCACTCTTCTAGCCACATCTCCAACTACTGCCGGCTCTGTATTTCTTGGGGTCATCCTTGATAGACAGCTCGATTTTTCTGCATATATTACTTTTTTTCACACTGAAGCAAATCCAGGCAAGTTGATCTTTATTAGATAAGGCCTCCCTGCACATCATCATTCTTGCACTGGGGATTCCATGCCTTGACTATTGCAACTTGTTGTACCGTGGTTTACCTCAGAGATAGTTGCAAAGGCTGCACCTACTCTAGACTGTTTCTGTTACGCTTCTTCATATCGCTAGGAAGTTTAATCATGTATTCCTCCTTTTATATGCAGAACATTGGCTCCCTATAAGTTACAGGATCCAGTTTAAACTATTTACCATTGCCCATCAGGTTTACTATTCAGGACTTCCAATTTTTTTTAGCTGATTTGCTTGTTACCTATTCCCCTCTTCATGCTGTCCTTTCATCATAACACAATCTGTTGGTTGTCCCATCTCAATCTTTAATTCACTCTGAAGATGTGCACTGGTCTTGATTTGCTGTGGGTGGTCTCACCCTTGGACATTAGGTCTGAATTCTACCATAAGAATTTTAAGTCTGCTTTGAAAACCCTTTATTTTATGTTAGCCTTTCTACATATGTAACCTGATTTTTTTGGGCTCTATATGATCCATCCTTTGCAGTTGGCTGGTCTCTCCAAGGCTATTTTTATTTTGTTTTCCCAATCTTAAATATTGAAACTTGTATTTTCCTATTGTGCTTTCCTTTTCTGTTCTGTCTTGTCCTATTCCCCCACCCCCCACCTCCCTTTACTGCATACTATAAACTGCTTAGATACTACTTTGGATTTGATCTGTGGTATACAAAATGAACAAGCAATAAACTGCCTGAACTGCAAGTAGGATTCACAATAGGGTGAGACATCATCAAGGATGTGAGATGTATCCTTGAAGAGACAAAAGAGTACAAAAAGGATATCTACACGTGTTTCAATGACTACATGAAGGCCTTTTATTGTGTAAATCATGAAAAACTCTGGGCCACATAAAGAAGCATGGGTATACCAGAACACCTAATGGTTCTCTTGCATAACCTTTACATTGATCCAGAAGCAACAGTTTGAATGGAATGAGGAGAAACAGAATGGTTTAAAATCTGCAAAGGTGTATGACAAGGATGCATACTTTTCCCATACTTGTTCAATATATATTTTCACACGTCCGAGCCTGATGTGCTCTTCAGGGTATGGGAAGGTATCTGGGTGCAACTCTTGCTTCAGGGTCTCACATGCACTGCTGAGATGAAGAGTCCACCCTGCTGTCAGTTGGTGGGTTTATGGTGCATTTCCACTATGCCACCCCAGTAGACCTGCACCAGAAGCAAATCAGTTAAGTCCAAACAAAAGAAAACTAAATAAACTCAGCTGCTATAGGTGCAGTCCTTGGAGAAACTGGTTAAGCTTTAAAGTGAGCCAATCGGGGTTTTCCTCCAGCTGGAATGCCGGGAATCAACCGGCTACGCTACCCTGGACACCACCCAGGGTTGCAAAACTTGCCCCAGCTCTGCTCTTGTCCTAAAGAGGCTTCTTGCTGTGGTTTCTGCAGCTAATACCAGCTCAGAACATTTACATCAGTTCATCAATAGTTTAGTCCATTCCTTGGTTTTAAACCCAAGTTGCAAACCTGAGCAAATCCTTACGGTTCGATCAGCTAGAGTAGGATTGGGGAAGCCTTCTGCCCACAGCAACCCTAGGCATTCCTAGGCCCAGTCCAAGGTCACTAACAAGTAATTCAGCTGACTCACAGGCTTAAGGATCCAGCCTCCTAGTAGTCCATGTCCTCCCAAAGACAATCCCTGGCTTGTGCTTGTTCCAACTCTATAGGGTTGGCATCTCAGGAATTTCAGGGAGCTCGCATGGGAGCTGATTCCAAATCGGAGGAGCCCCTTGGTATTGGGGAAGCTGCCTTGTATCAGCCCCCCCACTTCCTCAGGTCCCCAAGAAATCAACCAGTCCCCAGCTCCATCCCCTGACCTATTTCACTCCAGGGTGCAGGGAAATCCCTAAATCCCGGGCTGGATTTAGCCCCGCTACTTCTCCTTTCACTAACCCTGGGCTCTTCCTCTTGCATGGATGGCCCTGGCTATGGGGAATTTTCAGGGCTGGATAGATCTACTTTACCCCCGGGCTCGAAGGCAGTCTGCTCCTGTCACGATATGCAAATCAAATAAATAGAGAAGCAGGACTGTATGAAAACAACCAAGGTGTAAGGAATGGGGGAAAGCTAATCTATAATCTTTGCTATGCTGATGATACCACGTTATTTTCTGAAAGTGAAAATTATTTGATACATCCACTAATCAAGATCAAGACACATAGGGGCCCTTTTATTAAATTTTGCTAAAGCTTTGCACCTAATATATGTTTTTAATGCACAGTAAATCCAAAGCCTCCATGTTAACTATCAGGGGCATGACCAGCATGATCTCAGCAGTTAATGCACAAATGCATACATTAGCTTGCAGCGCAATTAATTCTAGTACACCTAACAATAAACAGAGGTTTAGTTAGATGCACCTGTACTAATTACCACATTGACAGAGATTGCATATTAATGTGCTCTCCAAAACTACGCTCTGCCCCCAATCTGCCCATATTACATACAATATTACTGTATGATTGCCGTTTAACATGTGTTCTGTCCGGTAGCTGGCATGTGGTCCATTAGTGATCACCACAGTCAGGTACTGTATGCTAAAATGCATGTTAACCAGTTAAGGACATTTAGGAGTATGTTTACATAGAAACATAGAAATATGATGACAGAAAAAGACCACAAAATCTATCTAGTCTGTCCTTCCATATCAACAACTACAACAGTCCCCTTTTTACCTTTAGAGATCCTCTGTGTTTGTCCCATGCTTTTTTGAATTCAGTTACTGTCCTCATCTCTACCACCTCCACTGGGAGACTATTCCACGGATCCACTACTCTTTCCGTAAAGAAATATTTCCGCATATCACTCCTGAATTTATCTCCCTTCATCCTCATCCCATGTCCCCTCATAGCAGAACTTGCTTTCAATTGAAAGAGGCTCTCTCCCTGAACATTTATGCCACGGAGGTATTTAAACATCTCAATCATATCACCTCTATCCCGCCTTTCCTCTAAGGTGTACATATTAAGATCCTTCAGTCTGTCCTCATATGCTTTATAATGAAGACCACTAATCATTTTAGTAGCCACACTCTGCACCGACTCCATCCTGTTCACATCCTTTTGAAGGTGCGGTCTCCAGAATTGCACACTATACTCCAAATGAGGTCGCACCAAAGATTTATACAGAGGCATTATCACCTCCTTTTTTCTGCTAGCCATTCCTCTCCGTATGCACCCAAGCAACCTTTTAGCTTTTGCCATCGCCTTTTCTACCTGTTTAGCTACTTTAAGATCATCAGACACAACCACGCCTAGGTCCCGCTCTTCTTTAGTGGACAAAAGTACTTCACCCCCTATACTATATTGCTCCCTTGGATTGCTGCAGCCCAAATACATGACCTTACATTTTTTAACATTAAATCCCAGCTGCCAAATTCTAGACCATTCTTCAAGCTTAGCTAGATCCCTCCTCGTGTCATCTACACGTTCCTGGGTGTCTACTCTATTGCAGATTTTGGTATCATCTGCAAAGAGGCAAACCTTACCCGACAGCCCTTCCACTATATCACTAACAAAGATGTTAAAAAGAATCGGACCAAGGACAGATCTCTGGGGCACACCACTGGTAACATCCTTCTCCTCAGAGTGAGCTCCATTTACTTGTACTCTTTGTCGCCTCCCACGCAACCAATTTCTAACCCAAGCAGTAACTTTAGGGTCCATCCCTAGGGTGCTCAGTTTGTTTATAAGTCGCCTCTGAGGAACAGTATCAAAGGCTTTACTGAAATCTAAATACACCACATCTAGGGCTCTCCCTCGGTCCAACTCCCTGATCACCCAGTCAAAGAAATCAATCAGATTTATCTGACAAGACCTGCCTCTGGTAAATCCATGCTGCCTCAGATCCTGTAATCCACTGGACTCCAGAACCTCACTATTTTCTCTTTCAGCAGTGTTTCCAATAATTTACTCACCACCGAAGTTAAACTAACTGGCCTGTAGTTTTCAACCACATCCTTACTTCCGCTTTTGTGCAAAGGCACCACATGAGCCTCTCTCCAGTCCTTTGGCACCACTCCTGACTCCAACGAGACATTGAAAAGGTCAGTCAGTGGAGCTGTTAGAACGTCCCCAATTCCCTCAATATTCTAGGCTGTATCCCATTGTGTCCCATCGCTTTGTCTACTTTAAGTTGAGCTAGTTTCTCAGGAACACAGTCTTCTGAAAATTGTTCAAGATGTCCCTCGCTTCTGTTCCTATTTGTGGGTGTTTTCTGAGGCCCTGCTCCTGGTTCTTCATCTGTGAACACAGAACAAAAATATTTGTTAAGCAATTTCGCTTTATCCTTATCAGCTTCAACATATTCCTCCCCTGAACCCTTGAGTCTGACAATACCACTTTTGCCCTTCCTCTTCTCACTAATATATCTGAAAAATGTCTTATCCCCCCATTTTATTGCATTGGCTATTTCCTCCTCCTTTTGAATCTTTGCCTTCTTGACTACTTTGCTAGCTTCTCTAAGCTTTTCTAAATATAGATGCCTGTCTTCCTCTCTCTGTGATCTCTTGTATTTCATGAAGGCCTCCCACTTTTTCTTCACCTGATTAGGTGTTAGCAGTTCCCAAAACTGAGGAGGTTACTAGAGTTCAGCAACCTACTGTGCTCGGGGAAAGTTCCACTAAAGCACCAAAAAGAAAGTAACCTTGCTTTAAAAATATACAAAATACCCTTTTAAGAGCTCCCAGTCAGAGAGCTAGCAATTTAATATCATAAAATTAAACCTCAAATCCTTACTGTTGTTTGATCTGTTGAGCCCCTGATAGGAAAGCCTCAACAGGGCAGGGCACTGGAGCTTTTTATGCAGGCCTCAGCTGCACTCAGGTAATCAGGCCCACTAACTCCTGATTAGGTGTTAGCAGTTCCCAAAGCTGAGGAGGTTACTAGAGTTCAGCAACCTACTGTGTTCAAGGAAAGTTCCACTAAAACACCAAAAAGAAAGTAACCTTGCTTTAAAAATATACAAAATATCCTTTTAAGAGCTCCCAATCAGAGAGCTAGCAATTTGATATACTAAACCATCTTAATGTGCGCCCAGCGATAATGTGCAGAATGCCATAAAAGGAGTGGGTGTTCCGGTCTTAATGTAGAAAGTGCGGGTTATCACGTGATAAAGTGCGCCACACACATTATGGCGCGATAGATGGAGCCACGCACGTCACCGCGCGTTAACCTTAACTTTGTGTGCTGACCTGCAATCACAGCAATAGAGGTGTAGCACACTGGTTATTACAATGCCTGCTGAAACAGGGGTCATGAGTTCAATCCCCCAGTGGGCCTAATGAATAAGGTTGGCCAAGGCAATTCCCCTTCCTGCTTGCAACAGTACAACAATCTGCACTGCCAGCTAAAAATACCTGCACCCCAGTGCCATAAACTAATGCACCTTTTAGGGCGCACCAGAAGGCACATCCTAAACCACCATGTCAGCCAAGGCGGGTTATAATGTGCCCCAGAGGCAATGCCAAAAGGTTGCCAACTCCCAAGGAACCATAGTAGGCACCCCATAAGCTGGCTCAATCTAAGGAGTGGCTGAAGATGCCCCAGGGATGTATAGATGACCCCAAAAATGTTGGCCAAGGGCAGTAAGGTCCCCCAAGTTGAAAAGCAAGAGAGGTATGGGCCAAACACAGATGTAACCCTAACACTGCACAGAGCAACAAGGGAAGACAATGCACAAGTAATGGAAGGAAGTAGATCTGAGCTGATGGACCAGACAAATCTGTGTCCAGCCCATGTGGCAGCTGGAAAATGGACAAACATATCGGGGGCAGCTGTAGCGATGCACAGAGTGATGGTAATGTACCTTGCAATAATGACAGTGTGTGGCAGAGGATGGGAAGACGTGTCCAGCAGAGGAGGTAGAAGTGGCAGGATAGGTGTAATGACAGTACGACAGCGGAGTAGCAGTGCTATGCAGAGCACACACAGGAGAGGTAACCAGGGAGAGCTGCAATGCAGAAATATGCAGCATTGTAGGGCGTGGGGTAGCAGCATGCACATCAGGGTAGGACGGCACATAGATGGACAGAAGGATGGTTGACAACTGTGATAAGGGTACAATGTGCTAACAGCACAGATCTGCACAGATTGACTGTCACAGGAATGAAAAGTAGCTGTGCAGGACAGGCATAAAAATGAAAGAGAACAGAGAGGAATCAAACCTATGACCGTTAGCACAAATGGCAATGCAAAAACCAGTAGGTCACACCACCAACATGAGGTCATTAGCAAAGGCTGCATACAAGAATACTGCAGGGCATCACACAAGAAGGCTGCTGGCTGCCAGGATAGGCAAACCTCCAACAGTAACCATGATGCAATGCACATGCAGATCAGCAGTCTACAGATGATCACAAGATGGGGTATGCACCCCCACAGCACCTCGGCCTGGTAGGGGGAACTGACCATATGTGTTACTGGCACAGAGTAGCTACAGACCATCACATTGTGCGGGTACTGTGCTCACCCTGAGGGTGAGGTGGGGTGCCCAGCACAATGTCCACAGCACCTGGCTTAGCTGAGATAGGCTATGCTGCAGATCAGTGCCAGTGTGTGATAGGTAGTCCTTTCAGACACACCCAGGATACACCTGTGTCCATCCATATTTCCCGGTCACGTCTAGCCCTTGTGGACTATGATGCACCCAGAATAATGCATATCCTGTGTGGGTGCCATGGTCACATAATTTAAGTGACGAGGGTGGTGCTGTTTGGACCCATAGGTGGATTATGTAGCACCACCCAACCTGCCCTCTGGGGCTCAGAGTGGGGGGACAGGATATCCCACCAACAGATCCACATTCTATCTCCCTGCAATGGTGGCAGTAGAGGGGACCATCAACCTCAGTCCTGCTGGGGAACAGACACCCTACAGGGCAGTTAATGCAGATCTGTATGCATCCATAAGGCAATGGCAGACAGACAGTAGGCCTGGAAATTCTCAGCTGCCCCCCACCACTATCTGACATTCTCCAACAGCAAGCACAGTGAGTCTCCAGCCGCTGCACCCTGCAAGGTGTTTCAGCCATACACATACTACTGCAGACAGTCTGCTAGCTAGTCCATAGTGCATGTTCCTGGAGGAGATGTGAGCACACCCACCAAGCAGATAAGTCGGTGATTGGGCCCCAGAAAAGAGAACCCATATATATGCTGTATAGCACTATGGGGGAACCTAGCCATGCCGTGGTTACTGTTCAGTCAGGGTGAGAGTGACCTCCCAGCAGGGCATGCTGTGGCCACCCTGTCCGTGTAGGTGGTGACCGGGCACTACAATGTCCCAGCCATTGCCCTATGCCCTGTGCAGATGCATCCTGCCCAGGCCACCCTGTCCGGGCCATACCCACAGTACTTTGCTCCTTATTATGCACATTGGCAGGCTAACACTGGAAACAGTGCAAGCAGTGTGGGCTGAGTAAGGTGTAGGCAGCCACAACACACTGGATAGACAGATACACACTCCCACACCTATGCCAGCATTGTGCAAATATAGAGGCTTTTTGCAGCCCTGGCCACCACACCAGTCCTGGGCACAGTGCAGGCATGGCTATGGTACGCAATACTGTTGGGGTCACTCCCAGGAGTGGTAAACACTGTCAGAAACTAAAACTGAAACATACTCCACAGATACCAGAAAGGTTGCTATGATGCAGCGCTATCAGTAAATTGTGCTTAACTTAGGAATTGCTATCTGCCATTAATCATAGCAACCTTTTGATATATGTGTAACGTATTCCCAGGTTTAGGGCGGCATTGCTAAGGTATGCAAGTGCTAGTATTGGGAGATGCTGCTGCACACAGGGCCAAACAGCCTGACTTTCCATGAGGCTTTGGATAGTGGAGCCTGTGGGTGTGGGTGTTTCTGCCCCTGTTGGCCGCTGCTCTAGGGCAAAGGTTCCCAACTCCAGTCCTGGTGGGCCAAACACTGTTCGGGTTTTCATGCTGTCCCTAATGAATATGCATGAGATACATTTGCATACCATGGGGGTGGTGCATACAAATGCAGCACAGGCATCTTTATTAGAGACAGCATGAAACCTGAATGGTGTTTGGCCCTTCAGGACTGGAGTTGGGAAACTCTGCTCTAGGTATTGCACATGTTTATGGTGTCTGTGCTCTGTAGGGTAAAATATAGGCGTTTCAGGCATGTTTATGTTATCTGCAATAAAGGTTCTGTGTTTATTACTATGGTTTAGTACTGGGTAAAATATGGGGACTGGGTTGGTAGGAGCCACAGCTGGGACTTGAACTTGTGACTTTCTGCTCCTGAACACACTGGCTGTGTGTACTGCATCACACTGTTGCCACAGGGACAAATCATTCCCTGGGGATACCATGACTGTTTCCCTGGCTTTGCTGTACATTGCTGATGGAAATGGTTTCTCTTTCCTGCAAATGTGCCTTAACGCGAGGGTTTCACTGGCCTTAGTGTTCAGACCCGGATTCCACAGCATTAGTGTGCCTGTAGCTTCTCCCCTCCCACTCTCCACCCATTGACCCCTTCTCTCCGCCCTCTGGGAAGCCTTACTCCACCCTTTAGAGCTGTATTTCATGGCGTTAGGGTGCCTTAACGCCGCAGGTGCGTTATCGCGCGTTAAGTGAGGTTATCGGGTGATAATGTGTCATTATCGCGCGATAACATCACTTATCGTGCAATAATACCGCCGCTGCGCCGTTAGCGCCGTTTAGTAAACATACCCCTTAGTAAAAGTGCTTCGTAGTCTTAAAATGGGCTTGCACCTTATCATGTAGAAGACAAAGATCCTCACAACTTGCAAAATCAATAATTTCATCCTGGATTGAAAAGATATAAAAATAATAGACAACTCTAATCTGCTCTTGGAAGAATGGCTATGAAGGGCCTAGACATCGCTGTATATAAAGTTTCAACTTATCGAAGCAATGGGGTTTTTTTTGTTTTTATTGGGCAGTGAATAAGCAAGACAGGAAGAAAATCAATGCCTTTGAATTATAGTGCTGGTGAAGAATACTGTGTTTACAATTTACTGTCAAAAGAACAAATCAATTTGTACTAGAAAAAATTAAATCTCAAATGAAAAGACTTTGACTTTCATACTTTGAACACATCATGCAAAGAGAAGATCATTAGACAAAGACTTTATGATTGGCAGGGTTAAAGTGAGTGCAAAAGAGAAAGACTAGCAATGTGATGGATTGATACAGTAAAAAAAAAAAAAAGCTATGGATACCACTCTGTCAAACATTAGCTGACCAACTGAAGACCGAACACGGTTTAGGACAATTATCCACAGGGTCGCCATAAGTCAACATTGACTCAATGGCACTTAACAACAACAGTAAACAGATGATCTTGATCCTTCAAATTTTTTACATCCAATAATTCCAACTTCTCTTTATCATAATTTATGATAAATTTTAAACTAACATCAATAGTGTTTAACCAATTTGAAAATGTTTCCAACTCAGATGGCTTATCATTCTAAATAACAAAATTGTTATCCAAAGATCTAAACCAAATAACCATTGATTAAAAAAATGCAGAAGGGTAAATATATTTCCCTTCCAAATTTGCCACATATAATGTGATCACAGTTGGAATTAAAGTCCCCAACATTACAATACTATGATACTGGACAAGTAATTGAGTATCATAATATAAATGAGTACATGCCGTTCTCAACAGAGAACCCAGACCTCTCACCACTAACAAACTGCTTTAATGCAGTATCTGACTGGCTCCAAACCCAAAACCTCAGGATCCAACACAAAAAAACAGAAGTACTCTTCATTACAAGGAATCCAAACTTCTCCACTCCACCCTTTCTAAGAGTCAAGGAAGCAGATCTCCTGACCAAGCCCACGATTAGATACCTCGGTGTCACTTTAGACCAGAGACTGGACATGAAGGTACACATAGGCAACATAGTTAGTGCGGTGTACCATAAGATACGGTCCCTCAGACCCCTACGATCCCTGCTAGAGCCCGAAGACTTCAGGACAATTTACCAAGCGCTGATCATACCACATTTTGATTATGCAAATGTGATCCTGCACGGGCTCCCCCAGGCCACCCTGAATCCACTGCAACTGGCGATGAACACCGCAGCAAGGGTCCTATACGGGGCATCCAGGAAAGACCATGTGACACCCATACTGAAGCACCTCCACTGGCTCCCTGTACATAGTAGACTCACGTACAAGACCCTACTGCTAACATTCAAAGCCATCAACGGGCTCTCACCTTCATCCCTATCTGAGTTGATCCAGACCACTCCCACCAATAGGTCCAGAAGATCGGTAGCACTCAGCACACTGATAGTCCCAAAATCAATAACCCAATGCACCCAGTCAACAGCAAATAGGGCCTTCAAATTCTGTGCGCCAAGATGCTGGAATACCCTTCCTCCCAACATCCATGCAATCCCCGACCTATTCCAGTTTAGGAAGGCTTTAAAGCACCACCTCTTCCACCTATACTACACGGTGGACAATGCTACAGAAACACCATCCACGTGTGCCACAAAAAACACCCATGGCTAGACCAATGAGGGGAACTCTACCTGTTGCATGATTGTAAATAGTTACCCCATGTTATCCAAGTTTTAACACCTGTTCATTGTAAACACAGAGTACCCAGGGAAATGTGTAGTTCTATCTTCATTGTAAACCGCACTGATGCTGAATAGCACGGTATAAAAGAGACTGGAAATAAATAAATAACTCAACATCAATACCAATTCTGCAATGTCACAAATTAAGTCTATAGATGTCCAGTGGTTTCACTGTACTTAATTCCTGTCAAATAATTGGCACAGCTTCCAATTGGGGACTTGATGTTTATAAAGAGGATATGTCAAAAATAACTAGCCACACTGTCTCAGAAATTGTTTGAACACCTCCCAATTTCTTCAAGAAATACTGTGTGCCCTGAATATATGAACATGCCTGACTCGCCCTATTTTTTTTAAATATTGAAATACACAGAAAGAGGCTCCAATACTAATCCTCTAAGAAACAATAGGCCTTCCAAGAGGCTGATCTGAATCTGAATGAGCTTTTGGAGGCTTTGTAAATAATGAGGTTCTTAGGATACTCCTCTATCAAAATGTTCATTTCTTTCAGAGTAATGAAGATAGAAAAGCTTGTTTGACTCTCTCTGTAATCTGAGACAGATATAGGATCTCTCTCCAGCATATGATAAAATTTAGTTAGATAATGGGTGCATAACTTCCTTATGTTAATAATCCTTAAATTCAGTAACAGTGGCATCTTCCTTATCTACCTGTTAGATAATAATAAAGGCTTCTTTCTATAATTTAAAGATTGCCTGCTTCTGTTCAGCAGTCAAGTTTTGAACATAAAGTAATTTAGATCTTCTTTATCAATTCAAGATCTCTTAACCCTTTCCACTTAGCTGTTCTACCCCATGCAACATTTAAATTTTCCAGCTCCAATCATTCGTCTGACCCTCTGGGATATATAAAGAGCATGCTAGTTTATGTTGTGTATGTCTTACCCAAAATACATGACTGGTTTCTGTAGAATGTGTATGTCATATTGGTTGTAATTTGGCCATTTTCTTGTTAAATTTATTCTGATCTAGCATGAGCGACAGAAAAAATTAATCCAAGTGGAAAGGCTTAATATTAATGTTTTGAAGTGCTAATTGTAGCATCCATTGCTTTAAGGGAGGGGGATCTACTTTGATTTAGGCTGAACCACAGAAATATCACAATTAATTGGATAATTAGCAAAAAACAACTTCAATTGGAGATTGAATAAAAGCATAAAATACTTTTTCGCGTACGAGTTGCACAGTGCCACTTTAATTGGATGACATTTTAGAAAGAACGTCCAAGTTAAATAAGGAACATCCAGGGCAGAATGTGCAGAAAAATGCCAGGGACTTTTATGTATCTGGCTGATTTCAGGAACATAGATGTCCCCAACATGGACACATGGACATGTTCACAGGCAGGCCCATACAGTAAATGTCCCCATTAGAGATGTTTAGATTGGGAATGCCCATCTCAGCAAACTAGCATAAGGGGACATACAGTGGCATAGCAAAGTGAAAACATGAGCCCCATTCCCTGTTTAGTGTTCGTTGACAAGGGGGGGGGTCATCAGGAGCGGCTCAAGACTATCTGTTGACGGAAGTGAGGGATGAGATGGTGCCCCCCCCCCCTCCCAGAGCAGTGGGGGGGAGGTGGAGAGGAGGCTTTCTCAAAACTCCAGTCAGGGACTGAACCAAAACAAAAAGCTGATTAGATAACCTGGAGGAAATCCAAGATGTTTGCACACCAAGAAACTAAAAGAAAGAAAAAGAACCACAGCACTGTTTATAACACCAAATTATAATTCATTTTTATTTTGTTATAAACTGCGTTATGTTCTTGATTTTTCTTTTTGAACATATGTTTTGCATCCACAGAACCCCTTCCCTCAACTATGGGTGCAGAGCAGAACTAGGATATTCATCCACAGAACTCAATATCTTAAAAAAAACAATCTGATTCTCACACATCTCACTAACAACAACAAATATTCTCCAGTACCAGGCATATTGTGAACTAATACAAAACCCTACAACAAAGTCACTGAGGATCAGTACAGCAAACCTACCATGCCATCCCAGCTTAACTTCTAAAATTCACATAAGGAGCCTACCCCAAAAAAAGCATAACTGTAAATACTGCAGCAGACCCTGGAACATCCAAGCACCAATTTGAAAAGTTGATTAATTCTGATTACTACAGAATTACAAATTCCATGTTAACAGATACCTGGCCTTGGCCACAAACTCAGAACACAGACCCTTATCAAATACAGAACAAGTCACCATAACCTAATAATAAACATATGTAAATAAAAATTAAACTGCAACCTCAAAATATCAGATTCTGCATACAATGCAATGCCAGAGAAATAGAAAGAGATGTATTTCCCTGTACTTTATAAAATATGAAGATAGCATCAAGACTGTTCATTAAATTGAAAATACAATTCTCTTCTACCTTTGTTGTCTTGATCATTCTGGTCCTAATCTGAGGTTTCTGCTTTTCTCCACCTCCCAGTTCCTCCCCTCCCCCTGCCTACTTCCTCCAGGGATGGCATGAGGGTGATGCAGGGCCATGTGCGGAGATTCATTGCAGCATTATTGCATAAATTTAGTATACTTTATTTTAAAATATATATGCCACCAATATAAAATCCTAGGTGGCTTCCAAACATATATATATTCAATTTAGTAAAACAGATGTTACAATAAAACAAACCTAATAAAATATTAAATTTGATTATTAAAAAGCTACTTACACAGCCCCCCCCCCACCCAATCAGATCATCACCAATCTGCACATCAGATTTATTTTGCTATGACCAGATTATTGATGAGGAGGGTAAAATGAAATAAACTAATCCTGGTAGCCATGAATTCAAACATTGGACTGGATTGTGCTAGAGACCGAAACTCAGCAGCGGTGAATTTATCAGGCTACTAAACAAAAATAAACTGAGACGTTCCCTTAAAATTAGAAATTTCCTTGAATCTGACCTGACAAAATGTTTTAAATTTTAGTCTGGCAGCATAAAGAATGCAAAACTGCAAATCTCAAAGACAATACATATTCCAGTAACCCCCCTCCCCCCGCCCCAACCAACACTCTAAAATTGACCTTGCCAAGAACCCAGAGTGCAGGACCCATAGAACAAATCTACTATTCCATAACAGCACTAACTTCTAAAACTCACACAACATGGAGCACAGCCAGAAAGGGCAGTACCACAAATAATGCAATGGGCCCTAGAACATCCATATTCCTATTCAGAAAACTGAACAAGCCAGATTACTACATCTCCCTACATAGAAATGCCATGCTAACAGAACATGTAGCCTCAATCACACATGCAGAACAGAGAGATCTTCACCAAGTAGGGAATATATCAACACAAACTAAAATCAGACATATATAGTCAAAAAATGTTTTTATCCATTACTCTTTAGGTTTACAGGATTTCTTTCCCAAAATTATACTTTACTGCAGAGTGAGACAAGAGAAAGAACTCTCACACAGGCATCTGCATTGTTGGCAGAAACTAACATCATGGCTCAGCGCAAGTAGCGCGAGTGCAAATAATGCCACCTCAGTGTGTGGTCTTAGTTGCACCTGCAGCTGTTTTGCCACACTGAAATGCGGTAACTGCTGGGGGATGTAACTGCCTCCCTGCAATAAGCCTATGGCCCTGTGTAGTCAAACTCTGGAGTTAGTTACCAGAGGATGTAGCAAAAGCTGTTTGTGTAGCTGGGTTTAAAAAAGATTTGGACAAGTTCCTGGAGGAAAGGTCCATAAACAATTATTAAAGAGGACCTGGGAAATCCACTGCTTGCCCCAGGACAAGCATTGTGGAGCCTGTATGCCTTTTTGGGAATTTGTCAGGTACTTGTGAACTGGATTGGCCACTGTTGTAAACAGGATACTGGGCTTGAGGGACTTTGGTCTGATCCAGTATGGCGCAGAACTTAGGAAACATGCTGCTAAATATGCCAAACAAGAGTGGCTGAACAGCACCCATGCAGCACCTCCCACTTCCACAAAAACTTGGTGCTCCAAAGCAGCACTTCCCACCCTCTGAAAAACAAGAGAGACTTTGTGACCAAGAAGGGCTTGGCAAACCCAACATAACTCCTGAAACTGTGCACTGGACCATCATGGTGTTACTGTAAATCTATATTCTGCAAAACAACAAAGGAAATACAAGGTGCTTGCACACCAAGGAACTAAAAGAAAAAGTGAGAATCATGGCACAGTTTATACCAAATTATAAAATTATAACATTTTATTTTGTTATAAACTGTATTATGGTTCTCGTTTTTTATTTATTTTACTTAAGTATGCTTATACTATACCGCTTGTCACCTGGTCAAAGCAGTTTACAACGAACAAAACAGTTTCTACATGGAAGATTGAACAGGATAACATTGTAGTGAACAATCAAAAAAAGGTTTACATATATGTTAACCAACTAATTTCAACCATCGAACTATGTACAATTGCACTAGTTGTACCTATCAATGTGTCAGTGTGTTCTTTAACTATTTACAGTTGTGAGTTCTATTATACGTGAGTTTGGCATTTTTTTTATCATGTTAGTGGGAGGGTAAGTGGTGGGTCCAAGTGGTTGGTAAATAAGTGGGTTTTCAAGTGTTTACAGAAAGAGGGAAGGTCAGTGATGCTCCTTAGTGTGTCGGGTAAAGAGTTCCAAAGGGATGGTGTGGAGAGTTCAAATGCTCTTTGGCAGGCCTGTTGATTGGATTTTGTTTTTGATTGTGGTATTTTGAGCTTGTTGGATGTAGTAGATCTCTGTGGTCTGTTTGTGGTGAACTTATGAAGGAGGGATTGTAGGGGTCTTATATCTAATTCTGCTTGTGAGAGGCCAGTGGAGCTGTTTTAGGATGGAGGTAATGTGGTCAAGTTTGGCAACATTCTGTATCGTGCGTGTAGCTGTGTGGAGTGCAGATTGGAGGGGGAGGAAGATAGCCTGTGGTAGTCCCTGGTATATATTTTTGCAGAAATCAGCATGAGAGAGAGTGAGGGCTTGGAGTGCTGAGCGGAAGTCTTCTGTTTCAAGAAGTGGACGGAGTCATTGTAGGATCTTAGTTTTGTCATATATTGTGTTGGCTGTTTTTATTATATGAGTTTTAAAGGAGAGTTTTTGGTCAAGGGTTATCCCTAAGTATTTTAGCTCTGGTTTAACATTTATCTGGATGTTGTTTAGTGTGATTGAGGTTGGAGGGATGAATGAGGGATCCCTTGTAATAAACATAGCTTCTGGGGGGGTTTTGTAGTTTATTGAAAGGTTGTTCGTTGTGAGCCAGTTGGATACATCCTTGAAGCAGTTCTGGATTTGTGTGTAAGATGGTTGATTGGTTAGTAGTGGTCAGTAGAGCATGATGTCATCCGCATATATATAGAAGAGAATCTTGTGGTTTTTAATGATTGAGCAGATGGGTTGTAGATATAGGTTGAAAAGGGGTGCTGAGAGTGTGGAGCCTTGAGGTACACCTTGTTATTGTTTGTATTTGTTGGATATGGTCATGCCTATTTTTATCTGTTGGTGTCTGTTCATGAGATAGGATTGAAACCATTCAAAGACAGTTTCTCGGATGCCATATGATTGTAGTCACTGGAGGAGTATGTCATGATTGACTTATTAAATGCTAAAATACCATTAGTTATGTTTTTGAGCAGTCTTGTATCCTTGGGTAAGAGTGTTAATAAGCGATGTCATTAGAGTTTCAACTCCATGCAGTGGGCAGAAGCCGTGTTGTTGTGGGTCAAGTAAACAGTTCTAATCAATGTGGTCTTGAAGCTGGAGTTGTACAGTTTTCTCAATGATTTTTGCTAGGAATGGGAGACTAGGAATGGGAATGTAGGCTGTGGGGTCTGACAGGTCAAGGTTTGATTTCTTTAAAGTGGGGCAGATGGAGGAGAGCTTGAGACAGTTTGTCATTATGCTTTGTTTCAGAACTGCATTGGTTAGTTTGATGAGGAAAGGACTAAGTTCGTTCTTTGAAGCTTTTATCCAATTTGCCGGGCATGGGTCCAGTGGTGAGGTGGAGGTGTTGATCATTGATAGAATGTTTTCAATCTCCTTGTTAATGATGTTTCAAAAGGTTGACCAGTGGTTGGTATCAGGTGGGAAAGTTGTAGGCACGGAGGTGGCCGGGTCTACTTGTGGTTGTAGCTGTTTGTAATGAGCAGCTAGTTGTGGTAGTTAATAGTGGATGATTGGTCGAGGTTGGTGGTTGGTTGAGTGAGGCGTTTGACTATATCAAATAATTCATGTGGACAATTGATAGAGGTGCTGATGATCTTGGTGTAGTATTCCTTCTTAGCCTTATCTGTGGCCATATGGTAGGTTTGGAGTAGTGTTAGGTATTTGTTGCGCTATTGATCTGTGCAATTTTTTGTCATCTTCATTCTAGTTTTCTTAGTTTTGTTTTTATCTGTCGCAAGGTTTGGGTGTACCAAGGTGTTTTGGGGGTATGATGTTTTTTGTTTAGGCTATATTGATTGGGTGGTATTTTCACTGCTTCTCCAAGCACTTTGTTCCAGATGCCTGTCATTATTGTTGTATCTGATGTGTCGATTTGTATATTTGTCATGGTGTATTCCAGGAATTCTTCCTTGTTGAAGTGTCTGAAACATCATGTGGTTAGTTGTTGTTCTGACTGTGTTTTTGGGGATTTGATGGTAAGAGAGAACGCGATGAGGCTATGGTCATACTATGATACTGGGTGGGTTTGTGCCTGTGGGGTGGTGGTGTGGATTGGTGCAGTAGGGGTGAAGATTAAGTCGAGGGTGTTACCTTTGATGTTTTTTGGGGGTGTTATGTTTTGAGTGAAGTCCATTGATTCCATGGCTGAGAGAAATGAGTCAGCCACATTGTTGGGTAGGGAGGGGAGGTTGAAGTCTCCTAGGATCAGAAGGTCTTTTTTTCCATTGGCGTTTTCAATGATGAGGTCTATTATGCTAGATAGGTCGTGGATGGTAAAGGTGGGAGTCCTGTAGTTGAGACAGACGATCAGACAGTTGTCTGTGACTGTGATTGAGTCTATTTCTTCGGTGCTTCTGGATGAAAGGGGGCAGAGATGGAAACTAGATTTGGTTATTAGTAATACCCCTCCACCTCGCCTATTATTCTGAGAGCAGTGGAATAGTGAATATCCTTCTGCTTTGAATCAATTGAGAAGGATGTTATCTGTTTCTAATAGCCAAGTTTCCTTAACGTTTAGTATGTCTAGATTGTGTTCTGTGAGTAGGTCCATAATAGTATGGATTTTGTTTCTCACTGATCTGGCATTAATTAGTGTTCATTTCAGTAGACATGTCATTATTTGTGGGGAAGGTGAGGTGGGAATTATATGGGTGTGAGTTTGTATGATTATGTAGGGGAGTTGCTGAGGATGGTTGCAATTTATTTATTTACATTCTCTTATATACCGCGCTATTCTGCATCAGTGCAGTTAACATTGAACAAACTGAAATTACATTGAACAGGACATTATAACTTGGAGATAACTATTTTACAGGGAACATGGGCTATGGAAGGTTAAGTGGCTTGCCCAAGACCGCAAGGAGCACCTGTGGGACTAGAAACCCCAGTCCTTCCAGCCCAAGGTTGCTGTCCTCTAGTGGGATTTGAACCCCCAACCTTCCAGCCTGAAGTACCTTGCCCCAACCACTAGGCTACTCCTCTACTCCAGGAATGTCAGAATGCTGGTTTGTAAGGGTGAAATGCGCATGAGGGATATATGTTTTTTTTTGGGGGGGGAGGGTAGTATGTGCAGACATTAACAGGAGGAGGGCCAGTATGGTGTATATTGCTAAATATAAAGTGAGCATTTTGGATTTTATTGTTGTGTAAGTGCTTAGTGACTATTATTGTGGGGTTTTTAATAGAGTTGCTTGTTCCTATGGTCACTGGATTATTTCAAACAAATGTTATTCAGAGTAATGTCTAAGTAATGAATCGACTAGTAAGTACAGGGTGAGAGCTGTTGCTTATTTCGGTGTCAGAAGGGGTAGGGTTGGGGAGTTAATTCACCTTTGATAGTAGACAAGTAGAGACTTATTTTCTTTGTTTTGTAGTACTGCTGTCTCAGTTTGTATTGTAGAGGATTAGTTTGTTGCAATGCGTTGTTTTGTTTGATGTTGTCCTCGCCTAAGGACCTCGCCAAAGGGCCCTCTGGCAAGGCCTTCAGGTGCTTTTAAATTAAAAATATTTTGTTCTCTTCGGCCCGATTGGCCTTGGCAGTGGGGAGTGAGGAGGGGCTTGTTTGCTTGCTCCCTTCCCTGATGCCAATCAGGGCTGAAGTCTGCTGTTTCTGGTGTTCCCGCACTGCTTCTTTTAAATTTAAAAGTCCCTGTGTCCTCTTCAGCCTGACTGGCCTTCGTGGTGGGGAGCAAGGAGAGGCTTGCCTGCTTGCTCCCTTCCCCAATGCCGATTGAGGCTGAAGTCTGCTGCTGAAGTCTTTTTTCTTTTTGACTATATATTCTGTATCTACAGAAACCTCTCCCTCAACAATGGGTGCAGAGCAGAAGTAGGAAATTCACCCAAAGAACTCAATATATTAAAAAATAGAAATCTGTTTCTGGTCATCTAACAAACATTCTCCAGTAACATGCATATTGGGAAATAATATAAAACCCTACAAAAGTTGACGAAGATCTACAAGGTCAAATCTACCATACCATACCATACCATACCAGGATAAACATCCAAAACTCATATAAGGGGCCTACTCCAAAAAAGCAGCACTATAAATACTGCTATAATCCCTAGAACATCCATATACCTATTTGAAAAGCTGAACAAGTCAAATTACTACAGCACAGTATAGAACCCTATGTACAACTCCAAGTTAACAGAATACATGGCCTCAACCACACACTCAGAACACAGAACCTCACTAAGTACAGAATAAGTAACTACAACCTAAAGTAAAAAATAAAAATATGTAGACAAAAATTAAACTGAATCCCCAAGAAGCCAGACTGATGCAGTGAAACATCACATAAATAAGAGATGAAGTTCCACATAAAGATCAGGCAAAGTCTAATCACTAAATTGAAAATAAAATTATTTTTTCTACCTTTGTGATCTGACCATTTTATTCTCTGATCATGCTGGTCCTGATCTGAAGCTTCTGCTTTCCTGTCTTCTCTTAGCTCTCTTTCTATGATCTATAGTCCATCTGCCATTTCTTGTCTCTTCTTTTGTTTTATTCACTTCCTACCATCAGCCTATTTCCAGTCCTAGTAACCCTTCCCAGTATCAGACCCCTTTTCCAGTCCTCCCCTCCCAATACCTTCCAGTTTCAACCCCCTTGCATTCCCAGGACTGCCACTGGTGTTCATTCCCTTCCAGTCTGCCTCCTTCCCCAATGCCCAGCTCCTTCTAGTCCAAATGCCATCCCAGTGTCAGTGCCCCCTCCCTTCCAGACCCCAGCCCCATTACCAAGCCACCTAGAAGTCCCATCCTCAAGTGTCAACTCCCTTACAGTCCCCCTCCAGTTCCATCCCCAGGTGTCAGTTCCCTTCCATCCCTCTCCTCTCTTCCCTAATGTCATTACCCTTCCAGTTCCCCTCCAGTACCATCCCCAGATATCACCTCCTTTCCAGCTCCCTCTTCCCCCTATGTCAGCCCCCTTCCAGCCCTCACCTTCTCCTGTGTCAGCTCCCTTACAGCCCTCTCCTCATCCCTGTGTCAGCCCCCTTACAGCCCCCACCTTTCCCCATGTTAGCTCCCCCTCAGACTTACCCTCTCCTTTCCCTGGCAGCCACGGCTCCTGTCTGTTAGAAAACTGTGGCTGTGCTAGCAATATTAAATTTAAATAAAAGTTAAGCTGGTGTGAGCCTTCCCGCCTCAGGGCCTATAAGCCTTTATGTGCCTTTACAAAATAGGAGCCCACTTGATTTTCACATATAGGCAACTTGTTAATTAAATTACACTCATTATTAAAAGTGCACTGTTCTTCAATAGTGTGCCTACTGATAAACGACAAGTGAAAAACTCAAAATATGTTTTTCTTATAATTTTTGGGTAAAAAGCTATATGAGATGATATGAGAAAGGTTGGTGACATTTTCCATATTGTTTTAAATGAATGCACATTCCTACAAATCTCAATGTTTGAACGTACTCTATTTTTTAAACTTAAAAAGTATTTTATTTGTTAATTCAGTTAGGGCCTGATCCACGAAGATGAATAGCAGGGCTGGAAGTCCCAGCCCCGCTTTCCGTTTTCACCAGTCAAGGCCCTGTACATCTAGGGATAGCCGAGGGGATGGGCAGCTTATTCCAACTCGGAGATCGAATAATGGCCACCCTCCAGATCGTCTGGCCAGCATTCCCCAGCAGCAATGGCGTTGAGAAGGATGAATCCCCTCCACCTGATCCAGGCCCCGGCTTCCCCCGTTGGGGTCAGGCAGCAGGAAAAAGGGGCACTCCAAGGCAGTGAGAAGGTTGTGCCGAGGGGAGGATGTCCCTGTGACAATGCAGGGGCATGCCAGGCTGTCTCCCAGGACACGATCCTGCAACCATGGGACCGTCTTGCTCACATGGTGCAGAATTGGTTCCTAACAGGCCCGTCCTAGTCAGAGCCATCCAGATGGCCCAAATGTGCCCCTTCTAGGATCGGGCTTTCAGTGAATTTCTTTTAATATACCACACTTTCAGAAATAATACATCCATGTAAATTTTTGCAGAAAAAATAAAACATGTTTTGACTATAACTAGAATTGATAGTTATTACTGGTTTTCTCTGCAGTCTTCTCGAAATAATATAAAAAAAAAATATTAGTGTCTTCAAATTTATCTTGTGCATTTAACTAGAATGCTTTCAAAGCCGGAATTGCAACAAAATATAAACACCATAAAGCAAAATTAGTGGAACAGAGCCAGACACTGCACTTCAGTGGTGAAGGGAATAAATCCTTATTTATTGTAAAGTTACTATTTATGATTGTTCCTAGTTCACCATCAATTTAACTGAGAATGGTTCTTATTTGGACTAGGATATTGGTTAAATCATATATAGATAAAAATTAAAAAGCAGAATATAAAGTGTTACCTTTTTAATGGACTTGCAAAACATTTTTGACTTACATTTGGAGGATAAAATCTCTTTGCTTGTTTTAAGATGGGGTAAGCAAAAGAGGACAATGCTAGAATGTTTAAGTAAATCATAAAAGCATTCCAATGATAGTCTCAAGGAGAAAGATAGCGATGAGGAGGGTTAGAAACAGGCAGAGAGGTGACAATGAATTTTATGGTTAGTTTATGTTAGTTTCAAAGTATCTTATTTGGGGCCGTACCAAGCACTGTGCAAGCTGTGCAGCCGCACAGAGTGCAAAGTATAGAAAGGGCAGTGATATCAACACTGGGCTTCCAGAAAGCTCAAAAAGAGTAACCGGGTACTGCGGACGCTCCACTCCCTCCCCGACCTGACCCCCCCCACCAACAGCCCCAAAATAATCACAACACTTTTTGGGAAACCAACTGGTCGCAGCTTTATTAAACCAATAACATTTTCCAACATAAACTACCAGATAAACATTATCCTTTCGGGTTCCGGCAGCGGGACGTACCCTCACCAGCCGTATGAGTAGCAAAGTGAGTTCCCTCCTGCCTCTGCCGCGAACCCGCCCTAGGCAATTCCTGCCCCCCCTCCTCCGGCTTTGCCTTATTATTAGCAAAAGCCCCGAGGGGTTCTCCGGGTCAGGGGTACCCCACCCCCGCCCTGCATATTGCCAATGGCTCCGGACCCCAGACACCTCCGGGATCCCGCCCCCCACCAGCTGCAACCCCCCTCCCCCGAACCCCCCAACCCTTGGGCTGGGTGGGTGGGACGCCAGCACCTTGCCCTGCCGCAGCAACCAGCAACTGGCCACCCCTCGGCTCCGCTCGCCTTGCCGCCACCTCCGACCTCCTCCAAAGATCAGTCATTGGCTCCCGCGCTTTTCAATCCGCCGCGGGAGCCAATGAGCTTCTTGACACGCCGCCAACATCCCATCCCACTCCACGAGGCCAGGGCCATGCACCACACCGCCGACCCGGTTATCGGCAGCCGCCCGGCACGTGGGCCCACAGCCTTCCCGTTACTGCACATGGCTGGGACAGAGGGGGACACCAGATCTGCTAATCGCACAGGGAACATTTCTAGCTCAGAGCAGTCCTGATCTTATTATTTTAATGTCAAAAGTTTTACATGCCTGGATTATTTTTAAATTTTCCTGTTACCTCCTGCACCCTTAGCTCTTACCGCTCCATTGTTTCAGAGAAGACAAGAGTAGAACATGCCCACCTCAGACTTGAGAGTTGTTCTGCATGTGCACTCTTTCTGCACCCCCTCCCAGCACTGAATCACATGAGCTAGGTGAGAGCACTGCCAGCCAATCACTGAGGCAGTGTTCTGCTCCTGAGAAGTGCTCCCCCACAGAGGGGTCCCGTTGCTTGGCTTTATGTCATCTGATGTGATCCCCTATATGAATTGAATCTTGTCTTCTCTTTAATATCTGGCCTGTCTCTCTAAACTAGCATCCTTCTTCAATTTTTATTTAACAATAAGGATGTGCTTTCATTAGCATACATTCAATTTCTTACTGTATCTTAAAAAATGTAGGTAGTGCAAGGTTCGGAGCATGCCAAATGCACTGTGTTAACATTTAGCATAGGGCTTTGCACTAAAAATCCCATGTTAACCGGTTAACATGTGAGTGGGTGGGGATAGAGTGGGTAAGGGGCAGAATGTGGTATTGGTGCACGTCACAGCTTGAGTATTATGGTCATGTGCAGAGACTGCTGCCATTAGCATGGGTGTACTTAACACCACCTCAGTGGGTGGCATTAAGTTCACTTGTGTGCTGGTTAGTGCCAAGCTTCATGCTTATGTCATGCTAATGGCCCCCTGATGTGAGCACAGGACTCTACACTGGTTTAGCCACTCCACCATGAACCACTGGCATGCTCTTTATTAAACTTAGTATGTGCTAAATCCATTTAAGGTGCTCTAACCAACAATTTAACATGTATTAAGTCAATGAGTGTTCAATTAAGCATTCACTAAAAATTCCCTATTAAAATGAACGTGCCAAACAAACCAAACTCTGAAAATCAGAAAAATTTGGGAAAAATGAAAACAAAATGATTTTTTCTTACTTGTACATAACCCTATTGAATATGTACTACATTAGCATAAGAGGAAGAGAAGGATCCTGTTATGGTGAAATGTTTTTCCTATCTGGGTAACTGCAAGGTCTTGTGATATGTGTTGTTGCAATTTTCAACTTGTGTCATTCTCCTCTTTTTGAGATGATTTTGGGAGTTTGCTTTTCAATAATCTTTGATTCAGATTGGATGGTTGTTGGAAGGTTATCAATGATGGAATAGGGAATCGCTCTCAGTAATTCATCCTCCTGGAGTATTAGTTGTAGGTCTTTTATGAGTTTCTTCAGCACTGGATTGCATTTCACCAAGAGAGACTCTCTCCAAGGTTTCCTTTTCTTTATACTGCAGTGAATTTTCCTTAGGTGTTTTAAGCAAAGAGGTAATTTTCCTGGAAATAATTTTGTATTTGTTGCCTTTTTGTTTGAAGGATTCAGTCAGGATTTTGAGATGTTCACCCCTCTTCCTTGGTGAAATTGTGTGACTTGGCTGTGTATAATGAACTTTTGTGTATGGGAGGGATGGAGGCTGGAATTACGAATTGGTTTCCTGTAAACATAAGTCTGTATATAGACAATCATTGATGTCCAGAAAGTTAATTATTCCTGTGGAGTAGTCAATTTTGAGTTTGATTTTAAGAAAGGGATGTTTTAAAGGAATGGTGACGTTGGGTGAGAACATCTTTTCTCTCAGTCTAAATTATAAAAATGTCACCAATATATAGGTAATAATTAAAGGATTAAGTTTGATATTTATTCAAAAATATGTCTTCCAATTCTGCCTTAAAAGGTTGGCGTTGCATGGTGCTATCGTGGTGCCAAAAGCAGTGCCCATAATTTGTAGATAGATGTCATTATTGAAGCTAACATAGTTGTGGTTAAGAATGATTTAGAGTAATTTTAGAATAGTTTCCAGTATGTAGTAGTGGTCCAGTTGGTTGCCTTTAGAAATTTGTCACATTCAGTTATGCCATCTTCATGGGGAATGTTGCTGGATAGTGAGTCTACATCCATTGTAGCCAAGAGAGTATCAGGCAGTAGTTGTTCAATGTTGTTTAGCTTTTCATAAAGTCATTTGTGTCTTGTATGAAGCTGTCTGCTTATGTTTCAGAGTCTCTTCAATGATGGAAACTGTATAACAAGACACCACGGTTAAATGGGCTGGATCTTAAGTATTTTTTTAAGATAAATAGGATCTTATTTGTTGTTCGAAAATACTAGTGTGGATTGTTCAAAGATTGCAGGTATAGACATTAAGCCTGCTCGAGAGCAGATAGACTGGTGAAGTACACGTGCAACAAATTTTTATAGTCTATGGTGGTATTTTAGAAGCCCTATTTGCGATTTGGATGTCTAAAAATAAGCACTTAGACATACAAATCATGGATACATCCCCGGAGCCATTTTAGAAGCTAGAAATAGAGATATCCCTGGCACAAGAACTGCAATGTAGCATGAGGGCATAATGGAGGCATGGACTGGGTGGAGCAAGGGAGATGCACATTGCGGTGTGGCCCTGTTGTCTGGCCCTGGTTGGTGAGATATCCATGTCTATACATGCTCCTGACTATGAATAAGGTGAAAAAGTGTTTGTTTCATGGATGCAACTCTTCCAGGCAAAAGCACATCATTGATTTACATTGACACAGTTATTTATTTATTTAACCAATTGTATATACCACTCTATTTTGCAGTCAGAGTGGTTTACATATAACATAACAGTGAACCAAAAATTAATAGAACATGATTTAAAACTTGGAGATCTTAGCAAGATAAATTATGTAAAGACAGGTGAATTCTTAGGCATGAGAGGTGGGGCGATTTTGTTAGAGTTCAGTATAGTAAGGTAGGCTCATACTTTATGGAATATTGTTGTAATATAACTGGAATAAGTGTGTCTTTAGATATCTACTGAAGCTTGAGAGGTCAGAGTTGAATCGGAGTGAGTCAGATAGTGTATTCCAGAGGGTAGGAACATATAATGAGAATGCTGTGTTGTAGATTGACTGGTTGCTTTTTGTAGTTGCTGCAGGTGTTGAGAGGGTGTTTTGCATCCCTCTTCATCTTAGTCTTTTATCAGGGGTCCAGTGAATGGTGGTTGTGAGGGAGATGGCAGATAATTTATGGAAGATTTTGAATATTACGAGCCGGGCTTTGTATTGTATTCAATGCACTATCGGTAGCCAATGTAGGTGTTTTAGAATCGGTGTAATGTGTTCAGTTCTGCTCGATCCTTGTAGAGCACATGCAGTATTTAGGGGCATTTGGAGTGGGTGCAGAGTGTATTTGGGTAGGCCTTGATCGATAATATTACATAACATAGTAACATAGTAACATAGTAACATAGTAAATGACGGCAGATAAAGACCAGCATGGTCCATCTAGTCTGCCCAGCAATGTGGCAAGAGTAGGTGCACCTGCTGCTCTGTGAAGGTCTCCCTTCCCCATACCTTTGTTTAGGAGTGTACCACCATTCTGTGTGGGTCACCTTTATTTGTTACAATAATCAAAGTGTACGGGTCACCTCTATTATTACAATAATCAAAGTGTGGTAAGATGAGAGCTTGAAAAACTGTTTAGAAGTTCGGTTGAGTCAAGTGGATGAAGGTGAGGTAGAGTTTGTATCTTGGGATACATGGCTTTAGTGACGTTACTAATGTGGGATTGCATATTTAGTTGCTGGTTTATGGTAACTCCCAGGTATCTGATCTCCTGTTTCACCTCAAGATCTGCATTGGTGACTTTCACAGTAGGTGATGGGATGAAGGATTGGTCTCTGGTTATGAATAATATTTCAATCTTTTTACAGTTGACCATGAGGTTGTGCTTTGAGAGCAACCGGGAGAATGCTTCAAAGCAATTTAGTATTTTGGTAAAGTTGGGATTGTTCATGAAGAAAGGGACGTATAGCATGATGTTATCCATGTATATATGATAATGTATGACAAAGGACTGTATAAGGGAGCAAATGGGTTGGATATATATATATATAGAGAGAGAGAGAGAATAATAGGGATGAGAGTTATTATTTCCTGCATGAAGACACCTGAGTATAACTACAAAGTACAAACATATTAGTGGTGCCCTGCCACATGTCTGAGAATCTGAAGTCAACTTATCTTCAAAAGCCACTAACAAATTCTGAAGGAAAAGAAATTGTCCAGAACACATAAGAGTAGATTCTGACCCGCGTTTAGCGGGGATGTGCATCTGGGTTGGACCTACGTCCCTGCTAAACGGCAGGGACTGTTTCCCTATCCTGAGCTCCCCGCAGTACATCAGAAATGTGCAGGGAACTCAGGGAGGGGGTGGGCCAGAGGAGGAACAAGGGAGGGCCGGAGGTGTGACCCCTACCCCAGACATACAGGGCCTATTCTGTTGATGGGCCTGTACGTCCGGGGTCATGGATTTAGAAGGGGACTTATTGCTCCTCGGAGATGGAATAATTCCCCCCACCCAGCAATAGCAGACAGCAGATCTGGAGCCCCCACCCCCCCAGTGAGGTGAACATGGCAGCCCCATAATCATTCAAAAATACAGTATATCCATAAAATCAATTCTTCTTTATTTAACCCAAATGAATATCGCACTCAAACGTCATATTTTTTCAGTATTTTTTAAGCAATATATTCCAATGCTTTTTTTCAAGAAGTGCAAAAATATATATTGCTAAAATAATGTTTTCACCTCCCGCAAAGTGATACCAGTACCAAAAGAGTCACAATTTCAGTGAACTAGTGTTTAAAATATCCTCTTATCTGGACTCAGCCATGAACTTCATTGACAATGCTGTCCACAATAAATTTATTTATTTATTTTTATTGAGCAGTTTTCCTATACCACCTTTGTCTAAGGCAGTTTACATCAAACAACATAACATAATCCCAATGGATTTGTTTTACAATAAACAGGGAGAAATAACTTGGAGATAAATATGGGGTTAACAAGGGAAGGGTAATAGGTAAGAGTCCAACAAAGGATCACGTATGGGGGGTGGATCAATTATATTATAGAGGGGGATAATTGTGGAGGGTTCAATTGGATGACTGATCATGATATTATGATTAAGCTATAGTTAGGCATTGTCATAAGGTCCATAATGCTCCTTGAATAGGTGTGTTTTTAAAAGTTTTTTTCAGATCTTAGTTGATTGTGTAGCTATGATGGCTTCAGGCAGGGAATTCCAAATTGTGGGAGCATACAGTGAAAACATCCTGTTACTTGTCTTTTGTGTGGTCTTGATCTTGAGTGGAAGGATGTTCAGGAGATTCTGAGGTGTAGCTCTTCTTGGTCTTGTAGATGATACATTTGTGATCTGAGCATTGAGGCAGGGTGCTGAGAGGTTGTGGAGGATTTTGAATGTTGTGGTGATTGATGGCTTTGTGTTTTGTCCATTGAGATATTTTATTTATTTATTTATTTATAGTCTCTTATATACCGCACTATTCAGCATCAGCGCGGTTTACAATAAACAAGGAGTTACATATTGGAAGCCAGTGTAGACTTTTAAGGATTGGAGTTATGTGTTGTCAGTTTGCACTGGCTGTTAGTATTCTGGCAGCAGTATTTTGTACTAGCTGCAGCGGATATAGGGGTATCTTTACTAAAGGGCGCTATTTGCGCTGCTGTCACGTTATCGGGTGATAAGGCACCTTATTGTGTGATAATGGCGCTTTACCGGGCGATAAGGTACCTTAGCACGTGATAACGTGCACAGCGGCGCAAACGAGCGCTGAAGGCGGAGAAAGGCTCCTGGAGGGCAGAGGAAGGCTCCCCAGGGGCGGAGAGAGAGGGTCAATGGGTGGAGAGTGGGAGGGGAGAGGCTCCCTGCACACTAACACCGTGGATTCCGGGTCTGACAACTAATGCCAGTGAAACCCTCGCGTTAGGGCAGATTTAAAGGGAAGAGAAACCATTTCTGTCAGCAATGTACAGCAAAGCCAGGGAAACCTACACAAATTGATAAGTGTGATACATGTGCAAGGAACAAAGGGGCAAATAAACATTGAAAATGACCTGAACAAACTGGAAAACAACATAACCAAACTGGGCAATAGTGATATTAATGGGAAACATCAAAAAACACTACCGAGAAAGCTCCAAAAAAATATTAATTTTGGAAGAGTCTATGCTCTGTGCCCATACAAGGTGAATGATCCCACAGTGAGATAGTGCTGATCAGGGTTTTCCCTTTCTATTGGACAGATTTCCTATGGCGTGCACATGTCCGGCAACAGCAGGGTGGGCATGTCGGAACGGGCAACTGGACAGATGCTGGAAAAGGGGATACAGAGGGCTGCAGGCGGCACATGCTGTGGTGCAGCTGGGCCACAGTGTGGACTAGGGTGATGCCTAGGTGGCCCTAGGAATGCTTAAACAGTAGAGCCGCCAGACAGCAACTGATGAGGGCCCAACGTGGGCATGAGAGTGTTTCCCACAGTGTCACAGGGGATAGTACCCAGCAGGTACCCCCAAGGGCACAGAACATTGGCAGGCGGTGCTGGGGGGAAGTATGGACATCTATGCAGGCACCCCTACCCCAGAACCCACACAATAGGCAGCCACCTACTGGAACACTGGATGGCCTGAGACTGCGGACCACCAGCACCACCAGCAGAAGTGTGTGTCAGCATGGCGACAGAGGGGTACTGGTGGTGGAGGGGGCAGTGGCAGCTGCCCACAGCAGACCATGGCCTCGCCCTGTTTAGGTGGGTGCCATGCACTGCAACAGATAGGCCCTGTCTGACGAACAGTCATAGTATCCCCAGGGAATGAACTGTCCCTGTGGCAACAGTGTGATGCAGTATACACAGCCAGTGTGTTCAGGAGCAGAAGGTCACAGGTGCTAGTCCCAGCTGTGGCTCACACCAACCCAGTCCCCATATTTTACCCAGTACTAAACCATGGTAATAAAGAGGGAACCTTTATTGCAGATAACATAAACATGCCTATATCTTACCCTACAGAGCACAGACACCATAGGGACAAACTCCATTCAGGCGTCATGCTGTCTCTAATAAAGATGCCTGTGCTGCATTTCTATGTGCTGCCCCCATGGTATGCAGATGTATCCATTCATATTCATTAGGGACAGCATGAAAACCCAAACAGTGTTTGGCCCACCAGGACTGGAGTTGGGAACCTCTGCCCTAGAGCAGCGGCCAACAGGGGCAGAAAAATCCGCACCCACAGGCGCCATTATCCAAAGCCTCCTGGAGCGGCAGGATGTTGGGCCCTGCGTGCAGCACCATCTCCCAATACTAGCACTTGCATACCATAGCACTGCCACCCTAAACCTGGGAATACGGTACACATATATCAAAAGGTTTCTATGATTACTGGAAGACAGCAATACCTAGGTTAAGCACAATCTGCTCATTGAGCTGTATCAAAGCAACCTCCCTGATGTCTGTGGAGTGTGTTTCAGGTCTGGTGTCTGACAGTGTTTACCACCCTGGGGAGTGACTCCAAGAGTATTGCGTACCATAGCCATGCCTGCACTGTGCCCAGGACTGTTGCGGTGGCCAGGGCTGCCAAAAGCCTCTATAGTTGCACAATGCTGGCATAGGTGTGGGAGTGTGTGTCTGTCTACCCAGCGTGTGGTGGCTGCCAACACCTTCCACAGCCCACACTGCTTGCACTGTTGCCAGTGTCAGCCTGCCAATGTGCATAATGAGGAGCAAGGTACCATGGGTATAGCCCGGACAGGGTGGCCTGGCCAGGATGCATTTGCACAGGGCATAGGGCAATGGCTCGGACATTGTAGTGCCCGGCCACCACCTGCATGGACAGGTTGGCCACAGCATGTCCTGCTGGGTGGTCACTCTCACCCTGACTGAGCAGTGATGATGGCATGGCTAGGTTCCCCGATAGTACTATAATGCTGGTTGTATGTTAAGACTGTTTAGGGGTATGTTTACTAAGCAGTCTTAATGTGTGCCCAGCGATAGTGTGCAGAATGCCATATAAGGAGTGGGTGTTCTGGTCTTAAGGTAGCATTTAGGGTTATCGTGTGAGAAGGTATGTTTTTATGTGATAGAGGGAGCATTGGCATGTTAACACGTGTTAGCCTTAATTAGGTGTGCTGACCGACAAACACAGCAACAGCGGTGTAGCACAATGGTTAATACATTGACTGATGAAACAGGGGTCATGAGTTCTATCCCCCAGTGGGCTTAATAAGTAAGACTGTCTGAAGCATTACCCTTTACTTTAAATCAGTGCTGTCTGAGGCATTTTGTTTTTTATTTTAAATTAGTGTTGCCAGCAAAAAACACCCTCACAGTGGCGTAACCTAAGGTGCCACATAAGGCACCCTATAAGGCACTCCAGAGGGCACATTATAAAGTGCACTGTCCGCCAAGGCACCTTATAATGTTCCCTATAGGGCGCCTTATAAGGCGCTTTATAGGGCGCCTTATAGAGCGCTTTATAGGGTGCCTTATGAGGCACCTTAAGGTTACAGCACTGTTAAGGGTTTTTTGCTGGCAGCAATAATTTAAATTAAAAAAAGAAAATGCCTCAGACAGCCCCATTGAATAACAGCACTGTGGGATCAAACCCATGACCCCTGGCTCCACAGGTAGTGAAGTAACCAGTGGGCTACAGCTCTACAACTACTAACAAACCCCTGGCTGGCTACAGAAGGACTGCAGGTCACCACACAAACTGTCTGCTGTGGTTACCAGGATAGGGTTAACCCACCCGTACCCATGATGCACTGCACATGCAAATCAGCAGTCTACAGATGATCACAAGATGGGGTATGCACTCCCACAGCACCTCAGCCTGGTAGGGGGTACTGACCGTGTGTGTGACTGGCACAGAGTAGCTACAGACCGTCACATTGTGCGGGTACCATGCTCACCACAGCACCAGGTCCACAGCACCTTTCATGGCTGAAACAGGCCATGCTGCAGATCCCCATCAGTGCCAGTGTGTGTGATAGGTAGTTCCTGCAGACACACCTAGGAGACATCTGTGTCCATCTGTATTTCTCAGTTACGTCTAGCCCTTATGGGCTATGATGCACCCAGAATAGTGCATATCCTGTGATGGTGGCATGGTCACATGATAGGAGAGGGGGGGATGTTTGGACTCATAGGCGGATTATATACCACCACCCAACCTGCCCCTTGTGGCTCAGGGTGGGGAACAGGATCTCCAACCAACAGATCCACATTCTACCTCCCTACAATGAGGGTAGTAGAGGGGACCATCAACCCCAGTCCTGCTGGGGAACAGACACCCTACAGGGCAGCCAATGCATATCTGTACACATCCATAAGGAAAGGCAGACAGACAGTAGGCCTGGAAACGCTCAGCTGCCCCCCACCACTATCTGACATTCTCCAGCAGCGAGTCTCCAGCCGCTGCACCCTGCAAGGTGTTGCAGCCATACACATACTAACTGCAGACCGTCTGCTAGCTATTCCATAGTGCATGGTCCTGGAGGAAATAAGTGTACCCAAAACTGGGATATCAGCATACAGACCAAGCAGATAAGTCAGTGAATGGGCCCCAAAAAAGAGAACCCATAAAGACCACTTGAGAGAAAAACAATACAGCACTATGGGGGAACCTAGTCATGCCGTGGTCACTGCTCAGCCAGGGTGAGAGTGACCTCCCAGCATGACATGCTGTGGCCACCCTGTCCGTGCAGGTTGTGGCCGGGCACTACAATGTCCCAGCCATTGCCCTATGCTCTGTGCAGATGCATCCTGCCCAGGCCACCCTGTCCGGGCTATACCCACAGTATCTTGCTCCTCATTATGCACATTGGCAAGTTAACACTGGAAACAGTGCAAGCAGTGTGGGCTGAGTAAGGTGTTGGCAGCCACCACACACTGGATGGACAGACACAGACTCCCACACCTATGCCAGCATTGTGCAAATATAGAGGCTTTTGGAAGCCCTGATCACCTCACCAGTCTTGGGCAGGGTGCAGGCATGACTATGGTACGCAATACTGCTGGGGTCACTCCCCAGGGTGGTAAACACTGTCAGACACCAGAACTGAAACACAATCCACAGACATCAGAAAAGTTGCTATGATGTAACTCAATCAGCAAATTGTGCTTAACCTAGGAATTGCTATCTGCGATTAATCATAGCAACCTTTTGATATATGTGTAACGTATTCCCAGGTTTAGGGCGGCATTGCTAAGGTATGCAAGTGCTACTATTGGGAGATGCTGCTGCATGCAGGGCCCAACATCCTGCCTCTCCATGAGGCTGTGGATATTGGAGCATGTGGGTGCGTGTGTTTCTGCCCCTGTTTGCCACTGCTCTGGGGCAGAGTTTCCCAACTCTGGTCCTAGTGGGCCAAACACTGTTCGGGTTTTCATGCTGTCCATAATGAATATGCATGTGATACATTTGCATACCATGGGGGCGGTGCATAGAAATGCACCACAGGCATCTTTATTAGAGACAGCATGAAACCTGATTGGTTTTTGGCCCTCCAGGACTGCATTTGGGAAACTCTGTTCTAGGTATTGCACATGTCTATGGTGTCTGTGCTCTGTAGGGTAAAATATAGGTGTTTGAGGCATGTTTATGTTATCTGCAATAAAGTTTCCCTCTTTATTACCATGGTTTAGTAGTGGGAAAATATGGGGTTTGAGTTGGTGGGAACCACAGCTGGGACTTGAACCTGTAACCTTTTGCTCTTGAACACACTGGCTGTATGTACTGCACCACCATGTTGCCACATGGGGCAGTTCATTCCCTGGGGATACCATGACTGTTTGTCAGACAGGGCCTGTCTGTTGCAGTGCATGGCACCCACCTAATCAGGGCTAGGCCATGGTCTGCTGTGGGCAGCTGCCACTGCCCCCTCCACCACCAATGCCCCTCTGTTGCCATGCTGACATGCTCTTCTGCTGGTGGTGCTGGTGGTCCGCAGTCTCAGGCCATCCATTTTTCCTGTGCATAGACGTCCACAATTCCCCCCAGCACCGCCTGCCAATGTTCTGTGCCCTTGGGGGTACCTGCTGGGTACTATCCCCAGTAACACTGTGGGAAACACACTCGTGCCCATGTTGGGCCCTCATCAGTTGCTGTCTGGCTGCTCTACTGTTTCAGCATTCCTATGGGCCACCTGGGCATCACTCTAGTCCACACTGTGGCCAAGCTGCACCACAGCATGTGCCGCCTGCAGCCCTCTGTATACCCTCTTCCAGCATCTGTCCAGTTGCCCGTTCCGACATGCCCACCCTGCTGTTGTGGAACATGTGCACGCCATAGGAAATCTGTCCAATAACAAGGGAAAACCCTGATCAACGCTATTTCACTGTGGGATCATTCACCTTTTAGGTGGACAGAGCATAGACCCTTCCAATATTAATAACTTTGTTTTGGAGCTTTCTCGGTAGTGTTTTTTGCTGTTTCCCATTAATATCACTATTGTCCAGCTTGGTTATGGTTTTTTTACATTTTGTTCAAGTCATTTTCAATGTTTATTTGCCCTTTTGTTCCGTGCACATGTATCACACTTATCAATTTGTGTAGGTTTCCCTGGCTTTGCTGTACATTGCTGACTGAAATGGTTTCTCTTCCCTTTAAATCTGCTCTAACGCCAGGGATTCACTGGCGTTAGTTTTCAGCCCCGGATTCTATAGCGTTTGTGTGCAGGGAGCCTCTCCCCTCCCACTCTCCACCCATTGACCCTCTCTCTCCGCCCCTGGGGAGCCTTCCTACGCCCTCCGGGAGCCTTTTTCCACCTTCAGCGCTCGTTTGCCCCGCTGCACATGTTATCGCGCACTAAGGTACCTTATCGCCCGGTAAAGCACCATTATCACGCAATAACGTGCCTTATCGCCCGATAACGTGACAGCAGTGCAAATAGTGCCCTTTAGTAAACATACCTCTTAGTAAGCATACCCAGGAGTGGAGGAGTAGCCTAATGGTTAGAGCACTGGAACCCAGAGAATAGGGTTCAATTCCCACCAGCACTCCTTGTGGCCTTGGGCAAGTCACTTAACCCTCCATTGCCTCAGAAAAATCCAAGCTATTATTATTCCTGTTTAATGCACATTACCAAGTTTAAGGTACAATGTAAACAGCTTTGATTGAAACAATAAAGCAGTATATAAAACCTGTTAAATAAATACCCCATAGTGCATGTTTGGGAAGACCTTGATATAACATGTTTCTGTAGTCCAGTAGGGGTGTGCTGATGACTTGCACTACAGATCTGAAATTATTGTAGTGTAGCAAGTGTTGTAAGGGTTTGAGAAACTTCAGCATCCAGTAAGCTGGCCTTGCTGCATTTTTAATGTGTGCACACATGTTGAGGCTGCTGTCAATGGTTATATCTAGATATTTGATTTCTTTCTTTATTAATATTTCTGATGTATGTGTTATGATCTTTCTGGGGGTCTTAAACTTCTGATCACTGAATATGAGTAGGGCTTCTGTTTTGTTTTTGTTTACTGTGAGGTTTATGTCTGCAAGGAAGTTTGTAACTGCAGTGACGGCATCAGATATGATTGTGAAATTTGGGTTGGTGGTACTGAATGGCATGTAAAACATGATTTCATCTGCACAGAGATGAAAGTGCATATTCCGTTTTGTTAGTAGCTTGCAGATGGGTTGGCTGTATAATAATCCAGAGAAAGCTGATCCTTGCGGGATACATTGTGTTAAAGGGTTTTGAATTAGTGGTACTGACCTTTACTTGCATAGTTCTATCCAGGAGGTAAGATGAGAACCATTGTAATGTGCCATCTGTTACACCGATGTTGGTGAGTCTGTACTGCATGATGTGATGTGCTTCTGAGTCAAATGCAGCACTGATGTCAAGGAAGATGAGGACAAATCCCTGTTGAGGCTGGTCTAAGCCGATGTTGAGTCTGTTGAAGAGGTCCGTTAATAATGTTTCAGTGCCATGGTGAGGGCTGAAGCCATGTTGTTGTGGGTCCAGTGGGGCATGCAGGTCAACATGGTCTTGAAGCTGCTGCCGTATTATTTTGGCCAAAAATGGGATGCTGGCAATAGGTCAGTATGAACTGGAGCTTGTAGCATCTAGTGAGGTATTTTTTAGGATGGGGCATATTGAGGCTTTCTTGAGTGCTGGAGGTAGGTATCCTTGCATGAGAGAGGTGTGTACTATTTTTAGGATGATCTGAGAAAATTAATTGCAGAGGACTTTTATCCATTTCACAGGGCATGGGTCCAGAGGTGATGTTGTAGTATTTATATTGCTGATGATATCCTGTAATTCTTTTTTGGTTATTAGGTTGAATTTGTTCAATGGATGATTTTTTGCTGTGCCGTTGTGTTGCTACGGTTGTATATGGTATTATAACATAAATGTGCTCTGTTTGTTGTAGAGGAAGTCAGCCATAACTTGGGGATCAACTAGTATTTTGTTGAATGCTGTGTCAGTTGAGCTGGGTTCATCAGTTATTTGGGACACCATCGAGAATAATTCTCTAGGGCGGTTAAGTGATTTTGTAAGTATGCTTGTGATGTATTTCTTTCAAACTTTGTTGCATAGGTTATTATATTCTTTATGGTTGTTATGAAGCTGTGTCTTGATATTATTGTCTTGTGATTTTTTCCAAGAAATTGAAATAGTGGATAATGTTAACCTGCTTGGATCAACAATAAAGAAACAACAAGCAGTCAAGAAATCAGATGCATTGCCCTTGGAAGAATTTCTTTATTTCTTTAAAGTTGTTTGTATACCACCTTTCTACTAATCAAGGTGGTTTACATAAAACTAACAATGGAACAGAGCAAAAACAACTATTTTCCAGAGAACAAGAACATTCTGTATTATACAACTAGTGCAACAATCAGAATGCTTATGATCAACACACAGTAACTTCAACTATATACAGGGGGCAGGAATACTGTGGAATAAGGGATCACAATCTATGCATGATATAGGAAGAACCTAGATAAGATTCTCAAGAGCAGAGATGTCTCTCTCCATAAAAAGATTCAACTTGTTCAAGCCACAATATTTTCAATAATGTCAGATGGATGCAAAAGTTGGACAGTGAAAAAGACAGAGAGGAAGAAAATCTATGTCTTTGAATTATGGTGCTGGTGATGAATACTGTGTATACCATGGACTTCCTGAAGATCAAACCAGTCAGTACTAGAGGAGGTCAAATCTAAGCTTTCTTTAGAAGCTCAGACAACAAGATTTGGACTTTATGCTTTGGACACATCATGCAAAGAGAGAGATCATTAGAAAAAGACATCATGCTTGGCAAGGTAGAAGGTCAACGCAAAAGAGAAAGGCTAGCAATGAGATGGATCGATACAATAACAGCAGCTATGGGTGCCACTCTGTCAACAATGAGGTGCCTGACTGAAGATCAAACACAGTTTAAGACAACTATCCAGAGGGTCGGCATGACTCGACACTGACTCAACAGCACTTAACAACAACAATACCCTTGTATGGGGAAGGGACCTAATATCTACACTAGAAGATGCAATTCTCAAAAACAATATCTCCTTAGCCTTACTGGTGGTCTACAAGAGGTCACAGTTATGCTCTTGGAATAACCTTTCTCTGCCTCTGAATTCGTGCTGCTGCTGGTCTCATCTATCCTCCCTTATGCCCTTCTATGACCCTTTCTACAACTACTCTTCCCAAGCATTTTAATGGACTGGGTCTAGGTTATAAGCTTTCTGAAAGCAGGACTGCCCGTTTCCTGTGACTTCAGAGTACCACCACCACCACATACCTCTATGCATAATACAATAGTGTTTTTGGTATTCAGAAGGTGTGCATTAAGGTTTCTCAGATATTTGAGCCGAGTATCCTTTGTTGTTAATTTCAATCAAGACAATGTCAATTTATAGTGACCCTGTGAATCGTTGACTTGAACTGTGTTTGATCTTCAGTCAGATAGTTAATTGTTGAAAGAGTGGCATCCATAGCTGCTGTTATCCATTTGCTCTTTTGTATTGACCTCCAGCCTTGCCAAACATAATGTCTTTCTCTAATGAGCTCACTCTAAACATGATGTGATAGGATATGAGGAGTAGCCTAGTGAATATGGTAGCATGTAGAATTAGAATTACCAGGGTTCAAGACTCACTGGCCCTCCTTATGGCCTTGGGCAAGCCATAAAGGAGTGCCAAATTATTTACCTTCCATTGCCTCTGGTACAAACTTAGACCATAAACCCTTTGGGGACAGGGAAATAGCTATTGTACCGGAATATACCTTGCCTTGGATGTCTACTGGACAGGCCTGAGCTAAATAAATGATGATGGGAATATTCAAAGGCATTTACGCAGTTTGCAGATCTGTAAACCATGTAAATGCTGATTAGTGGGATATTCAGGTTAGCCCCAGGGCATTCTGGGGCAGAACAGAAGTGGCACCCATTGCTAACTGGGCAGCGGTGATATTCGACGGCTGCCTGGTTGCTCCCACAGGTAAAATTGGGCCAGCTTATGCTATGCCTATCTTTACCTGCAGGTTGCTAACAAAGCAGCGGCTCAATATAGCTGCTGCCCAGTTAGCTTCTGCGCTATGCGGCACCCCACATATTCAATGCCAGTAGCCGGATATGGATATCCGGGGTTAGTATTCAGTGGCGATGGCTATGCACTTTAGAAGCACTAGATGCCATCAAATATCCCCCCTCCCCAATGTGTCCAAATTATGACAGCTGAAGTCATATCATTTGATCCTCCAAGGAAAGATTAAGTTTGATCTCCTCCAGTACAGATTAATTTGTTTTTTTGGGTAGTCCATGGTATACACAGTATTCTTTGTCAGCACCATAATTCAGAGGCATTGATTTTATTCCTGTCTTGTTTCTTCACTATCCGACTTTTGCATCCATATGACATTTACAGCATGGTATGGACAAGTTGAATCTTTGTGCACAGAGATACTTGTAAATCTTGTCTAGGTCCTTCATAGCTGTTCTCCTAAGAACAATATCTCAATGGATTTCTTGATTGCTTGTTGTTTATTATTGATTATGATCCAAGTAAATTAAGATTGGAATTTAGAAGTAATTTTTTGTGAGATAGACTGTCCCAACATTGAACCCTTTGTGTGTGTGTAAAGCCCTCTACACAGTTACACACAGCTGCAGTTCACCTTTCTGGCCTACTCAACACCATTTCTGACAGACTTAGGCAGCTATTAAGATGTGCACCCACAGAAGGAAACATGAGTTATATGTCCCTGTCTGAGTGTCTGTGCCCACTGACTCACACTTTGCCAAGACAACGGACTGGCAGCCTAGCAAAGAAGTTGCTTCAAACCTGAAAACAAAGGACACAGATTTACAGATGTGCAGTTTGCACACTGGTCCTTCCCTCCTACCTACCACTGACTATCTCCTGTGGCAGACTTTTTGTTTCCTGCCTTTTATTTATTTTATTATTTTATTACATGCACTTATATACTGTGCTATTTTCCATCAGTGCGGTTTACATAGAACCAATTAAATACACATCTCAAAACAGTCGATTTGTGTTTACAATTAACAGGCGACAGAACTTGGAATAGACAACAAGGGGTAACTATTTACATCTGTACAGAAAGAGCTGGCTGAACGTCTGTTTGACGTGGTTAGTTTACTGATGAGGCATTTGAGGTGCTGTCATCCGGGTAGTGCGCGAGGAAAAGGTGATATTTCAGAGCTTTCCTAAACTGCGTTAAATTAGTGATTGCCCGTATACTGGGAGGGAGGCTGTTCCAACATTTTGGTGCAGAGAATTTGAAAGCCCTGTTCACTGTTGTATGGCAGCACTTGGTTGTTTCTCTTGGGACTAATAGTTTATTGTCCTCAGGGGATCTTCTAGGTCTGTTAAGGGGGTTATATGAATGAGGTCTGCTAGGGCTGGTGGGGCGAGCTTATTTATGATCTTGAAGGTCAGAATTATGGTTTTGAACGTAATTCTGTCTTTTATGGGGAGCCAGTGGAGTTGTTTAAGGATGGGTGTCATGTGTTCCCAATTGGAAGCGCCCTGGAACACTCTTGCAGCAGAGTTTATTGCAAGCTGTAAAGGGTGTAGCGTAGATTGCTGGAGACCCTGGAGTATGGCGTTTGCATAGTCAAAATGCGGTATGATCAAGGCTTGGTATACTGTGTGGAAGTCGCCAGGTTCCAGTAAGGTGCATATGTGTCTAAGTGATTGGATTTTATGGTATATAGCTCTTGCTACATTGCCTATATGGGTCTTCATGTCTAGTCGTTGGTCAAGTGTGACTCCTAGATATCTAATAGAGGGTTTGATAAGTAGTTCTGCATCTAAGACCTTCAAGCACGGTGGTGTGATGAATTTCGGATCTCTGGTGATGAAAAGGACTTCTGTTTTCTTATGTTGGATTCGCAGGTTTTGTGATTGGAGCCATCTGGATACTGCATCAAAACAGTCCGTGAGCGGTGAGAGTTCAGGGTTCTCCGTTGCAAAAGGCATATATAGGAGCACGTCGTCCGCGTATAACAGGCATTCCACCTTGAAGGACTGGACGATCTCGCAGATCGGTTGCATATAAATATTAAACAACAGGGCAGATAGAGAGGATCCTTGTGGGACCCCTTGGCTCTGGTGGAAAGGTTCTGAGGTTGCTTCATCTGATCTTACTTGTTGCCATCTATCCGAGAGATATGACTTGCACCATTTCAGTGCTAAGTCACAAATCCCCTTCTCTTTGAGGCGGTGTAAGAGGATGTCATGGGAGACAGAATCAAAGGCCACCGCTATATCCAAGAATATGAGTATGTATCCTTGGCGTATCTTTATCTTTATTTAAAACTTATTATACCACCTGAACCAAAAGGTATACGGCGGTTTACAATAAAACAAAAGGATGCTGTCAATTCCTGCAATTATAGTACTGAAGAGGATGGTGAGGAGAGTTTTGACCCCATGTGTGGCTCTGAAGCCATGCTGACATGGATCAAGTGGTGCGGAGGCGTCAATATGATCTTGAATTTGATTTTGGACGTCTTTCTCGACGATTTTTGCCAACAGTGGTATGCTGGATATCGGTCTATATGAGTCGGGTTTCTTAGGTTCCAGTTTGTTTTGAGGAGTGGCCTGATTGAGGTATGTTTGAGGGATTGGGGAAAGGTGCCTGTCGTGTATGAGCAGTCCATTAGCTTTGCTATAAAAGGGCTGACTGTCGGTCGTAACTCTTTTATCCAGGACACCGGGCAAGGGTCAGTTTGTGTGGTTGTTGTGTTCATTCCAGCAATTATGTCCTCAATGTGTTTGGCAGATGGCTTAGAGAAGGCAGACAGTCGGGCTGAGGATCTCGGCTCGGGTGCCATGGTATGTGTGGGGGACTTATTAGTTTGGCACAGTTTCGCTTTTAAGTAGTCGGCGAAGGCTTGAGGATGGATTTGACTAGGTTGTTCTGGTACTGGCTCTTTTGCTAGGTTCTTTACCATGGTGAAGAGGTCGTGTGGCTTGTTTAGGGACCGCCTTAGAGTGTCAGTGTGGAATCTCCTCATGCTTTCAGATATTGCTTGGCGGTGTTTTTCTAGTTGGGTGTCCTTAGGTCCTCTGTTGAGTGAGTACAGCGCCAGCGTCTTTCTAGTTTTCTCAAGCAGGAGAGTAACGTTCTAAGCTCTGTGGAGTACCAAGCTGCTGTTGTTTTCTTCTTGGTAGGCTTGTTTGATGGTGGTCATAATGCAATGGAACTGAAGTTTTCATTCCAGGTGGAAACTAACACTTCAGGGTCGTGGGATGTTAGGTCAAAGAATGTACGGGTTTGGTTTAAGATTTGGTCTTTGTCAAAGGCTATGAACCTGCGTGGAGCAGTTTTGAGGCTGCTGGCCTTATCAACACTCTTTTGGAGTTTGTTGGGTAGAGATATTTGGAGCATGATTAACATGTGGTCTGACCAGGGGACTGCTGTAGTGGACAGTATAGTGGTGTTTGTTTTAAAGGCAGTTGGGGGGGGGAAACAAGGTCCAGTGTCCTTCCTTTAGCATGGGTGGGCACATCAATGAGTTGTGTGTATCCTAGTTCTTTGAAAGCATCCAGGAAAGATGAGGCCTGTGCATCGTACAAGGATGGTAAATTGAAATCACCTACAACCCAGCCTGGTGTGCTTGGCGATTGTGAGTTGGATGCAAGCTCAATTAATGTTGCGAGGGAATCGGAGTCTGTGGATGGGGCCCTGTATATCAGGTTGAAGGAGCAATGTTTATTGGTAATGGTGATTGCGTCTATGTGTATTGCGTTGGTTGTATTGCTCAGGTGGAAGTGGAGATCAGTTTTGGTGATAGCGAGAACACCTCCTCCTCGTTTACCGCTTCTGTGACATGTGTGTACTGAGAAGCCATTGGGTAGGAGCTGGTTGATGAGTACGTTATCATCATTTGATAGCCAAGTCTCAGTTATGAAGAGAATGTCTAGGCAATGGAGGGAAAGTATGTCTGAAATGACTGGCCATTTCTTACGTATTGACCTTACGTTTATGAGGGCACACTTAATGTTCTGCTGGTAGGAGGATATTTTATGAACTCGCAAATTATGTTGTATTTCTATATATAATGTACTGCTTTTGTTTTTACTGTAAATTTCTGGAACTCTATTAATGACCCTCCCTATCTGCAATTTGATCTAAAGTAGCTCTTTTTTCCCTGGATCCTGCATGTTTATTTCTAGCCCATCTGTGACATTATCATCCATCGTGGAATTCAAATAACTTAGGCTGCCTTCTCTGCTTGTGAAACAGTTTTTAACATGATTGAAAGAAGTGCCTCATGATTCTGGCTTGTCTTTCACTCTCCCTTTTCCCCCTCTCAACTTGGCTCCAGAGTGTCTAGCATTATGTGCATGTGTCCGCACATACATAATAAAAACTAATGTTATAAATGGGGATTCGTGGGGATCTGGGCCCACATGGGCCAGAGTTTATTTGCAGCAGAACAAACCAAATTTACCAGTTTTTGTTGATTTTACCATCCATATGAAAACAAATACATATCCCTGGCAGTCAAATACCAATTAAACTATCAAAACACTACAGTTCTGACCCTGCCATGCCATTCTCGAGCCTCTTCTGAATCAAGATTTTCTGCTGTGCAAAACTGGATGGTCTTTTTGGACACAGAACATACACACTGGGGAGTTATTCTAAGCCATTTAGACAGTTTGCAGACCTGGAAACCACTTAAATGGTGCTCAGCAGGATATTCAATGTCACTAAAATGATTAGTGCCACTGAATAGTGCCACTAGTGCCAGCTAGTGTCAGGGTGTTCTGGGGGTGGAGTAGAGGCAGCACCTGGGATAACTGGCCAGTGATGATATTCAGCCGCTAGCCGGTTATCCTAAAGCTGATAAAGTTTGGCCTAACTTTAGCTGCTTTCGCTAACCAGCCAGCGGCTAAATAACGCCACTGACCGGTTAGTTACAAAAATCCACTATCTGGCCAACCCAGATATTTGAAGCCAGTCGCCAACTATGGCCTCGGCATTGAATACCCAGGACTTTTAGAATTTCATAGACAGCATCCCTAACTGTACCCTCACCAAGGAGATTATACAGTGTGACACTCACCAACGAGGCTTCTTAGAAGTAGCCCCACACGCTGGAACTCACTTCCATAAGAGGATATGCCTAACAAGACTACCTCTACTTCGGGATTCAGATGAAAGCCTGGCTCTTCTTCCAAGCCTTTAATGAATATGGCGACAAACTAGTCAGTCCCTCACACCACATCAGACTAGTTTGCTGCACAAGCTCAAACAGAGACTACTTCCATACTCTACTATATATAACATTTTCCTTCAATCTAGCCACCCAGTTTTATTTATCCTAACACGTTTGCCTTACCCATCTTTTCTGTCTGCTTGGTAAGAGTTCATATGTCCCTTCTATTGCCTATGAAGATGTTGAATTTGTAATGTGCTCACATCGTATCATACTTCTCTTATACAAATCTTCTACTGTGCCATTTTAATGTACATAGTATTAACAATGTATCATATTATTGCTGTTCCAGAACTTTAATTTGCCTATTTCCAGATTTTCTTCACTGTTTTAATTGTGTATTATGCTGATATTTGGTTATTTCATAATAGATGTATTGTTATTAAAGTGTAAATTGTATATGTCCCGTTATATCTGCTGTACTCTGACTTGGATAAATCTCTCTATAAATATAGTTTTAAATCCTATTAACTAACTAAATAAATAAATATGAAGCATTTGTTAAATATAAGTAAATAAAAATAATTATGTAAGAAAGCAAATTAGCTTTATACTTGCTAATTCTATGGCCTGACAAAGGGAAAGTTATTAAAGCGTGTTAATGGAATAAATATGCTATTTGACAAATAATGTGTTTATTGACAAAAACATGCCTTATTTGTCCTTAACATATGATTTTTTTTTTTTTACCACAGTGCACTATGGGGGCTATTTTAGAAGCCCTATTTGTGGGGGCAGGAGGCAAGATGGCAGCTGAGTGAATTCACAATGGTTTTCCTCTTCAGTCTTCGTTCTGTTTGGGTGTCACTGCTCTGACCTGGTTGTTGGAGATGGGGAGGAGGAAGCGCAAGCAGGCATGCCTACCCTCGGGCAATGCCGGGACAATCGATGCGGGCCAGCAAACGTTGCAGACTTGTGCATTTGCACCGATGAGTTCTGGAGCGGCATCTTCAGCAGCAATGCCAGGAAATGACCTGGCAGAACTGAGTATTTCAGGGGTTTGGCTTTCCCCCGAATTGCGGACCCCCCTCCCCTGATTCAACCCGGTGCTTGGCTCCCACTCATTTGTGGCTGTTTCTTCGGCGGGGACATCGCAGGAGGTGCCTGGAGCTGTGGCAGGTGGAGAGCCTGTTCTGAGTGCCAGGAGGTTGGAAACACCCGGGAATATTACAATGGAGACACAGTTGCAGCTTTGAATAATTCCCCACTGCTTCTGGTTGAAACTGTGAGTAAAGATGTTGTGACTTTTAAAATGAATTAAAAGGGGTCTCCAGAACCTATGTGGAACAGTCGGTGAGGTTCACTCAAATTTATGCAGATTTAGAACAACTTCAGTGAGTGCAACAGGCTAGGATTAAAGATGGGACTGCGTCCTTAAGGAAGGTGGAGTATTTGGAGAATCAGGCTCGGAGGTTTAATTTGAGATTGTTGAATTTTCCACTTTCTCCAAATTATTCCCCCTTGGAGATGGTGCGTAGATACTTTGAAGAAGTATTACTGCTTTGCTAGGAGCAACTACCCCCTCTTAGTAGGGCTCAGTACCCATCCCTGGGATCTTCTACTTTGGTTGCTGCAGGTGACATTTTCAATGTGGCAGAGGACCTCACTGATTTCCTGGAGATCTCACTGGATGTGGTGACTGGGTGCTCCACTTTGCTTATTACGCTGGTTCTGGAGTCTGATAAATCGTTGATCCTTAGATCTTATTTCAAGAATTTTGGTGTGCAGTTTATGGGTTCATTCGTTTGTATTTTCCCAGATTTGGCTCATGATACCCAAGCATGGAGGAGGGAGTTTCTGGGGTATAAACCCTAGGTTCTCTCCCTCGGTGAGTCTTTTTTGCTTAAGTTTCCCTCTCAATATTTTATTTCCTATAATGGTAAGAATTTTCTGTTTTTTTGAGCCGAGACAGCTGCTGTAATTCTTGGTGGCCAGGGAAGAACTCATTACTGTAGCGGCTTCCTGCCCGGCTGATGCATGAGACTCCGCTCAGCCTGTATGATTGTTTTCAGTTTTGGAATTCCAATCAAAGTATTTCTTATTTCCCTTCCCCCTTTTTTCCTTTTTATTTATTTATTTAGCCAGTTTTGTATACCACCTTATCCTTCAATCAAAGTGGTTGACAAGACAACAAAGGTTTATATACTGAGGGTATGTGAAAAAAAACCAATACATTACAATATAAATACAAAACAAAACAGTATGTTATTTATTTATTTATTTGAAAACTTTTATATACCACCACTTCCCAAGATCAGTGGCGGTTTACAGAGAATAATGGTGAAAAAAATACATGGAACATTATGCAACATTGCAACTATGTACAAAGAACAGTATAAACAAAAGTAATCATATATAGCTCATAACAGGAACCTTTGAATATTTATAACACTATATCATAGTGAAATTAAATATACATAATGGTTAATTTGTTATTTCACCAAATGATTCTATAAATAAATAAGTCTTTAAAGATTTGCGAAAGTCCTTAATGTCTTCCTGAGTTCTTAAGTCTTCAGGAATAGAATTCCATAACTCTGATGCCATAAAGGAAAACGCTCTTTTAGAAGTCATTTGTTTTGATTTGTTGAAGTTCAAAGGAGTATTAAGTTTATTGATATTTTGAGATCGTTTTGGTCTTATGCTCTTGTCTTTTGAAATTATAGATTGTAGAATATCCACTGAGGATTGGTGAAAAATTTTGAAAATATTCATTAGGTTTTTATATTTTGCTCTTGCAATAACCGGAAGGAAATGTAACTGTTTGAGGACAGGAGTTATGTGTGCAAATTTTGTAGAGCCAGTTATTGTGGGCTTAATATTGATATTTTTGTTTGGAGGGTGGTTAGTACTTTCTGATTTGTTTCTTTTTTTTTCTTTTTGAATTGATTAATGGAAGTTACAATGTATTTTCTTTCATTCATGTATGTGCTTGAATGTTTATTGCATTAAAACTTAATAAATATAACATTTTAAAAAAACCTGTTTGTACTTTGAATGTCTGAAACAGGCATGGAGTTGTCCAAAGTATAAAGACTTCCCTAGAGCTATATTAGAAGCCAGCTCTGTGGATGTTCTTAGGACAAGGATGTCCAAGTCTGAAATGTGGAGTGGGCATGTCTGGAGTTTTCCCAGAACATGGACTTCCTTGCCTGATTTCAGAAATGCCCTGGATGTCCCAAGCTGTGTCCAAGCTTATACCTCCTCCAAAGTACTCTCTTAGGCTGTGCTGCTAGTATCATGAACTTTGCAGTTTCCAGGTCATGCTGCATCTTAGCAAGTGGAACTGATGTTTCAGCAATCATGCTGTGGCTTCTTCAGGGTGAAGTGGTTATGTAGGATGTCTGTTCTTTTCTATAGTGGTTCTCAACCAAATTGGTGGGATTAAGGCAGGAAATTTGAATTTTGGAGGGAAAGTTCATTGGTGAAAAGGCACGAAAAGTGCAAGTTAGAATTCAGTCAGGAAATTTTGAATTTTTAGCAGGAAGGTTTGCTGTGACAATATCAGAAGAATGCTGGTAGCCAAGAAGGATCAAAGAGGAGGTAGAGATAGAAACAGGGCTGGCCCACTAGGTGGGTGGCATGGCGATCTTCCCTTCTTCCAATCAGTGCCACGGCAAGCCTTAAAGCACCCTGCACAATCATGACCTGACACACCTACCCTGCAGGTGAGAAGATGGATGCCAGGAAGGTGGCACAGTGGGCTGGTCATGGTGGCAGAGCAGGAAAAATGGGGTGCACCTGCCTAAAGCACCAGAAACCCTTGGGCTGGTCCTGGATAGCAAGATACCCACACAATCTCAATGGAGACAAAGGATTCAACATAAACAAAGCAATTGCAACCCTTTTTTCTCAGAATGTTTTAGTGCTACAAGGACTGGCGCCAAAGACTAATGATTTTTTCCACCTTCCAGATCTGAGATTGTCACAACAAATCTTCCTACTAAAAATTCAAAATTCCCTACCTTTAGAACTCTAACTTGCACTTTTCCCACCTTTTCTTCAATGAACTTTCTTTCCAAAATTCAAACTTGCTGCTTTTTCCAATGAAATTTACCTCCAAAATTCAAATTCAAATTTCCCACCTCAATCCCAGCAATCTAATTTGAGAACCACTATATATAAAAATAGACATCCATTGTATACCACTTCATCCTGAAAAAAGCCACAGCATGATGGCTGAAATGCAGGTTCCACTTATTAAGGTGCAGTGTGACCTGGAAAACTACAAAGATCAAGTGCTCGTTTTATCAGATAAACATCTAGAGGGCATGGAAAATAAGGTATTCTCATGTCCTCTATTTTTTCCATGCCAATAACAAACACTTAGGGGGTCATTCTGTGACATGAATAGCACAAATGTATTAGACATACATCCCTGTTATTCTTTTCCCTGCCGATCCCGGTGCAAAGGCTCCCCATACATACATGGATGGGAAGCCTGTCATGGGGGTGAGAGGGCGAGGCATGGCGGGCCGTGACCCCAGACATACAGGTCCGATTCTGAGGATTGCCCTGTATGTCAGTGCTCAGCCTGTTAGACGGGGACTTATTCCACCTCAGAGGTGGAATAAGTCCCCCTAGACATTGGGTGACAGTGGCGGCCAGTGGCGACGGACAGATGAGTGGTGCAGGAGCATCCATGTAGCCCGACTCTAGGCCATAGGAGGAAAAATCATGGGTCAGGCTGCAGGGAAAGTAGGTTTTCAGTGTCGGCTGGTGATTGCAGTCCCTGAATGGAGCCATGGTACCATGGCAACGGGACACCATGGCACTGTGGCTCCATTCAGGAGCCTGACTGAGCCGGGCTTGTGGCTGGACATCTGGGGTGCCAGAATCGGGTGCTGCGATTCTGCTTCCAAGGGGATGTCTAGCTCCCACAGGAGCAGAATCGGGGGCATCCCGACTGTCCGGTTGTTTGGACGTCCAGACGGCCTGGTGACACACAAAGCGGAATTGGCCTCTTAGGGGGAAAGAGGGCTCATGTTTTCATTCTGTTATGCAATTTATCTGGTTAATTAAATAAGTAATTTTTTGTTTATTTATTTGTTTGTTTATTTATTTAATTATTTGTTTATTTATTTAACAATTTTTCTAGACCATCTTTCTACAAGTCAAGACGATTTACGTGAAACTCAGTGCAGGAACAGAAACTACTATAACTAATAGTGCATGTTACAGATGCTAATGGAGTTAGCTATGCACAAATATACTTCTCCCCCCACCACCAACAGAGGTCAATGCATGGGCTTGCATTGATATTTAATGGGCATTTTAATTATCCAAATAGTCAATTTGCATAGCACTTAGGATAGGGTTTTGTTGTTTAGCTTGTTCACAGCATTATTCCTAAGCATGGACCCCAAAAATATAGGAGGTAATTGTAGAAACCTTTTTTGCAAATAAAACACAAGATTTATGTGTGCCAAAGGACTCTTCTAAATGAGGTTGCACTGTACAAATAGGATTGTATTTGTAAAGTAGCTGTCTCAAGGAAGCAGTTTGGATGGAGTATGGGTAGAGTCAAGATTTACACCACCAATCACATAAAAGCTTTTGAATATTGGCCCGAAATTGATTTTTGATAGCTGGCTACAATTAGTCTACATGTTATTTTCCACGGAGGTTGTGGAGAAAGAAGGCCTGGTGAAGTATGTGAATTTCTTTTACCACTAATGTTCGGATGAGATAGCTCTGAATGACCGTGGCACTGCATCAGTTTCGTTTCTGGTTAAGGTTTAGTGAATATAACACCAAGGGATATTTTACTAAACCGCGTTAGCTGCTACCGCGACAATCGCGTGGGACAATCGTGCCGCAGTAGCAGCTAACGCGGGCCACATCCAGACATCACTGTGATTGTCTGCAGGTCGTGCGGTAGCTGCAGGCTTGGCCAGGAGGGGGGCAGGATTAGGGCAGAGAATGAACATGACTGCAATGTGCTATTTCTGTGGATGCAAACACTGCGTGGTAATCGTCAAAGTTGCAGACACCATGGGTGCACCTAATGCCATCTCAATGGGTGGCGATAGCTCCATCTGCGGTGCTGGCTGAACGCAATCCCTGCATTTTAACTGTGGTATCTGTGGTATGTGCATGACCCCTAGAGATACCGCAGGGCTTTGGCAGCTAACGCAATGCTATCTGCATTAATGCCTTGCGTTAGCTGAAAAATCCTATTGCACTTTAGTAGACATACCCCTAAGTTGCAAAGTTATTCATGTGTTGACACAGAATCTTAATTAGTAATTAGTTCCCATTGCATAAAATGGAATTGGTAGTACAATTATGTGTATTAACCAATGCTAATTCAGTAACCATATTAGTAACTGGGCCTAAGTATGATCTTACTGTGACTCAGGGTTTGAGAATTTCATTTTTTTTTTGCCATTATATTCCCTGGGGGTGAGGAGAACTGCCCTCCTTGTTTTATATTACTGTAATTTGGTATTTTCTCTCATAAAGGAGACATACCATTAAAATAAACAATCTTTTAGACTGTGCAACTTTGGTCTTCAGGGTGTTCTGCCTTATTTTTCAGAACTCAGTAATAATTAGCAAATGAGGTTCCAGCTTTCACTTTGAAATGGACGAGGCCTGCAGCACCGGCAGATCTATAGAGTGCTGCTAGAATCTATGGTATTCACTGATGATCCTCTTACTACATACCAACAACGGCAAGACAACAGGCTGTAAATCTAACCCAGGCTTTCCAGAAAAACCCTACAAAACATTTCCCCATGTTAGATCTTACGATGTTAAAAGGCTGCCACCTTCTGTCAGGCTTATGTGCTGCTAATAGGCTGCTGCCCATTCCTTGAGGTTTTCTGTCTCCTGTAAGCTGATTTATTCTGATCCTGAACTGAAACGCCACAATATATAAAATGACAAGTGAAACCTCCACTTGCCTGTGGAAAATCTTGATAGGCTTGGGTTGTGTAAAGCAGCACTCGAAAAGAGCATCACATTTAAGCATGCTCAGCATTTCTGACAGTGAATTATCTGTGCAATAGCAGCTTATCTCACTGTTCACTATGTGCTGTAACGATTCAAGGGTTTCAAAGATTGAAGATTAAAAAAAAAAACTACAAAAAACCTTTACTGTTGTTTCATCTATTCCAAATACTAATAGGTTCGTCCTTGGAGGGGGTTTATATTTCTTTGTCAGGCTGTACAAGAAAATTAATTGTAAATGAAATAGTCAAAGGCTCTACAATATGCTTCTACAAGTCCAGTTCACTAAATTTTGCAGACATTTAAACAGGCATAAATGGCTTTTTATACCTGTGTAGATCACTCAGCTACTCATCAGTGCATCTTAAAAATGCCCCACGCACTTGCATAATAACGAGGAATTTATTATTGCAAAAAGGTTACGGCTCAATTTTCGAAAGGCATTTACATAGTTTTCAGTCCAGTAAACCACGTGAATGCCTTAAATGGTGATATTCAACGGCACTTACATGGTTAGTATTAGGGCATGTTGGGGGCATTCTGGGGCCAAGCAGAGGCGGAGAATGTCGTTAACTGGGCAGCAGTGATATTGCATGCTGCCTGGTTAGAAACCTGGGCCATATCCACTCTTTAATCACCTCTCATCTTGACTACTGCAACCTACTCCTTGCTGGTCTCCCTCTGAATCTTCTTTTTCCCCTTCAATCTATTCAATGTTCTGCTGCGCGACTATGTTTCCGCCAACTTCGCCATACTCACATTACTCCTCTTCTCAAGTCACTTCACTGGCTCCCTATCTGTTTCCGCATCCAATTCAAACTACTCCTGCAGACCTATAAATGCATTCACTCTGCGGCTCCTCAATACCTTTCATCGCTTATCTCTTCTTACAACCCCTCTAGGGAACTTCGTTCTTCTGGCAAACTACTTCTATCTATGTCCTCCACTTGTACTGCTAACGCCAGACTTTGCTCCTTTCACCTTGCTGCGCCTTACGCCTGGAACAGGCTACCTTTGTCTGTACGCCAGACACCCTCCCTGGCCCTCTTCAAATCCAAGTTGAAAACCCTCCTCTTCACTATTGCATTCAGATCCTGACTTCTGTGTTTTGTCTTGACTTGATTATAAGTGCCTTGTTTTAGTGTTTTGCCCTGCCTAGACTGTTAGCGCTGTGTTTTGTCTTGACTAGATTGTAAGCTCTGACGAGCAGGGACTGTCTCTTACATGTCTGTACTGCGCTGCATACGACTAGTAGTGCTATATAAATGCTCAATAGATAGATAGAAAAAATAAGCGAGGAAATCCCTCACCTATTTTTGAGGCACGGGAGCTAAATGGGTAGCATGCAATGTGGTTTCCGGAATGTATGATGATCCCCGGATATTCAATGCCAGGGCTGCATAGGACCCCAGCATTGAATATCCGAGGTTAAGGGATATCTATGCTGAATGCATGTCCATGCAAGCTATTTTGCATGCAGGGATGTGCATCAGTGTGCCAAACTGAAAACAAGTGTCCTTGTTTCCCTGCATTTTATGTTATCATCATGGAAAGTATAGGGGATATCAGAGTACCGTCCACTCAGTGCTCTCCAGGTATCTGAACGGCAGAACGAGAGCTTTTCTGATGCCTATTCATGCTCTGGAGCAGGAACAGACATGGATGGTCCCAACAGTGAGTGGGAATGTGCTTGCCAGTTGTGAAATCTGGTATGCAGATAGATAGCCATGGTTTAAAAGAAGAAAGTCAACATGGATTTAGCCAAGGAAAGTCTGTTATATGTTTTTGAAGGTATGAATAAACAGGTAGACAAAGGTGAGCCAGTTGATATAGTGTATCTGGATTTTCAGAAAAGCCTTTGACAAGATCCCTCATGAGAGAGTCTTGGTGAAATTAAAAAGTCATGGGATTGGAGGCAGTGTACTATTGCGGATCAGGAACTGGTTAAACGATAGAAAGCAGAGGGTAGGGCTAAATGGCCAATTTTCTCAGAGTAGAAAGGTGAATAGTGAAGTACCCCAGGGATCTGTGATGAGCCCGCTGCTTTTCAACATATTCATAAATGACCTGGAAATGGGAATAATGGATGAGGTGATCAAATTTGCAGATTACACAAAATTATTCAAAGTTGTTAAAACACAAGAGGATTGTGAAAAATTGCAAGAGGACCTTGAAAAATTGGAAGACTGGACATCCAAATTGCAGATGAAATTTAATGTGGAGAAGTGCAAAGTTATACACCTAGGAATGAACAATCCAAACTATGGTTACACAATGCAAGGTACCATCTTAGAAACCACCGCGCAGGAAAGAAATTTAGGCATCATCATGGATAATATGTTGAAACCCTCCACCCAGGGAATGGAAGGATACCCCTATGAGGAGAGACAAATGGTTGGGGCTGTTCAACTTACAAAAGAGATGGCTGAAGGGCGATATGATACAGGTCTATAAATTAATGAATGGAGTGGAACTGGTAAATGCAGATCAGTTGTTTACACTATCAAAAAGTAAGAAGACTAGAGGACACACAATAAAGCTACAATTCATTGAAGACTAATAAGAGAAAATATTTTTTTTTACTCAATTCGTAATCAAATTCTGAAATTCGTTACCAGAGGCTGGGTTTGAAAAAGGTTTGGACAAGTTCCTGGAGGATAGGTCCATAAACCATTATTAAAGAGGACCCAGAAGATCTATTGCTTGCCCCAGGACAAGCATTGTGGAACCTGTGTGCCTCTTTGGGAACCTGCCAGGTACTTGTGGTCTGGATTGACCACTGTTGGAAATTGGATACTGGGCTTGAGGGACCTTGGTTTGACCCAGTAAGGCATTTCTTATGTTCTTATGTTCTAACACTCCCCCCCCCCACCCCGTCATGTGCATCCATGACTTAGATGTCCTTGCTTTGGGGATGTCTATGGAACCAGCTTCTAAACTGGTTCTGAGGACGTCTCAGAGATCTGGGCATCTGCATGCCTGTTTTTAGATGTTCAAAGTATGAAAAAAGCTTCTAAAATAGCTCCCATAGTGTGAGAAAATGGTGTATTTCTCTTTACCTCATTCACAGACCTTGCCAAATTCCTGTAGGAGATTTGGTTGAAATAGTCACAGTAAGATGTGTCTCAACAGGGCAGCAGGGCATGTGTGGCTGGGTAGTCATAGGGACTGGTAATATAAACGAGCTGCTTATGTATGTATGAATCAATGGCATGCTATGCATATCTAGATTATCACAGGAAAGGTTTAGCTGTTTATCTGTGGAGATGTGAAGGCAGGATTTCAGAGTGTGGGGGGATGTGTGTGTATGTTCGTGAAGTGGAAGCGTATGTATTGATACGTGGGGTTGAGGAGGGTGTGAATATTGGGGTATGCTTGTTTGTACAGACTGAAGGAGGTTGTGTGTGTGTGTGTGTGTGTGTGTCAGTGGGCTGCACATGGGAGACTGTGTGTGTGTGTATATGTGCGCATATATTGGGGGGGCTCTGTATGCGTGTGACTCTGTATGCACACATCGAGGAACTCTGTACATGAGTGGTTGTGGCATGTAGATTTTTTTTTCTTACTTGCACTTTCTTTTCTTCCTAGATCCACAGCCTATCCCTCCCATACTTTTGCACCAATTCTCCTCTTTATCCTTCAATATCCTCCCCTACCATCTTCCTCCTTCCCTTCCATTCATCCAACCATGTACTCTTCCCCTTCCCGAACATTGCAATCTCTCTCCCTTCCCTATCTTTTACTCCTTCCATTTCACCGTCTGCTCTTTTTCATCTCTAACCCTGCCCCCTTCTCTTATGCTCCACCCTCCTCCTCCCTTTGCCCCTTATGCTCTGCCTCTCCACTCTTTTGTTCTGCCCTTTTGGTTAAGCTCTGCCCATTTTCCCTTCTTTCTAACCCCACTCTTTCCCTTGATGATCTTCCCCTTCTCTTTTTTTCTATAGCCCACTTATAGTGGCCTTAAAGTGCTGGTGGGGCGGACCTCTCTTCCCAATGGTGGGGTATAGGGTCCACATCAGTGGACACCATGGCTTTGAGTTGCAATGGTAGCCTTGAGCCACTCTTCCCACCAGTAGGGCCTGGGATTCCTGTCAGTGGACAATGTGGGGCATGGTCTAGGTGTAGCCTTGGCAGAACAAAATGTAATGGCCGAGAAACAAGTTAAAAGTACCTGCTGAGGGTCACAATAAATAAATGAAAAGAGACAGTAAAGTCTCAAATAAGGAAATAAACATTTAAAATGAAAGGCTGCCTAGTTCAAATGAGGATTTGAAGTGATCTATTTGAGAGTGAGAATTTGAAGTGATTTATTGAAGAGTGAGTTTAATACTGAGCACTGTTTTGATTACAAGTTCTCACATAATTAGCAATACAATAGTTACAGTATCTAATGCGCAAAATTAGACAGATAACCCGGACATTAACTGATATGAATATGTGGTAAAGATGCCTTACAGAAATTCTGAAATAGTCACATATTTCAGAACAAGTTATTTGCAACTACAGTATCTATTTCTGCACTTCTTTACTGTATGTCCTACTGGGCATAACGTCCATTTATGTCATCTAGAAAAGCAAGTAGAAAGCCTTCATTCAACATACATGACTAGTTTCATACCCTAAGGCATATCCCTTTCTCATTCAATAAATTTAATTTCATATTTCATATGTGCAGGAAGACAGAGGAATTGAGCTGGGGAAGCTGAAGAAACACTGAGTCCACCTTTAAATTAGATATTAGAGTCTGTCAAATTAGCACTTTGTCATCTAGTCTCTGACAGGACTAGTGCATTTTTAAGAACAATTTTCAAAAGGGTTTCCAAATGTCATGGATGTTTAACTGTGGAGAAAATTCCTTTAAAAATTTCCCTCCTTTCTCTGTGAAGAAAAGTACCTACTTTGTCAAAAGGAGGAGTAAAGGCAGGCATGCTGAAGTACTGAGGCAGGGTTAGCCTGCCTCAGTATCTAGGGAGATGGAAAACCCCGTGGTATCCAGCCTCAAGAATGCCCCTCAGTTAGGACCATGCTTGCAGGGAGGAGGAGGAGGGGAAGAAAGACCTCAGGGTAAGGCAGGGTAGAAGGAGCTGGGCTAGATCCAACCTGGGTTGTAGAGATCTCTGTACACTAAGGAAAGGAGATCTGGGCCAAAGGTGTGCAACCAAGGACTGGGTGGTTTCCCGAGGACCTGAGGAAGAGGGTGGGGCTGATGTTCCTCCCTGGCAGGACGAGGAGTATGTAAGGCAGCCTCCAAGGGGTTCCTCTTGTCTGGAGTCATCTCCCCATGTGAGCTTTTCACAGTTCCTGAGGTACCTGAACTTATGGAGTTGGGAGAGGCAGAATCCTGGGATTGTATCTTTGAGGAAATGGAATATCAGGAAGCTCGACCTTCAAGCATGTGAGTTTCTTGGTTTGCATTATTGTGGATGTGGATGGGGCCTAGGAATGCCTAGGGAAGGTGTGGGTGGAAGGCTTCCCCAACCCTCCTCCAGCCCACTAAAGGAGTAAGGGTTTGCCCAGGTCTAAAAAGACTGAAATGGACTGAATTGCTGATGAGCTGCTTTTAATGTTATGTACTGTTAATGGTTGAAAGTGAAAGTAAGTGTGAGAAGCCCTCCTGGCATGGCCAAGCTGTGTGATACTCAGGAGGGAGTAGCCAGTTGATTCCGGGCAAGGAACATGGAGGAACACCTGGACTGGCTTACTTTTAAGAGACTGCACATACAGCTACAGAGTTTTGCTTTGGTTTTTATTGTTGTTTCATGCACTGTGCTGCGGACTGCTGGAGTCAGTGTGGAGCTGGGTTGAATGCTTTAACCTTAAAGACAGTGCTAGGGTTGTCAACTGGCCCAGATGCACCTGAAAGGCTTGGTCCAAGCCTGGGTTTACCCCTTTGCATGCAGGTACTTGTAGTCTTGCTTTTCTTATGGAGTACAACAAAGAAATCAGAACATGTCCATGCATGCAATTGTGTAAACCCAGAATTGGATCAAACTTGTTGGGTGCATCTGGAGGCAAATGGCAACTCTAAGCTGGATGCAAGGGATAAATAGGCTGGTCGCTGGCAGCAAGGTGGACTCTCCTTCCAAGCAGAGCAACCGGAGCTTCAAGGCAAGTGCTGTGCCCAGAACGCCTTCCCCTCCACATTGTGCACACTGGATCTGGGTGTGTGACATCACAGTGGTATGATTCCATGTAACACATCACCTGCTAGCTGTGCAGATGAAGATCCAAGATCCTTAGCAAAGTGTGATACTGCTGTGCTCCAGGTAATAGTACCTGGGGAGGGCAGATATGGATTTCTCCAGCTAAAGGAATAAGGTCTGGGAGTGGAAGTGCTGAAGGATCCATAAGAAGTGCCATGCCTTGAAAATACTATTCTTGGGTTTTTCTCTCCTGGTCCAAAACCCTGGTGAAGATGGAGCTCCAACAACTAATGGAGTGGATGGCAGCAAGCCCAGAACAATGGACATCTGATAGAACACCACCAGGCAAGGACAGTGGCTTCTGTGTCTGTGGGCCCAGCTGAGCCACGTGGAGCAGCACAAGGTTTTGGCTAGTGTTTTTAATGCAAAATGGGAGAAAAGGATGACCCCAATGATTTTTTGCTAACTTTTGAGAGAGCGGCCCAAGTAGCGGGGTCATCCCAAACAGAGCAGGTATTTAGGCTTGGCCCCTGTGTACCTGGAGAGGCTTCCCCCAAAACAGCAGCCTCATTCACCTTCAGATTAAAAAAAAAAAAATTGGTGGACAAGCTGCTGCTCCAGCCGTGGCTCCTGAATCCTACAGAGCAGAGGCTCTGATAACCGTAATAATTTAAAATTAAAACAAAAACAGTCCAGAGTTTTAGGGCCCTATGGAACCCCTGCTGCTGCGTCCTTTTAGCATCACTTCATTTTGGGGGTGGGAAGCATCAGCAGGGGTTCCACAGGGCCAGAAGGCTCTGCACCGGTTTCATTTTAATTTTAAATTATTACTGCTATTGCAGCTGCAGAGGGACGCAGAAGCTGCAGCTGCCAGAGGAAGGAGGGGGGCAGGAATGGAGCTAACATGAGGGGAAGGAGATGGCTGGAAGGAAGTTGACAGACGTGGAGAGAGATGGGTATAAGGGAGCTGACAGAGGGGAAGGAGATAGCTGGAAGGGAATTGACAGAGGGTGGAAGAGATGGCTGGAAGGGAACCGACAGAGGGGGAAAGAGATGGCTGGAAGGGAACCAGCAGAGGGGGGAAGAGAGGGCTGGAAGGTTTCACTTCTTCTTCTCTGATTACTCTTTCTGGTCACTTTGGGCTCTCTTCTCTCATCACTGTACCTGTTCACCTGTGGAGTTCCTCGGGGCTCAGTCTTGACACCACTTCTTTTTAACATCTTCCTCGCTCCACTCGCCCTCTTGGTGCAGCAATATGGTATCTCGGCCTACTACTACACCGATGATATCTTACTGATCCCGCACACTGACTCTTTCCCCTGATCTCACTCCTCTGAACAACTGCCTAATCCTGATAGCCTCCTGGTTTCACAACAATCATCTCAAACTTAACCCAACAAAAACAACGACAACATGGCTGATTGGTCCCACAGTCATCCCTACTCTCTCATCCCTCCTTTAAAAAGAGCCCCCATTCTACTAACTTCTTCCTTCAGCTATCTCGGTGTCACTCTTAACTCTACTTTGGCTTTCAACCAACACATTAGTTCTATTGTTAAGTGTTCCTTTCTCTCCCTTCAGCAAATCAGGGCTGTCTGGCTATTTCTCCCTACCTTTACACTAGAGTCTGAAAGACTGGAGCAGCCCTGCATACAGCACAGCTAAGACTAAGCTTTTTTCTTTCTATCTCTGCTGGGTTTTTATTGCAAATATAGAATATTAACTGTTGGTTAAACTGTAGGTATTGGGAATATTGCTAGTTGCTGGTCCTACATTACGTTTGGGGATAGTCAAACTGCTTGATTTCCTTGTGTAGCCTTAACAGATATCTGAGAGTGCCCACAGTACAGGTATAAGCCTACTGGGGCAGGGATACTTGGGTTCCCGCCCACCCTACCCCTCACCCCACCCACCCCTGGGGCTGCATTGCCTATATGGTGGCCAATAGCTTGGGATACGTCCACATTCTCTTAACCAGCATGTCTTGTATTCAGTGCAATACCTGTGGTACTTTCTTTCCAAGACAAATCATTTGGAGCCTAAGAGCATGTCCTATGTGCCAAAGGTCATCTGCCATGCATAACAAATTGACTCTACTAAGGGAAGCCCTCACTGCCATGCATAAAGAATTGTCTCTACTGAGGGAAGAACTGGCTGCAATGAAGCGCACCTCTTCTAGGATACAGACTGAACAAAGTCCACCACTGCTCCCACAAAGAGTCAAACACACCAGGAACAAGTGGATCACAGTGGGTTTGGGTAGATTGTGACCTGTGACACAGAGACATCCTATACACCAAGAGATATCCCTGCATAGTGCATTCTCTGCCTTAGTTAATGAGGATGCCCAATCCAAAGAAACTGAATGACCCTTAGAAGAGTCAACCAATGCCCAATCTCCTGCTAAAGCACCAAATATGAAGAAAAACTCACAAAACAGAAAACTATTACTACTTGGAGATTCCATCATCAGAGACACCAACTTTGGAACACAGTTCAAGGGAGAGAAGATGGTCAAATGCCTCCCAGGCTCCTCAGCCGACAGGAATACAAACCAAATTATTGATGTACTTAGCGAGGAATGCAAACATTCCAAACTTGATGTTGTCATCCACTTAGGTACAAATGACCTGGCTAGAAATAGTTCCTCTACAGTCCAAAAGGACTTCCAATCTCTGGGAGAAAAACTCAAGCCCATTGTTAACACTGTAGCATTCTCAGAAGTTCTACCTGTTCTAGGTAAGGGGGCAAAAAGGCTGAATCACATTAACAGCTTTAATGCATGGCTCCACACCTGGTGCAAATGAGGATTCCGATTTATTGGCAACTGGGAAAACACATAGACCAACAAGAAACTATACTGTGCTGATGGACTACACCTCTCTGTCGCAGGGAAAAGAATCCTACGTGAAAAATTCAGGCAGTATGTCGATTTGCATTTAAACTAGAAGAAGGGGGTGACAGATGGGGAAGGTCAAGTTCTGGACGTCACTCCCTGAAAAAGCAGAATAACAGAAACAACCACATTTTAAACCACACATCAAAAGCAACTGTGAAGAAGTGGGTAGAATAAAATCAATCAAAATACACACAAGACAGTTAAATGCTGGAAAGCAATGAGCACAAATGTTCGAAGCTTAGCCAACAAACTTCTGGACCTGGAAGCCCTAATGGTGGAAAAGGACTTGGACATTGTGGCCATTACAGAAACATGGTTTAATGAATCACATGATTGAGATATAGCCATACCTGGCTATAATCTATTCAGAAGGGACAAAGAAAATGGAAAAGGGGGAGGAGTAGCCTTGTATGTCAAAAGCAATATTAAAGCTACTGAAATGCAGGGTGCATGGGGAAAAGAAGAAGCACTCTGGATCGTGTTGGAAAGAGGAGATGGCACTGTCATCCATACTGCTGTAATCTACAGACCTCCGACTCAAATTGAAGAGATAGATAACAAATTTTTATAGATATTGCCAAGATATCAACAAAGGGGGAAGCGATCATATTGGGTGACTTTAATCTACCCAACGTGGATTGGATTACTCCTTCTGCAAATCTGGAAAGAAGCAAAATATTTGTGGACGCTATCCAAGATGTGTTACTTAGACAAATGGTGATGGAACCAACCAGGGAAAGCTCAACACTGAATTTAGTGCTCACCAATGGTGATAGCATGTCAAATGTCTGGATGAGTGTCCCTTTGAGCAACAGTGATCATCACACAGTGTGGTTTGAGATAAAAGCCAAGGTGCAGTCCAATCATAGCAAGCTCAAAGTCCTAAACTTCAAAAACACTGACTTCAATTAAATGGCCCAGTACCTAAAGGAGGAGCTGACAGGGTGAAAGGGGATAAGGGAAGTGGAATTGCAATGGGCTAAACTAAAAGGGACAATAAAAGGGGCTACAGATAAATATGTAAGAAAAGTAAATAAAAACAAAAGGAAAAGGAAACCTATTTGGTTTTCCAAAGAAGTGACTGCTCAAATAAGGGCAAAAACCACAGCTTTTGCAAAATTCAAAAGCTTGCAAACAGAGGAACACAGAAATGAATACAGGATCAAACTCAAGGAAACAAAAAGAGAAATAAGGATAGCAAAATCAAAGACAGAAGAAAAGCTGGCTAAAGATGTTAAGTGCGGCGACAAAGCTTTCTTCAGGTATATTCGGGAAAAGAAGAAGTTCAGAAGTGGAATTGCAGGACTCAGAAGTGCTGGGAATGGACTCGTGGAAAATGACATTGATAAAGCGAAATTGCTAAACAAATACTTTTGCTCTGTTTTTACTAAAGAAAATCCTGGAGAAGAACCACCTGTGACTCCCAAATATAAAAATGGGAATGAAGTAGATACCACACCATTCAGAGAAGATGAGGAGTTAGAACAACTTGCAAAACTGAAAGAGGACAAGGCCATGGGACCAGATGGAATACATCCCAGGATACTGAAAGAGCTCAGAGAGGTTCTTGCAGGGACATTAAAGGATGTTTTCAACAGATCCTTGGAAACAGGAGAGGTTCCCCAGGACTGGAGAATGGCTGACGTTGTACCTCTACATAAAAGTGGTGACAGAGAAGAAGTGTCACACTACAGGCCCATGAGCCTTACCTCGGTGGCAGGAAAAGCAATGGAGGCACTCCTGAAAGAGCAAATAGTGAACTTTCTCAAAATCAGCGAGTTACAGGATCCGAGGCAACATGGTTTTACCGAGGGATGATCTTGCCAGACAAATCTGATTGAGTTCTTTGACTGGGTTACCAGAGACCTGGATCAAGGACTTGTGATGGATGTCATCTACCTGGATTTCAGCAAAGCCTTTCATACTGTCCCTCATAGGAGGCTTATCAATAAACTCAGTAGTTTGGGGATGGATTCCAAGGTGGTAAACTGGATCAGAAATTGGTTAACTGACAGACGACAGAAGGTGATGGTAAATGGAGCTCATTCGGATGAAAGGAAGGTGATTAGCGGGGTGCCTCAGGGTTTGGTCCTAGGCCCGACACTGTTCAATGTATTTGTGAGTGATATTGCTGAAGGACTGAATGGAAAGGTCTATCTTTTTGCAGATGACATGAAAATTTGCAACAGAGTGGACTCCCCCGTGGGAGTGCTTAACATGAGGAAAGATCTACAAAAGCTAGAAGAATGGTCTAATGCTTGGCAATTAAGATTTAATGCGAAGAAGTACAGTGTCATGCACTTGGGTAGCAGAAATCCAAGGGAAATGTACATGATAGGGGGCGAGAGGTTGGTGTGCACGGAGCAGGAGAAAGACCTCGTTGTGATTATTTCTGTAGATCTCATGGTGGCAAAACAGTGCGTCAGGGCCAGGGCCGGATTTACCTTGAGTGAGGCCCTATGCCAACAAAAATTGTGGGCCCCAGCAGGGGCGGCCCAAGGGGGGTGTGGGCCTCATTTGCATAAGGGGCCTCATTTGCATAAATATTTGCATAATGTTACCATATACTAACTTTTAGTAAACGTGCCTCTTAATGAGTGTATGGATAAAGAAAGACTAAAAGATTTCTACATTACTATAATCCAGTGCCAACTGCCAGACACATTAGGAACTACTACAAACACTGCCCATTTAGAACCCATAGCAAACCCGCCGTATCCTAACAGCACTACCAGGACTCACAAAGCACCATACTCTACCAATCAAAAGGCAACACTGCAAATATTAAACCAATACATTTCAGAGAACAACAATACATGACCTACTGGGGAAAGAGAACAAATGGCAATGTCAAATAGGAATTATATAAACAGAACACCTCAGCTCAGTTACACATGCAGAACATAGACCATCACCAAACAAGTAATCACATTTTAGAAACAGGAAGACAATAATTAAACTGGGAATCCCAAAAGCCAAACTTGGAATGTACAACACTGTAGAAATAAAACTATACATTAATTTGCTCTTGTACTAAACAAAGCGCAGACGTTAATGATGCACATTTACCAGAGCTGACATATTCCAATTAATAAATTCAAAATAAAGAGATATTTTTCTACCTTTTGTGCATTTTTTTCAGCTGCAATTGCTCCAGCCACTTTCTTCTGGTTTCTTCATGTCTTCTGCTAACTCTCCATCGTCTGCTGTCCATTTGTCCTTTCTTCTCTCTTCTAGTTTTTTTCCATTCTCTCTCTACATCTGCTTTAACATACTAATCTTTCTCCTTTTGCTCTTTCCTCATTCCTATTTCATCCAGTCAAATTTTACCCCTCCATCCTCAATCCCCACTTACTCTCCCAATACCCGGCCAATTGTAGATTTTTTTATCCCTCCCACACAAAATATTTTTCCCTTCTCCATTTTACTCTTCCAGCCCCATCCCATTCTAATCCTCCCCCAACATCAGCTCCCTTCTAGTTCCAGCCTCACCCAGCATCCATTCCCTTCTAGTCCCTGCATCAGCCCATTTCCAGTCCTAGCCACCCATCAGCCCATTTCCAGTCCTAGCAACCCCCCAACCCAATACCAGTCCTAACCCCCCATCACCCCATTTTCAGTTTAAGCCCCCCCTATAACCCATTACCAGTCCTAACCCCCCATCAGCCCACTTCCAGTCCTAACCCCATCAACCCATTTCCAGTCAGCCCCCCATAGCCCATTGCCAGTCCTAACCCCCCCATCAGCCCATCAGCCCACAGCCCATTACCAGTCCTAACCCCATCAGCCCACCTCCAGTCTTAACCCCCCCCAGCCCATTTCCAGTCCTAACCCCCCCCCATAGCCCATTACCAGACAGCCCCCATCAGCCCACAGCCCATTACCAGTCTTAACCCCCCCAAAGCCCATTAACAGTTCTAAACCCCCCCAACAGCCCATTACCAGTCCTAACCCCATCAGCCCACCTCCAGTCTTAACCCCCCCAGCCCCTTTCCAGTCCTAGCCCCCCCCATAGCCCATTACCAGACAGCCCCCATCAGCCCACAGCCCATTACCAGTCTTAACCCCCCCAAAGCCCATTACCAGTTCTAACCCCCCCCCAACAGCCCACAGCCCATTACCAGTCCTCCTCATCAGCCCACCTCCAGCCTTAATCCCCCAACCCATTTCCAGTCCCAGTCCCAGCCCATTTCCAGTCCCAGTCCCAACCCCTTTCCCGCCCCAGTCCCAGCCCCCCCAATTACCAGTCCTACCCCCTCCCCCTCCCCCTCCCCGGCCTAAAGTAAAATTTATTTTTTAAAAAAAAACCTGCTGGCTGCCGCCGCGGGGCCCCTCTGCTGCCGCGGCAGGATGGACTGACCCGCGGGGGCCCCCTCTGTAAGCTCGGTCCCTCCCTCCGTGCCTCCGGGTCTCCCTCCGTGCCTCCCTCCGTGCAGGCTGTTAGTGACGAGAAGGCAGTCTGTCTCATTCGCGTCTCTGTTAAGCCCGCAGGGGCTGATGGGAAATTTCCCATCAGCCCTGCGGGCTTAACAGAGACGGGAAGGCAGAAGGAGACAGTCTGCCTTCGCGTCTCTAACAGCCTGCACGGAGGGAGACACGGAGGCACGGAGGGAGGGACCAAGCTTACAGAGGGGGCCCCCGCGGGTCAGTCCATGCTGCCGCGGCAGCAGAGGGGGCCCCGCGGCGGCAGCCAGCAGGTTTTTTTTTATTTTATTTAAAAAAAAAGCCTAACTACTTCAATTTTTGTGGGCCCTTTGCAGCTGTGGGCCCTACGCCATGGCGTACATGGCGTATAGCTAAATCCGGCCCTGGTCAGGGCGGTGACAAACGTCAGGAGGATTTTGGGCTGCATTCAAAGAGGAATTACCAGTAGAAAGGAAGGGGTGCTAGTGCCACTGTATAAGTCTCTGGTGAGGCATCACTTGGAATACTGTGTTCAGTTTTGGAGACCATATCTTGAAAAGGATGCAAAAAGAATGGAAGCTGTTCAGAGGAAGGCAACCAAAATGATTTGGAGCCTGAGTCAGAAGCCTTATGAGAAGAGACTTGAAGACCTAAATATGTACACTTTGGAGGAGAGGAGGGATAGGGGAGATATGATTCAGACCTTTAAATACTTAAAGAGAAATAATGAACAAACAAACCTCTTCCAGAGACGGGGAAGCTGTATAACTAGAGGGCATGACATGAAGCTGCAAGGTGGTTAATTGAAAGGCAATATCAGGAAATACTTTTTCACTGAAAGGGTGGTGAATTCTTGGAATGCCCTCCCAATGGAGGTGGTGGGGGCAAACACAGTTATGGAATTCAAAGTGGCCTGGGATAGGCACAGTGGATCACTTTACAGCAGCAAGATTAAATCAAAATAAACTGAACCATCTAATTTCTCAACAAATAGGGGTGTCCTACATGGAGCGATGGGGGGAAGAGTGGTGGGTTCACCCCTAAACAAAGATATGGGGAGGGGTGAAGACATGGGGAGGGGTGCACCTGCTCCTGGTGAGTGCACCCCTAAACAAAGACATGGGTAGGGGTGCACCTACTCCTGCCATATTGCTGGGCAGACTAGATGGACCATACCGGTATTTATCTGCCATCATTTACTATTCTACTATGTAACTACCCTACTCCTCTGACGTCTTATATCGCGCCTGGATTACTGCAACATTGTCTTCACTGGTTTCCCCATGTCTACATCAAAACGTCTATAGCTCATCCAGAACACCACTGCTAAACTCTTGACTCATGCTTCCTGCTTTGATCGTGTTACCCCTCTTTTAATCTGCCTCCATTGGCTCCCAGTCTAATATCATATTCAGCACTAGATTCTCACACTGGTTCACAAGGTTTTCCATTCAGCAATTCCCCACTATGTCTCCTCACTCATCATCCTCCATACACCACACCGTATCCTCTGCTCTATCCATGCCAATGGCCTCTACCTCCCCACAGCCTCACAAGCCCATCTCCAAACCATCCACCATTCTGCATCCTATTTTCTTGGCCCTAGCCTGTGGAATGCCCCCTCCCCCACACCTCCCGAATCTCTGTCTAGAACCATCATTCATAAAGTACAAATCACAACTCAAAACCTAGTTATTCTAAAAGGCCTTTGACATTGCTCCTGAGTTCTTTCCCTCCCCTTCCTCCTTATCCTCTCCACCCTCCCTCCTGCGTATGTAAATGATGCTATCCTATCTAATAATGGAGTTCCTTTCTTTTTCTTTCTTTCTCAGTTTGTTTTTAATCTAATTATAAACAACTCTGCTATCAAACCACTAATAAATATAAACATAAGGTGCAAAGTGTGAAGGTGTTTCCACTTCCCCAAATCAAGAAGCAGCTATGCAGTTTCCTGGTGCCGGTGTGCTATTACCACAGGTTCATTCCTGATTTTTCCACCAAGGCCCATCTTTTAACAGAGATGTTGAAGACAAACAGTCCAAATCAATTGGTCTGGGCAACTCAGGACCTAGAAGCATTCCAAGAGTTTCAAGAGGTCTTCTGTCAGGAACCAATTTTAAGAGGGGTTGATTTTAGTAAAGAATTTGTTCTACAGACTGATGCTTCAGCCAAGGGACTAGGGGCCATGCTGTCCCGGGGCTTCAAGGGGAAGAACATCCCATTTTATATCTAAGCAGAAAACTAATGTCCCATAAAACAAGTTACTCTATGGTGGAAAAGGAGTGCTTGGCCATAAGTGGACTTTGAAGTATTATCTAAAGGGATGGCAATTTACCGTGGAAACAGACTATGCCCCCTTGAAATGGCTCAGGCAAATGAAGAATGCTAGTACCCATCTTATCTGATGCTATTTGGCTCTTCAAATGTATAGGTTCTGGGTGGTTCATCGGGCAGGGAAGGAACCGAATGTAGATGTGCTGTCCCAGATTAATGAGGGAGATGAGGAAATATCGAAGCCCAGAAGGGCTAGGAACTTAAGGGGGGAGGGGTATGTAGCAGGATTAGCCTGCCTCAGTATCCAGGGGTATGGGAAACCCTGCAACACCAGTCCCAAGAATCGCCCTCACTTAGGGCCATCTGTGCAGGGAGGAGGAGGAAGAGCCCAGGATAAGCGAGGGGAGAAGGAGCTGGGCTGGATCCAACCTGGGTTTTAGAGATTTCCCTGCACTAAGGAAAGGAGATCTGGGACAAAGGGGTGGAGCCAAGGACTGGTGGTTTCCTGGGGACCTGAGGAAGAGGATGGAGTTGATATTCCTCCCTGGCAGGATAAAGAATATGTAAGACACCCCCGCCCCCCCCCCCAACCATCAAGGGGTTCCTCCTGCCTGGAGTCAACCCCCCATACAAGCTTTCCACTGATCCTGAGGTACCTGAGCCTATAGAGTTGTGAGAGGCAGACCCCTGGGACTGTATTTTTGAGGACATGGAATATCAGGGAGTGGGACATTCAAGCATGTGAGTTTCCTGGTTTGCCTTATTGTGGATGTGGACTGGGCCTGGAAATGCCTAGGGAAGGTGTGGGTGGAAGGCTTCCCCAACCATACTCCAGCCCATTAAAGGAGTAAGGGTTTGCCCAGGTTTAAAAGAGTGGAATGGACTGAATTGCTGATGAGCTGCCTTTAATGTTATGTACTCTTAATGGTTGAAAGTGTAACAGTGAAAAGCCCTCTTGATGAATCCAAGCTTGCGGCCCGGTATGATACCCAGGAGGGAGTAGCTAGTTGATCTTGGACTTATCTGTTTATACAGAGACTACACATACAGCAATGGAGTTTTGCTTTGTTTTTTGTTTTTTTATTTTGTTTCATGGACTGTTTTGCCTTTGATGGAGGATTGCTAGAGAGGTGCAGAGCTGGGCTGCACACAGTTCCCTTAAAGACAACGCTAAGCTAGCCATGAGGGATAAATAAGCTGGTCGCTGGAAGCAGGGTGGATTCTCTTTCGGAGCCAAGCAACCGTAACTTCAAGTGCTGCGCCCCATAATGCCTTCCCCTCCATGCAGCGCATGCCAGATCCGGGCGTGTGACAGTATATACCTGGATTTCAGTTATGTAAAATATGCAATGTAAGAGATACCATCAGTACTGACTGACTAGCAGTATTTTAAAGGGAAATTGAACTGGGAATTTCCCCTTAAAAGTGGGCTTACAGGCTATGTAAACAAAACACTGAAAAGGAGAGAGAAGTTCTTAAACTAGAAAATGGGGAGAAAAGTCAACAGTTGCCCAAAAATGTATGGTTTGGAATGATGTATCTTTGAAGGTTACTAGCAAAACAGGGAAGTTAAGGCATCCTGAAATAGACCTACAACAAAGCTTAAAGTAACCCAAATACCTTTAAGGCAGACATGAAGGATTCCAAATTACTCTTGTCAACTGATAAAAGGATGGTTAATATGAAAAAAAACCCAAAATACTTTGAAATGTCTATGTGGAAATGCTAGAATTCTAAAAAATAAGAAGGGAAAGTTAGAATATATAGCACTAAATGAAAGGTTAGATATAATTGGCATCTCAGAAACTAGTGGAAGGAGGACAACCAATGGGGTACTGTCATATCTGGGTACAAATTATATTGTAATGATAGGGTAGATCAAATCGGTGGAGGAATTGCATTATATTTTAGAGGGGATTGAGTCAAACAGGATAAACATTTTGGAGGAAGCAAAATATGCTAGAGAATCTCTATAGATGGCAATTCCAGGTAAAAGGGGGAAGGAAATAGTAGTTGGGGTAAACTACCATCTGCTTGGCTAGAATAAACAGTTGCATGATGAAATGCTAAAAGAAATTAGGCAAGCTAACAAAAGTTACAACACTGTAATAATGGATGATTTCAATTACCCCAATATCAACTTGTCAATTGCTGATCAGGACATGCTAGGGAGATAACCTTTTGGATGAAATAAATAAATGCTTCATGGAGCAACTGGTTCAGTAACTGACACGAGAAGAAGCTATTTTGGACCTAGTCCTCAGTGGAACTACGATATGGTGGAAGAGGTAATGGTGTTGGAGCCATTTGTCAATAGTGATCATAACATGATCATATTTGATTTAATAAATGGAAGGAGGACAGCAAGGAAATCCATGGCTCTAGCATTTAACTTTCAAAAGGGAGATTGATAAAATGAGGAAAATGGTTAAGAAAAAAAACTTACAGGACAGATGCCTGGGCATTGTTTAAAACTACTAACATGGAAGCCCAGCCCAGATATATTTGATAATTTAAGAAAGGTGAAGTGAGAGAGACTGTGGGCCAGAAACACATCTTTCAGAAAATGAATAAAGGAGCCTAATGGCAAAAATAGAAAATATCATAAACATTAACAAGCTAGCTACAAGGCATTGATAAGACAGGAAAAGAGAATTTGAAAAGTTTGCTGTGGAAGGAAAAACTCATAATAAAAGTATATTCACAGAAAAAAAAACTGTGAGAGTCAGTTGGACCATTAGATGATAAAGGAGTAAAAAGGCAGTAAAGGAGGACATGGCCACAGGGGAGAGACTGAATGAATTTTTTTCCTTTAGTTTTACTGAAAATGATTTAGGGAAGGTGTCCATATAGAAAACTATAAACAAACAACCATACTAGGAGTGTTAACAATATAAAAACCAAAACTCAAAACCCCCGGAACTACACTATAGTGTGTATTATAGAACTCATTATCTCTATTAGTCTATCAACAATAATATTTTAATATTTCTGAATTTATATTACTTTGCAAATTCATTCAAGGGGCTGGGAATATATTGTACCATCCTTTAATAAGTGAACATGTAAACAAACTAAGGGGTATGTTTACTAAACTGCGGTAATGTCACTCGCGTTAGGTTCTGCGGTAAAGGTACAGATGCCCATATAAAAGCGTGGGCATTGCATCGTTACAGCAAGCTGTATCAGCTAACGCATGTTACAAGGCACCTTAGACTAATGCGCGTTACAAGGCGCCTTGTAAGGCACCTTATAAGGCATATTACAAGGCGCCTTGTAAGGCGCATTATAAGGTGCCTTGGAAGGTGCCTTATAAGGTGCCTTTGAAGGTGCCTCATAAGGTGCCCTATAGGGCTCCTTAGGCTAAGCGCCATATTAAAATCCCAAGAAATCACAAAAGATCGCTCATAATCAATATGGTAAATGAATCATTTCTTCTTATTTCAAAATATATAAAGTTTAACTCGTGAGGTCTCAGACTAATTCTGGCTCTGCTATCGGGACTCGCGTCCGTTTTCAAAGCAGCTCGCCAATTTGCATCAACGACCTCAGAAAAAGCTGTGGGTAACATGCATAGGTGATAAAGTGCTTTATCAGAAATCAGACCATGTACTTATCTGAATCACCAGAATGCACCCACGCAAAGGACAGTTGAAGACTGTTGAGGAATCCCGACGCCCTGTACGGGTACCAGTCATGCGTTTCATTAAATATGCTTTCATCAGGGGATCACTCAACAACAATCGCCATTGTCCTTCCTCAATGAATATCTGTTAAAAACAAAACAATAAAATGACCCATCACCCTATTTCAAACCCTATCTAATGTCTCCACAAGTATACATAAACCACAAATCACACTACAAAGCATTCATAGAAAACCCTGTAGATATACCTATTATAATCGACTCTGCTGCCCACATTTCACCGGTGATCATCTTTCCTTCTCCCGATTAAGAATGAAACGCCGCGCATGCGGATCGGCTGCCCTTTCCCACTTTTAAAAAAACTCATGACGATCCTTACTCCAATGGAAGCACAAGCTATAGCCCCGTTGTCAAATTATCAACCAATAAGAACTGTTTCTAAATTATCATGTGGACTTCACTTTAAGTTCAGCCTAACAGCTAATACTCAGAGAAAACCTACTGAAAAACTATGTTAAAAAATGTTAAAAAATGCAGCTCGCCCACTCTATGGACTGATTCAGCCCTTTAGGAATCACTGTGTCAAAGGTGAAAATCCACCACTGCTCTCGTCTTATGAGCAGCTGATCTCGGGCTACTCCAGTAATCCCCTCTGACACCTGATCTATACAAAAAACCCGAAGCTGTTCAAAACTATGTTGTCGCGGAAGACAATGATCAACTATTAGGGCTTCACGCACAGCGCATTTTAAACGACTTTTGTGCTCCCTAATACGAGTTCGAAACGAACGCACAGTTTTCCCTATATATGCTAGTCCACAAGGACAGATAATAACATAAACCACAGAAATGGATACACATGTTGTGGATGATCTCAATGCTCTTTTATGGCCGTTGTATTCAAAGTCAGAAGCTTCTAAAGTGATCGAACAGATATCACAACTCCCACACCTGCGATGTCCTCTACTAAGGGGTTGTCCCCGAACATCTTCTATCGGTCGTAACACTGCTGGACACAACAGTTCTTTTAAATTTTTATCTCGGGTCCAGACACATCTAACTCTTTTGTCTTGTAATCCTGGAACTACCGTAAGGACATTAGAATGTTTTTTAACAATATGTTGCAAAGCCACGCTAAAAGGAGAAATCAAATTCACATAAGAAGAATCTATATCCTTAGATGTTAATTCACGTGGCTGCAACAAAAGTGATCAATGGTTAAAAAGGGCTCGCGTATAGGCTCTTTGAACAATTATTTGCTAATTTTTTGTCTCGTGGTTATCCACGTCATATTGTTCAAAGAGCCTATACGCGAGCCCTTTTTAACCATCGATCACTTTTGTTGCAGCCACGTGAATTAACATCTAAGGATATAGATTCTTCTTATGTGAATTTAATTACAAGATTTTCTCCTCTTAGCGTGGCTTTGCAACATATTGTTAAAAAGCATTCTAATGTCCTTACGGTAGTTCCAGGATTACAAGACAAAAGAGTTAGATGTGTCTGGACCCGAGATAAAAATTTAAAAGAACTGTTATGTTCATCAGTGTTACGACCGATAGAAGATGTTCGGGGACAACCCCTTAGTAGAGGACATCGCAGGTGTGGGAGTTGTGATATCTGTTCAATCACTTTAGAAGTTTCTGACTTTGAATACAACGGCCATAAAAGAGAATTGAGATCATCCACAACATGTGTATCCATTTCTGTGGATGCATCCTGGTCAATCTGCCCTGTCCGGGCCATACCCACAATACCTTGCTCCTCGTTATGTACATATTCCGGCTAATGCTGGTAACAGTGGGACATTTTTGGCCCAGTGAGGGGTGGGCAGCCACAGAACAATGGATAGACATACACACACTCCTATTGCAGCATTGTGCAAAGATAGGGGTGGTTGGTAATCCTGGCCGTCACACTGGTCCTGATCACAGTGCCAAAATTGCTAAACTGTGCAGGAGGTAGTAGTAGTGCTCTGGTGATAACGGCAGCTCAATGCTGGGGTCAACAGCCTGACTCTCCATGCATCTTTGGATTCTGGAGCCTGTGTGAATGGGTGTTTTTACCCCTGTTCGCCGCTGCTTTGGGCTATGCACATGTTGCTGTTGTATCTGCATTGTAGGGTAAAATATAGGGGCATGCTCTGCAGGAACCACAGCTGGGACTTGAACCTGTGACCCTCTGTTTCTGGACACATTGGCTGTGTGTACTGGGTGTACTGCACCACAGATGCATGACAGTCCCTGGGGCTACCTGTACTTTTCCTCAGCAGACCTTTTATGTTGCACTGCACACCACGTACTGATACAGAGCATGGCCTAGGTCCACTGCAGGCAGGTGCCACTGCCCCCTCCAGCACGGGCACACACTCCCCTGCCATGCTGACATGACCATAAGCTGTCAGTGCTGGTAGTGTGCAGTCCCAGGCCATCCACTGTGTGGGTAGGTGGTCGCCTAGGGAGTGGAGTCTGGGGCAGGGGGCATACATGAGCATCCTCACATCCCCCCCCCCCCATCACCACCTACCATAGTATGTCCCTTCCGCTTGGGGGAGGGTTGGCTGGGGGATGTTAGGTCAGTGCCCTGGCAACTGTTAGCTCGGGTGGACCAGGTAGATGCAGGTGGATTGTGTTTGGCCTTTGTCAACTGCTGTCATGCTGATTTCCGGTTTCTATGTTCCTATGTGCCACCTAGGCACCCGCCTAGTCCATCCTGTGTCCCAGCTGCCCCCGCTACATGTCCCGCCTGCAGCCCCCTATGCCCCATTTGCACCATCCCCATAGTGGCCTTTCATACTTGGACACTATGCTGTTGCTGAAAATGTAGCACTACTATCACGTTCTTGAGCTCCCTGCCTATGCTGTACATTGCTGACCCTGAAATGGTTTCTCTCTCCTGCAAATGTGCATCTAAAGACAGGTTTTCATTTGCGGTAGGATTCAGCCTTTCAGTTCAGCGCATTAGTGTAAAAGGAGCCTCTCCCCGCCCACTCGCCGCCCATTAACCCCTTCTCTCTGCCCTCTTTCCACCCTCTGTGGCGTTTACCGCGGCTGGGAATGCTAACGTTCGTTAGGTAACGTTAACGCGCGTTAACGTTACATACCACGCATTAACGTTACCTAACGATCGTTAACGTTACCTAAGGCGTGGTCTGTAACGTTACCGCAGTTTAGTAAACATACCCTAAGAGTTAAAGACCTGTGCCTCAAAGCTGATATCCCTCTATATGAGGCTGCCTCATAGTTCCTGAGGTTTTGTGTTTTGGGGAAGGTGCCAGATATTTTCAAAGGTGATGAATCTCGATAAACCTGGAATATGTAATACAGCAGTTTGATAAACTTAACCATAGTGAATCACCTGGACTGGATGTTATATATCCAAGGATGCTGAAAACTCAAAAGAGATTTCAGACCTATTTGTAATTTGTGAAATATCATTAAAATCATCTGCAGAACCTGAAGACTGGAGAATGGCAAATATAATGCCAATTATTAAAAAGGATTCCAGGAGAGGCAGAGCCAGCGAGGCACCAACATGGCTGTGTAAGAATTATCTCCCGAGGACCCTGGTACCTAATCCTGATCATCTCGGTGGGAATATGCTTATTTTTGCAACGGATAAGCCGAAGCACAGTTAGTTGGTCATGGCTGGAAGTAAGCAGACCCGGTTAGAGTTCACGAATACTCCGGCTTCGGGCTCCAAACGATCTAAGACGGACCCACTCTCCCCGCAAAAAATGGCGCCGCAGCAGGAAGCGTCTGAGAGTTTGCAAGAGATGCTGCGAGAGATTCAGGAAATCTATGCTCGTGTTGACTCTAACAGAGAGTCACTGACAGCGTTGCAAGTGGACCTGAAGGACCTGCGGTCTCAGATGCAAATTTTAACTTTTAGAATGGAAACAGTGGAGGTATCGATGGCAAGATGCGAAGAACGGGCCAAGCAACAAGCAAAGATGACACACAGAGTGGAGATCCTTGAAAGGAGCATAGAGGACATGAACAACAGGGCCAGGCATAACAATATCTGGATTGTCGGGCTAGTGGAAGGTTCGGAAGGGGGAGACCCTATCCGGTTTTGGAGGCCCTATTACCTAAACTTTTGAAAGTGGAATTTTCTCGGCCCCTGGAGATTGAGCGGGCACATCGGGTGCCGTCTTTGCCTAACCTGCACAGCCAAAGGCCGCGCCCGCTGATCTTTTGTGTGCTGCGCCATCAACATGCAGTACAACTGTTGGCTGTGGCCAAAGCGAGCCAATCCCTCCAGTATGAAGGGCAGAAACTTAACTTATATCCGGATTACAGTAAACCCACGGTTGAAAAGAGAAAGCAATTTCTTGCGCTACGACTGAGACTCCAACAGCTTCAGGCAAAGTACGGTCTTTTCAATCCGGTGAGATTTAAAGTTACCCTGAATAACTCCACTAAGATGTTTGAGGACCCGGCGGCTCTCAGACGGTTCATCGAGGATCAGGAGGCTTTGTTAATGCATCAAAACCAGTCATTACTGTGACTTGGCTAGTGGTCCCTGTTTTGGGTAATACTTTCGGTTGGGCAACCTGGATGAAGTTGCTCACCCCGAGGCCTATCGAGGGAGATAGCGGGGAAAGTCCCTATTACCTACCACTGGGAAGATTGTCTGCGGAGCCCCGCCGGGCCTGCTTATGGCAAAGGCAAAGGTGACTTTATCACTCTGTGGGTTCTATCCTCATTCGCTCTTAAGGCCTTGCCTGCTCAGAGATGACTTTTGTTCTTCTGTAAGGCTTTTTAGCCTTGTATCGTATTGGGTCCTGGCTGCGCCATGTGTGAATGGCCACGCTGCCTCACCCATATGTTTGTTTGTTGTTGAGGGGTTTTGTTGATGGTTCTCTGGGGATGACTGTTGGGGGCCCTATAGCATGGTATGGTGGTTGGGTCGGTTGTATCTCATGTATTGATGTCATACATTTTTGCAAAATACAATGGCAAATGGGTTAAAGCTTTTATCTTTGAATGTAAAGGGCATTAAAACTCCAGCAAAAAGAAAGAAGATATTGATTTACTGTGCGAGAAAACAGGCTATTATTCTGCTGCAGGAAGCGCATCTCACTGCACAGGAAACGATAAAATTGGAGAATAAACAGTATATGGTTATTGGTTCCTCCCCAGCGGTCCACAAGAGAAATAGGGTGGTAACTTTAATGAGGAAAGCGTTGGGGGCCATGGGTGAAAGTAGTAGTAATGATACTTCCGGTAGGTGGGCTAAATCTCTAATCCAAGTGGGGGGAAGGTCGCTCATCATTTTCAATATCTATGGCCCCAATTGCGATGACCCTGTTTTCTTCCGCTCAATTTCGGGCAGGTTACAAGCGGAGAACCAGATCCCCATCATCTTGGGCGGAGACTTTAATATGGTCAGGGATCCGATTATAGATCGTAACCCTGGGAGAGTTGAGAGGCCCTCCTGTGCGGGCTTAGCAGTAATGGCTCTGATCGAGGCTAGTGCCCTGGTTAATATATGGAGGATGCTCCATCCTGCAGAGAAAGAGTATACTTTTTTCTCTCCCCCACATAAATCCCTCTCCCGTATCGATTATTTTTTAGTATCTAAGTCCCTTGTCACAAAGGAATGTGAAGCAGGTATAGAGGGCATGAACATTTCAGATCATGCCGCCATCACATTAAAAGTTGTTATTCCTGAGATGGAGAGGCCCAAGCCGTCTTGGTCCTTTAACAGAGCCTGGCTTGCGGAACCCTCTTTCCAAGCGGAGATAAAAGCTGTTATCAGTTCTTATTTTGACACCAATAAGCTGGGGGATTCTGCAAGCTGGGCCTGGTGGGAGGCCTTCAAGGACACTCTGCGGGCTACAATTACTAGCTATTCGATATAGGAAAACAAAAAGAAAAGTGTGCAATTAGCAGCTTTAGATAGATTAAAGCTGGAGAAAGACTATGGTGTAAAAGACCAGATCCAGGCATACTATATAGGCTGCAGCGCTTAAGATTTCAGTATAATGAATTACTATCTTCTGAAGTCGAGCAAGTGCTATTAAAACAAGCAGCTAGATTTCACGGGGAGCAAAATAAAGCCAGTAAGTGTTTGGCCAATGTCTTGAGGGGGCAGCAAGATAAAAAGAAAATTGTCTCCGTCCTGGATGGTAACTTAGTAAAACAAACCAAAAGTGTGCAAATTCTGGAAGAATTATCCAAATATTATGATAAGTTATACTCTTCTGACCTAAACTCAGACCCAAATGCTTTTCCAGACTTTGTGAGGGATTTGACCCATCCCAAGGTGACAATGCAGCAAGCCAAGAGTCTGGGTAAGCCTATTTCCAGTAAAGAATTGCGTACGGCTATTAGGTCTATGACAGGGGGCAAAGCCACTGGCCAGGATGGACTTCCCGCTGAGTTTTATAAGGTGTTCTGTGAGGAGCTACTCCCGCATTTGCTGGTTTATTATGAGGAATTGATAGGGGGGCAAGGACATACTGGCAATTTCTCTGAAGCTACAATTGTAGTCTTGGAAAAGCCGGGGAAGGACCCTAGTCATGTGACGAATTACAGGCAGATATCTTTATTAAATATAGACTACAAGATCTATGCGAGCGTTTTAGCAAAAAGGCTTGCTAAGGTTGTTGGGGATTTAACACACCCGGATCAATGTGGCTTTGTCCCGGGGAGATCAACCACTGATAATGCCCGACTGTTATGTAATCTCTTGGAAAGGGCCTCTGTAAGTCGAGTTCCTTATGTTGGCCTCTCTCTAGACGCCGAGAAGGCTTTCGACAGGCTTGAGTGGCCCTTTCTCTTCTCGGCTCTGCAATGGTTTGGTCTTGGGGATGAGTTTATCAATATGGTAAAAGTGTTATATTCCAAAACTAGTGCTCACATTTTTGCCAACGGGATTCTCTCTCGCTCCTTTTCTCTCCACCGGGGCACGCGACAGGGCTGTCCTCTCTCTCCTCTCCTGTTTAATTTAGCATTAGAGCCTCTGGCCATTGCTATTCAGCAAGAGCCTGGCATAACTGGGTTTCGGATAGGAGATTTGCAGGTGAAGCTTTCAGCTTATGCTGACGATCTTCTATTTACTCAGCCAGAGGAGGTGCCGACGATCCTAGCCTTAATTGATTCGTGCTCCTCCATTCCTGGTTACAAAATTAATTGGGCTAAATCAGTAGCGTTTCCATTAAATGGTTTCTCCAACTCACAACTTATGGCTGCTTTCCCTTTTAGGTGGGAGGCAGACGAAGTTAAATATTTGGGGGTTCAGTATAGCGCCTTGCGGGAGGAAACAATTAAAATAAATGTAGCCGATCTATTGTGTATGATCCGTAAGTTGACCTTTACTTGGGTGCCCCTCCACCTGTCTTGGTGGGGCAGGCTTGAAACCATTAAAATGTCTCTTACGCTCAAAATAGATTATGTCCTAGGCATGCTCCCCTTTGAACTCCCGAAAGGTGTATATGTGGATCTTGAAAGATCTTTCTTAAGTTTTCTCTGGAATGGAAAACGACTGAGAATATCCATTAGAAAGCTCAAGGCTTCTAAAGAAATGGGGGGGGGGGGTGTCCAATTCCCAGATTTTCAGTGGTATCACCAAGCTCTTCTCTTAAAGCAAGGAGCATTGTGGGTGGACACTGAGGGTCTTGGGCAAAGAACGACTTAGCTTGAAGTGGAGGAGCGGGTTGTGGCTCCTTACCCTCTGGTGCATTTACTGGGAATGAAGTTTCCGGTGGACTCTGCTGTGGGGAGAGTCATTTTGGCCACCCAAGAGGCTTACTTAAAAGTGGTGCAGATGGTGGGCGGAGCTGGCATCTCCTCAAGGCAGACTCCGCTGTGGGGGAACCCATTGTTTAAAATCAAGGGTCAAAAATTTGCATGGCAAAAGTGGCAAGAGTGTGGTATTTGGACATTGGGGCATTTAGTTGGTGAAAATGGCTGGAAGGAATTCTCCTCCCTACTGGTGGAATTTTCCCTCCCGAAGACCTGCTACTTCCAATGGTTGCAACTCAAACACTGTATGACTGCATGTGGGATCAGGGCGGGGGACCTGTCAGTGGAGGGGGACCCATCTAGTTTTCTCAGGAAGTCATTAGGCCAGAAGGGCACTATGTCTAGTATATATGGGCTAATTATAGACTCCGCCCAGCAGAGTCTAAAGGGTTTGTAAAGGGCATGGGAGTCCGATTTGTCAACCTTGATCCAGCCTAATAATTGGAAGATGCTGAGGGGTCCTATAACAAGGATTTCAAGATCAGCGGCCATTACCCAATCAATGTATTTCTTTTTGAATAGGGCGTATATTACCCCTGTAAAAGTATCCAAGTGGGACAAATTGTCATCTGGCAGAAGCTGGTCCTGTCAAAGGGAGGTCGGCACATATGCGCATATGTTTTTTGAATGCCCTTTGCTCCAAGGATTTTGGAAGGGCATATGGGTTAGAATACGGGAAATCTTGTGTATTCCTACTGATATTTCTATGAGCATGATCATGTTAAGGTCCTCGGAGCCCTGTTTGGATATTCCCAAGGAGAAAACATTCTTGCTGAATTTCATGGTAGCTAATGCTTTAAAGCTCATATTATCAAATTGGAAACAGTTCCAGGCACTGAGTCTGGATAGCTGGTGGAATTCCGTTTGCTATTATTCTAAACTGGAGAGATTATATAGTAAATTACATCACCCGAGTAAAGTTGACCTGAATGTTGAAAGATGGGCGCCTTTGGTCCAGTTCTGTGTCCGCTCCTTAATAAAGTGAGGGGGGAGGGGGCACATGGTGCTGGTCCTGGCATGGCTGGGGCTGTTGGATTGTGGCCCAATTGCCAGAACTATGTTCGGTCTGGCGTTCAGTTGCTCCTCAGAGAACCAGGGTGGGGGGGGGCGGAGGGATAGGGGTTCTGCACGTAATTGTATTTGTACTATCCATGTAAATAATGTTCTATGTGTGTTAACATTTGAAAATAAAGAAGTATTAAAAAAAAAAAGGATTCCAGGGATGATCCAGGAAGCTATAGACCAGTGAGCCTGACAGTGCTGGGCAAAATGGTAGAAAACATCATCAAGAACAAAAAAACTGAACACGTGAAGGCACAATTCACAAATGACAACCAAGTGCAAATTGGGACATCCAAACCAGAACGTCTTCCAAAACAAAAAAAGGCAGTTATGTCCAAATTCACACTGTCATGAGGTAGACAGCACTGAGCCTGGGATAATAAAAGGAAAAGGAAAAGAAGAGCTTACCTCACAGCCACATGAGCAGTTAAGGCATTCAGGTTGCAGGGAAGCAAGGAATGGAGAAACAAACTTTCCTCATAGCATTGGTGACGCAGTAGAAACTCAGAGTCCTAATCATGCTCACCTGAGGAAAGAATCACGTACAACGTACAACAAGCAGGGAGATAAAACCAGGTGGGAAATCTCACAGAGGGGGCAGAGAGAGGAGCAGAGAGAGGAGGAGACAGAGACTCAGGAAGGAAGGAAGTCAGATTCAGAGGCAGACAAAGAGAGAGACGCTGTCACGAAGAGAGAGGGCAGAGTGGAAGCAAGCTGTTGAACCAGAGAGTGCTGGGAAAAGCAGTGCAAGAGACTTCCAAGCCAGAGGGGTCCTCGTACCGGGGATGGCAACCAAGCAGGTAGAGAGCAAACGTCACACTCAAGAAAGCTCACTGAAGCCAGGAGGTGATTACAGCTCAGCTAAGCCTAATGCTTGGAACTCCCGGAGAAAGGCAGCTTACACTCCAGAGAAGAAACCCTGGTTAACAGAGGAAGGGCTGGAAACTCTTTATACCAGAAAGAAAGATAAGTACCCTGTTTTCTCCAGAGGGAAAGAAGTGGGTCCTTTTATAAAGAGCCAAGCTTACAGTGGGTCAGAAAACCCTTATTGGAGTGGGTATTGGAAAGAAGCCCCAAGCACAGCTCCTCATGTCCATGTCTGCACAGAACAGTCTCCTCCCATAGAAGCTGAGGTCTCTCAGGGGCCAGGTGGTGAAACCAGCAATGCTGAAGCATGGTGCCCGTTTACAGGACCAGGTCCTGATTTAATGCAGTGGGAAAGTTCAAACCCAGAGATTGGTCCAGAACCCATGGATTGTGCTCTTTGTTTTTCTGATGAGATAGACTCTTTATGTTAAAAAGCAAGAAGAAGCCTTGTTATAGTTTGAAAAGCTTTTATTTTTCCTGTGAAGCAACAGTTTATTTTTGTTATCGTTATCTACTGTATCTGGAAGGCAATCCTCAAGGGAAGGGAAATAAAGCCCAGCTTTAATTATACTTGGACACACGACTACAGATTATTCTTTTAAGAAATACAGCTATATCACCTACCTAGGCAGGAGCCTAAGGAGGGTATAGTCTCACAACACACAGTTTCACAAACATGGATACAGTATGCCCGATATGAACATCTGTGGAGCATTTACATAGACATCCCCTGAATAGTATTCAAAACCAAGAATAACTAGGAATAGTCTAATGGTTAAAGTAGTGAGCTTGGGCCAGGAAATCGAGGGATCAAGTCCCACTGCTGCTATGATTGTGAAGGGTACTGGGGATGGGGGTGTGCCATCTTCTCTACACTCTCTAGATATGTTACAGCCAAAACAAGCACTTTTGTGATGCTTATTCATGCCTAAAGCAGGTCTAAACTTGGAGGGTATTGCAAACATCCCTGGCATTTCTGAAATTGAGTGGAGGCATCTAAATTCATTGTACCACTGCAGATATGCCTCTGCCATGCCCCTTACCTACTTGAACATCCTCACATGGGAGTCCTTTTTAAAAGCCAATTGTAAAGTGTCTCTGGGGACATCTTCATGATCTGGACATCCAAATTGCAACTAAGGCTTTTAAAATGACTGGACTTAGGCAAGGAAAATCTTGTCAGACTAATCTTTTTTTTTTTCTAAGGTGTGCACAAACAGGTAGATAAAGGTAAGCCAGTTGATGTCAGTGTATTTGACAAGGTCCTTCATGAGACTCTTGAGGAAATTAAAAAATCATGGGAAAGGAGGCAGTGTCCTGTTTGATGACTGGCAACTGGTTAAAGATAGAAATGAGAAAGCAGGGATAAATGGACAATCTTTTCAATGGAGAAAGGTGGTGGAGTACCACAGGGATCTGTGTGGGGCCTGCTGCCGCAAAATGTCTTGGAAATGGGAACATTGAGTGAGTTGATCAAATTTACAGATGAGACAAAATTATTCAAAGTTGATTAAACAGAAGAGGACTGTGAAAAATTGGAAAAGGACCTTGAGAAACTAGGAGACTGGCATCCAAATGACAGATGAAATTTAATGTGGACAGGTGAAAAGTTATGCACTTAGAGAAGAACAGCCCAAACTATACCTGCATGATGCAAGATTCCACATTAGGAATCACCACCCAGGAAAAGGATCTAGGTGTCTGTGTGGATAATACTTTGAGAAGATCTGCTCAATGGAGAATACAACCAAGGATATTATAATTGCCTTTTTATCCCACGGTGTGACTGCATCTTGAATATTGTGTGTAATTCTGGTTGACATATGCCTAAACAAGATATAGTGGACTTACAAAAGGTACAGAGAAGAGCGACCAAAATTGTAAGGGGATGGAAGATTACTCCTACAAGGAAAGGCTTATAAGGTTTGGGCTCTTCAGCTTGGAAAAGAAACAGCTGAGGAGAAATATGAGAGAGGTCTATATTTATTTATTTATTTAGCTGCATTTATATCCCGCTTTTCACTGGGTCAAAGCGGTTGGGGGATACATTTAACACGAGGGGATATGAGACACATACACTAATACTTACAGGGAACATGGGCAATGGAGGGTTAAGTGGCTTGCCCAAGACCACAAGGAGCACCTGTGGGACTAGAAACCCCAGTCCTTCCGGCCCAAGGTTGCTGTCCTCTAGTGGGATTTGAACCACTGACCTTTTGGCCTGTAGTACCTTGCCCCAACCACTAGGTCACTCCTCCCTATAAAATAATGCATGGAGTGGAACAGGCTAATGAAGATTGTATGTCCCCTAGAAAGACTAGGGGACATGCAGTGATGCTACAATATTGCACATTTTAAGACTAATTGAAGAAAATATATTTTCACTCAATGTGTAATCAAATTCTAGAATTCATTACTGGAGGATATAGTAAAAACTTTGTGTAGCTGGGTTTAAAAGAGGTTTGGACAAGTTCCTGGAGAAAATGTCCATAAACCATTGTTAAAGTGGACTGGCGAAATATACTGCTTACCCATAGGGCAAGCAGCATGGAATCCTTCTACCTTTTGGGAACCTGACAGGTACCTCTGACCTGGGTTGGCCACTTTTGGAAAAAGGAGACATGCCATATTAGGTCAGACCAACCTTAGGTTCAGTCTCTTACTGAAAAGGCTTTTATAATCAGTCATTTATTTCTTTAACTAGGCTTATATACTGCTTTTCTACCAGTAAAAGCAGTGTACATTCAGGTACTGTATATATATTTTTCCCTTGTCCTTGAAGGGCTCACAATCTATGTTTTTGTACCTGAGGCAATGGAGGGTTAAGTGACTTGCCCAAGGCCACAAGGAGCACATATGGGACTAGAAACCTCAGTCCTACTGAACCAAGGTTGCTGTTCTCTAGCAGGATTTGATCCCCTGGCCCTCCGGCTTGAGGTAACTTGCCCCAACCACTAGGCCACTCCTCCCATTGCTACTGTAGAATGACACTTGGAAGGTGGTAAAAGTCAAAGCTTTGCTGAATGTGGTCTGTGACAAAAGGTTTTCTGGTTAAGACCATAGATAGGTCTTAATGGATATGGAAAAGGCAACCAAAATGTGTGGCACATCCAGGCCATCTAGATGCCCCGATTTGGCACCTTGGATGTAGGATTGGGCCCTGGGACAGCCCAGCATGCCCCTGCATCACCACAGGGATGTCCTCCCCATGGCACAACCTACCCACCACTTGACCCCAACGGGGGCTGCTGGGGCCCAGATCGGGCAGTGGAGACTTACCTTCAATGTCCTGTTGCTCCGGTGGGCTTCTGGGCTCTGGGGGGCGCTGCAAGCCAGGATCAGAGGGGCACCCTGCTCTTATTCCACTTCAGAGGGTTGTCACTGGAATCAACCCTGTACGTCTGGGGGTTGGTCCCGCCTATTCTCCACCCCGTGCCATCCAGTTCCTCACAGCAAGCACAGCAGTTCTGTATGTGCAGCGGGGCGGGAGGCAGCATAGGCTAAGAGCAGACAGCGGGGCTGAATGTCCAGCCCTGCTGTTCACCTTCCTGGATCAGGCCCATAGTGAAATCTTTCTTCTGTGAGCCAAATAGCATGAAATTAGATCAAACATTTGTCTATTCATATGTCAAACTTTTCAAATCCCATATCTCACCATGTGTTTTTACAGTATTGAAATGATTGCAGACCCTTTAAACTGTTCTTTGTTACTCTTGTGGTACAAGCCAGGGTTCTTATGCTTTGTACTTCTTAGAATTTCAACCATTTTCTGAGTTTTTAAATGGAAAGTAGTGGGATCTGGCTGCTTTATTATTCTGAAGACCAAATTTCCAATCCCTTCTCCAGATGGTGTTGGCCACTAAGTGCCAAGGCCAAAAGGTGAGGTCGTCCCCTTACTTGAGAAATAATTTATTTAAATAAATGGGCTTCGTTCAAAACAGTTGAAAGGGAAATATAGATAACTAGCTCCTGTGTCCTGTAAGTACATATTTATATTCAGGTTACGTCTTTCCAGAAGTAGTTCAAGATGAGTTACATTCAGGTACAGTAGTGCTTGACATTGTGAGAATACCATTGTATGTGCACAAGAAGTAGAAAAGAAAGACATACAGGCTGGCCCAAAAAAAGTGAGAACATCTCGTAGCATATAAGCTATTTAAAAATTCAAAAAGGCGGATGTAAACGATTGACAAATTTAAAAAAAAGATGGCGACCGGAAATTGTCGAAATAAAGGCGTTATATAGCTAAAAAAAGGCAAATAAGTAAACTATTTCAGCTTTTAATTTATGAGATGTTCTCACTTTTTTGGGGCCACCCTGTATAAATAAATATTTAACAGAGAAAGTGACAGTAAATAAGTGCTGTATAGCCTATGCAGTCTACTAATCACACCAACTACTAAGCTCTACAGTCCCTTCTTCTGCCTTAGAGATCCTCACTACTAGAAATGTTGGCTTCATTTAATGTTTTCTTTTTGCTTTTGCACAGATTTTTCAAGCCAAGCCTTGAGGGTCCAAAATAAAGTCAATACATCATCAGGCTACTGAGCTCAAAACCATCAGGACAACATGAGAATAACTCTTACAGAAGGCTCGCTGCTCTCTGGCAGTTCTTTTTGGATTCTACTTTAAATATGCTTTGCTATGTTTACTAGCTATCAGTTGCTCAAAAAATGCTTAAGTCCTGTTTAAAAGGGATATTGGGTGGAGCCTAGAAGCACCTTATGAGGTGGTAAAATGTCTCATTTAAGATATGTGAAGGAATTGTATCTTCTTGATGTGCAGTACTTAAAATAAAACACCAGGATAAGGGTTTTTATTTTGGAATAGCATCTCCTTTAATGTCATTCAAATTATGGAAACAACTTTAATCAGGACTGAAATATTTGGAGGCTCCATCATGGAACCATTTAGATGTCCTACGTCATCAGTCCAAGTGGTGAGAGTTAGTCACTAAATATGTTTAGGTGGTCAAGTAGGCCACCCAAATGGCAGGTATGTAACAGCCCCCACCCACCTTGGGGCTGCAGGCTGGCCCTGCAGGGGCATATCACAGAACAATTTCTTCCTAGGTTCCGTCCTTCTCCTTCACTCTGCTAGCACTCACTTATCACCAGGAAACGTGTTCTCTGCGGGGTGCAGGGAAATTCCTTCAAGGCCCTTGGTATATAAATTAAAGGGATCTTGATTTTGAACTAAGTGTTCCAATTCTTTTTACTGCAAACAAAATGCCCAATTAAAACAACATACAAATACATTCTGTACAATAAATATACATGTTGTGTTTCCTTGAATTATTTGTGTCTGTGATCCCATTTTAAATATTTACCAGTTCTGCTGCTGGCAGAAAGATCGTAGGTTAGTGCTTCTGTGCACTTAGAGTACAATGTTCTTTCTCTTGCCTCTATGGGATCCTATTCCTGTAATCCTCTCTCTCTACCTTGTAAGCAGTCAACCCACTGTACCTCTTCCAGCAGGTAAGTCTTCTATATAGCAAACTATAAAAATCATATAACAGACCAAGAGAGTTATTCTCCATTGTCAGAAACCTAACAAATAATCCGCAAACTTCTAACAATGAAATCACTGACATCTCGGTACAAACTTTAGCTAACCACTATCAAAACAAAGCAAAAAAACCTACAATGTCTATAGACACTACTAACATATCACACCAGCCTTTAGACATTTTCACCCCATATCTAAAGAGACATTAAAAAATATCATCTCCAGCCTCAACACTACAACTTCTTACCTTGATCCATGTCCAGTAACATGGATAAAAAACACACTCGCAACATTATTATCTTACATTCTCCCAATAGTCAATCTCTCACTAACTCAAGGTTACCTCCCACCCGCACTCAATCACGCACAAATACGCCCAATCCTTAAAAACAGCAAACTTGATAAAACATCTCCAGTATCATACAGACCCATTTCTAGCATACCCTTTTTGGCCAAAATAATTGAAAAAGTGGTACAATTACAGACACAGGAATATCTAAACTCATACTACCCACTGGATGAGCAACAATATGGGTTTCGTCCCCGCCATGGAGTTGAAACACTCCTAACAGTTTTAATTGATGCGCTCCTAAGAGGGATTGACAATCATAAACAGGCTTTCATTCTACTATTCATTGACATATCAGCCGCATTTGATAGTGTATATCACACAATAATGCTCAACAACCTGAGACAAATAGGCATAAACTCCACAGTACACAAATGGTTCACTTCCTATCTAAATAATAGAACGCAAAATGTAAGAATTGGTAATCAAACCTCGTCTATATATAAACAAGAAATTGGCTTACCTCAAGGCTCAGCGTTATCAGCCCTACTTTTTAATATTTACATAAAACCTGTATGCAACATCTTTAAAAAATTCGGAGTACAATATCATCTTTACGCAGATGATATTAAGATGTACATTCCATTTACGATCCCCAATCTACCGTTACAACTCCTGTCTGACTGCTATAATGAAATCACAACTTGGCTAAAAGCACAAAACCTCCATATAAATCATGCTAAAACTGAAGTTCTAATTGTAACAAAGAATCAATCATATATCCCCCCAACCCACATAACACTACAAAACCAAGAAATTAAAATAAAAAAACGAAATAAGATACCTAGGTGTTATATTAGACACACACCTTACAATGGAAACCCACATCAGCAATACCATAAAGAAAATCTATTTCAAACTCAAGATCCTCAAACAACTATGCCCTCTAGTATTTTTACAAGACTTTATAAATATAATCCAGGCCACCATAACTCCCCACTTTGATTTTGCCAACCTAATTCTAATAGTTATATCAAAACAAAACATTAAACGAATTCAATTAGCACAAAACGCAGCTGCTAGAATTATATTGAAAGTAAACTCACTCCAACACATAACACCAATACTAGCATCTCTCCATTGGCTACCAATACAAAGCAGGATAGTATACAAAACAATAATAACCTCATTCAAAGCCTTATACGATATGGCCCCAACTACACTATGTAATCTAATATGCAAAGAACCTTCTAAGCCTACACACAGAAAAGGACAATTAAACAAACTAAAGATTCCAAAAGATTTCACAAAAGCACATAAATTAACAAACAACAGAGCCTTTTCTCACATAGCTCCAACTATCTGGAATTCCCTCCCAGAGGAGCTACTAACACTAACTGAGATCATGGAATTCCGTAAAAAATTGAAAACTTACTTATTTACCAAACATTACAACAACACAGATAATACTTCACTTAATTTAGATAAAGGCTAAACAGGTACCAGTCTGTATCTAATAAAAATAAACATAGTTGAAACCATATGATGACCCAATCCTTTATGACCTAATACTTCTACATGTATATAGTTTACTCTATTCTGTATTGTCTTACACTATTTAGATAATACATTCTGTTTAGTTAATTACTTTGTTCTATAACACATATGTTGCTTTGTTATTCATTGTTTTTATAATATGACGTTCCATGTAAAACAAACCTGATTTGTTGATTGTTGTTTATTGTAAACCGCAACTGAACTCTGGAAGATGCGGTATATAAATGTGTGTTAAATAAATAAATAAATAAATAAACTCTTCTGTTAGGCTCAGAGAACAAGTCACATACTTTGATTTGACCTTTTTGATAAGCTTGTATGCAAGTCAGCTCCTTCAGCCCCTCTCCATATTCAATCAACAACGGTAGCAAGAGGAGCAGGTAAAACCTCCATATTCAGGCAGAGGGGCAGGTAGAACTTCTTGACAGGCTCGCCAGTCTTCACAAATGGACTCTTCCAAGAATCAAGGACTGACTTCTAACAGGGCACAAAAATAAAATAAAATAAAGCCCAGAGCTCAGTTCCTTTATGTCTTTACATCAAATGGAAACAAGCATAAGCCACAAGCCTCATCTTACATCCTGAGCAATGAGGTTATATAGAGGACAAGCAGAACCAAACCATCCATCAGAAGAGGGGAATGTTACAGCAGATGGCATACACCTACTGCTAAGGCTAGAAATGTAATGGTCCTCTACACAAAGCATATTGGCTTGGTAAGGGTCCTGAAGGGATCCCTTTCAGGTATAGCTTGTATATAGTTCAAGTTATACAAGTTTATTCAGTGATTCTGCCTAAATGGATGGCATCATGGAATATACTGTATGTATTCTAAGTGTTTATCTTTTAGAATTTTAGATGTTTATTTTTGAGGCCATTAGGGGCTTTTCTGGGGTTGGAAAAATTGTGGCTTAACATTCACATTGCGATAAAAATGTTTGTGGCTTTTTAGATGGATTCCATTCAGTGACCCAAACCACAAGATTTTCAAGATCAGCTCCCTTTCTCCCACTGCTAGCCCCATCTCAAACATCAGCATCAGCCCCTGTCTCTAAGCCCCAGTAACAACATCATTCCCATCTTTTTGAAGCCCCTGCTATAGCATCAGCTCCCTCCTTATCCAAGTCCCAGCAACATCACCCTCTCCCCCTCCCCTGAATCAGCTTTCTCTTGTCCATATTCCAGCCCCCTCTTTCTAATTTAAACTGTTCCCACAGCTCCGTGCTGCTGCTCGAGCACTGCTGGGAGATTCAAAATGCAAGAACACACACTTTCTGTCTCTCACGAGAAACATGAAAAGCCCGTCTTACATTTTAAACTCGCCCCACACAGTACAGAGTGACAGGAGCACCGAAACAAGGTCCAACACAGCAAAAGGATACCACAGCAGCAGCAGCAGGCTCCCTCTGATGACATCAGCTGGCCATGATGGCTGTTGCTTAATGATGTCTTGGAATCCAGCAGGGGAGAGTAAATTTAAGGGTTTTAATTTATAACCAGAAATCACAAGTTTTCCATTAGAGGTTTTTAACAGGGTTTTCCAGTCCAAGATAGGAATATAAAGAGTAAATTTATAAAGCATTGCTCTTACACAAAGTATGTTTTATGAACAGAAAATGACTATTATAAGAGTGCATTGGAGTAATACATGGGTAAAAAGGAAGTACACTGCAAGATTGGTCCTACTTTTATGTGCTTGACAAATGAGCATTCCTGAGGGCATGAGACTGTAAATCTGCCCCAACTCTGCACAATGTATCCACAAAACGCACATATATATATTTTTTAAAAAGGATATAAACATAGTAGGGATGTGAACATTTAACTGTTTGTTTTTTTAGCAAGGTGCATCCAGAAGTAGATTGCCAGGCCTTTCTTCCATGCAGTGAGTTTACAAGCTCTGGTATTCCAAGGTGGTCACCCATCCAAGTACTAGCCAGGCCCAATGCTCTTAGCTTTGCAGATCAGTGGAGAGTAGGTTCATTCAGGACAGCTGAAGACTGGGAACTGACTGTACATGTATTAATTTGTAGGTTAATATGTGTTATATCAGTTTGTGTGTATTATTCTTTAAGGTGCCACTGAATGGACATTCATAACAGAGAACATATAGACCTGTATACTTTTTCAGAGTAGGTGTACATTTTTACATAAGGTCTTGCTACAAGAGTCTGTTTTATAAAGTCACATAAATTGCATTTCTTGCCTTTATTTAATAGGTGCCTTTTTGGACATGTTACATAGGTTCCCTGCTTTGAAATTGCCCCCATAATAATAAAACAAAATTAATGGCTTGCAAATAATTAAAGTGTCCGGCACAGCTTCTGTCATGCAAGATACATAGAATGGATAAGAACAGACTGAATACAGAATATTTCTTAATGTTGAAATCAAGATCTTGGTGCGCGAGTCACCTCCCAAGCCTTGCTTCCTTCATTGTTCAGGTTAATTCTTGTAGACATTTCATTGAATTGCCCTCCTATGTCCTTTGCTAAAAATTTGCCACATGTACATTAGACCCTTCCCCCTCAGTCCTTTGTATACTCCCTGCCTGGTATGAGATCTTCCCTCCCCCACAGAGAAAAAAAACCCTAATGTACTTATGTCATCCTGCAGCTGAGAGCTGCAGTCAGTTTCTCTATTAGAAATCTGAAAGATGAGCTCATCTTATTTGATTAGGACTGCTATCATCAGGCAGTCACCGTAATTACTCCACGCCAGCCTTCTTCAGGTTTTGGATATCTTTCAACAGTGGAAAAAAAAAAAAAAGAAAGAAAGACACACTTGAGCTCCATTGAATTGGAGTGTGGCATCTGCTGCATACTGAGGGGAGAAGTTGGGGGTCAGAATTTGATTTTGATAAAGCGTGCCAGATTAATTGTTTTCAGTAATCCGGTTTGTCATGGTAGATGTGCAGTGAAGTCTTTGTGGCACAGCTTGACATATGGACTGGCCTGCTGCTCGCCTATTCAGTCCCTCCCAGCTGGCCTAGTTCCCAGAGTCTTATTTTTCAGGGGAGCGTGTCTCCTGTTTCTGTTCAGCTTGCCCCTCCATCTATACAGCCAGTCTCCTAATCTTCAGAGTCGCCTAGCCTGTTCAGCAAGTAATTGAATTATTCAGAGGCCGGCAGAATAAAGAGAGAGCAGGAGAAACAGAGAGGGATAGAGAAAAATATGACAGAGACAAATAAGAAGAAAGCAACATAATTATATGAAAAGAAAAATGATTATAGCCAGAAACATGAGGCTTGGCACTTCAGGGAGATGATTATAGCTCATCACAAAATCTGAATCTATCACCAAATTACACCCTGTCCTTTACGTTTAAATAAATGCCAATAGAAGATAAATCCACCTTACTGATTAAAGTTCAGTTGGGGATTTTTTTTTTTTTTGTAGCTTCAAAGCAGAATATTACTTTTCCCCTATTGCAAAATAAAGTAGGTTCTATCTATATTGTATGATTACCAATTAAAAACATATTTTTGCATTTCTTACTCTAGGGAGTATGTTTACAAAGCAGCGGTAGCAGCCTCCGTGCGATATCAGATCCGCTACCGCTGCTTTGTAAACATACCCCCTAGGTTTCTTACTAAGGAGTTTAATGGCTAAATCAGTATAGAATTGTCTCTTTTGAATGAGTTTTTCAATATGTTTTACTTTTAATGCATGATCTGCATCTTAGAGGCTGCATCTGGAAAGGATAAACCTAAGGAGAGCATACTGAGAGATTAATCTTGAATATTTAATATGTAATTATTCAAAATATTTTTTCCTTGCACATGCTATTTCAAAGCCAAGCACTTCATGGAGAGCATGTCTAGATTAAGAAAACAGAGTCATCGATAATGACTACATTGCAGTAGTAATATTAGCATTTCAAATTTTTGGGTGAATAGTGCCTATGCAAATCAACCATTGTTAAGCCAAATGAATACACTTGGCCCATTCAGAACTGATTTGCATGAGGGCAGAGCCCACACCATGCACATAGTTTGGCTTTTGTCTCCTGCAAATCCTGTGACTATCTAATGTTTTCATTTTGCAGGGTTATTGTAAAACATAATCACGGCACAGTGGAAGTATGGAGCCTGTCTCTCCCTCTACATGGAACCTTTGCCTATGGTCTTTAGCCAAGTCATTTAGGGCTTGCTTCACACAAATACTTTTTGGCTTCTGGTTGGGGAAGAAAAGAAATCTAATATCAACTCTCTTAAAAAGGGACATTCATGAATCTGGACTAAAAACCAGTTAATCTTCAGTTGTGGCAGTAAATGGTTTTTCAAATACCAGCTGCTGCAGCTATATTGAATCTGAATATTCAATACTAGTATCTGGATAAGGGTGGTGCTGAATATCCAGATATTGTGGACAAAACCCAGCAATATTCACACTGCTACATGGATAAGCTAAGCAGATAGATGTCTTAAGACAACTTTTTGCTGCCCTAAGATACAGAGACAGCAATCTGTACAGCAGCAGTGAATATCACAACTATAAGGATATCTTTCAGTTCTGGCCTGCTCCACCCACAGACTGCCATGCTACTTTCAGGATAATGTTGAGGTAATTAAACAGAATATAAAGTGCAGGGCTGGAGCAAGCTAAACATGCACGCTGTGTGAATTGTGAAGATGGTGACATCCACCTAGTGGTGCAGGGTTATCGCTACCACTAGGTGAACTAGATGGTTGTCTAGAGTGCCGGCACTCCGGGAGCGCCCATTGCTGCTGTTGCAAACAGGAAGTCAGCATCAGGCGATGGAGAGGGGTGGCAGTAAACAGTCCCACTGAGTCAAAATTTAAAGGTGAGCGCCATGGTGTTTGTGCCCATTGCCGCTACTGCACATCCCAGAGAGGGGCAACAGCTGTGGCAATGGGTGCTGGAGGTGGGGCACAAAGAAACGAGGTTTGCCTAGGGTGAGCTTCATCTCCCTGCACTGGCCCTGCAGTGGAACACAGGAACGCACTCATCTGGCTTCCTAAAAGCCCCAGTGGTAACATGAGTTCCCCTTCTCTGCTTTCACTATGTGTGGCTGCACTGCTCACACGGCCCATCCTTCTCAGCAGCACTCATCCATATTGTAGGACAAGTGCTATACGGATAAGTTAAAATTGACCCGAAACATTCTTGGTCACAGTAGAAAAAGAAGTTATTTATTCTACATATCAAGAGGGACTATCATCGACACACCACCAAAATCCTCCAGTCTGTCCATGGGACTTTTTGCATGGGCTGTTGCTCCCAAATATACAGTCCTTTATGGGGAATGCTTACTAAAGTGTGTTAGCTGTCATCACGGCACTAACAAGCAAAAGTTAATGCTGTGGCGGAAATGAAGATATCTCAGAGGATTTTCTGTGATATCTGCATTTCATGTGGAAAAGGAGCAGGAAGGTGTGATTGGGGCAGGCAGAAGTGCACGGCGATGAGAGGTAGCCACTGCATTAACAATGTTCACATGATGACTGCCTGAATAACCACTATCATGGCTGCAGAATATGCCACCTCAAGAGGTGGCATTATCTGCAGCCAATGCTGGCAGGCTGCATCGTGGCCCTTGATGATTGGCAGCGGTCACTACAGCAAGAACCAATCCCATCAGCCCTGCTTGGACCCCCAACCATGTAAAGGTTGTCATTGCTGCAGATCTGCCAGTCCACGGTACCTACAAAAGTAAACAGGACAGCCTCCCCACCTCACCCCCCTTCAGCACATACAGCTTCCCAGACAGCTCACAAACTCTTTTGAGAATATGTCAGGGGGGCAATTGCTGCACCCTGCCCTATCCACTAACAATGTCCAGGATAGCCATCAGGCTAGTAGTCCCCTTCCTTCACTCCCCAAACTGTAAAGTCCTGGCTAGCCTGCAGGAATAAGAGGCACAACCCCTCCCCCACCAACAGTAAAGTCCCAGCTAGCTAGCTGAGAAAGGAGGCCCTACCCTTCCAAAACCTCTGACGTCCTCAAAGACTCTGCCCCCCCTATACAGTTACCTAAATGGTTTGGGAGGTTCACAGGGTGGGGTGATGCAGGGGGGGTTGGCTGGTCATCTGCTATTCTTGGTGCAGCAGATCACCAGATCCATGGCACCAGCAGGCTTTAGAAGGAGGCGGTCCTAAGGGGGGTGGTGAGGGGACTGAAATCTTTCTGCGGCGATCAAGGGAACAGAGCAATTTGTTTCTCTGTCCTCCCCTTGTTCTTTCCCTTGATCCCACAACCCCTGCATTGGCAGGTAGTATGTGTTACCTGCCAATGCAGGGATTGTGGGTCACCACAGTAAGTGCAAGTCCTCCGCGGTATCTGCAGGGCTGGTGCTGGACCCTCTCCATGCAGATACTGCACAGTTCTTGCAGCTACCACACAGCATTTCTACAGATGCCACACAATAGCTGCAAAAGCACTTATCACGGTTTAGTAAACATGCCCCATATGTATCTTTTATTCACTTCTCACTGCTCTTAGTCCCCTATATATTCACGTGTACCTCAAACAGGATTAATTCCAGTTAATGCAATATGCAACAACACCCTTTCCTTTCAAAGGGTGCTCTATTCATACTTTTAAAAGTTTTCCTTCATTTTTAACTCTAGTCAAAATTACCATTTACAAGAATTATGTGTATCATTGATTTTCATGAATCTAAGTTGCTCACAAACCGTCCCTAAAATAAGTAGTCAAACTACCTGCACTTATAACTGATGACATGTTATATCATCTCTCAAAGATTCTGAGGAACATGATTCCGGTTACAATGCTAGGTACTAATATAGCATGCATAATTAGATTATCAACACATTTTCTTACACTTATGTTTTAGGGTCAGCCCTTATGTACACCACTACCACTTACACTCAAACCTTCATCACTGAATTTGCACATACATCACTGAAGACTGACTGATAGAATGCAACAGAGGAGTTTAACATCAAATGTGTTATATTACTATTTTAATGAGGATCTGCTATCTAGGCAGGTACACACTATTAGTACTGTAGGATAGGGGGAATGGGACCCTCAATCTCAGATAGCATTCATTTAGGGGGTAATTTTATAAGGTGCAATATATGTTCCTACTTTACAGTTATTTTAGTCATTAACGTGTATATGACCACATATGTGCAATGATGACAGCTTATAACATTCCAACTAGCGTAAAAATATGCTCATTGCATGATGGTGCGTACTTGGCCAGTGAGAGTTTACAAGGTAAAGTTTAGAGGGAGTGGGGTGGGTGCACAAGTACATATGTAGATTATAAAATAATAAATTACCCATGTTCTTGAAAAATATAAGTGTTGGCATTTACACAACCTCTAGGGCTCGAATAATTGTCCCATACTACAGGCATTAATACATAAGACTTTCCAGATATTTCCCCTTTTCCCATTAATACAGAAGTATTTAATGTTTTAGTTACCTGGGGGCTTTGTTCACTCATCCCCAATGAACCTAGTTAAAAGCTTTCGTCAGTAGTTTAGCCAGTCTATTGTACAAGACCTCTTGACCCTTCTTGGATAGGCTGATGCCATCTCTGCTCAGCAGCCCTTGAAAAATCATTCTAAGATTTAGGAAACCAAAGCTCTCTCAGTGACACCATCCATGCAACCATGTACTCATGTCCAGGATGCAAGCTTCTTTGCCTTAGTCTTTACTCTTAACAGGGAAGATTGTAGAGAACACCACCTGTGCACCTATCTGCTTCACCCTTTCTCCCACAGCCATGAAGTCACTCTTGATATGCTTAGAGGGATACCTAGCCATATCATATGTGCCAAAGTGGATAAGCAGCATTGGATAATAGTCAGTAAGCCTGATGAGTCTTAGCAAAGTCCATAGCATCTCAGATTTGGGCATCTGGCAGACAACATACCTCTGGTCAGCAGATGTAGGCCTCTATACCTCTCAGAAGGCAGTCACTAACCACCATTACCCTTCACTTCCTTGTGGTCGCTGATTCCTTGTGTAGTTAGCACTGGTGAGAATGGATCCAACAACTAAATGGTTGTATCCTAGATCCACTGGACAGGTGAGGAGAATACTTGGCAAATGATTTACTCTGTCCCACAGATGGAACAAGAGGAAAGAAGATAGCGATCTGGCTAATACTGAAAGATAATGAAAATAAAGTAGAAGATTAAGACTACTCTACATTGTTTGGCTTGAAGATTTCACATGGAAATAATCTAATATGTTTGGCCTTTTCATTGGAAGACTACACTTCACAAAGTTGTAGGTTTTTTTGTAAATTCAGAGATTGGCTTGGACATTGGATTTGTGGAGTGCTTCATGACTGAAATGACTGATGTAGCAAAAGAGGAAGACAGCATTCCAGAAAGGTATGGCTTTGACAATTAGCTCTTCCTTCACTCAACATTGCCTCAGTGGTCAGAATCCTGGGGTTTTGCCCCTGCCCTACATTATATAACAGTTGTTCAGCTCCCCAGCCTTTCAGGCTTTTATACATGGGTTTTCTAGCATTCTTCAATCATAATCCTATTGAAAATGACATTGCCCTCATTGGATCAATGTAATTTCCAAGAGTAGGTACAAAGCCCATAATCCATATTCCCTCGAAGTTTGGACCCGATTGGTAAATGTTTATGGATGCCATCATGCCCCCAGGAAGGCAGATTGATTGAATCACTTTTATAGTGCTTTCAGGACTGTTCAGAAAGTGCTAAGAACACTCTATAGGGGCGGAGCCTGATGTCCAGCGGGTAGGACGCTTTGCGTTGAAGCTCCCGAGAGGCCTACTCAGAATCCTGACTTAATACCTATATAAATTTACTATTTTGCTCCGAGCTGACCGGGGCACCTCGGGGGGGATGGCGGCCCACAAACCAGCGCGCTTGGACTTCGGGTCTCCTTCTTCTTCTCACGGAAAACGCTCCAAAACGGAGGTATCCTCCCCGCAGAAGATGGTTCCATTTCGTGAAAAACCCCCACTGCACCTGGAGATTTTGGAGGAAATACGCGGCGTGAAGGAATTGGTGCAGTCTAATGGAGAAGCGCTTCGAGCCATGCGAGAAGACTTTGGAGTGCTCCAAGACCGACTTGAAGGTCTTTCATTACGGCAGGACAATATGGCGGGGGTCCTCGACTCGCACGAGGTGCGCTTGGGCAAACTGGACGAGGCTGAGCGCCAGATACAGAATCTTCAAAAGGAGTTGGAAGATAGCAATAATCGCGCCCGTCGCAACAATGTGAGGCTCCTTGGAATGCCGGAGGGAGTGGAAACAGGAGATATAAGAGAATTCTTGCTCAAAACTCTTCCCTCCTTGCTGAAGATTACTTTTCACAGAGAACTGGAAATCGATCGAGCACACCGTGTTCCTGCCCGCATGGCGCTCAACCGCACGACCCCCCGGCCTATTATCTTTAGCTTGCTACGATATCAACAAGTGGAACAAATTTTACATGCTGCCCGAGCGAATCATCATTTGGAATATGAAGGTCGTAAGGTCTCCTTCTTTCCTGATTTGGCAAAGCCTACCGTTGACCGTCGGAAGAAACTCCTTGCTCTTCGCCCTCGACTTCAACAGCTACAGGCTCGCTTTGGCCTGTTGTATCCAGCGAAGCTCCGAGTGACTCTCCATAACCAGACCAGGACGTTCGAGGATCCTGATCTATTATCAACATTTTTGGACTCCAAAGAAGCAGAACAGATGCGCTAATCCCAAATTTTGGACTCTTATCTGCCGGCTCTGTCCGCCATTTTGAAGGGCCCGATGCGGCGGTCATAGCCCAGCACAGAAATAGCCTGGACTTTCTTTCTTTCTCTGTATGACTTTTGTCTTTGGTCTCCTATCCCTTCATGATGTGTGCCTCGGTCGGATTCGGAGCACGCACAGTCCTACAGGTTATATGTTTTTTCAATTTCGGCCTTCTCTGGGGTTTCTCCCCGCAGACACATGGTCGCCAGTAATTTTGGGGTTTTGCTTCTCCTCTACCGTACTGCGGTTATCTTTGTTAATGTGGGGCGCTTCATTGTATTATATTAGCTTATTTTCCTATGTCATGTGTACAGCCAAGATACAGTCAGTTTGAGGGACACAGTGAAATTATGTGTGCTATCATGCTCAGAATTTTAACTTTTCTGAATGGCCTCATGTAAAATCTTATTATTCATCGTACAAGGCATTGCTGGTCCACTCAGCAGAAAGAAAATCCTTAGCTATCTTAGCCACGAGCACGTTGATTAGGTGTTTCTTCAGGAAGCGCATTACACTCTGCTGAAACACTGAAACTCAATGCTAGGCCTCACATGGTAGCTGCCTACTCTCCCACCGTTTCCAAATGGTACGGGATAGTCATTCTGGTCAAGAAGTTTTTGCACGCTACTGTACCTGATATTAGCGCTGACATGGAGGGTAGATGGGCCCGTGTACACCTTGAGGTTGGAGATAGTGAATTCACGTGTATTTGCACTATGTCCCGAATGTGGACAACCCTGCTCACTATGCAAGTTTTGCGCAGTTGGCCTCGGCCTCCGCTAATGCTCCATTAATACTTGGTGGCGATTTTATTCAAGTGCTCCCTCAATCTTTTCTTCTCAAACAAGGTGCTTGTTGGTTGGAAGCTCCAGTACCGAGCAGACCTGTGTGGCTAGATATAGTAGCGGGCCTTTGCTCACCGATTCCTCTTACCTTACTCCCTGGTATGACTCTCCCATTAGATTCCCACTATCCACCAATGTTTTTCGACACTTTAGGTGCCTTTAATATTCCTATGCAACCTTTCGACTCCCGACTCTGGTCAGTGTAACTTCAGCATTGCATTCGGAGCACTAGAGTACTCCCGCCATCGGCACTCTCTGTATAAGGTTGATTGGAAACTTCCGATCTCTCGGTAGTTTACCGGGTGTAGCATCCAATTTTACTAAACCTTATGTAATGCTATCACTAGAGATACCTCTATAGCGCAGAAAGTATGGGAGAGAGAATTGCATGTGACTTTAACCTCGGAGCAATGGAGCCTTATCTGGAGCAGAGGGACACGGGTTTCCGACCCGCCTCACTCACTCAGACCCTCTTCTTTCTAGCCCACCGGTGTTTTTACACTCCTCACAGTTTAGACATATGGAACACTACTCAGGGTAATGGTTGCTGGACACGTCCTGTGGCCATTGGTTTATTACTTCATTTCATGTTATGCATGAATATCCCGCACTACAGTATAACTGGCGTCGGGTCTGGGGTCGTATTTAGTCTATATTGCACTCTCAGGAGTCCCTTTCTCGGAGGACAGTGGGACTTCGCCCAGTTGCGGGGATCCCCTCTCTCCCAAGAAATGGCTTATCTCCTTCTGAACTTTATGCTTGGCATTGCTGTTTCCCTCATTGAGTAATACTGGGAAATTAGTTCCCATCTGAGCCTCAATGAATGGTGGAATCATGCCTGTCTCTACAGTAAATATGAACAAATACCTCGTCTGTGTGCTTCCTCCGTTCAGACTCCTTCTTATTGGTCTTAATGGAGGATGTTCAATGAATATGTACATTTTGCTAAATGCTCTCATCTGACTGTCTAACTTTGTATATATCTCTGTCTCATGATCATGCTGTATTATGGATATTTTTTGATTGTTTGATGTATAATCACTGTTAACTGGAAGCGCTCACATGCTGATACAAACGGGTAGAGAAGAAGCACCGGGGTGGGGGGTAATGGGTTTACTTTTCCTTATTGTATACTTGTTTTGTCTTTTTTGGTGTGTTGTTTCTTTGTTTGTTGCAAAATGAAAATAAAAGTTTCAAAAAAAAAAAAAAGAACACTCTATATCCATAAGCGTTTTTTCCCTACAACCTTTGCACTTACTTTCACAAAATACACCATGTTAATATATATTTGCAGGAAATACTTACAAGGGATAGGAAAAAGCAATGGTTGTCTGCTTAGCAGTGACGTCCAATGTCCATCTGCACCTGGAGTGGGCACCCCCCTCTCAGCATGTCCCCCCCCCCCTTTGCAGCATGTCCCTCTCATGGCACACACCCCTCTCATGGTACATGCCCCACCCCCACCAGGCCCACACAGCAAAGCCAAGGCGACAAACCAAACTTAATGTGGTGGGTGGCTTGCTGCGCTGCCTTTGGTTCAGGACTGATGGCTCTTCCCTTCTGGCCTGAAGTCTTGCATTAAGGGGCTGATTCTTTATAGGGTGTGTAGAGAGTTACATGCTTAAAACATGCATAAGTTCCTAGTCTGAAGTAGTTATGTATGTGAGTAGGCACCTATGCATGTACTTTGGGCAGTTGCTATTCTGTAAGTGTGCATGCAAATCCAGTTGTGCGAACATTCAGTTGCGATGTGCATGAGATAGAGCCTAGGCAGAGCAGAAGTGAGCCCTAAATTTATGTGCATCAGTCCCTCACTAATCTAGACTAGATTCAGCTGTGTACATATGTCCCTATTCTATCACATATAGCCCCAAATTCACAGGCAGCAATGTACTTTTTCCTGTGCATGAAACTACCCTCCACATTCCTAAATTCTACCTCCTTCCTCATCCTTTTTCAAGGACCTAAATTTAGGAACTTGCGAATTAGTTTGCAAATTAGGTATCCGATCTAGGCTCTCATTGACACACTCCTTTTAAAATTGTGCTTTTAAGTTTATTTTCAAGCATTCCTTTACTGTAAATTACCATGCTGGTGAATGCACCTGAAAGAATATATTTTCAATTGATAGCAGTTAACTGCATTACGGTTCACATACAGCTTTCTATCTGACACATGTTAGTATCTCCATCTTTTAAGAAGGCAGGCTTGGCACAGCTCCAAATATTATTAAAATCAGTGAAATCTTGATATGGCTGGTTCTGTGGATGCTTCTTGTTGCTTTGACAATTCCCAGGCTTCAGTGCAGCACTAGACACAGGTGGTTGTTAATTTCTGTATTTCTGGTCAAGGCTCAACCAGTCTTGTATGAATCAGTCATTTTCACATGAAACATGGAGCACATGAAGGAAACCTCTGGCTAGGAAGTGCTGGGTCAGACGGCGACATCTTGTAGATTGTGGCATTCAGCATAAAAAGTCAAAGGCCCGCCAAAAGAAAACACGGACAGGAATGTCACAAAGACTTTCCTGCTGCACAAATGTCTTTCAGACTAATCTGGAGCACCCACAGCAAGACCCAACTAATAGTATTCTGAGGGTTATGGCATATGTGAAGGACATCTGGGATGAGGCCGTAGTGCCTGAACCAACCTGACATAAATCATCCTGTTTCAGTCATAGCAAGCAAACAAATGTATAGATATGCAAAGAAGGAAAGAGCCCGAGTTTGAGACTATGGGCAGTTTGATCAGTGTATTAACTATTGAAGAGGGCAATTTTCAAAAGCATTCATATAGATAAAAACTTTTATATATTAAACTGTATTTCATATATACAGCATACAGATACATGATGGGAGCAATTTCCAAAAAGTTATTTACTCAAGTAGATGAGTAATTTGGTAATTGTCTACTCTCTTTGAAAGGAGAAATACATGCTGATGGGTTGTCGTGTGGCTGTCAGGACCTATTGTTTTGCTTTGACTATAGCTGCTCTTTGCTAACTCACCCTGCCAGAATTTGCTGCCCTAGGTGACACCTAGCTTTCCTAATTGTTAAGCCTGCCTCTCTGTGGCAGTATTAATGTGTTTGCAGTCATAGATGACCTCCCCCAAATGCTCCCTCAAACATTGCCATGGAAGTTTTGCTCTTAACACACAATCAGAATTGACATTTATGCAAACAAGTGTGCTGTGGTCTTGCACCCGATGTGCCAATAGTGTGCAACATTGCCGTGTGTTAAGTGCAAAGCTACCACGTTGCCTGTAGAGTCACATAAAGTATTTCCCTGACAGGTAATGCACTGTGCCGCACTGTTAGCACAGGTAATGTAGGCACGGTTAGCCCAGGTGCAATGAGCTTCATCTATTGAGGTGGAGGTAATTGCACCTGCGCTAATTGCAAGATGTGCCACTAGCATGCAATATATAGCAGCATGCTGACGGCACGGCACTCATCACAACCACTCTCTGCCCCTAACTCGTCCATTTTGCCCTCTTCTGTGCGATTCAGTGTGTAAATTGGCTCATGCTAACTGTGAAATCCATACACTAACAGTTCTGAGGGCTGCAGCACTAACTGTATAATTCCCTTTAGTAAAAGAGAGGCGTGGCCTAGTGGTTAGGGCAAGTTACTGCAGGCTGAACAGTCAGGGGTTCAAATCCCAGTAGAGGACAGCAACCTTGGGCTGGAAGGACTGGGGTTTCTAGCCACAGAGGTATTTAACCCTCCTTTGTCTCTGTTATAAAAACAGATTGTGAGCTCTTCAGGAACAAGGAAAATGTAAATGCAGTACCTGAATATACACCACTTTGACGTGTAGAAAAGCAGTATATAAGCCTAGATAAATAGAACTAAGTGCAAAACCTTACCACGCTTTAGTAAATGAGCTCCTAAAAGCACGTGTGATCTTTCTCAACAAACAAACTTGACTTGCAAATGGGGGAGGTGCTTCCAGGGACCTGCTTTGAGAGGGATCCTAACATAACATGGGTAGATTGTTTTTACAGCCCTACATGCATTATTTTTTAGAAAAATTGTACCTGAACAAAATTCAGATGCAAAGATAAGAGACTTTGTAACCATTGCTATTTTCAAATGGAAGGCATACTGTACATGCTTTCCTCTTTGAAGATTAGATGCAAGGTCCATGATTACAAAGAACTTACAGTGTTACCCCAAAAGGATAATTCATGCAGACCTTTGTTATGAAAATTTATATGGAATTCATTTATAAATTCTTCATTTCTAAATAGCGATAGATTTCAAAGGAAAAATATGTGCATATTTTCCATTTGAAAACCAGTATGACTAATGCATATATTCAACACATGGAGCCCGAATCTGGAAGCGGGACATCCGGATGTCCCTGCTTAAGACCAGGCTGTTAGGACCCGATTCTGGTCCACAGGAACAAAACGATCCCATGGGAGTCAGAATTGGGCCCGAGGATGGCTCTGTGTGCCCTTCCAGCCTGCCAGTACATCCTCCATGCAGGCGCCCCAGACTGCCACAGCTCTGGACCCCAAAATCCCTGCTGCCTGACCCATGGCTGGCCTCCCACAGCCTGGATCGGGCAGCAAGGACCCCCACACGTGGCCCTGGCCCCGGTGGTGACTGCCGTGCCCCGATTCACCAAAAAACCTGTTTAAATCACCTCAGTATGGCCCAGCAGGCCCGGCAGCACGTACTGGGCTGTGACCTGAATCGGCCCTGAACGTGCTGCAGGGAGGTCCGCCCCCACTCTGCCCCAAATCCTGCTCCCTCCCGCTTCTCCCCATCCTAAAGCACAGGACATATAGGGAGGGCCAGTTGGGAATAAGGTTTAGGCAGATTGCAGGGCTGCACGTCCCGGCCGGAAGTATAGACCCACAAACTGTTTTATAGAATAAAGGCCATAATCTAGTTGGCCTGTTGTAAAATTATTATTCTAAAATGTAATTTTGGACGTCCATCGGGAGTCTCTGCTTACTTTTGATCCCCATATGTCCTCGCTTGTTCTTAGGAGTGTTCTGGAATTTACATTCTTCATACTCTGACTCATGCTGTTGCTCTAGTTGTCTTGATTACTATAATTCTCTTGTAAATGATGTTTGGCTCTATTTGAATGTCTTCAGTTAGCAGAGAACACTGACATTAAGATCTTTTACAAGACACCTAGACATGGCTTTGTTTCTCTTTTGTTAATAGCTCAACACTGGCTTCCAATTTTTATGCTATACAATGTGTGCCATTGGGTCAATGCTGACTCCTGGTGACCCAGCAGCACCCGGGTTTTCTTGGCAAGAACTTTTTTCTGAGTCAATGGAGGGTAACGTGACTTGCCCAAGGCCACAAGGAGTGTGAATGGGAACTGAACCGATGGGGTATGTTTATTAGCCAGTAGCATGGGTTTAGTGTAGGATGTACATATTTTTGTGCCATGCGATAGCAGGGAGTTTATAACCCAAAAGGAAGTGTGCTAAATATAGAAACATAGAAACATGATGACAGAAAAAGACCACATGGCCTATCTAGTCTGTCCTTCCATATCAACAACTACAACAGTCCACTTTTTACCTTTAGAGATCCTCTGTGTTGTACCAAAGCTTTTTTGAATTCAGTTACTGTCCTCATCTCTACCACCTCCACTGGGAGACTATTCCACGAATCCACTACTCTTTCCGTAAAGAAATATTTCCGCATATCACTCCTGAATCTATCTTCTTTCACCCTCATTCCATGTCCCCTCGTAGCAGAACTTGCTTTCAATTGAAAGAGGCTCTCTCCCTGAACATTTATGCCACGGAGGTATTTAAACATCTCAATCATATCACCTCTATCCCGCCTTTCCTCTAAGGTGTACATATTAAGATCCTTAAGTCTGTCCTCATATGTTTTATAATGAAGCCCACTAATCATTTTAATAGCCACCCTCTGCACCGACTCCATCCTGTTCACATCCTTTTGAAGGTGCGGTCTGCAGAATTGCACACTATACTCCAAATGAGGTTGCACCAAAGACTTATAGAGAGGCATTATCACCTCCTTTTTTCTGCTAGCCATTCCTCTCCGTATGCACCCAAGCATCTTTCTAGCTTTTGCCGTCGCCTTTTCTACCTGTTTAGCTACTTTAAGATCATCAGACACAACCACGCCTAGGTCCCGCTCTTCTTTAGTGGACAAAAGTACTTCACCTCCTAAATATCCCACACTAGCAGCATTGCACATGAATAGGTGGGGTCAAGACGGAGAATGGGTAGAATCAGGGTGTGCAACAAGGCCGGGCATGATAGTTGCACACTAGCTACACAACCACGCCGTTAGTGCTGGCACTATTAACCCTGCCATTTGACCAGGTGTTATCTACACTTGCCATGCTCCCACGCTCTGATAGTATGGTTCGGACATGTGTGATAGGAAATATAAAGGGCAGAAGCAGCGCAAACACATAAGAATAATATCAGGGTAATTCAATATGTGAGCTGAATACCAAGGTGCTTGCCTAGGTCTCTCGTTTGGAGGGCTGCATGGTGCAGCTGACATGGCAGTAGACCACAACAGCCTGACTACCACAAAACCAGAGCCTGCAGGTCATGGGTTACCCTTTTGGGACAGTGAACAAATATCCACAGTCACATCAATGGCTACCCTGACGGACTGCTGTTAAAATGTCAGCATATTCCATGGCTAGTTGCCAGAGGGGTGTTGGTGTTGTGTGCTGGGGAGGTGTCAGGATATGGCGCCTGTGCTCTGTGCTTCAGTCAGTACTGGCCTCATGGGCAGCGTTGGAGCCAGCAGATATGGGGGGAAGCATGCAAATTAGGTGATGCACCTACTGGCAGCATGGTTCAAGATCCTTCTGATCCCTTCCGCCCTGCATGGAGGACATGAAGTAGTGCATACATGCACCTGGGGGGCCATGCCACTGCCATGGGCCATTTTGCTATGAGCAGATGGCACCTCACCCTGACCTGAGCAGCAGCATAATACTTCTACCACTGAACATGGGTCTCCAGTGCTGGATCTCACTGATTGGTGTCTCCTAACTGGCCAACTTGCCCAGAGGCAGAGGTAATCCATGGACCTAGGGAACTGTTTTGATCTTCCCTGGTCTGCTGGGCTCTTGTTTCCATGGCAGCTGGGATGCTTAGCATGGGACTTGTTTGGGATTCACCAAACAACATACTAAGCTTGCATTAAAAGAGGGGGGAAAAGGTAACTGCTTTTGAAATAGGGTTTTTTTAAATAAAAAGTTCTGTTTTTAAGTTAGAAAAATTAGCGCTCCTTAGACTGATATTCTCAGTTGTTTCAAAAGCAGTTGATTTTCTTTTAATATTTCAGCTTTGACATAATGTTCTGGTTTTGGCTTTAAAGATTTAGTGTTCATTTAGACTGTTTCTTAGATAGAAAGAAAGTGTCCTTTGTAGTTATATAATTTTGCCTTTTCCCCCCTCTTTTAATGCAAGTTTAGTATGTTACATTTTGAATTACTATGCAAGTGTCCCTCCATCGCTGACTCACTCCTGCTTCCCCTTTTCTATCTGAATAGGATGCTTTCATGTTCAGTCATCCATATCTTGCTAAATTTATTTACCCTTCCATGTTCCACTGGTCATCAATTTTTGCATGAATTATTTTTGTATAAATTATTTATGATGTTGTTAACTTATTTATTTATATCTTTTTTAGAACCTACAGATTTATAGTAGTTTGCAACAGTACGTTTACAAGACCCTTTTTGTTTCAATGTTCTTTTATAGAGGTATTTATGTTTTTATACGTTACATATCTTTTAGTCTTTTAACTCTTTGGGCGCACTTGTTTGTTCTTTGTATTTATTTATTTATTTTTATATGATGTTTGATTTTAATTTTTAAGCATTATTTGTTACTTCACTGTTATTATTATATATATATATATTTATTATTAACCTATGGAACATGTTTGCAATCGTTCTGTTCCTTTATGTTTTTATGTTTTTAAGTATTTATATGTTTACTTTTTCAGTATATGCCACATAAACCCCTGACGAAGTGTGACGAAACACGGCCTGTGTCGGGTTGGCAATTTGTTTAATAAAGGCTCCGTTTTTCCACTATACCACGCCTTTGGACTGGTTAAAGAAAATTGAATGTTCATTCAGTGCAATGCTGCCTTTTGACAATTGTAACTGTTTTTAACTAGCTATGTTCAATGTATTTGACCGCAGTCGGGAATTTTAAATGTCATCTAATTGATCTTTTTAAATAAATATTTCAAAGTATTTTAAACCCTGATTGCTGCTGATTCATTTTACCTTTTGCTGAAAAGTGTGACGTCATACTGATCTTCCAGCACAGGAATCCTGATCTAGAATTTTTGCCTCCTGCGATGGACTCTCTTGATTTTGAGGGGGTCTGTTGCAGGACAAGGTTAGTGCTTTCTGTAGTTTCCTCCCTGTTGGAGTCACGGCCTGCGGTACCATCTCGGCAAGATCACTCTATTAACATCTCTAGCGGGGTAATAGTAGGGTTGTGATACCCCTCAGAATGCAAGAGTAGTCAGTTTACAAAGAGAGCTTGAACAGCGCAACTTGAATGAAGGTGCCATTCTTTACTTAAGCTTGGCCCAGGTGGTCATGCAAAGTAAAGATATCTAGTGAAGATCATGTCATTACCTTGCAGGTAGTCTCTAGCGAGGGAGACTTTAGGAGAGCCACAGTGGTGAGACTTTTTTTGAAACTGAGAAGAGCATCAGCTTGTTTGTGACCAAATTTGAAACAAGATTCTAGGCAGTTTGCTAAAGCTCTTTTGGTGAATGGCATGCCAATTTTATTGGAATCAAGTGAGACAAAAAGCTGCTCAGACTTACTGTGATTCGGATCTTTAAAGGTAGGTTGCAAGATCTGGGATTTCTGCACAGTTTTAGACAAAATACAGGAAGCACTGTTTCCTTATTGATATGGAAAGGTGTCACTACCTTAGGCAAAATCTTAAGGTATATATGGATAACAACCCCATTATATGATGAAATTGAGTATACAGGTCATAAGATATTAAAGCCTGAAGCTTATTCATTCTTCTTGCCAACATAAGTGTAATTAGGAAGAATTCCCTGCATGTGAGCAAATTAAACCTGGCTGTTGGTATTTCACTGGAATTCAAGTCTGTCAAACAAAATGAACCAGAGGTGAGGTGATAAAGTTATCTTGATATGTTTCATGTCGAGAAAGGAATAAATTGAATTTAGCTCAATGCATTTCTTAGAAGTTCTAGGAAGAATTTATCATTTGTATGATCTGGGACTTCAAATGTTTTTCCATTAGAGTGTACCTTAGCACTCTCTCAGTCTGTCACACTTCAGCTGAGAATTTTCCAGTATCTCATTACATATCATCTCACATTTCATGAAGGGTGTTCTCAATGTCAAATTTTTGTTATGGATGCTCCTGCATGCAAACAGGAAGTCTGCATTGGAGAGAGGGGTGGGTCAACGTGAATATCAATAGCAATGCAGCATCAGAGGCTTTGGTATTCATTGCATTGCCATTGCTGCAGGTCCTGGAGAGGGGTGGCAGTGGGGGAGAGGGTGGGAGCAGGGGAAGGCAGGACTGAGATTCACTTAAGAGTGTCTCATATCCTTGCACCGACTATGCCTCTCCTACTGCTTTACCTCTCTTTTGCTGCATGGTTCTGCAACCAGTGTTCTTTTGCATTTTTCTGGGCCATGTCTCATCCTCTTCCTTTGTTGCTTTTTTATGGGTCCCTTTGGCTTGTTATATGCCTTTGTTCTGCTAATCACTTTAACATGCAATTATTAACAACCCAAACTTACCAAAATTAATGAGTCTTGAGATTTCTCTTTTAAGTTCTTTTCAAATTTGAATAAACTAAAGAGTAGCAAATCACCTGGAACAGATGGTATACATTCCAAAGGTGCTGAAAGAACTGAAATATGAGATTGCAGACCTACTATTAGTAATCTGTGAACTATCATTAAAATCATCTATAGTAACTGAAGATTGGAGAATGGCCAATGTAACACCAATTTTTAAAAAGGGTTCCAGGGATGATCCAGAAAACTACATAGCGGTGAGCCTGACACCAATCCCAGGAAAAATGGTAGAAACCATTAAAAAGAATAAAATTACTGAATATGTAGATAGTTATGCTTTAATAGGAGAAAGTCAACACAGATTTAGACAAGGAAGATCTTGTCTTACTAATCTGTTATATTCATTTGAAGGTGTGAATAAACAAGTAAATAAAGGTGAGCCAGTCAATATAGTGGAGTGGAGGAGTGGCCTAGTGGTTGGGGCAAGGTACTTCAGGCCGGAAGGTCGGAGGTTCAAATCCCACTAGAGGACAGCAACCTTGGGCCGGAAGGACTGGGGTTTCTAGTCCCACAGGTGCTCCTTGTGGTCTTGGGCAAGCCACTTAACCCTCCATAGCCCATGTTCCCTGTAAAATAGTTATCTCCAAGTTATAATGCCCTGTTCAATGTAATTTCAGTTTGTTCAATGTAAACCGCGCTGATGCAGAATAGCACGGTATATAAAAGAATGTAAATAAATAAATAAAAATAAAATATAGTGTATCTGGATTTTTGCCTTTGACAAGATCCCTCATGAGAGACTCGACAAAATTAAACAGTCATGGATAGGAGGCAGTGTACCATTGTAGATCAGGAACTAGTTAAAAGATAGAAAGCAGACAGTAGGGCTAAATGGCCATTTTTTTTCAGTGGAGAAAGATAAATAGTGGAATACCCCAGGGATCTGTGCTGGTCCCGCTGCTTTTTAACATATTTATAAATGACCTTTACCTGGGGAAAAAAGGTGTTAGCAGATAGGATTTTTCTCCTTTCACCGCACAAAACCTCTCCAAAATGTACACTTCTGTGAACAAGACTGGTTTAAATAGTATTCACAATTTATTTACAAAATATATACATCAAGTATTATGATAAAATAATGCAGTATGTACAACCCATATTATAATAAGTGGTTCAAGCAGATAAGGTGAAACAGCTATACAGGACAAGAGATAAAAGGACAAGAAAACAACGTAATGGCATAAGTAAACATTTAAAGATTATGGGCCTGATTTTCGAAGGCATTTACATGGGTAACTGCCCTAGTTACCCATCTAAATGCCTTATCTGGGATTTTCAAAAGGCACCTACATAGATAGTGCCCTTCGAAAATCCCGGATAAGTCCCTAACACGCTCAGATGCTATGCGTTTTTTCAGGCGCAGGGGCTAAGCGGGTAGCATCGAAAATCGGTACTACCCAGCTAGCTCCTGTGGCTTCCGGGTTGTGCACATATGACCCCAATATTGAAAATCTGGGTTAGACGGATAGTGGGCGGGCTATGCGCTGCGACGCTCCTGCCTGGGCCCTAGAGCTTACAGGCAGGAGTGGCCTTATATAATGTCCCTTATGAATAAAGGTGGTACTGATCCCTCTGAATGCTGGGATTCGTAGTACACTTATTTTTTTCTTTAGGGATGGAAGTTGTAGTTGTGACTCGAGTGATAAGGCTTGCAAGAAATTTATTTGTTGTGGGGATATTTTCAACGCATTACAATTCAAAGGTGCATAACGTAAAGGTGCAACTTTCAACATAAAGGTGAAATCAGGAGGTCAGGAAAACAACTGAAATTAAATAGCTTTAACTCAGCTTTACACAGTCACGGTAGCTTCTACTCAGTTTTGCCTCGTGTGGTTGCTTGGGATTATTGCAGCCTCACAGTAACAGCTGTTCTCACAGCGTGGCTTTACAGAAACAGGTGAAAACAATTTGTGAACTTTCACGACTAGGCAACAGGTATAGCAATCGCTTTGTATTCTTCTCATACAAACTCCAGATGCTTCTTTAAACTGTTACTCTCTAAAACATAAAGAGCAATCCATTGCACAAGGATCATAACTCAAGGTAGGCACATCATTATCTATCTGCATACATTCATCTGGGCTAAGGCAATTGTTCTCTTCATCAGGTTTCTTATGTTTCCCTGACTTTAGCTCCAGAAATTGCTGAAACTCTTTTAGAAGCAATTCAGCCTGTAGCTGCTCTTTAGCTGCTTGATAGTCTCCGGTAAGGGTCACACCCTTCCCCCACTCACTATCTGCTCCTGTTGCAGAGTTTGGCTTAGGGAGGTCAGCACAATAAAAGGGTTTCTCCAGCAAGGCATTAAAATTAGGAAATTCAGCTTTACCTTTATCAGAGATGTTGGCATAAGAACAGGCACCTTTCTTCCAGGACTCTCTCCTCTTTAGAAACTCAGGAGCCTTATGGCTAGTTCTTCTGCTAGGGGAATTTCTCTCAGAAAAACTTCTTTCCTGTTTTGGTTCCTGGCTTTTATAGCACTGATCGCCACCAGCCAAAATACCTTTTCTCCAAGAGCTGGGTTGGCTAGCCTTCCCACGTCTAGGCTCTACCGTGTAGTAACTATCTCCTTGAGAGTATATTGGGCTCCAAGGCTTACTGTTCCAGGGTTCTGCCTTCTCCCAGGGTTCTAGCGTTTTCCCCCTTTGATTCCAACTTCCTCCTGAAGACCAACGTGCACTGGAAGCTGCTTCTCGTCTGCTTCGTTTCTTGCTACTCTCCTTGTCAGCTTTGCTGCCTGCCTTGCCAGCCTTGCTGCCTTCTTTGCCAGCCTTGCTGCTTCCTTTGCCAGCCTTGCTGCCTCCTTTGCCAATCCTGTCTGAGGATTTAAAAAGTGCTTCATTTCCCGGCACTCCCTGTCGTTCCCCTAGGCGTGCCCAATCAGTGCTGAAGCCTAACTCTTCCCCTGGCCTGGGGCTTGTCTTCAGCTCAGCCAATAACTGTGTTTTTTCCAAGTCAGTTTTGGAAATCCTGTGTGTGTCATCCCTTCTATCAGGATTTTCCCCTATCTCCATTTCCTCTGGAGGGGAGTCTTCACCACAGCGCCAATGCGGTGTATAGCACCGCCCAGATGAAAATCAGGCCCCATGGATTTTACCTTTATAACCTATCTACTAACTTCCCTCCCTTTCTCTTTGCCCACCAGCCCCAAGTCTCACCCACTACTGGAGCTGTGGACCGCTGGCTGCTTGTGGAAGGAAAGGTTTTCTAGATCTGTCCAATCGCTGAGGCTGTAGCCTTGGTTCTGCCTCCTCTAAGCTCTTTTCCAGTCAGGAGGGGGTTTTGCAGTTCTGACCAATCTATTGAGCTGATCTGCCACTGGATCCCCCTGGATCTCATGACTCCTAGTCCAGAATGGATTCTGCCACTGCAGCTCTCTCAGAAGCTGATTCTGTTGCTGTAGCTCCCCCTGGAGCTGATCTGCTGCTGTAGCTCCCTTTGGAGCTGATTCTCTGCTGTAGCTTACCCTGGAGCTGATTCTCCTCCACTGCAGCTCTCTCTTGAACTCTTCTGCCACTGGGCCCTTCCCAGGCCTTGTGGATCCTGGATTCTCTGCCACTGCAGCTCTCTCTTGAGCTGATCTGCCGCTGGACTCCCAGCCTGGATTAGCTCTCCAGAGTCTCTCTGCTGTTATCTCCTCTCCCTGAGTTGGGAGGAGATCATCCACCCCCCATCTTTACTCCTATCCCTGACTGGGTCTGTAGGAGGCTCTCTGCTGGCATCTTCACTCTGAGCCAGTGCAGGGGGATTTCCCTCCTCATCTCTCAAATGATGGTTAAGCCCTTTTAGATAAAGAGGCCCGATGCCTCTAAATCTCAGGTAACTGTTCTCCAAGCTCTTTTCTCCACAGGCTCACTGGTGCCAGTGCCAAGGGCTACCATTTCTCTTAGGGTGAGCAATTTCCTTGGGCCCCAGAATTTGCTTCTCCACCCTCTGTCTAGTGTGTGCATTTTATTCCCCTACACTATTCCCTATGGGCCCGATATTCAACCAGGCAGGGCTAAGCACCGAAGCCGCATAGCCCTGCCCACCCACCCCAAACCCCGGATATTCACTTCCGCAGCAATGGTCTGGTCACACTGCCTGGAAGCCGGCAAGGCTAACCGTGCAGCATCGATATTCGATGATGCACGGTTAGCCTTGGCGCCTATAAGATAGGCAAGGATTTTCCTTGCCTATCTTTTAGGCACCGAGTGCTAACCGTGCAGCTTCCAATATCTGTGCTGCACAGTTAGCGCCGCTCCCTGTCTCCTCTCCGCCCCAGAGCACCCCGATGTTAGCCGTCTAGCATCGGGGCATATAGGGGACTTAGTCAGGGATATTCGATGGCACTACCCATGTATGTGCTGACAAATATCCAGTTAGCAGGCACTCACTCGGTTAAATGACTGTTAACTGTGTAAATGCCTTTTGAGTCGGTCCTCATAGATTTAAAGTTATATCTTAATACTAGATATACTGTAAACGTGAGCCTTACCCTTGCTCCTTCAGTACAGGCAGTAATTTGCATATCCCCCCTAAATGTTTACTTTCTAGCTCTGCTAGTCCAGTAACTGTTACTGCAGGCTGCTGTTTTAATATTGCCTCTTATCTGACCTACCCAGCAACCACCTCTTCAGCAACATACAGTGACCATTTATCTCTGATTCTACATTATTCAACATACTTTCAAACACCCACCTTTAGGGGGGTTTCACGCATTTTGGTGTTTTTTTTTCACAATGTTTACCCCTCTTCCTAGGGATGTCTATGTGTGTATGTTTGGAGGGTCGCAGGTGCTGGGAGAATGGACTAGGAATGTTATAGGCCTGACTACGTTTGTACCTACATACACATCCTACTTCCTCATCATCATGCAACCATCCCCTAATGACAAAAGATGGCAGAATGTATCAGTTGATACTTACGTATACCATCCAGCACCCCAGACCCCTGCCATACGACATCTTCTTTTTCCTAATTGTGCCCAACAAAGTACATATTTCTATTTCTAGGATTCTCACTTTTGCAGAGTTATGGCTATCTGTCACCATAATAGCAGGATAGGAATGTGATTGAGTCATATACCACAGCAAACTGTTGCAACAAGCCAAAACACCAGAAATACTACGGATGAGTGAAATGTAAACATAGATTTATTATATAGCTCTGAGATTCTCTTTACCACATGACATATATCTCCTTCTTATAGATAAGGAGAATCAAAAAAGACATCAAATAAGCCTGTAAATTCCAATATAAACTTGTGTTCATCCATCAAACCCATTCGCCAAAAGTACATGGCCAATCACAAATGAACCTCTTCACCTTCAGATAACATTTCATTGTGAGCACAACGGTAGCAGCAACACATATAGATATACATTGAGTCAATAATCCCAATTCTCCTCCAATACATGGTGCTGCAAGTAGCCCTGGAGGCCCCCATTAATTCCTTCATACAGATTTATACATAAAAAATGAAAACTGCAATCCACACCTCTCCTTTTTTTTACATATTAAAAGCCGTCCTGGAGTCCCATCAGGGGCCCTAACAATATAGAAACATAGAAACATAGAAGCATGATGACAGAAAAAGACCACAAGGCCCATCTAGTCTGTCCTTCCATAACAACAACTACAACAGTCCACTTTCTACCTTTAGAGATCCTCTGTGTTGGTCCCATGCTTTTTTGAATTCAGTTACTGTCCTCATCTCTACCACCTCCACTGGGAGACTATTCCACGGATCCACTACTCTTTCTGTAAAGAAATATTTCCACATATCACTCCTGAATCTATCTCCCTTCACCCTCATCCCATGTCCCCTCGTCGCAAAACTTGCTTTCAATTGAAAGAGGCTCTCTCCCTGAACATTTATGCCACGGAGGTATTTAAACATCTCAATCATATCACCTCTATCCCGCCTTTCCTCTAAGGTGTACATATTAAGATCCTTAAGTCTGTCCTCATATGCTTTATAATGAAGCCCATTAATCATTTTAGTAGCAACCCTCTGCACCGACTCCATCCTGTTCACATCCTTTTGAAGGTGCGGTCTCCAGAATTGCACACCATACTCCAAATGAGGTTGCACCAAAGACTTATACAGAGGCATTATCACCTCCTGGGGGCTCTCATGATCAGACTCAGGGATGGACATGTGAAGCAGTAGCTCCCAGACATTCTGTTTTTTATATCAATTTCAGCACTGCTGTTAATTATGGGCACCTTTGTCGTGACCCCTGACCAAGGTAAAAGAAAGATGAATACCTACTTTTAACATTTACACCAGGTCTGAAATCTGAACCTCCAGTCTCCCTGCTCGAACACCTTTTTGGCATCTACTGAAAGAAGGAGGGATGGAAATTAATGCTTCTTTGCTACTTCTATAAGGTTCCACAAGCGGCACACCTTATCGCTCACCTGCTGACCAGAGATGAACACTGACCCTCATGGATAAGTTTTCAATATATCTATTAGGCCTTTCTGCGAACACTGTCATCAAAATCTTTGCACCAATATTCAACAAATATATTGGGAGGTAAGAGCCACATCTCTCCATTACTTAGGAATGACTGCTATCCCCACCCAACCTGTGGTATTTACCAATGATCCCCAGTCCAATACTGAGTTATACAGTCGAGCCAATGAAGCCACCAAAAGGTCAGCAAAATCTTTTTTTTTACATATTTAGCTCACACAAGGTATAGTAGCTATTTCCCTCTTCCCAAAAGGCTTACAATCTAAGCTAGTACCTGAGGCTAGGCAGGATTAAGTGACTTGTCCAAGGCCATAAGAGTGCCAGAGGGATTTGTATGCTGGTTATTTCAGTTTTTGGTTGCTGCCCTAACCACTGGGCTACTCCTTCCTCTATAAAACCTAGTTGTGAGACCATCCAATCCAGGGTCCTTGTCTACTTTTAATTTTTTAATTATGCAAATCCTTCCCTTCAAGACTACACTCTTTCCTGCCTCCAACACCTGCAGCACAGCCAAAACACCAAGTAGCTCTAAATGTCCATTTCCAGTGCCCCCTCAATCTGCCTATAAAGTTGTTCATAAAATTGGACAAATCTAGCCCAAATGGAACTAGAGTTGATTGCCCATTGCCCCCAGAGTCTCACATCTTCAGTCTTCTCATTTTCATCCTCTGTTGCCTAAACCTATGGATCAGTATCCAACCAGCTTTATTACTATCCACAAAGTACTCTTGTCTCAACTTGGCCAACCATGATTGATCACATCAACTCTCAACTTATCTGTGCCCAAGCTAGCTTACGCTGATCTTGCCTAGATGAGTGAGCTTTGTCCTAGCTCTCCAGCTCTCTCGCTAATGTCTATTAGCTCTCAAGCTCATGTTCCAGTTCTTATTCTTATGGCTGACAAGCAAAATCAGCCATCCTCTAATTGCAGCTAAATCTGTCCCAAAAGACCTCCAACTCAACCTCCCCCTGGTAATTGAACTAAAAATATTCCCCTATACACTTCTTAATATACATTATGTCCTGACCTCCTTCTAACAAGTTTTCATTACGTTTCCAGTACTGGGTGCCCCAATCCTCCTGCACCCTTGGGAACTCCAACCAGACCGGCTCATAGTTAAACCATGTCATTCCTTCAATTTCTATATTATCCACCAGGATTAAATCAATGTAAGATTATGATCCATAAAAGTGTGGGTAAAAGTACAGTTCTGAGACCATGCGTGAACCCACCACTAATCCACTATCTCTAGCAACTCTTAGAATAATTTGATAAGCTTCAATGCTGCTCTGGATCAGGTAGCTCCCGAAGAGGTATCCATTCTATGCACTGGGGTAATATTAAAATTCCTTCCTATTACCTACCACCCCCCATCCCACCAAATAAGGTCCTCCCCCCATTCTACCAAAAAAGGACCCTGCAGTTCATTAGGTGCACATAAAAAAAACCTCCTAATATCTTGGCTCTCATTACCACAAATCATCTAGCATCTTTTTTCACTTTAATTATCTCTGCCTCTAGGTACCCAGAAATCAAAATAGCCACCTCCCCCCTCACCACACACTTTTCCTTTGTACTGTGCATTGAAAGCAAAATATGCCATGAATTCTTTCTTGAGAAGACCAAATTCTCATCCTTAAAAAGAAGATGGGTCTCCTGGATCAGGATTAACACTGTCCAAGCCTCCTTGAACAACATGCATCACTATTGTGGGGAGTTACGGTCTTTTACTCCTATGAAGAAAGGCTAAAAAGGTTAGGGCTCTTTAACCTGGAAAAGAGACGGCTGAGGGGAGATATGATAGAAGTCTATAAATTAATGAACGGAGTGGAACGGGTAAATGTAGATCGATTGTTTACCTTATCAGAATATAGAAAGACTAGGGGACATGCAATGAAGCTACAGGGTAAACTATTTAAGACTAATAATAGAAAATATTTTTTCACTCAACGTGTAATCAAACTCTGGAATTTGTTACCAGAGGATGTAGTAAAGGCTGTTAATGTAGCTGGGTTTAAAAAAGGTTTGGACAAGTTCCTGGAGGAAAGGTCCATAAACCATTATTAAGAAGGGACCCAGGATATCAATGCTTGAACCAATACAAGCATTGTGGAACCTGTGTCCCTTGGGGAAACTGCTAGGTACATATGACCTAGATTGGCCACTGTTGGAAACAGAATACTGGGCTTGATGGACCTTGGTCTGACCCAGTATGGCATATCTTATGTTCTTATGTTCATGTTGAATGTTACTACTCTAAGCCCTGTCATAAGCTACAATAGGTACCTCAACACACTCAGAAACCATCCAAGCAACCAATCATGACCTACTCAACCCCCATACCTACCCACCCTTCATTCTTGCTCTCCAGCATATGAAACCTTCATCCACCCAGCCACCATCTAGTTCCCCAACCATCAATCATTCTCTCCCCTGCAAACATATTTAACCAAACCTTCACAGGAGTGGATAAGTGGCCTAGAGGTTGGGGCAAGATACTTCAGGCTGGAAGGTCGGGGGTTCAAATTCCACTAGAGGACAGCAACCTTGGGCCAGAAGGACTGGGGTTTCTAGTCCCACAGGTGCTCCTTGTGGTCTTGGGCAAGCCACTTAACCATCCATAGCCCATGTTCCCTGTAAAATAGTTATCCCAAATTATAATGCCCTGTTCAATGTAATTTCAGTTTGTTCAATGTAAACCACACTGATGCAGAATAGCACGGTATATAAGAGAATATAAATAATAATAAATGACCCCCTCTTCATTTTAAATCAATCGCAGCTCTGAGAAAGAACTATAACACTCAATCTATTAATGTCCACCAAGGTGATAATTTACTCACTATCAATGAAGGCGTAGTAGCATTGAATTCTCAGGATCTGCAGAGAAAATATACCAGTGAGAAGGAGAATAAATGCCAGGGTAAAGATAGATCCCCACAGTTCAATCTGGCACTGGAGCACAAATCTAGTAAGTCATATCACACAGTCGCCGGACCATAAGGAAAGTCAAGAGTTTTCCTCGATCTGGCCAATGCATCTGTAATCTCTTACCACCATAGCTCACTCCCTGCCATTGGGTAGCCTCCCTTTTCTGCTCCTGTGGCTCCGCTGCCACGGTCTAGCATTCCTGCCTCTGCCAGCACTCACAACATATCAGCACAATTACACCCACAATATGATCTCTCTTTATAAATGAAGGCCAGGTCGAAAGGGAAGGTCCAGCGGTAGCAGCAATGGAAGCAGAAGGGCGGCAGGAGATGACTTCGGGCCCCCCCCCCATTCCGCCGGCTCCAGGAAGATTGAAGGCAGTGACCCAGCAGTTTGAAAGCAGAGCCGCAGGAACGGAGAAATGTTCCCATGGCTGCTTTCATTTGATTTTACGGGTTGGTGGTTCTATCATAGGCAGTTTCTAGGGAGCGGCAAATAGTGCCGCCCCCTAGAAATTGCCACCTGAGGCCACCGTCTAATGATAGAACCGCCCCTGCGCGGGCCGCAGAAAACTCTGTGGCGGGCCACATGCGGCCCACAGGCCGTAAATTGCCCACCCCTGTTCTAGATGGTTTTGTCATATTATTCAGGCTGCAAAGACTCTCCCAAACCCTTTGTTAGCTGTATCTTTGGATGCTGAAAAGCATTTCACTTTATTTTGTACTTAACCAGATGGGCTTTGGGCTTCAGTTTATCAAGATAGGGAGTTTTCTATGTTCTAGCTCTTCAGCTCACCTCTTAATAAGGCATTCAGTTTATGTAGTGGTACCCGACAGGGATGCCCACTTTCCCCTTTACTATTCATTTTAGAGATTGAAGCTCTGGCTATGATGATTTGTGGAAAGGCAGACATCCGTAGGATACAGCTGGGTGAGCAGGAATATAAAATGTGTTTATATGCTGATGATATTCTGTTCTTTTTATCTCACTCAGCATTTGCTTTGCCCAGGTTGTCAGATTCTATCAACCTGTTTTCATTATTTTTTGGGTATCAAATTAATTGGAATAGATCTGAGTGTTTTCCTTTATTCACTGTGATAGATTGCAGCTGGTTGAGCTTCCCTTTTAGTGGAAGGTCCAGGGTCTTAAATATCTGGCTGTTATGTTTCAAGGTAGCTTGGAAGATACATTATGGGGGAAGGTGAATAAAGTACTTTAAAAGCTTAAGGAAGCAGTTGCCAAATGTTTGCCACTACATCTCATGTGGTAGGGCAGGCTGGACACTATTAAAACGGTGTTAAGCCCACTGGTGAATTATATACTGTATGGTGCATGCTGTCAATGCAGTTTCCAAAAACATGTTTTAAATGTATGGAGCATTTTTATGTCAACTTTTGTGGTGCAATAAGCTTCCACAGATTGCAGTGAGCAAGTTAACGACTTTCACGGGTGAACAGAGCCATTAATTTTCTTAACTTTTGTAACTATCAAATAGCTTTTTTGCTGCATCAATAGCGCTGGTTGTTCCAGCAGGAACAGGAGCAATGCCCTCGATGAGCCCAATTAGAAATAAATTTAATTTGTTCAATGAGTTTAAAATACATGCCAACTTTTGGCAATGGCAAATGAGCTCAAATCTACTTGGTTGTATATGGAAAGAAGGGGCAAGTAAAGGTATTTTCTTTCTGGGTGATATAGTGTGGAATTTTAGAAGCTCTCAGGGCCATACTAAGCCATAAATGTGCCCTGTGCAACTTGCAAATCTGGTGCCCCCTCCCCCATCGCAGGTTTGCCATTTTGCTCCATGCCCAGCATCTTGCCTTACCCCACATCTCCCTGTGCAGCCTGCTCTTGCCCTGCCACCACATTTTGTGGTTCCTTGGTGGTGGCAGTGACGGTGGCAGCAGCGGAGCAGACATCCAGTTGAAAAAAACAAACAAGCATGCAGGTCTTTCCGACTCCGCGCTTGCAGCAGGTCTGATCCCTCTCTCCTTTGACATATGCTCACGTTAGAGGAGGGAGGGACCAGACCAGCCATTCAAATACAGGTCTTTGCAACTCCATGCTTGAATAGCTGGTCTGGTCCCTCACTCCTCTGACACAGATGAGGGAGGGATCAGTCCTGCATGCAAGTACAGAAGCGGAAAGATCTGGTGTTTTCTTTTTTAGACTTGGTTATCCAGTCCGCTGCTGCCACCGTCACCACAGCATGGGGGGAACCAAAGCTGGCAGTCCCAAATGCAGCCCTATTTTTTGTGCTCTGTGCTGCTGCACCACTTGCACAGGGCTAGGTACAGCACTGGAAACCCTATTCATGCTTTGGACATCTGAAAACGGGCATAGAGATATCCAAAGCACAGAGATGTCTCCAGAGCCATTTTGAAAGCCGGCTCTAGGGATGTCCACGTCTGAAAGGGAGTGTGGTGGAGGCATGGCTGGGAAGGGAGCATGGTGGAGGTGTGGCTGAAGCATTCCCAGGAACCTGGATGTCCTGCACATCCAGAGCCATGTTTAAGGTTATACCTGCTCTAGGCACAAATAAGCCTTGTGAAAGTGCTCTTTTGGGCTGTAAATCATCCAGAGGGTGTAGAGAAAATACTCAGTACTCAGACAGTTTCAGTGATAGCAGCATTTGGGTTTGAACACTTGGCCTTACATAACATAACATAATATAACATATGCCATACTGGGTCAGACTAAGTTAGCATCGTGATGTTCCAGGGCGGCACCCGATGATAACCAGACAGCGTCAATATTGCATGACTTCCCGGTTATCTCAATGTGACGATAGTCAGGTGCAGTAAAGGCTAGCTTAACTTTCGCCGCTAAAGCTAACTGGGCAGTGGCTGAATATCACCGTTGTCTGGTTAGCTTCATGGCAATCTGGGCAACCCGTATATGGCCCCAGCATTGAATACTCAGGTCTAAAGTTCAGCAGTGATGATCAGCCACTTTAGCAGTACTAGCCGCTGCCACTGACTATTTGCCCATGCTTTTTATCCCTTCCTCTTATCACTTACTGGACTAGTTATTTCTTGGTGCTAGACCCAGCTGCTGAGGATGGACTGGCTTCTCCTCTGTTCCAGGTTCTGCGTCCTCCTCTGTGTCAGGATCTTCCACCTTCACTCCTTCTGGAAGGGGTAGTATGTACCTTTGCACCAAATTATGGAATATACAGCATGCCATGAAAATGTCACCCACTTTTTGAAGGTTATAAAATAGTTTTCTCCCTGATCGCTGAAGATATTAGAAACAGCTTTTCAGGTGGCCAAGGGTCCTCTCTATGATCTTCCTGGTTTAGCAGTGGGCCCTATTCTAATGCTCTTCTAACTCTGTCTGGGACACCACTATAGGGGTCATGAGCTACTGTACCTGTGTAAGAGAGACAAAACAATAAGACAGTCATGCATAGAGAAACTGGCTATGAGATATGGAAAGCAGGCACTGTGACAATGCTTAAAGAGGGCACAATGACTTTATAGTATTTGCATGCAGAATTGGACACTTTCAAACTTGTCCTGGATTCCTGTAAAAAAGTATGCATGAATCCTGACATGAGCCTGGGAAACTTGCAAAGACGTCTGTTTTGTGATCCTGGACATTGCAGACCACCTGCAAGTGAGGGAGTGAAAGGCCCCCCCCCTCTTAGTGACATGATGGGTACATCTATGCAATCTATGACCCTGAAAACAGATGGGAAATGGGCCATTTTATAAGAGAGGGTCATAGTTTTCTGTTTTTGCTTCACATTCTGAGGAATGGCTATACATGATTGGGTAAGAAAGGCCCTCAGAAACTGCATGATGCACTGTAAGGTAGCAGACTGGGCAAGGCCAGGGTGGGCGTGAGACTATTGGGCATCCTAGTTGAACCTTCTACCTTACTTAACCCCCACTCCCGTCTCTTTTGAATTAGAAATTAGGTAAGGGACTACTATCTCCCCTAGAGAACTCCCTGCTCAAAAACACATGCCCTATAATATATGAGTGCTACCACACACGAATCTGCCCTTATGCCTCATGTTATCTAACAAAATATCATGGTTGATGGTGTCAAAAGCTTCAGATTTGTCTAACAATAACAGAACACCACAAGTTTCTGTCCAAAGCTCTATGGATGTCATCCAATAGAGCTGTCAACAGCATTTCAGTGCTATAATAACGGTGGACTCCTGCCTGACAAATCATCAGCATTTACTGTATCAGAAATCCTACTCGCCAGCACATTGTCCCTTAATTACAGAGAAGCAGCAGAACACAGGTCACAAACGCATTTTGTCAAGTTCATACTTTTCAAAATCTTATCAATATCCTGCAGTTGATACAGGTACCAACACCATCCACTGACCCCAACTTAACCTGTCAAATCCGACATCTGTCTTAAGCTAATGGGTCCAGCACCAACAAGGCTCCCCAAACCTCTCAGAGGTAAAGATTTAAAATGTGTGGCAAAAGTTTCACAACTCAAAGAACCATTCAAGAGACCACACTATAGTAAATAATTTGCTGATATTTGAGATCCCTTATATCCCTTCCTCCCTAGATTTCCACCAACCACGCTCCAAATCTCTACTTTCCTCTTTCAGTTTTTGAAGCTCAGAAGTAAAGCAGAACACTTTATGCAGCCTATGCGTGAAGATCTTCACCCTCTGTTTTGGCATTAATGGATCATATAAATGTGACATTTCAATCTTCCATTCTTCCACCATTAACTGAAAACCTTGCTGTGTCTTCAATCACTGTGGGAGGTTATTAACTACATCGACCCCCAAATATCCCGCTTTGACTGAATCTCTTTCCAGAGAACATTCTTTTCCAAAGATGATACTGAAAGTATTATCCAGAAATCAACCATTAAATGGTCTGACCAGGGAACCTTTATAGATGAAAACTTACACAGGCAAGAAGTACCCTACCTTGATTCTGCCAGCTAAAAACCTACCACAAGGGTGGCACTAACCACATCCTGAATAAATCCCAAATCTGACATCACAAACCCTTGCTCTTAAAAATAATTCATTGCATCATAATTAACCTAAAAGTCACCCACAACAATCAGTTCTTGATAATCCAGCACAGTCTCACCAATTGTTGTTGTTAAGTGCCATCCATGTCAACTCATGGTGACCCTCTGGATAGTTTCCCTAAACTTGTTAAGTCTCCAGTGAGGCAGCTAATTGTTGATAGAATGGCATCCATAGATGTTGTTGTTATATCAATCCATAGCATTGTTGGCATTCCTCTTTTGTGCTTTAACTTCAATCTTGCCAAGCATGATATCGTTCTCTAATGATCTCCCTCTTTGCATGATGTGTCCAAAGTATGAAAGTCAAAGTCTTGTTATTTGAGCTTACATAAGAACATAAGATATGTCATACTGGGTCAAGCCAAGGTCCATGAAGCCCAGTATCTTATTTTCAGCAGTGGCCAATCTAGGTCATTAGCAGTTTCCCCAAAAGACACAGGTTCCACAATGCTTGTATTGGGTCAAGCAGTGATATTCTGGGTCCCTTTTAATAATGGTTTATGGACCTTTCCTCCAGGAACTTGTCCAAACCTTTTTTAAACCCAGTTACACTAACAGCTTTTACTACATCCTCTGGTAACAAATTCCAGAGTTTGATTACATGTTGAGTGAAAAAATATTTTTTCTTATTAGTTTTAAATAGTTTACCCTGTAGCTTCATTGCATGTCCCCTAGTCTCTATATTCTGATGATGTAAACAATTGATCTACATTTATAAAGCTTAGGTTTGATCTCCTCCAGTACAGATTGATTCATTATTAAGGTAGTCCATGGTATATGCAGTATTCTTCGCTAGCACCATAATTTGAAGGCATCAATTTTCTTCCTATATTGTGCTTCTTCACTATTCAGCTTTCACATTGATATGACGTGACTTGAAGAAGTTGAATCTTTGTATGCAGATACATCTCTGCACTTGAAAATCTTGTTTAGATCATTCATAGCTGTTCTGCCAAGAGAAATGCATTGTCTTATTTTTTGACTGCTTGTTGTTTCATTATAGATTATGGATCCAAGAACACTGAAGTTGTCTAACATTGCCATTAGAGTGGAAGTGTAGTCTAATGGTTAAAGCAGTGGGTTGATAACAAGAGAAGGCACGTTTGAATCTTGCTGCTCTTCCCTGTAATCTTGGACAAATCACTTAACCCTCCATTGTCTCAGAAGGTGAATTTATTTTAAGTAGAAAATTGAAACATTTTTCAAAAATTTTATTTCCATCCAGGTTCCAGTTTTTATAAATTTTCAAATTGTTCTCTCTCTGCCAGCAATTTTCAAACTGCTTGCTTCTGCAAAGTTTGTGAAGAATTTATATGCAAACTCTGCACCTATTTTCAAATTGAAATTATGGGGCATGTTTCCTAAAGGTTAACGCACATTAAGTGCTGCAGTGGCCTACAGAAATGAATGGGAAGTGGTAGTACCTAATATGTGTTAACCTTTAGAAACATGTCCCATGTATGTACTGTTTTTACTCGAGTCTAATGCGCCATCGAATCAAATGTGCACCCCTATTGTGAAAGGCTTGAAACTGAAAAAAATGTTTGCTGGCGATTGTAGTGTCCACCCCCCTTAGTACTACTTTGCCCCCGTGCAGCCGTTGCTTTGCTTTTCACAAAGCAGCGGCTGCAATAAAGTTAAAAGGAAAAGGAAAAGAAACCTGTGAAACTGATCACAAACTATGGTAGTTGAAAGCTCTTCCCTCTCCCTCCCCCACATACTGTATCAAAGGTAGTTAAGGTAAACAAACAAACCAACCAACAAAGTATCTGTAAAAGACACGAAGCCAAGAGGAACAGATACAAAGACTGGCAGTAATTCAGCTAAAACCCCTTTTATTGATGACCCCTACGCGTTTCGGCCAAAGGCCTTCCTCAGGGGGTAACGTAAGAGGGCAAACCTCAAAAAGAATAACAAAAAATCATAATCAATAAACATTAAAATCAAACATATCCATTATAACATATAAATGAATAATAAATTATTAATTAATATCATGAAATCATCAATAAATAAATACTTAAACAATAAAAGTTACACATACAAAGTGTGTCAACTAATCATGCATAAATAAATATATAAATAAATAATAATGCTAATACTAATATATTAAAAACAATCCATAATACAAATTATAAATACATTTAATAACGATACATGTGAATGATAAATTACTAATATAAGTTAAAAATGTGAATATAAGACCATAAAAACAAAATGAAACTAAAACAAAACAGAGATGAGGAGGATGTGTTGGAAAAAATGTCTAAAATATCAATCGGTGAATAAGACATAAAATAAATGCCAATACCTTCAGACAAATCTTTCATATAAATAGAGACGTACACCACTGAAATAAAACATCATTCACAGAATTAAAATGTGTGCATATGAATAGAAATATAATAGTAAAATAAAAAGATGATAAGATTATACTTTTGTAATTCATAGAAAGACAGCCACAAGAAAAATTCTAAACTAAAAACGTATAAAAGGAAGAACGAACCTATCAAAATCATAGTACTTGCTGCTATAAATTATATTGCAAACCGTGAAAAAGAAGGAACGGAAGGAGGAGCTCTGGACAGACGAAACAAGAAAAATTGGGAAAAAATAAATAATAACTGAGGTATCCGGAAGCCCGACCCAATGCATCTCCCAATCATCAAAACCTTCCCACACCTCAGGCAGCCATACCCCCCAACTTACTCCATGTCTAGATACCTCCTCCCCAACCCGGTATACCCAAACAAAACATGCAGCCAACGGGTCATGGTAAACAATTGCTTGGTCGCAGCTTTATTAACAACAATGAAAATCCAGCCCATCATGGGCCAACTCAATCTTGGCAAATGCACACATGTCCACCCCCCCCCCCCATTTCCGATGATGCCCCCCACCAGCCATTTATAGCAAAGTGGTGCATCATCCTCCCCCCATTCCCCCTACCGCCCGCCTCACCATGTTATTAGCAAAGGCCGGCTCCAGTTGCCTTTCCACCGGGCAGAGACCCCAGCCGGGACGTCTCTCCCAACCTAAGGAGCAGAACCACTCCCGTTCAAAGTGGCATCAGCCTCAAATGCCTCACTGGGTTGGCGAGCGCCAGCTCGCTACCCCGCACAGACTATATGCACCAATGCACCCCCCCCAGCTGCGACAACCAACACCCAGACCACATGACACAAGGGAGGGTCGGGAGGGGCATCTTTCTTCGGGGCGAGCAGGCAGGAAGATGGAGAATGTACGGCATTGCTCTCCCTCGCTCCCTGCCGCCCTGCCCCCCCAGCCAGACTTAGCCAATCACTGCGCCCTACGACGGCGCCATGGGCTGCTGGACTCAGCCCGCCCTTCCTCTTCTGCACTATCTCCTCACCCCCCCCCCCCAGCTCACCAATAGCACGCGCCATGGGTTTGGGCCCTGGGGACCTGGTTACTATGCCGGCCTCGGGACCCGGACCTGTGGCGCGGCTGGATTAACCGAGGTATCCGGAAGCCCGACCCAATGCATCTCCCAATCATCAAAACCTTCCCACACCTCAGGCAGCCATACCCCCCAACTTACTCCATGTCTAGATATCTCCCCCCCCCCAACCCGGTACACCCAAACAAAACATGCAGACAATGGGTCATGGTAAACAATTGCTTGGTCACAGCTTTATTAACAACAATGAAAATCCGGCCCAACATGGGCCAACTCAATCTTGGCAGATGCACACAAGTGGTGCATCATCCTCCCCCCATTCCCCCTACCACCTGCCTCGCCATGTTATTAGCAAAGGCCGGCTCCAGTTGCCTTTCCACTGGGCAGAGACCCCAGCCGGGACGTCTCTCCCAACTTAAGGAGCAGAACCGCTCCCGTTCAAAGCGGCATCAACCTCAAATGCCCCACCGGGTCGGCGAGCACCAGCTCGCTATCCCGCCACCGGCACAAGGTGAACCACTAACCTTGTGCTGCCCCCACCAAAGCAAGCTGCGACCAGCACCAACCCTCTAAAGCCTCTTGCCAATCATTCAACAACAGGTCCTGACCCACCGGGGCAAGGTGAACCCCATCCAAACGATACAAGCCAGCACACCGGACATCCGCCCAAGGATGCAACAACTGAAGCCCACCCGTCTGCTGAACCCAGCGCCCAATCTGCCTGTTAATCTTGGTAAGGCCTCACGACCAGCGCCGCTGAGACCAGCACGCAGGGCGAGGAATGATGTCCAACCATATGATGGCCACACCCGGGAGAAACTCCCGCACCCAACCGATGTCCCGCTGCACTGCTCTGATGATCTGCCGGCACGACCAGCTCGCCAAGTCGTGGCCACCCAAATGTATCAACAGTCCGGCAGGGCGCTGCTGCTGCACCATCTTCGCCTGTACGCAGGCCACCAGTTGCCACCATTGCATGCCGCGTTGACCCATCCAGAACAGGTGGACTCCCGCATTTTCAAGACCAAGATGAGAGCCCAACGGCCGCACTGCCGCCCGACGCTCCGCCCAGTAAACGAAGGAGTGCCCAATGATCCACCAGTCTCCAGGGCACGCGCCATCTGAAAGGAGAAACCGCACTGCCACCAGCAGGCAACTCTGCAACAGGAAGGAAAATGTTAGCACCCCCTGCCCCCTCATACTAACCCCCCCCTTGCAGACCCACACCCAACGGTGCACCTGGGGCCTATGGGCAAACGTAGCCCTCATAAACACCCGAACACCACCTTCCGATGTGCTGAACAACCTGTGCCTCAAGACCTGCGGCATCCGCACTCGTGGCCGCCCCAACCCTGAAGGAATGTGAAGCGTAGCTCCTGTCATCGTGACCCAGGAACCGCAAGGCCAGGCGCAGCACCACCGTAAACTGAAACTGCGTTAATGGCCTGCCATCCTCATGAATGAAAAAATACCCCTGCGCCACCGGCTGTAACTGCAGGTAGTTCCGCAGAGCCTGCACCAGGCAGGATAGCAAGGGAAAGATGGCGTTCAGGACCACCCAGCCGCCCTTTCCCGCATGGTCCGTTTTGGAGCGCGGTATGCAGATACGCACCTGGGACGCCTCTACCGTGACATGCTCAAACACAAGCCCACCAAAAGCACCCCGCCTCGCAGACCTGGGTACGAGCTCACACACCTGGAACGCACTGAAAAACGCAGTTGCAAAAAAGCTCATGAAAAAGAATGGACTCGAAACTCGAGGCCGCGATGCACGGTAACGCCTCACATATATGAAGAAAGAGATCATGGGAAACCGGTAGCCGCCAATCCCGTACCCGGGGATGCACCCTGGCCCAACCCGCTAATAAGTGCTTAACCAAAAAGGATACCCTGGGGTTGCCCCAACCAGCCGCCTTGCAAAAGAAGGAAAACCCAGCCAGCACAGCCACAACCGCAGACCACACCCAACCCTCCTTCTTAGCCCATATCACAAATTGGCCCGTGAGCCCGTCCGGGACACCCCCCCCCAGACCAACCCCTAGCACACAAGAACAAACTCACCTGGGAGTATCCCCACCAATACAGCGCCCAAGTGCTGCGCACCACCGACGCAGCCAGTAATGCCATCAGGTCAGGGTCCCAACACTCCAAAGATGCTCCGGGACCCGTGAGGCTGACTCCTCCGCCTCGGCGCCAATCGCCGGAACTGTGCCCACTGAAAACGGGACAGAGCATCAGCAATGGAATTCTGGGCGCCCGGCACATGCTGCGCCCTCGCAGTCACGTTCAACCGCAAGCAAGCCAAAACAAAAACTCTCTTCAAAGAAGTCACTCTCGGACACCGCGGCGCCTGTCGGTTGATAACTTTGACCACCGCTGCATTGTCACACCAGAACACCACCCGCCGGTTGCGCAGACGTTCAGGCCAAACCCAAAAAGCTACAACTATGGGAAAAAGCTCCAGATAGGTGATGTTACGGGTCAAGCCAGACTGCACCCAGTCTGCAGGCCAAGGCTCTGCACACCACGCCCCTTGGCAATAGGCCCCAAAACTGGAACTGCCCGCAATGTCCGTAAACAAATGCAGGTCTAGGTTCAAAAGCTCTGGCAACTGCAACACCGAGCACCCATTGAAATTAATGAGGAAAGCATCCCACACTCTCAGATCCTCTCACATTCCAGCCGATACCCTAATCTTATGGTGTGGTAGCCACACTCCCGCCATGGCCAGCGATAACCACCGCACGAAAGGGCGCCCTGTAGGTAGAACCCTGCAAGCGAAATTGAGGTGCCCAACCAACGACTGCATGACCCGCAGGGTGGTCTTGTGCGAAGAGCCTACGAACGCCACCAACTCCCTAAGCCGCTCGACCTTCAGAGCAGGCAATCGCACAACCATACCCTCGGTATCAATCTCAATCCCCAGGAAAGTGAGGAGGGTAACCGGCCTGACAGTTTTTTTGGTCGCTATGGGAATACCAAAATCACCAGCCAGGCACAGAAAGGTCACCAGCAGAGTGGCACAAGTTTGGGCCTGACCCGGACCAACAAATAGGAAATCAATCAGATAATGGACTATGCCTGTCTGCCTCTCTAACACCCGGTGCAAGAATGTACTAAAGGCTTCGAAGTAGGCGCAGGATATAGCACAATCCATGGGCATACACTTGTCGAAATAAAACAACGAGTCGAAACGGAAACCCAACAATGGAAAAGTAGAAGGGTGAACCGGCAACAGGTGGAATGCAGATTCAATGTCAACCTTTGCCAGCAAAGCCCCCACCCCACACTGGCGCACCAGAAGCACAGCCGCATCAAAGGAAGCATAGCGCACCGTGAACCGTTCCCGAGGTATACAATCATTCACCAAACTTCCTGGTGGACAAGAAAGGTTATGGATCAGCCGAAACTTACGCAGCTCTTTCTTGGGCACCACCCCCACTGGGGAAATAGTGAACGAAGAAAACGGGGGCTCGCTAAAGGGGCCCGCTACTCTGCCCAACGCGCATTCCTCCGCAATCTTCTGTTGCACCAGCCCGGCCTGCGCCTTGACGGAACTAGCGTTACGTGACCCGCCCGTCACCGGCAAGCCCTGACACGGAATCCTAAAGCCCTCCAAAAAACCCTCCAATAGCAACTTCGCTACCCCCCCCCCCCACGTCGAGAATGTCCGTAACTCGCCAATCACGGGCACATAACGTCAACCCTGACGGGCGTAGGCGCCAATACCCCACAAGCCCCCTTACTTACCCCCCACTGGGGCGCCCGCCACCCCCTTTCGACTACATTTTGTGGCCATGTGCCCACACCCACACATCGAGCAGACGTGCTTAAATTTGCAGTCAGGGAACGTGCATGACGCCTTGTTGAAACGCCAACAGACATCTCCCCCCACTGCACCCCCCTTCGACTGGGACTGAGCCGGGGCTGAGGCCTGAAAGGGCCATGAACCGACAGATGAAATGGACGGCCCCACCTTACCACCTCCGTCACCCGCGCCCCCACTCTGACTCCTCAAGGACATCTGCGTTAACCATAAATTGACATCCTTTGTCCCCCATGAAAGCTGCCCATTCTCCTCCATCATGTCACCGAACTCCTCATCTTAATTTAACCAAGCCCACCCTTCGTGCGCTTGCGACGCTGATAAGATTGCGTCTGCATAAGCCAGCAATGCGCTGTATTGATCCAGGAAATAATGGCCCCAGACACTCGCCAAACGCAAAAAGGCACGAGTCCAGTTCAGGGTGTTGCGGGAAGCCTTTCGCACCATGCCTGCTTTCTCGTCCTCCTTGCGCTTCTTCCTGCTTTCTCCAGAGCATTTCCTGCCATCGAGCAGGTGGAAAATATCGATATACTTGCGTCGCTTGATCCGATGACGCAGCTTCCGCAGCACACACTCGCACAATTCGGTACAGCATACCACCATGGACCCCCGCCCTCCCCTTTACCACCCCTCGCTATTACTGAGTCACCCGAGGAAGAGGAAGATGACGTCGAAGAAGACGAAGATGCTCGCCGACAACGACGCCCCCGTCTGCGCTTAGTTTTTTCCCTCCTAGCCGCGTCACTCCCCGCACAAGGGTTTAGCACCTCACCCGTACCCCCCCGCATACTCACCAGCTGCACAGGGAAAAGCCACCGTAGCACCCACAGGCTGGACCACTGCCACCGATTTGTTACGCTCCTCAGAGGAACTTGCAGGACCTGCACCAAGAACCAGAGCTGTGTCGGTCATGTTCGTCCAGGGCGTTGAGTTCTGCTGAACCTGGAGGGGAAGAGAAGAAGAAAACCAAGCAGCAACAGGCCCCGAAGTGCTGGGTGCCACAGTCGGCCCCCCAACCCAACCCCAGGCCGAGGAACCGAGCCCGCCAGCCTCCCAAGCAGCTGTAACCCTGCCCTCGAAGCTGCCTGCCCCACCATGCCCAGCACCAAACCAATCACCCCAGCTGCCACCCCAAGGGCCCATACCCCCCCACGGACCCACACCACATGCCCACGGGCCCAATGACCCGCAATATCCAGGATGTGCGAAGCGCCCCAACACCACAGGAGGGGAAGGGGACACACTCGAAGGCCCGCCAGCCAAACCAACCACCGCTGGCCCTTCGGCCCGGCGCCGGTCACCCCGGCAACGTCACGCACCTCCCCACCATCCACCGCCTCAGGCAGTGGCCCCGGCTCCACAAGGCCTGAGCCTTCCGGCAAAACCCCTTCTGCACGGGCCCAGGGGGACTCACCTAAAACACCCCGGCCTCTCAACCTCTTGGACTTCCCCCTGCCGCGCCCCTGACTCGCCCCGCGAAGCCCCCTGGCTGCCACAACATCACTGTCAACCGCCCTCCCTCCGCTGGGGGACAGGCGGCCATGCCTCACCAAACCATGGCCTCTGGCCACCCCCGCCGCCGCAGGCTTCTTCCCCGCACCCCTCCCTCCAAGCCGACGAGCCATAAAGCCCCCAAATTACTATTTTTGCCCCTGTTTCTTTTTTTTTTTTTTTAATTTATTTTATGATTTTTTTTTTTTAAATATCTGCCACCCTTATTTGCTCCCCTGCAATGGGACAACTAAAGGGAAGATTAAACACTCTTCCCCTTATTCCTCTTTCGTTTGTTTTTTTTTGTTTGTTTGTTTTTTTTACTGATGCACAGCAGCCCTCACTGCCCACCGAGCAGAGAATGAACCCCTCTAACAGGGAGCCACACCACGTGCAGCAGGCCACAGATGCACACTCCCCTAGCGCGCCGGCCCGGCCCCGTCCTCCGTTCTGTTTTTTTTTTTGTTGTTGTTTTTTTCATATATAGCCGCCCGCCGCCCGAACATCACCCCCAAACCCAGAAACCCGTCCGGCCTCAAACCACAGCCGCGCCTAGAAAACAGGCCGCCAGCAAAGGACAACAGCAATGCACTTTTCTCCGGGGCGAGCAGGCAGGAAGAGGGAGAACACACGGCGTTGCTCTCTCTCGCTCCCTGCCGCCCCGCCCCCCGGCCAGCCTTATCCAATCACCACGCCCTATGACGGCACCACGGGCTGCTGGACTCAGCCCGCCCTTCCTCACCCCCCCTCCCCCAGTGCACCAATAGTGCGCGCCATGGGTTCGGGCCCCGGGACACGGTTACTATGCCGGCCTCGGGACCCGGCCCTGCGGCGCGGCTGGATATAAATAAATTGTCCTGGAAAGTATTGTTTAAAATATGTAACAGTGCAAATTTGTGGAATAAAATCGCGCTGTAAGTTCCATGTAAAATATGTCTATCAAAATAATACATGTGTAGGTAAAAATATAATTATAAAGTTCACAACAATGCCAACAGAAGACAAACCAGTCAAATGGGCTGTAAAATACTAAAGCAAACATGCTTCTACCAATTGTTAAAACCACAATAATTTCAAGAAAAAGCTTAATTGCATGTAAAATGGTAAAGTGACCATGTGGACCGTGTACATTTACCTTTTAAAAAAACATTGTATGAAAGTTTCTCCGATTGCAAAAAACATATCATACTACTGATATTGGAAATAAAACTATCACTACTTTCACGTAGGGAACATTTGCAACTAAGAGAAAGAAAGAACGGCCAGTCATAATAGAAAAGAGGAATTTGCAAAGCTGACATTGCTGCCATTGATATTAGTCGCGAAACGCCGGAACGCCATATTAAACAAATTGTATCTCTTAATGCTGAAGTTTTGCAAATGTGATCTCAGGGGAACGTGTGAGACAATATAAAAGAGTTCTAAAAAAAACAATATGTACACTATATGATTGCTCCAAAAATCTATTTAGTAAATACTTTGAAGATCATTGTACAAAAAGTAGCACAACGGTGCTTGTAAACACATTGTATTTTGCCGACAAAGAAAAAACGAACCTGTATGTTGTTAAAATAACTACTTTTAAAATTAAAACCATATTGAAAATGTATTCTTTTTAAGTTAGGCCATGAAAAGAACAAAAAAGAGGGACTCACCGCTATTCCGTGGAGAATCTTATATTTATTTATTTATTTAGTATACATTTGTATACCGCTACTTCCAGCGATCAGCAGCGGTTTGATTACAGATTGGAAATTGTCAAATCATGACAGGAAATTTTTGAGGTATAAACACATTGATTAGACAGGAAAGCACAGCACACAGAGAACTATTTTACAGGGAACATGGGCTATGGAGGGTTAAGTGGCTTGTCCAAGACCACAAGGAGCACCTGTGGGACTAGAAACCCCAGTCCTTCCGGCACAAGGTTGCTGTCCTCTAGTGGGATTTGAACCCCCAACATTCTGGCCTGAGGTACCTTGCCCCAACCACTAGGCCACTCCTCCACTCCTAGGCCACTCCACTAGGCCACTCCTCCTTTCTATATGACAAATAGAAAGTGAACCATGAGTATTTAACGGCATTCTCCCGCCGAAACGGAGTGAAAGTTCATGAGGCAAAGGTTATCAAACGAGTATGTGATACTAAACACAAAAATGTTACTGTATACGCATATCAATATGTCCTCACGTTATGTATTACAGAATTAATAAAGTGCATATGCTGTGGCAAAATCTATTCAAAAACGAGCATGGCTTGTATATTAATTCTGCACTTATGAGCGCTGATAAACAAAGAGGGGGAGGAGGGAAGGAAAAAAAGGGGAGAAGGGGGGGAAGGGGGGAAGGGGGGAGGAAGGAGGGGGAGGGGGAAAGGGGAAAGGGGGAGGGAAAGGGAAAGGGAAAGAGGGGGGAGGGAGGGGAAGGGGGGAAGGAAGGGGAGGGGAGAGAGAGAGGGAGGGGAAGGGGGAGGGGAGGGGGAAGGGGGAGGGGGAAAGAAGGAGGGGGAAGAGGAGAGAGGGGGGAGAGGGGGAGAGGGGAGGGGGAAGGGAGGGGAAGGAGGGAGGGGGAAGAGTGGAGGGGGAGAGGGGAAGGGGGAAAAAAGGGGGGAAGAAAGAGGGGAAAAGAAGGAAAGGAAGGCTCCTTCCTCCCCCCCTTCTCCCCCCTTTCCCCCCTTTTTTCCTTCCCTCCTCCCCCTCCCCCTTTTTTAACAGCGCTTATAAGTGCAGCATTAAGAGATACAATTTGTTTAATATGGCGTTCCGGCGTTTCGCGGCTAATATCAATGGCAGCAATGGCAGCTTTGCAAATTCCTCTTTTCTATTATGACTGGCCATTCTTTCTTTCTCTTAGGGGTATGTTTATTAAACTGTCTTAATGTGCGCCTGGTGATAGTGTGCAGGCTGCCATAAAAGGAGTGGGCGTTTCAGTCTTAAAGTAGCAAAACGGGATTATCGCGCGATAACGTGCGCTGCTGCGCACATTAATGGGCTAAGCGCGTTAATGCGCGGTAATCTTAAGTAGGCGCCCAGACATACAAACACAGAAACAGAGGTGTAGTACAATGCTTAATACACTGACTGGTAATACAAGGGTCATGAGTTTGATCCCCCAGTGTGCCAATGCATAAGGCTGGCTGAGGCATCAGCTTTGAAATGTAAGTATTGTTTCTTGAGGCATTTTATTTGTATTTTAATTATTGCTGCCAGCAAAGACACCCTCACGTGCCATAACCTAAGGTGCCACATAAGGCACCCTATAAGGCACTCCATAGGGCACATTATAAAGTGCACTGTCTGCCACGGCACCCTATAATGTCCCCTATAGGGCACCCTATAAGGCGCTCCATAAGACAACTTATAAGGCACCTTATATGGACCGTAACCATAAGGTGCCTCAGAAGGCGCTTTATAGGGCACCCTATGGTTACAGTACTCTGAGGGTGTTTTTGCTGGCAGCACTAATGTACATTAAAAATTGACAATGCTCTGGATAGCCCTATCAAATAACCACACTGTGGGTTTGAATCCATGACCTCTGGCTCCACAGGCAGTGAAGTAACCAGTGGGCTACAGCTATTAACAAGCCCCTGGCTGGCTACAGAAGGACTGCATGTCACCACACAAACAGGTCTGCTGTGGTTACCAGGATAGGGTTAACCCACCCATACCCATGATGCACTGCACATGCAAATCAGCAGTCTACAGATGATCACAAGATGGGGTATGCACCCCCACAGCACCTCGGCCTGGTAGGGGGAACTGACCGTGTGCACTCCCACAGCACCTCAGCCTGGTAGGGGGTACTGACCATGTATGTTACTGGCACAGAGTAGCTACAGACTGTCACATTGTGCGGGTACTGTGCTCACCCTGAGGGTGAGGTGGGGCACCCAGCACCAGGTCCACATCACCTTTGATGGCTGAAATAGGCTATGCTGCAAGTCCATCTCAGTGCTAGTGTGTGTGTGATAGGTAGTTCCTGCAGACACATCTATATTTCTCAGTCATGTCTAGCTCTTATGGGCTATGATGCACCCAAAATAGTGCATATCCTGTGTTGGTACCATGGTCACATGATGTAGGTGAAGGGGGGGGGTGTATTTGGACCCATAGGTGGATTATGTACAACCAACCAACCCACTCGCTGTGGCTCAGGTTGGGAAACAGGATTTCCCACCAACGGAGCCACACTCTACCTCCCCGTAATGGTGGCAGCAGAGAGGACCATCAACCCCAGTCCTGCTGTACACATCCATAAGGCAAAGCAGACTGAAGGCCTGGAAATGCTCAGCTGCCCGCCCCCCTCCTAATCTGACATGCTCCAGCAGCAAGCCTCCAACTGCTGCACCCTGCAAGATGTTACATCCAGACACATACTAGCTGCAGACAGTCTGCTAGCTAGTCCATAGTGCATGTTTCTGGAGGAGATGCATGTACCCAGAACTGGGATGTCAGCATACACACCAAGCAAATAAGTCAGTGATTGGGCCCCAAAAGGGAACCATAAACATCACATGAGAGAAATACTAGATAGCACTATGGGGGAACCTAGCCATGCCGTGGTCACTGCTCAGTCAGGGTGAGAGTGACCTCCCAGCAGGACATGCTGTGGCCACCCTGTCCGTGCAGGTGGTTGTCAGACACTACAATGTCCGAGCCATTGCCCTATGCCCTGTGCAGATGAATTCTGGCCAGGCCACCCTGTCCGGGCTATACCCATGGTACCTTGCTCCTCATTATGCACATTGGCAGGCTTACACTGGCAACAGTGTGGGCTGAGGAAGGTGTTGGCAGACACCACGCACTGGATAGACAAACACACATTCCCACACCTATGCCAGCATTGTGCAAATATAGAGGCTCTTGGCAGCCCTGGCCACCGCACCAGTCCTGGGCACAGTGCAGGCATGGCTATGGTACTCAATACTGTTGGGGTCACTCCCCAGGGTGGTAAACACTGTCAGACATCAGACCTGAAGCACACTCCACAGACAGCAAAAAGGTTGCTATGATGCAGCTCAATCAGCAAATTGTGCTTAACTTAGGAATTGCTATCTGCCAGTAATCATAGCAACCGTTTGATAGGTGTGTACAATATTCCCAGGTTTAGGGTGGCATTGCTAAGGTATGCAAGTGCTAGTATTGGGAGATGCATGCAGAGCCCAACATCCTGCCTCTCCAGGAGGCTTTGGATAATGGAGCCTGTTGGCCGCTGTTCTAGGGCAGAGGTTCCCAACTCCAGTCCTGGTGGGCCAAACACTGTTCGGGTTTTTATGCTGTCCCTAATAAATATACATGAGATACATCTGCATACCATGGGGGTGGTGCATAGACATGCAGCACAGCCGTGTTTAATAGAGGCAGCATGGAATCTGAATGGTGTTTGGACCTCCAGGACTGCATTTGGGAGACTCTGCTCTAGGTAATGTGCATGTTTATGGTGTCTGTGCTCTGTAGGGTAAAATGTAGGTTTATTGGGCATGTTTCTGTTATCTGCAATAAAGGTTCTGTCTGTATTAGCACGTTTTAGTAGTGGGTAAAATATGGTGACTGGGTTGGCAGGAACCACAGCTGGGACTTGAACCTGTGACCTTCTGCTTCTGAACACACTGGCTGTGTTCACTGCACCACCGTGCTGCCACAAAGGTAGTGCATTCCCTGGAGATACCATGACTGTTTGTCAGACAGAGCCTGTCTGTTGCAGTGCACGGCACCCACCTAAACAGGGCTAGGCCATGGTCTGCTCTGGGCAGCTGCCACTGCCCCCTCCACCACCAGTACCCCTCTGCCACCATGCTGACATGCCCTTCTGCTGGTGGTGCTGGTGCTGCGCAGTCTCAGGCCATCCAGTGTGCGGGTAGGTGGCTGCCTATGGTGCGGGTTCTGGGGTAGGGGTGCCTGCATAAGCTGTCCACGCTTTCCCCCAGCACCACCTGCCAATGTTCCGTGCCATTGGGGGTACCTGCTGGGTACTATTCCCTGTGACACCGTGGGAAGCACACTCTTTCCCATGTTGGGCCCTCAGCAGTTGCTGTCTGGCTGCTCTACTGTTTCAGCATTCCTATGGGCCAGCTAGGCATTACCCTAGTCCGCACTGTGCCACAGCTGCACCACAGCATATGCCGCCTGCAGCCCTCTGTGTCCCCTTTTCCAGCATCTGTCCAGTTGCCCATTCTGACATGCCCGCCCTGCAGTTGTGGAACATGTGCACACCATAGGAAACCTGTCCAATTGAGAGGAAAACCCTGATCAGCGCAATTTCACTGTGGGCTCATTCACCTTGTATGGGGACAGAGCATAGACCCTTCCACAATTCATATCTTTTTTTTTGGAGCTTTCTTGGGGGTGTTTTTTGATGTTTCCCATTGATATCACTATTGCCCAGCTTGGTTATGTTTTTTTTACATTTTCTTCTGGTCATTTTCACTGTTTCTTTGCCCTTTTGTTCCGTGCACATGTATCACATTTATCACTTTTTTTGTAGGTTTCCCTGGTTTTGCTTTACATTGCTGATGGAAATGGTTTCTTTTCCCTTTAAATCAGCTCTAACGCCAGGGTTTCACTGGCGTTAGTTTTCAGCCTCGGATTTCACAGCGTTAGTGTGCAGGGAGCCTCTCCCGTCCCACTCTCCGCTCATTGACCCTCTCTCTCCGCCCCTGGGGAGCCTTCCTCCGCCCTCCGGGAGCCTTTCTCCGCCTTCAGCACTCGTTTGCGCCTTAGCGCGCGTTAACGCATGCTAAGACGCTTTATCGCGCGATAAGGCGCCTTATCGTGCGATAACGTGGGAGAGCGCATGTTAAGACGGTTTAGTAAACATACCCCTTAGTTGCAAATGTTTCCTACATGAAAGTAGTGATAGTTTTCTTTCCAATATCAGAAGTATGATATGTTTTTTACAATCGGAGAGACTTTCATACAATGTTTTTTTAAAAGGAAATGTACACGGTCCACATGGTCACTTTACCATTTTACATTCAATTAAGCTTTTTCTTGAAATTATTGTGATTTTTACAATTGGTAGATGCACGTCTGCTGTAGTATTTTACAGCCCGTTCGACTGGTTTGTTTTCTGTTGGAATTGTTGTGAAGTTTATAATTATATTTTTACCTACACATGTATTATTTTGATAGACATATTTTACATGGAACTTACAGCGCAATTTTATTCCACAAATTTGCGATGTTACATATTTTAAACAATACTTTCCAGGACGATTTATTTCTTTATTTCTTTATTCCCATTTTTTCTTGTTTCGTCTGTCCAGAGCTCCTCCTTCCATTCCTTCTTTTTCACGGTTTGCAATATAATCTATAGCAGCAAGTACTATGATTTTGATAGGTTCGTTCTTCCTTTTATACGTTTTTAGTTTAGAATTTTTCTTGTGGCTGTCTTTCTATGAATTACAAAAGTATAATCTTATCATCTTTTTATTTTACTATTATATTTCTATTCATATGCACACATTTTAATTCTGTGAATGATGTTTTATTTCAGTGGTGTACGTCTCTATTTATATGAAAGATTTGTCTGAAGTTATTGGCATTTATTTTATGTCTTATTCACCGATTGATATTTTAGACATAATTTTTTCCAGCACATCCTCCTCATCTCTGTTTTGTTTTAGTTTCATTTTGTTTTTATGGTCTTATATTCACATTTTTAACATATATTAGTAATTTATCGTTCACATGTATCGTTATTAAATGTATTTATAATTTGTATTATGGATTGTTGTTAATGGGGTATGTTTACTACACCTTCTTAACGTGCGTGCTGTGCAATTATCACGCGCTAAGGTACCTTAGCGTGCGATAATGACGCTTGTCAGACGGCTGCCTGGGTGAGAATATTCACAGTCTTGACAATGCATATATTTATATGATTTTTGCAAGGTATTGTGGGTAATGTAGTTCATTCACACCAGACACAGCTGCTGACAATAATTTAGTTGTGCACAAGTGTTAAAGCCAATAAGATACTTCTTTATTTATGGGGTTATTTCTCCCAGCACAGATATGCTTGGTAGCACATAAATTAGGTTACTTGCTTGCAGTGTTTAACTTGGTAAAACAAAGTCAAAAATCAAAATCAGGAAAACAACCTTCAAACTTGTCAGGCAATTAGCTAATGTTTTCTTAGCATATCTCTAACAAACGAAAAGCCACAAAGAAAGAAATAAACTGTTCTTGTAAGGTTAACTTCTGATTACTTTCCACACAGATCCAGAAGTAATTCTCTCCTAGCTCACAAGCAATTAGGTGCAGCTCAATTGCTATCAGTTATCCAGCTGAAACCCTTTAGCAGGCTGGCTTTCTACTGTGTGAGTCAAATCCTGCTTCAGGAGCTTTTCTTAGTGGAATAAAGAACAAATTTATATTTTCTTTGTGATGGCTGCTGTGCTTTATCACAGAAAGTTACCAACGGAGTTTGGATAGAGAGCAGTCCATATAAACAATATCTTGATCTGCTATTATTTCCCCTTCATCAACAAGCATAGGGTCACTATCATGAATTGGCACAGATGAATCTTTCAATGGAGCACTTTCAGGAGAACACTTATTTCCCTGCTGTCTTTCAAGGTTATAGCTAGGGCATAGATCAGTGTTCATACCTGAGCTTCCATTGTTGCTATAGTTCCTCTCTATATAGCCTGGCCAGTATGTAGTCCAGTTCTTATGTCCAGCCTTCCAGTCCTGATCCCTGGACACTGGATCTCTCTTCACATACCTTCTGGCATAGGTCTTAGAGTCCCTTCCACGTGCAGCCGTCTCCCTCACAGGTAGCCTCTGGTGATTCCTTGTTCTGCAGCACCATTCCTCTGGCTTTCCCCAGTCCAATGGTCTATGCTGGCCCTTGGAATACCTCCCAGTATACGTACTGCCTTGGACTCTTCTAGACCTCTCAAAGGCTTTTCTCCTCTTCCTTCCAGAGGGTTTCTTTCCTTCTCTATCCGTCCGGTTTGGCTTCTGCTTCTGCTGATCCTTCAGATGAAACTGATGATCAAACTCAAGCTGATTCTCAGGATACTGAGGACAATTCTCTGAATATCCAAGGTGATCATGAAGCTGGTCATCTGTAGAATAATCTCTACTCTTATTCTGCTTAGATGAGTGATCCTCCCTAACACAGCGCAGCTATGCTGAATCAGGCCCTGCCCTTTGAGATGAGTGCTTAGGGATTACCTCATAGCCCTCCTGATTGAACACACGTTTCCTCACTTCAGCTCCTCTAATGGCTGTTGGAAACCTGGTGCATTCTGGGACGGGTAGTCTTTTATGGCAAAATTCTGTTTTCATATTTCTACCAGAACTGACAGGTTGCTTGTTCAGAGTCACTTCACCTTTTCTATAGCTCCTTCCTGAGCTATGATAAGCTTCCTTATCACATGCTTTACGGAGCACAAATGTGCCTTAGGGCGCACTCACACACGCAGTGGCGCAAACGAGCGCTGAAGGCGGGGAAAGGCTCCCCAGGGGCGGAGAGAAGGGGTCAATGGGTGGAGAGTGGGAGGGGAGAGGCTCCCCACACGCTAACGATGTGAAATCCGAGGCCAAAACTAACGCAAGTGAAAACCTCGTGTTAGAGCTGATTTAGGGGTATGTTTACTAGTTTCTTAATGTGCGCACCGCGCAATTAGCACGCACTAAGGTACCTTAGCACATGCTATTGTACCTTAGCACATGCTAATGATGCTTTACGGGGCAAAAATGCGCTCTAGTGCGTGCTCACGCGCGCAGCGGCGCAAACGAGCGCTGAAGGCGGGGAAAGGCTCCCAGAGGGTGGAGGTAGGCTCCCCAGGGGCGGAGAGAAGGGGTCAATGGGTGGAGAGTGGGAGGGGAGAGGCTCCCCGCACACTAACGATGTGAAATTCGAGGCCAAAAATAACGCAAGTGAAAACCTCGCATTAGAGCCGATTTAAAGGGAAGAGAAACCATTTCTGTCAGCAATGTACAGCAAAACCAGGGAAACCCACAAAAAAGTGATAAGTGTGATACATGTGCACAGAACAAAAGTACAAATAAACATTGAAAAGGACCCCAACAAAATAGAAAAAAAATCATAATCAAGCTGGGCAATAGTGATAGTAATGGGAAACATCAAAAAACACTCCCAAGAAAGCCCCAAAAAATAAATATGAATTTTGGAAGGGTCTACGCTCCGTCCCCATACAAGGTGAACGAGCCCACAGTGAAATAGCACTGATGAGGGTTTCCCTCTCCATTGGACAGGTTACCTATGGCATGCACATGTTACACAACAGCAGGGCGGGCATGTCAGAATGGGCAACTGGACAGATGCTGGGAAAGGGGATACAGAGGGCTGCAGGCGGCACATGCTGTGGTGCAGCTGGGGCACAGTGCGGACAAGGCAGATGCCTAGGTGGCACTTAGGAATGCTGAAACTGTACAGCAGCCAGACAGCAACTGATGAGGGCCCAACATGGGCACGAGAGTGTTTATCACAGTGTCAAAGGGGATAGTACCCAGCAGGTACCTCCAAGGGCACCGAACATTGGCAGGCGGTGTTGGGGGAAGCGTGGACACATATACAGGCACCCCTACCCCATAACACGCACCATAGGTAGCCGCCTACCTGCACACTGGATGGCATGAGACTGTGCACCACCAGCACCACCAGCAGAAGGGCATGTCAGCATGGTGGCAGAGGGGTACTGGTGGTGGAGGGGGCAGTGCCAGCTGCACTGTGGCCGAACCCTGTTCAGGTGGGTGCCATGCACTGCAACAGACTGGCTCTGGCTGACAAACAACCATGGCATCTCTAGGGAATACAGTGCCTGTGTGGCGCAGCACACACAGACAGTGTGTGCAAAAGCAAGAGGTCACAGGTTCAAACCCCAGCCATGGCCCCTGACAACCCAGTCCCCATATTTTACGCAGTAATATACCATGGAAGTAAAGACCAAACCTATAGTGCCAAGAACAGAGCCATGCGTCAGCTGCCCATATTTTATCCCACAGAGCACAAACACCATACACATGCGCAGTACCTAGAGCAGAGTCTCCCAAATGCAGTCCTGCAGGGCCACACACCATGCAGGTGTAATGCTGTTGCCAATATGAGGACATGTCAGCATGGTGGTGGAGGAGTACTGGTGGTGGAGGGGGCAGTGGCCTCTGCCCACAGCAGACTGTGGCCTAGCCCTGCTCGGGTGGGTGCCGTGCACTGCAACAGACAGGCTCTGGCTGACAAACAGCCATGGCATCTCTAGGGAATTCAGTGCTTCTGTGGCCACAGTGTGGCGCAGCACACACAGACAGTGTGAGCAAGAGGTCACAGGTTCAAACCCAAGCCATGGCCCCTGACAACCCAGTCCCCATATTTTACGCAGTAATATACCATGGAAGTAAAGACCGAACCTTTAGTGCAGAGAACAGAACCATGCGTCAAACGCCCATATTTTACCCCACAGAGCACAGACAGCATACACATGTGCAGTACCTAGAGCAAAATCTCCCTAATGCAGTCCTGGAGGGACACACACCATGCAGGAGTCATGTTGTCAGCAATAAAGATGACTGTGCTGCAGTCCCATATGCTGCCTCCATGGTATGCAGATGTACCTCATGCATATACATGAGGGACAGCATGAAAACCCGAATAGTCTGTGGAAAACCAGGACTGGATTTGGGAACCCCCTCCCAGAGCAGTGGCCAACAGGGGCAGACACACCTGCACCGACAGGCCCCATCATCCAAATCCACCTGTAGCAGCAGGATGGCGAGCCCTGTGTGAAGCCCCCAATATCAGCCCCAGCATACGGTAGCAATGCCACACTAAACCTGGCGATATGGCACACATACATCAAAAGGTTGCTAAGATCACTGGCGGATAGGAAGCCCGAAGTTAATCAGAATCTTCCCTTTAGCTGTATCATACCAACCTCTCTGATGTCTGTGGAGTGTGTATCAGGTCTGGTGTGTGACATTATTTATCACCCTGGGGAGTGACCCCAACAGTATCGTGTACCATAGCCATGCCTGTACTGTGCCCAGGACTGGTGAGGTGGCCAGGGCTGCCAAGAGCCTCTATTTGCACAGTGCCATCATAGGTGTGGGAGTGTGTGTATGTCCATCCAGTGTGTGGTGGTTGCCCACACCATTCGTAGCCCACACTGTTTGCACTGTGCCCAGTGTTAGTTTGCCGATGTGCATAATGAGGAGCAAGGTACTGTGGGTAAAGCGTGGACAGGGCTGCCTGGGCAGGATGCATCAGCACAGGGCTCAGGGCAATGTGTGGAACATTGTAGAGTCTGGCAGCCACCTGCACGTACAGAGTGGCCACAGCAGGTCCTGCTGGAAAGGCACCCCCACCCTGACTGAGCAGTGACCACGGCATGGCTAGGTTCCCCCATAGTGCCACATAGTATGTCATTTAAGTGATATATATGGTTCCCTTTTTCTGGGGACCAATCACTGACCTAACTGCTTGGTGGGTGTGCACATCTTCCCCAGTAATATGCACTATGGACTAGCTCGCACATTGTTTGCAGTTAGTATGTGCATGGCTGGGACACCTTGAAGGGGGTGGTGGCTGAGGACTCACTGTGCCCACTGCTGGTGAAAGATAGTTGTGGGGGGCAGCAAAGCATTTCCAGCCCTACTGTCTGTCCCCTGTTGCTGTATGGCTGAGTACAGGACTGCCCCCAAGGTTGTGTGTAGCCCTAGCTGGATTGAGGTAGCTGGTCCCCTCTACCGACACCATCGCAGGAATGTGGAGCTGTCGGTGGGAGTTCCTGAGCCCCAGAGGGCAGTTTGGGTGGTACGACATAATCTGCCAATGGGCCCATACAGGCGCCCCGCCCCCTGTCACAGAAACCATGTGGCCATGGCACCCACTCAAAATATGCACTATTCTTGGTGCATCATAGTCCACAAGGGCTAGATGTGACTGGAAAACCAATATGGATGGAGGTGTATTCTGAGATGTGTCTGCAAGGACACCCTATCTCACACTGTCACTGACGGCGACCTACAGCATAGCGTATCCCAGCTATGTCTGGGGCTGTGGACATAGTGCTGGGTGCCCCACATCACCCTCAGGGTGGGCACTGTACACACACAATGTGACGGTCTGTAGTCACTCTGTTCCAGTAACACACATGGTTACCACCCCCTACCAGGCTGAGGTGCTGTGGGGGTGCACACAGTCAGTGCCCCCAACCTAAAATTTGATGGGTTTGTTGGAGCAATATAAATCACAATCACAAAGATTTGCTCCACTCTTTAACCACAGCAAAAGTACCATAAAGTAATTAGGAAATGGGTCTCAGACTTAGTTAGGGAAGAAGCCTGGGAGGAGCTATGCCTCTATTATTGGCAGCAAGATTATTAGCATCAACGAGAGCATGAGCCCTACCACACATTAATTACTTTTAGTGTGTGGTGATGACGTCATGAGGATGTTAGGAGATAAAAGTTTGCCTGTGTCTTTCCACCACGCATGCGTTGGCGTCTTTTCGTTGGAAGATAAGTCCAGTGAGGGAAATTGCGAGGTATGGCTGCCTGCTGTTGGATGTCTTCTGCGTGTGACTGGTAGAGTAGAAGAATTAAATATGAAAGTATTTTTGCTTCAGCATGATGTACTGATTGAACCCTTTGCTTTTTTAGAGCCCACTGGGACAAGTGGTTCGCATGTTCATAACAGGCGTGAAAATCTGTTTAACACTCCCCCGATGAAACCGTGGAAGTGGTGAAACGCACTGGCGCTGTTCTTTTGCGTTGGGATGAGACAGCAGTCCTTATGGACTTTACAGATAAGCGTTCAGCTATCTTTTGAAATTTGTAGAGATTTAAGCACAATTGAACGTTTTTGACAAGCCTGTTTGAAAATACTTTTTGCAATATTTCTAAAGCCTGTTTGAAAATACTTTTTACATGTATATGGGAAATTTATTGGGTCCTTGATGCAATATAGGGGTTAGATAGCCATAGAGGCATAGCTCCTCCCAGGCTTCTTCCCTAACTAAGTCTAAGACCCATTTCCTAATTACTTTATGGTACTTTTGCTGTGGTTAGAGAGTGGAGCAAATCTTTGTGATAGTGCCCCCAACCTGGCCGAGGTGCTGTGGGGGTGCATACCCCATCCTGTGATCTTTTGTGGACTGCTGATATGCATGTGCAGTGCATCATGGGTATGTGTGGGTTAACCCTAACCTGATAACCACAGCAGTTGGTGTGGAGACCTGCAGACCTTCTGTAGCCTGCCAGGGGCCCGGGTGTGGCCATACAGCTGTAGCCCACTGGTACATCACTGTCTGTGTGGCAGAGGTAATGGGTGCGAACCCACAGTGGGGTCAGTTGATAGGGCTGTCTGAGGCATAGCGTTGTTTAATGTTTGATTAGTGCGGCCAGAAAAAACCACCCTCAGCGCTGCAGCCTGAAGGTCCCTCATATGGCACCCTCGACAGCGCTCCATGGGGCACCCCATAGGGAACATTATAAGGTGCCTCGGTGGGCAGTGCACCTTATAATGTGGTCTCTGGAGTGCCCCATAGGGTGACTACTCCGGCACCGTAGGTTAAGGCACAGTGAGGGTGTGTTTGTGGGCAGCACAAATGAAAATATAACGAAACACTCTCACAAACCACTGCTGAGATGTAAAGGGCAATGTCCCAGGCAGTTGTATGCAAGAGCTGCACTGGGGGATCGAGCCCATGACCCCCGCACCATCAGGCAGTCCGTCAACCAATGTGCCACACCTCTGCCACATTGCTTGTATGTCAGCACCCCTACCTACAATTAATGCACATGAACGTGTCACACCTCCCTCGATCATGTGATAATGTGCGCCATGCAAGCTATTGTGCGGTCCCGACATCTGGACCCTAACGCTCCCCCCTCCCTTATGGCATCCTGCACAGTTCTGCTGGGCACACATCAACACGGATTAGTAAACACACCCCCTTTGTTTATGTGTTGAGCCACCCATTGCTATGTGAAAGGGCATTTAACAACAAAACCCTAACCATTTGGTGAAAAAATAAACTACCCAAAAAAAACCCCAAAACAAACCCCAAAAAATTTAAACAAAATTATTTTTGTCGGATGTTTTCAGGAAAGGAACATTGTATCAAAACTATGTCCACCACACGACGTGCACGTTTCGGGTGGAAACCCTGTTTCAAGTGCCGCCGTTAGTAAATTTACAGATGAATTTACTAACGGCGGCACTTGAAACAGGGTTTCCACCCGAAACGTGCACGTCGAGTGGTGGACATAGTTTTGATACAATGTTCCTTTCCTGAAAACATCCGACAAAAATAATTTTGTTTAAATTTTTTGGGGTTTGTTTTGGTGATGTGAAAGGGCATAGCACACCGGTAAGAACAATGCCCTGAGAGCCAGTGGCTATCGGTTCAAGACTCAAGTGTGGCAAAGACCTGAGGAAATATAACATAGCAAACATTGTTTTTAAATGTCTGACAAATCACTGCTATGTGTGTCTGCAGCATAGACCAGTACGTAGATTGTTGGCAACACTAGATCTTGTATACTAGTTGTAGCAGAGACAGGAACAAATGCACTGCACTCATGCACGTATTGACACACGTAGGCCTGTGCGTCGCGGGGCGTGTCAGCGCGTGCTGCGACGCGGGCATATCAGCACGTGCTGAGGCACGGCCGTATCAATGCGTGCAGCGTCAACGCACGCATGCGTGTGCATGCGTACGTGCATGTCTGCGTCCCTGAGTAGTCTGCAGGTGAGAATGGCCATCATGTCAAGGAAGCCTGCATTCACCAGCCATGACCTGCGCCACCTGGCACAGCTGATTGAGCCAAGGCAGCACAAGCTGTTCCCTGGATCCTCCAGGTGGCAGGACCTGGTGAGAGTACGGAGGGCCTGGGAGCGTCTCACACATCGGTACAACCGTGTGGCGGACTACCCACGTGAGGTAAGTGTATGGGGACAGGTCAGTGTAGCCATATATATATCCAGTGTCAATTGTAGCTCTGCATGCAGCTTTGTGAAAGTATTCTATCCCAATTATGTGTATTTGTGACACCCACATGCTAAATTGTCTATGTATCACATCTTAGTGGTTTGCCCGTTATCCAGGGGGCTACTGATCTGTGCACAGAGTCCCAGATGCCCTCCTGGTGTCATGTCAGCTGCTGTAACTGAAGTGCTAAAACACACCGTAACAAAGGTAGCCCACACATCTGCCTAGAGAGGTTCCGTAATCATCATTCTGGTATGGTGGGTTCTGCATTTGCAGGGTCACACATCTGCCCTACCCCCAGGGGCCATGAGACCTGCCACAAATGGTCTGTCAGTCCCCCTGGTGATATGGATGTATGTGGCCCAGCAGTCTAAACCATCTGCCCACCCCCAGTTGCCCTGGGAGTGTAAAACAAGGGGTCCCCAGCCCCCCTGGAGGTATGGTTATGCCACTGTTGCTGTTGTCCAATTCCCCCTATCCCGAGGAGTCCTGAGGGCCCATTAAAGTGGGCTGTCAGTCACCCTGGTGATATGGCTGTTTGTGCCTTTCCTGTTTACAATATCTGCCCCATCCCCAGGAGTCCTGAGGGCCCCTCAAAGTGGACTGTCAGTCACCCTGGTGATATGGCTGTTTGTGACAATGCAGTTTAACACATCTGCCCCATCCCCACGGGTCCTGAGGGCCCATGAAAGTGGGCTGTCAGTCACCCTGGTGATATGGCTGTTTGTGCCAATGCAGTTTAACACATCTGCCCCATCCCCAGGGGTCCTGAGGGCCCATTAAAGTGGGCTGTCAGTCACCCTTGTGATATAGCTGTTTGAGCCTGTCCAGTTTAACACATCTGCCCCATCCCCAGGAGTCCTGAGGGCCCATCACAGTGGGCTGTCAGTCACCCTGGTGAAATGGTGTATGCTGTTCCTGATATCATATAATCCACCCGAATCCCAGGAGTCTGGAGACCTGTTGAACGCATCCAGTTAGTCGTCCTGCTGCTATGGTGTGTGTCGCAGAAGATGTGTACTAGGACACCCTGTCCCCAGGGGGCCTGAGACCTGTCAGCAAAGGTGGGTATGGCATGCAAATATTGTGGTAGGTGATGCTGTGTCCTGACAGACATGTGCCCCATCCCCTTGAGGCCCATGGCTCATAGAACAGGTCAGGTCTGTATCCTGATTGTATGGTAGGTGCAGCTGTGGATGTGGTGTGCAGCAGCCCACCCCTGGGGGCCATGAGACCTGATAGATATGGTGTGAAACACATCCATATGTCATTGCTGTGTACCCAGTTTGTGACAACATATCTAGTCGGCTGATATGTTCAGGTCAGGCAAATACTCAGGTGTTTGCCAAAACACACAAGGGGTTGGTGAGGTCCCCTCAAAACACCAGCCTAGCCATGCCAGAGGTGGCATGCTGCTGCCATGTTGTGCAGGGAGATGGTAGAGACAGGTTATGGTGCATCCAGGGTGTGAAGCATGGGACACATATGTGTGACTGCACACATGGCCACACATGTGGGGGCAGAAGCAACTGTTGGTACAGGTCACACTGAGCACAGGAGCAGGAGCAGCACGATGCCCTGCACAGAGACGTGTCACATCTGTGGACCACACACCAGGTTGATATGGCAGTAATGTACCCTCCCATTGTCTCCCCCCACTAGGTAGAAGATCTACGGAAGAAGGCCAGGGAGATGAGGCTCCATTATCCCGGCCACTTGGAGCGTGTACGAAGGCGGCCAGTGTCACAGTGGGGAGGTGAGTGTCACAACCTCTGTGACTCATTAGATTGGGTCACAGTGGCCCACCAGGCCCTGTGGGGCCAAACTATTCAGTGTCATGTGCGTCACATACGTGTGTGCTAATAACTGTCATGTCCCACAAAGGAGGACCACACAGCTCGGACACACGCGCAGGCCACGCAGAACCAGCCACAGTCCACCTGCCAGAGAAGGCCCGAGGGGGAGGCGGAGGAGGAGGAGGATGAGGATGCGGAGGCAGCAGCGGCGGTGTCAATGGAAGTGGACATGGAGGAGGAAGGGGAGGAGGAGGAGGAGGAGAAGGGGCCAATGGAGCTGCCCATGGAGGCAGAGGTGGGTGAGGAGGAGGGGGGGGCCTGGGGAGGAGGCAGCAGAGGCCCCTGTGTCTAAACTGGGCAACAGGGGAATGGTGGAGGTGGGGGGGTGGGGAGGGGGGCAACCAAATGTGTGTGGGTCATGTCGGAGGGGGAGGAGGGGAGTGAGGGGTCTGCTCAGGGTGGGTGGGAAGGCCTAGGGGTGGAGGTGGGGGTGGACTGGGAGGCGGGGTTCGCTGAGGGAGGGGAGGTCTGGGTGGAGCACGGGATATCACAGGGCACTGTGGGTCCCTGCCAGCACACACATGTGGGTGGAAATGGTGCCTGTCTGGTTGTGCCCTCATCACCCATTGCCACGGACAGGGCCCATGCACACACCACCACAGACACGCCTGGCACCATGTGTGTATGTGGTCGTAGGTGTGTACATGACCTGTCCGTGGCAATGGATGGCATGGCCCAATGACTGGCAGGGTCCGTCCTGTGTTTGGTCGCTGAGAGGCAGCCTGTGGCAGGCACGGCTGCTGCCTCTCAGACACCATCCACTGATGGGCATCCAAGGAGTGTGTGAGGGCCCCTGGGGCGCCCACACACGTGCCCTGTGCTGTCCCGTCCCCATGACCCAAAAGGACAGCTGGGTCCTGGTGACATGGGCTGCACTATAATGGACACACCTGTATTACTAATTAAAAATGTATTTGGATCAGCAAGGAAATTGAACTTTTAAGCCATGCTGCATGTGAGAAATCAAACCATGCTGAGTCAGTTTGCTAGCCCAGAGATCAAAGCTGTATTTGCAGTCTGGTGAGAATTGCTTACACATCAGAATTCTTCTTATCTGGTCCTTCTCCTAACAAATGCAAATGTCCTAGGAAAGGAGACAGCATTCTTTTCCTGGCCTTTGAACAATTCTCTTGGCCAGTATAGAAACATTTGCCTAGCCAATGTAGACAAGATAAGAATTCATCAATTATAATGTAGAAGCTTTGAGCTGCTTCTAAAACCATGGGGAGTGTCTCCCTTGACAGGAAGATGCTGGGAGATTAGGGAGGAGTCCTTCTCCTAGCAAACATATGGAGACCCATTAGAGAGGACAAAAGAAGCCTGCCCTGAAACCAAAGTTTGGAGAGGGACTGGTCAAGCAAAGGTGGATGGGGTGGAGAGTATCTGTGGAGAGAAACTCATGTGTGAGGGCTAGCTGCAACACATTTGTGCCTATATAAGTACAGAGAAAATCCAGAACAGACAGAGCGTAGATCTGCTTGGCCAGGCATGAAGAATCCCAGACTGTCCCCAGTTTCTCGCTGAGCGCTCCCAGCTGATGTGTAAAGGACTGTATGACAAGTTTGGTGAAGTATTCTTTGTAAATAGCTGCACTATCTCATAACTCTTTCAGTGAAGTATTATTCTGTAATTAAGTGCATTAGTTATTATTCTAATTGCATTCTAGTTATCTTTTCTAACTACTCATGTGTAACTAAGAGAATTACTTGCCTTTCTGAATAAGTATCCTTGCTTTGTTTGTAAATAAACTGCACATCTTCATTACAAGGTGTTAGCCTTTGATGTAGTAAGACATTTGGTACCAGAAGTGGGGTACGGAAAAAGGCTTGGACAATGTTGAAAAGAGAAAAGAATACAAATATTGTAGAAACTGTAAAGAATATTATAAATATTCCCAGCTGGGATCAGGCATCTTATGAAATATTAGCTAGAGAATGGTCCTGCGAGTCAAGACTAAGTGAGAATTGGGAGTCTGTTTTAAAAGATGATGAACCCGTTAATGCCCTTACATGCTTGCAAAAAATACCTGTTGAAAAGGCACAGAATTGAGTGTGTTAGGAAGGAGAAGATTGCTTTTGTTGTCTGCATATTGTAAGATGCATCAGACAAATTCTAGCAAATTAGATTTGATTGCACGGACAGATAAAATAGACATTTACCAGCAAGTTGCTGAGAGGGTGGTTCAGTATAAATACCGTAAGAGACGGGGAAAAAGAAAGAAAAAGAAAATGTACATGTCTATTGCTAACCAATTTATAGGAGGAAAGTGCAGAGTACTCCCCAAAATCCTGGAGGATTTTAATCAACAAGAGATTAATGATAGATCATGCTGATACTAAGAAATTCTGTTTGATTAGTTCTGACCCACTGATACAAGATCAGTGTTGTCATGTTATTATGACTTTACAAATTCAATTTCAAATTGATAAGGGAAATGACTGCAGCTGGATATGCAGCCAAGGAAAAGGGATCTAAAAATAATAAAAAACTGTTTAGGAAAATATGTAACCTTGTGATGCAAAGATGTTTAATTCAGTGCTTTGAACAAAATGCCTATCCTGTAGAGTTAGTATTAATCCTTATAAGATTATGAAGAAGTGAAGATTTTTTTTTTTTACTTGTTTTTTTTTTTAAGGTCCCTGGTTAAGAGAAACATCTTATTCTGATCAGATAGGTATAAAGCACTTGCAAGCTTTGATTTGTTCTGTGTTCAAAAGTGAATATTCTTTTTTCTTTTCTTTCATTGTTGGTTGCTCACTTAGGAGAAACTCTGATCAGATAGGCTGATAGGTATATAGCACTTGTAAGCTTTGATTTGTCATGTGTTTAAATGTTTGTTTGTAGTAAAAACTGTTTTTCTTTCATTACTGGCTACTCCAGTAGATTTTATGGTCCATGAATGCTGAAGTGACTAGATCAAACAAACAAGACATGAAGCTAAGGAAACTGTTTTTGTTTTTCTTTGACCTCCAAAGTAGAGGTTGAGAGCCCTAACAGGACAATGGGGCATCCTGAGCCAGTTTGTAAATGATTTAAATCCTGAGTAAATAAGAAGGTAATCTTTATCATTAATATATTATGCATCTATTCTTTGTCTTTGACTGTATATGCTACCAAGCAAACTTAAAAGTTAAAGGAGGATTTTTATATTGTGGCAAGCACCCCAGAGGGCATAGTTAACCATAAACAGCTATAACTATAGGTTAATTGTTCAACTACATAGTAATCTGCATTTGCCTGAAGGACACAAGACCTATTGTTTGTCCTACTGTCTGGGTTGAAGATAACATTTCAGATCAGCTTGATACCAGTTTTAGGTTAATTTAAATGTGACAAAGCACAATTTTCACCTCTTTGCAGTTTCATGTCATTTGAGAATGCCTGTTTCCTGAACTGTAAGATTCAAGATAATTACTTTGCCTTGTTAAGCTTTGTGCTAATGACTGAGGGACAGGACAGTAATATCACAGTTTTTGTTACAATATTGGATTTTAGGATAAATTCACCTGTTTTTCTGTATTTGAATTTTACGTGTTAGTGTCCAGAGAAAAAGTGTACTTTGTTCTAAAAGTTTCTATTTCAGTTCCAGTACATTTCCTGAGAAAATAGATATATGTTGCAGAGAAAACAGATATATGTTGCGGCACTGTGAGATATTAATTTTCTTTAGTTTATACACTTGCACTTATGTTACCAAATACACTTGTTGTAGTAGTACATTACGCAGAGGTCCAGTACACACACAGCAATTACAAGATGAGTAAAATATTAATAAGTTTGCTGAAATTTTGGACAGAGGCTGATATGAAATTGCTTTGTTCCCAAGCATATAGAGAAAATATAGATTAAAGATGGAACTGCGTTCCCAGAAAATAATGAGAACTTGAGTTGATTGGATAAAACCAGATCTTGCTTGTCAGCAATGATCCAGGAGAGGTTCGAGAAAAAGAATAAGAGAGAGAGAGAGAGAGGCAGAAAGGTGAAGCCACGGCCTAGGCTAAGAAAATGTGCTGCTTCCAGTGTGATGATCTGGGCTACCAGAATTCTGACTGCTCTAAGACTCCTCGAGGACCCACAAGGCCTGAAGAACAGGAACCTTGCATATTTATGCCTCTGAAGAGACATGAATGGGCAGGGGGAGAATAGGCCAAGAAGAACCCGAGGATCGTCATGAGGCCCAGCCACAAATGCCTTGCAATCCAAGAAGAACCTGAAGACGTATCGCCATGAGGCCCAACCACCAATGCCTTGTACCCTCTTAGATCTCTCAACTCAAAAGGATCTCTTTTTGACACCATAATTAATGAGTAGCTTACACAAATCCTTGTGAACACTGCAATTTTAAAATCAGTCCAACAGCACTCTCACTGAGAACAGTGTATACAATAGATTCTAGTTATACGTGAGAGATGAGCCATATTTCTTTCTATTGGGATTGATGTTATAAAATGCTGCAAAATAATAGTTTTATATTGTAAGGATTTTACCCAAATTGTTCCTATTTTAGAATGAACATATGTCCACTTAGCATTGGACCAATTAAGTTGATGGGAAAGGGACACTGTTTATTCATACTGTTATGCTTATTGAGAAGAATCTAAATTTATATTCTCTGCCTACCATTTGTTTACACCAATATTAAGTTATTAACAATTGTTTGATATTCTTAGCAGCCTTGCCAAATAAGGATACATCAGTATGGTATAAAAAACATGAAAGGGACCTATGTATGTGATTGGTGGAATGATGCAGGTGATGAAAAAGTGTTGTGAAAAAGTGTTGTGAGGGATGAAATGGAATATTAAAGGAGAAACTGTGATAGACAATAAACTGATGAAGGTAATTTGAAGTGACATATCTGCCCAATGAATATGTAAACAAAAAATTATGAGCACTTTATTCAACTATGCCGTCTCCAGAAGCTTCAATTCAGGAAGTCATACTCAACAATTGGAAGAAATAGATATTTGGAGCAGGCTAGGTGCACCTTCCACCCTGATGAGCTTTGGAAAACCCACACTGGCCATGTGGTACTTCCGGATGCTTTTTTGCCTCACTTTTCTCCTGTATGTCCTGGCCAGGCATGCAGAGGCAAAGGGGGATGATTTGATGACAAATTCTCACACAATTGGTATAATTCTAAAACTTGCCAAAATTGCAGAACACGTGTGTACAACTTGTCTGATCTGTAAACATGTAAAGGTCAGTCAAGGGCATAATGGAATATCTCCTACAAGCAAATGAATTTCCAGTGATAGAGAGACAAGGAGTTAATCAAACTGCGAGATAAGATTGACACCATACGAGATAGTTACTGGTAGACCACTGAAAGTTTATAAAGCAATATTTATTATTTATAGGATATGATCTTAGTAAATATAGATGAAATTAAGTTTATCTTATTGTGAAATCTAATCTAGAATATTTAGTCTTTTCATTTAATATTGGTGCTGCTCTTCTGAATGAGGCCTGGAGCCATGTCACCAATTGCAATCCAGAGAGTCCAGCAGAGAAAATTGGCCAGAGTCCAGATGGAGCAGACCATCCTGAGAAATTCGAACTACACACCGCAGAAATGTGTAAAGGCATTCCTACCTGGATCAGTGTGTCACATTGAAAAAGGGGCCAAAATATCTGCCCACGAGAATAAGAGGTTCAACTTTTGAGAGAAACCAAACTTAAACTTCAGAGAAAGGTGAAATAACACTACGGAGTCCTGAAGAACTGCTGAGAAGCAGGCCAAATTATCTGAAAATAGGAAGAGGACTATTGGACTGATTGGGGGTTTTTGTGAATGCTTTTTTGTTTTATGTATTGTTATCCTTTTATTATTGTTTCCTTGGAAAGTAACTGTAATCCTAGTATCTCAGATTTTTTCTGCTGAACATCATCTGCCCAATTGCTTATGTTACCTGTTCCTCAGATCTTAGTTAGTGCTGTGGTTTCTCTTTCTCCTGCTTATACTACTTTTGAATCCACGGGTGGTCAATAGTGTAAACGTTTGGGTAAAATATGAAAGACCAGATTCATAGCTGGTGGAGGGAGAAGTAGTTGCAATATGATTGAGGTTGTTAGTCCCTCACCACTTGCTCCACTACCCTCAATATATAACTAGTAGATTGAAATCCATGGGGCAGATATACAGTAGAAAAAGTTCTGAATATGCAGGTGAAATGAGTCCCCGACTGCATGGGGAACTGATAAAAGTAACTGAGATCCACAAGCTATTTGGCTTTGGCAATTGTAATGCCGATGGGAATGGTATATTAGATATCTTGGGAAAAATACCATCCACTATGTTTTAGCCTATGTTATTATTATTGTATTTCTAAATGAATTACAAAGGCGATTCAGACATTGCTTACGTACAATATCCTTGTTGATCCACGGGTGGAATGTATTACTAATTAAAAATTTATTTGGATCAGCAAGGAAATTGAACTTTTAAGCCATGCTGCATGTGAGAAATCAAACCATGCTGAGTCAGTTTGCTAGCTCAGAGATCAAAGCTGTATTTGCAGTCTGGTGAGAATTGCTTACACATCAGAATTCTTCTTATCTGGTCCTTCTCCTAACAAATGCAAATGTCCTAGGAAAGGAGACAGCATTCTTTTCCTGGCCTTTGAACAATTCTCTTGGCCAATATAGAAACATTTGCCTCGCCAATGTAGACAAGATAAGAATTCATCAATTATAACGTAGAAGCTTTGAGCTGCTTCTAAAACCATGGGGGGTGTCTCCCTTGACAGGAAGATGCTGGGAGATTAGGGAGGAGTCCTTCTCCTAGCAAACATATGGAAACCCATTAGAGAGGACAAAAGAAGCCTGCCCGGAAACCAAAGTTTGGAGAGGGACTGGTCAAGCAAAGGTGGATGGGGTGGAGAGTATCTGTGGAGAGAAACTCATGTGTGAGGGCTAGCTGCAACACATTTGTGCCTATATAAATACAGAGAAAATCCAGAACAGACAGAGTGTAGATCTGCTTGGCCAGGCATGAAGAATCCCAGACTGTCCCCAGTTTCTCGCTGAGCGCTCCCAGCTGATGTGCAAAGGACTGTATGACAAGTTTGGTGAAGTATTCTTTGTAAATAGCTGCACTATCTCATAACTCTTTCAGTGAAGTATTATTCTGTAATTAAGTGCATTAGTTATTATTCTAATTGCATTCTAGTTATCTTTTCTAACTACTCATGTGTAACTAAGAGAATTACTTGCCTTTCTGAATAAGTATCCTTGCTTTGTTTGTAAATAAACTGCACATCTTCATTACAAGGTGTTAGCCTTTGATGTAGTAAGACAACACCACACTGGGTGGGAATGACTATGTCTGGGACAACAGATGATCAGATATAAACAGTTTTGATGTTTGTGTTAATTTGCACCATTGTTGTTAATACAGTTTTTGGAAAACATACGAATGGTCATGTGTTTCTGTTACTGATGGACAATGGACATTAGCATGGGACATGTGTGTAGATCGGTATGTGTATGCACGGTACACTTGGGTGTCATACATGGACCCTCTCCACACACAGGTGTGGGGACTGGCCATGTGTGTAGGCGTGTGAGTCCATGGCTGAGACAGAGATGTGGCAATGTGGAGCATGTCCAATAGTACCTAAGCACGGGCATGCTGTGGGCAATGTGCGGGAACGATATATGGTGTCGTATGCTGGTGTGCCAATGGCAGAACCCGCAAATAGCTATGTCTGTGCACGGAAGTTAGGGTTTGCTGCTGAACCCAGGAGCTGCTCAGGGGGATGGCCTCGAGTACGGCCCAGGACAGTGCATGTCACAGGGATCGTCAGTGGGTGATGTTATGTGCATGCATGTATGCGCAGCCGACCTATGTGAGCCACCCCTATCTGTCCGTGCCGCATGCAAGTCAATGTTGGAGGGCAGCCACGTAGGCCATGTTGCGGGCAGGGAGAATGTTCACACATGTCTGACCAAAGTGGTGGGGTATCAGGAATGGGAGATGGCAACAGATCCCAACACCAGACATGCAGCACCATGACATCTGTCATGTGCAACAGGTGTGGATGGCTATCAACCCACGATGAGGTCCTGGTGCTGAGACCTTCCACAGTCCATCCCACACAGGACATGTGTTGACCGCTGTGCAGTGATAGCCGGCAGTACAGACACCCCACCACCGAGGGGCATGGGTGATCCACATGAGGGCAGGGGAACAACATGAGGTGCACGCCACATGGGGTAGCACATTGCCACACATCTGAGACCCGCACACAGGATATCATAGGTCAGACATGTATGTATTTGTAGGAGTATGTGATGTGTTACGTCCACTGCCCCAGTTGCAGTCAGTGTGTTGTACATATACTATATGTCCACATCAACCACGACTGCAAGGCAGTTACAGGTCAACAGGGATAGTGACCTGTCTACCCTGTCAAACATGCACATGAACAGATGTTGTTTCAATGTGTTTAATGTCCAACACACTCACATATGCGCTGTTCCAATCAGCATCACTGCAGTGTACATTTAGCAACCTGACTGTACCTTGCACAGGGCATTATGATATGGAATTACCTATTTTACAGGAAACAGGAGCTATGGAGGGTCATGCGGCTTGCCCAGGTCCACATGGAGCACCTATGTGCCTTGTAACCCCAGTCCAACTGACCCAGGGTAGCTATCCCCACTGGGATTTTAACCCATGACCATACGGCCTGATGTACATTGCCCCAACCACTAGACCACACCTACAGGTCACTTCCTGCATGGCTGCCCCCGTCGCCCACGGCCCAAACCACCCCTCATCTGCTGTGTTGGTGGTACAGCCTCTGGGAATGGTGCTGGCTGTGGCATCCTTGCGACCATGGCCTCCAGTGCAGTGGCAATTCGTTCCGCTGCTGTCCGCAATTCGTTCCGGCTGACCTCAGTCCTTATCTGCTCCAGCGCCTGACGAGTGCCTGTGGGTGGAGGACATGGTGATTTATGCTATACCCCCTGCAAATGCAACTGTCACACATGTACATGTCAGCTATATCCCACAGGATCAGTCTGTCACACACCCATGCAGAGCACATATCGCAACACATGACCATGGTCAGACCTCTGTGTCCCTTGAGCCATTCCCAAGCATTTCATGGGGCCCAATGATGGGTCGTGGGACACAAAGAGCCCACAGATACCTGTGTTGCAGCATGATCCATCCATATGCACCCTGCACAGTGGCCATCTAACATAGGTGAGGGGACGTGAGGGGCATAGGACACACATGCGTATAGCTCTGGGGCTGTCCAGCCAACATTGCTGTCACACATTGCTAGGGTGCCCCGATACCTTTGCTACATGCTCAGGACAGTCTATGATGCAGTTCACTGTTGTACCATGCAAGTGAGACCTTGCAACCACCCACTGCTGTCTGCACAGAGAACGTACTCTCCTTCCACAGCCCTGTTTGATGTAGGGATCACAAACATTTTGCTACACAACCATTACAGAGCACAGCACTTGACGGATCTGCGCAACCATAAGACCACATATGCACATTGCTATGTCCACAGTTGTGCGGGACGCCACGGAAGACATCTATGCTACCCTACATCGTGGCTTATAAACACAGACCTGATTGAGATGTTCCATCTTACGGATCACTGGTAGCATCTGTAACATACATACTCTGAAGGTTTACAACACCTCCGTGAAGATCAGGATGATAGCTCAGATGGCAGGTCACGATCCTGGCATTCCCAGAGTCAGGACACGCCTCATGAACACATGAAAACCCTGATAGGTCCAGGACATCTGGGCACCCTACACATTGCAGACCATGCACTTGTAACAGGTGATCTCTGGGAACAGCAGGTATGAGTCTGTATTGGCCACCCACCTCCCCCCGGAGTTGTATCACTCTCTCCCTCTCTCTCCCTTGCCCTATCTCTCTCTCTCATTTTGTCCCAGCCTTTGATGCTCAACAGGGGTGCGGCATTTGGGAAAGGCTGGACGACAGCACGCTGGTGCTGTGGGATGCTCCCAAAGGCTTTCACATTGGCCGCTGGTGAGCGGTCCCATGCAGGCTCCCTTGCTACTGACAATAACCACATGTGGAGATGTATCCCTGCTGTTCCCGGAGCTCCCCTGCTACAGGTGATTAACTACATTGCTCTGTGTTGCGCTTGCTTGGGGTATGTGTCTGTGGAACAGCGCACATAGTTCTGTGCCCCTTACACATACTGACCCCTGTGACGTCATGCTACACAGGTTTGGAATGCACAGAACACCTGTCAAACCACTTCCCCCCCCCCCATGGCTCTTGCCCTGCTATGTTGCCAACATGCAGTCCCCTGGTGCATCTGTGGACAACCTCCATGGGGATTCCTGTATATGCTCTTACCCACCTTCAGCATCGCGGCTCACTGATGCAGTGTGGAGACGCAGCCCCTCCAATGCAGTTGCCATGCGTGGGGTGGTTTGGCCTGCTGAACCCTGAGCCTGACCGGGGTGTTGGGTCTCCCCCCTGTTGGCACCCGCATGGCCATGTTCGGTGGTGCAGCTGGCCTCCACAGTGTCTGCCGTGCCCAGGAGCATGTCCAACCCCTCCGGGTGCATGCCTGCCCCAGTTGTGCCATTGCCATTGCTGCTGTTATCTGCAGACATCGTAGCCTCTGGCTCCTCACCATCCTGGGTCTCGGGCACTTCACACTCCTCAGGTGGCTCCATGATGCTGTAGTCACCTGCATTGTGGGATGACATACACAACAGAGCTTGAATTGGTCCTTGCAACTATGTACACCTGTGTGGTACATGCACCCCACATGTGATGTGTGCTTGGCCATGCCCTGTGCGTGTGCCACATACTTCTGCCACTACTGGTACCTGGCCTTGCAGAGGCATTGCCAAGCACACGCAGCACTGTGATGCTGCAGTCACCAGGTGCCAATTCGTGAACCGGGGTGCTCCACATTGTGTCAGTCCGTGCAGGAACAGGTGTGAGAGGTGTGGGACGTGCAGGAGTTGTGCATACTGGGCAGCCAGGGGTTGGTAGGGGGTGTTGTTGGCACCATCTACGGGTGGGTGACTGGCCCATGCAGATGTCAGGGGCTGTGCTGGTGCAGGGGACACCTGTGGGCCTGGGGATGAGGGATGGGGATGACGTATGCCACCAGGTTGAGGGGGGGAATAGGATGCGGGCCACATAGGCAGAGTGCTGTCACATCATGCCTTTGTGACAGCAGGATGTGATGTGTGTACCTACCTGCCCTGGGATGGGCGGTGTCCAGTGCTTCCGGCAGGCCATGCAGGTATACGGGACCGAGCTGATCAGCCAGCTCCTGCTCTAGTGGTGTTAGTGTGGGGGTAAAGGGCCCCCCCCACCTGTGCTTACAGCATGTTGCCGCTCAGCGGCCATGTGGGCACGCACACCACGCTTTATGTCACTCATCCTCTTACGAAGGCTTTCAAGGTCTCGGTGTGATCCCCCTGCCTGCGATACAGCCTCCTGAACCTCCTCCCAGACACGTGTCCGTGTTGCCATGATGGTGGTACTGCTGTGCTGTCCATACAGGACATCATAGTTTTCCAGGACACTTGCCAGGAGGAGATGGTTCTCTTGAGGGTTGAACCGAACAGCCCTCCTCCTTTGTAACGACGGCACTGGTTGCCGCTTGCGCTTAGCGACAGGTGGTCCATGTGTGTGCTGTGAGCCACACGATGGCCCAGCGGCCTCCTCTGCCAGCCTTTCAGGGATCTCTGTGTCCTGCTGGACACGCACACCCTCCTCCTCCACCACACCTGCCCTGTGCTGACTCTCCATATTCTCCCACCCCCGACCACTGGCCTCCACCTCACACCTGCTGCTTGTACCCACCTGCCCTCCCTGCTGCCTGCTGCTGACCTGTCTCTCCTGCCTCCCTTCCCCTTACCCTCCTCTGCTCTGCCACACACCCCTCCCCCTACCCCTCTCCCTCTACACCACCACTCCCACTCACAGTATACTGCAGCTCTCACTGGCCCCTGGCACTATCTGGGCTCCACTATAAATGCACACCTTCCCTCTTATCTGCAGAAGTATTTATCATTTTGTATGGCGTAACACGCGTTGCGCATGCGCGCAGTACCACACATGCATTGTGTGTACGTCACACGCGTATGCGCTATGCCGTACACAGCACCTGGGTGGCGCGTTGCACATGCGCCACCCAGGCGCTGTGTACGCCATAGCTCATACACGTGTGATGTACGCACAACGCATGTGTAATACCGCACGCAAGCACAACACGCGTAGCCACCACCCGCATGCAACGTATGTTTGGCATTTAAATATACATGCTTACTTGGGACACAATGAAGGGCTTCTGTAGGAGAGAGTCTGTGACGTGGTTGTGAGGTTTGAGGAGTGCTAGAGGACGTTTTCTTTGTGTATAGTCACTGTGTGTGTGAGTGTTCTTTGGCTTGTGTGTCTGGCTCTGTGTCTTCATCAGTGAGGTGGGTGTCCGTGTTTGTGTGTCATTGTGCATCTGTAGCTGTTGTGTGTATGGCAGCGTTCCTGATTGTTGCGGTTGAGGAGGTGACTGAGGAGGGGCTGCGGTTGCCTGATGGGGGAGATGGTGTCAATGGGGATGCGGCACGGAGCATGGGTGTGGACAAGCTGCAACTCAGACCTGCAGCTGTGGGGGCAGGCCGGGCAGGGGCTGTACCTGCACGGGGCAGGAGACGAGCCGAGGTGCGGCTCCGCCGGCCTCGCCTCTACAGGCCCAGGTCCCAGCTCCAGGGCATGCATGAGGACCAGGTCATCTCCCTCTACCGCCTGAGTACAGGGGCTATTAGGGAGCTCTACAAGGATCTAAGACCTGACCTCGAGCCCCTGACTGCTTGGTCACATGCCATACTGGGTTTGGTCAAGCTCCTTGGTGCCCTACGTTTCTTTGCCTCTGGCTGTTTCCAGTCATCTGTGGCCGCAGTAGGAGGCATGAGCCGCCCCACCTTCTCATGCTGTCTCCACCAAGTGCTGCGTGCCATGGTCAGCTGGGTGGGGAATTACATAGCCCTTCCCCACACTAGGCAACAGTGGGGGACCCTGAACCAGGCCTTTGAGGCATTAGCCGGGATACCACACGTGATGGGCGCTATTGATTGCACACATGTTGCCCTGATCCCGCCAAGAGACAGGAAGGTAGTGTTCCGCAACCGCAAACACTATCATTCCCTGAATGTTCAGGTTGTCTGTGATGCACATCAGCATATTCTGAATGTGCTACCCAGATTTGCAGGGTCCACCCATGACTCCTATATCCTGCAGCACTCAGCACTTTACACTCAATTCGAGGATGGACAATATGGGGACTGTCTATTGCTGGGTGTGTATTTATCATATCTGACGTGCATATGCTTTTCATGTTACTTACCGTATGTGCAGATGTCTGTCTCGGTGGTGTATCCCTCGTTGTGTGGGTATGTCATCTGTGTGTGATATCAGGGGAGGGGGCCTCAAACCCCACCTTGCTATGGAGCTTTGTCGTGATAGTTAAATGGCTGCTTGCATATGTGTTGTGGTTACAGATAAAGTTTCAAGCCCATGCACTAAGCCCTTGTCGTGTGTGTCTGCCCTTCACACCCTGAAGCATAGTCCTGCTGTCCCATCATGTGCTGTCCTATGTTTCTGTCACAATGTGTTCTGCATTTGTTTTGCACATACATGCCTGTGTCCATTTTGGGGGACATGGGCTCCTGCTTTACGTTGTAAATTGCTTTCTTGTAGGTGATGCAGGATATGGGTGTCGCCCCTGGTTGCTGACCCCCGTGCGTTGACCACAGACACATGCTGAGAGGAGGTACAATGAGGCCCATGCCACCAGCCGCTCCGTCATAGAGCGCACCTTTGGCGTATTAAAGAGTCGCTTCAGCTGTCTGGATAGGACAGGCGGGGCCTTACAATACAGACCACAGACTGTGGCAGAGAAAATTGTAGCCTGTTGCATCCTGCACAACATTGCTCTCAGGCACCACATCCCTGTCGATATTTATGAGGGTCTGGAGGAGGACCCTACATGCCCCCCTGCACCTGCCCATGGCGACACACATGAGGGCACAGCAGTCAGGCGGCAGCTGATTGCAGAGCTCTTTGCATGTAAGTACTGCATATGCTACCGCTTACATTTGTTTAGATATGTGTGTACTGCTATATCTAGTTACCATTTGTATTACGATATCTGTACGATGCAATACTGCACTGACATGTAAGGAGACTGGCTAGCCATACCAGCTTCACATCTATTCATGCCCGATCCACATCAGATGTGGGCAGGACACAACAGCAGGTGGAGGTGGCTTGTGTGTGTGTGGTGTTTTAGGCTTTGGTGCGGTGTAGGGCTGCCATACCTGGTTTGTGGCTGCATGTGATAGGGGCTGATGTGTAGGCACACGTAGTTGGCTTTGATACTTTGGAGCAGCAGGATTAGAGGCATATGGTATAGCGTTAACAATGCGGGAGCAGACCATGGATGGGGCCAGTTGTCTCGATGTCTGTGTCTTACAGTTGGTGTTTTGAGCTGATTGTGTGATTGGTATGCTCAGATGTGCAGGGTCTGTGCATTAGTTGTTTTAGTATGCCACTAAATGTGATACATACCAATATCGATGTGATCTGTGGTAACTGGATCCCTGGTATGTGGTATCCGTGAGGGACGTTATTGTAACACCACAGTGTGCCTGAATGTGGAGATCATCACATAGCCCTCTCAAAGATTCTGGGAAGAATAGAGAACCTGTGCAGTGTGCAGCCAGGGGGGGGGGGTGTTGTGCTAGTTGTGTGGGATATAGATTAGCTGTGCAATGCAGTGGTGCATATTTGTACGCTGACAGAGATTATTCATGCCAGATCATCAGGATGTGGGTTACAGTAGGCAAGCTGTGGGCTAACTGTGGGTGTGGAGTCAGGTTTCAGTGTTGTTGTCATCAGGGGGATTGGGGCACATGTATGTGATGACATCTGCACATGTACCACAGCACTCACATACAAGCTGGGAGGATGGGCAGAGGGGGTAGGTGCAGTCCACTGCAACAACTACATTGCTGACCCTGGAGAGGATTACTTATGTCCACACACACAACATCGCTCTGAGGGGGGGGGGAGGGTTTAGGTGCACATATGGGCTATCCATGCCTTTCCATTATCCATGTCACACAGCAGTATGACATGTAGCCATCATGGTGTGGTCACATGCACACATTGGGGTGTGGTTTGGCAGGCATAACTCAGCCGTGGATATGTTGATTTGCAGCTCAACATCACACAGCTGTTGCTGTTAATGATGGTGGAGCTATACACACCACTGACCTGTGTAGGGTCAGCCGATGGGGAGGTGCCCCTGCATAGTTCCTTGTGTTACAGTACTTGACAGCAGGGTATCAGACATCATTGGGACACCGGATCGCACAGTGAGGGGCATTGGGGGACATATGGTGGACACAGGATGTTACTGCAGCCGCGGATTGATGCAGGGACACAGTAGGGACGCAACACTTCTGTTCACCCTTCTGTACATGAACAGAGAGATGGGGGGGGGGTGACAGACGGAGTGCAGACCCTTGTAGTTTGGCATTCACACTTCAGAAATATCTCTCACATGACATAGATCTGTACAGTGTGCTGGTGAACAGTGGGTCTGTGAAGGGTCTTGGGGGGGTCTGCGAGGGCAGGAAGGTGCAGTGTGTGTTGCATAACTGGCAAATGGCATATGTATGGTTCCCTTGTGTTTCCTACTCCGCAGGACATACCTGTTGCAGCTCCTGGTGCGGACGTGCAATGGCAGGTGACTGTCAGTCATCCAACATGCAGTGGTCTGTGGTAGGTGGATGTACGGCTACATTGTCTGTGCTGACAGGCAGGGTAGACACATGTCCTCGGTGATGTGTGAGATTGTACATATGTTGTGGTTTACCTCTTGTCCCTGCACCACCATAAGACATATCTTGGTGTTGGCACACATATCCCCATGTGTTCCTGTCCAGTTTGTCCTCTGCAACACTGTGTCTGTGACACAGCTAACAGAGCTTCATGTGTGTGGGTGTCCTAGGTGTTGTGGTGGTGGGCTACACGTGCACCCTTCCCCAACAGTTTAACATTGGAGAACACCAGTGTTTCATTTGTTTTCACAGGGCCTTTCAGTCCACACATCTCCAATTGGGAACATCCCAGCCATATGCTACTGCTGGCACGATCACCTTAGAATACTGTGTGGGTGTGTTTCTTAGGGTTGTCTGTGTGTTGGTACAGTGTGCAGGCATGTTACATTATCATGTGGCATTTGGGGTCTGTACACCTGGGGGGCAGTGATGACTGTGCTATCTCTTCCTTACTGCTGTTTACCATGTGAATATTGTGGACATGTGTGTTGTACACAGACCTGTGTCTTGTGCTGTGACATACGACTGTTGGACCTTATTTTTCAGAACTCAGATATCGTCATGATGTGGTCATGCATCAACAGTGGCTGGACATGGTTACATGGTGATTTCTCCATTTGGGGTGACGTCGTCTCCCTTCACTGAGTGACCCAGGGGATCCATGACATACACCTGCTGCACGCAGACGGTAGGTTTAACCATTTGGGGGGGGGGAATTACATCTTGCTTTACATGGTAATGATTTACGGTTTGTTTAAGAGATATTTCATGTTGCCTCTCTGTTCACAATCGCTGATGCACATGGGGTGGCGCTGTGATACACATGTGTAACATGGACATGGCCATGGAGATGAACATATCCATGTGATGGCCGTGTCTGCAGTTCCAACCTTTCAACATGGCCTCTGGGGCACATCATACCCCACTTTCGCTGGCGTGGTTGTTTCAGATGCGCCTTCTGGTGCACCCTAAAAGGTGCATTACTTTTTGGCACTAGGGTGCAGTTATCTTTAGATGGCAGCACAGATTGTTGTACAGTTGATAGCAGTAAAAGGGGATTCCCTCTGCCAACTTTATTCATTAGGTGCAGTGGGGACTTGAACTCATGACCCCTGTACCATCTGTCAGTGTATTAACCATTGTACTACACCTCTATTGCTATGTTTGTGGGTCAGCACACCTAATTATGATTTTCATTCATTCACATGCACATTGCTGCCATCAAAAACAGTGCTGTGACTCATAGGGCACCTATTCAGCACCTTATGGGCAACATTATAGGGTGCCTTGGCGGACAGTGCACTTTATGATCTGCCCTCTGGAGTGCCTTATGCTGTACCTTATGTTACAGCACTTTGAGGGTGTGTTTGCTGGCAGCACAGTTTTCAATAGGACTGGCACATGCCTCTGACAGCACTGGATAGAGGTATTATTATTCATCTGGCCCACGTGGGAGTTGAACTCAGGACCCCTGGAGCATCTGTCAGTGTACTAACCATTGCACTATACCTCTATTGCTGTGTTTGCTTCTCAGCGCGCCTACTTAGGTATCCATGCATTAACATGCACAGTGCTGCTGGCATCAGAAACAGTGCTGTGACCTTGCAGAGCCTCATGGGGCACACTATACAACACCCTGTGCAGCACCTTATAAGGCTCCCCATAGGCAACATTATAGGGTGCCTTGGCAGACAGTGCACTTTATGATATGCCCTCTGGTGTGCCTTATGCGGCACCTTATGTTACGGCACTTTGGCGGTGTGTTTTCTGGCAGCACCGATATAAATACAACTGGCATATGCCTCTGACTGCACTGGGTAAAAGTATTATTATTCAGCTGGCCCACTGGGGAGTCAAACTCAGGACCCCTGGAGCATCTATCAGTGTACTAACCATTGTACTACACCTCTATTGCTATGTTTGTAGCTCAACGTGCCTACTTAGGTTTAATGCGCGGTGACGCATGCCACTCCCTTTCCATGCGGTATGGTGTACCGCGTGTACTAGCACGCGTTAACGCGCTTGTTACTTTTTGACCGGACTGCCCACTCCTTTTATGGCATCCTGCACACTATCACCGCACGCACGTTAAGAAGGTTTAGTAAACATACCCCAATATATTAGTATTAGCATTATTATTTATTTATTTATGCATGATTAGTTGACACACTTTGTATGTGTAACTTTTATTGTTTTAAGTATTTATTTATTGATGATTTCATGATATTAATTAATAATTTATTATTCATTTATATGTTATAATGGATATGTTTGATTTTAATGTTTATTGATTATGATTTTTTGTTATTCTTTTTGAGGTTTGCCCCCCTGAGGAAGGCCTTTTGCAGAAACGCATAGGGGTCATCAATAAAAGGAGTTTTACCTGAATTACTGCCAGTCTTTCTATTTGTTCCTCTTGGCTTCAAAGGTAGTTAAGGACATTATATAGTCTCCCAGGGATGTTCTGCAGCTTTTAGTTTAAAAAGAAATACTGGTAATGAGATCAACAAAGCAAGAAGTAAAGAAGGTTGCAAGCAACAGGGATGGGAGAAAAGGGCAAGGTACCAACCTTCGAGGAGCGGAGACTTCGACAGATTGATGTGGTCCTCAGGGAAGGAGTCCAGCAGGCGCTTGAAGAGTCGGCCCAGATCCGAGTAACTGCGGTGCAGGTACAGGATGTTCCTGTCCGACCACTTGGTCCAGATCTCGAAGAACTCCTCCTCGTCCCCTCGCCTGTTAATGATGAGCCTGCAGATACCATTCACACAGCAGCCCCGCACGAACATGTTCACCAGAGAGGTGCCTTCAAACACAGCCGATGCCATTACCCGGCCCTGGGCACGCACATAGCCCGACCCAGACTCCGGCAATAGGCGAGCGGCATGGGGGACTGTAGGTAACTGTGTACGGCTAAATCAATGGCTTGCCAAAGAATTTTCTCCCTAATAAAACAAAAGCAAATACCATCTACGTGATCGGGATGATTTCAAGGTCTTGAATAAAACAAGCTCTTTCTGTCCTTCTCGGCTTCTCTGTGCTACTTTCAGTAACCCTCTCGCTCTCAGGCTGGCTGCACTTTGCGTTCACGCCTGCATCTGAAGGAATTCGCCTCTGCAGACTCAGCTCCCCAGTGAAGGGGGGGGGGAGACATTTTAACAATTTGTGGCGCAACGGCTTGTTGTTTCTCTCCGGTAGCGCTGAGTTTTGGGAGGTGTGCTTTCTCTGTCTTCACCGCTTTCCCAGGTTCTTCTCCCTCTCCCCACAGGAAGTTTTAAACTTAAAACGCTACAAACTAGAAAGCCTCTGAGCCTGCCCCGTAGCTCTCCTTCGCTGCCCCTTTCTTCAGTATATCCAGAGCTGCAGCGCTTAAAGCTGGAAGCGAGCAGAGAGGCGACACCCGAGCCCTCCGCAAGAAAAGTTCCCCTGCCGCTGTCAGCACTGAGCCCTGCCCACGTTTCCTCTCTCCTCAGACGGGAAACTCCTTCTGCAGCATCTGCAGTATTTGCCTCTGAATGTAAGGCACCCTCGAATGTAATGCGCACCCTGAGTTTAGAGCCTCTTTTTGGCCAGAAAAGTTGCACATTACATTTGAGTAAATATGGTATTTTTACTTTGAAGATTGCATAAGAAAAAAAATGTTCTACATATTTGCATCTCTCTATGTGGGTAGTTTTTGAAAATTCTAAATAAGGCAATATTTCCAAACCTTATCCTTATTTTACCTTAACGAAAGCCCCCCCCCCCCCCAACGCCCACCATTACAAGTCAAATTCTGTTCACAATGACACTACATACATGGGCAAAAAAGCACCCCAGGGAATCAATTCATCTCACACAAAATATACTCATCCCCATCCATACCCCTAAAAATATACTACTAAAGAATTTTTGTCTGACAAATTGCCTTGAGAGAATCAACCCTCCTGTAGCAATACGTCCTTTTTATTTGTTTTAATGAGCTAAAACCCAATTCACTTTCACCAAACCGGTGAAAACCCAAGGGGACTCACACTCTGTGATCCCCTCTAAATTGCAATTAGTGTCAGTCTACTTATCTCCCCAGGTTCCCCAGGGTCTGAATCTGGAAATCAATTGGTGGAGTTTAGTATGACTCATTTGGGGTAATTGGATGTGTTCTAAGAGAATGATTGGTTGAAGTGGCTGCCAGTACATTTAGAGAGAAGCTTATTGGCTTGGTATGAATTGACGTCAGTGAGATTTCCCTATATGAATGATATGAAGATGGCGACAAGGTATTCAGCCAGAAGGGAGCCTGATGAAGGATCGAGAGGATTCGAGGATTTGAAACATGGCGCTATGTAGCTTTTGCTAGTGGCTTATGCTGTTAAATCGGATGCCATTTACGAGAAATGCAAATATTAATGGCACAAGCGTGAAGAGTAATGGGAGAGAGACTGCAGATACCACGGGACTGTCAATGAAGAGAAAAACGCAAGTGATAGCAGTAAGATACAGCCTGTTGGAGGTGTCGGTGAACTTTGATGCCATAAGATAAGTAGGCTGACACTAATTGCAATTTAGAGGGGATCACAGAGTGTGAGTCCCCTTGGGTTTTCACCAGTTTGGTAAAAGTGAGTTGGGTTTTAGCTCATTAAAATGAATAAAAAGGAAGTATTGCTACAGGAGGGTTGATTCTCTCAAGGCAATTTGTCCGACAAAATTCTTTAGTAGTATATTTTTAGTGGTATGGATGGGGATGAGTATATTTTGTGTGAGACTATATACATGGGGGCAGAAGTGATCCCTAATTGCCCTTCACATGTAGGTTACCAGTATCAAAATAGTTCCAGTCACCCCTAGCATTAGTCTTGTGGTGCTGCTGCTAAAGGTCAAACTCCTATATTTGGCAGTTTGACCCCTAGCAGTATTACTGCAAGACTAGAGGTTGACTAGTGCCACTTTGATCATGGTAGGCAATGGAGAAGGGGTGACAGGGGATCATTATTGCCTCCTACCGCTAGATTCTAGGGATAGCCCGTAAGTCTGGGGAATGTCTTTGGGAATGTGGGGGTCTGGTTTTGGAGGTACTCAGGTACTTCAAGTTAGTAATTCCTACAGTAAATATCATTGTCGTAAAATGCATTATTTTAATACAATTTAGTAAATGCCCCTCTAATTCTGTTAACGATAACAACTTGTTTGGGACAATTTAAAAATCCTTGGAGACCTTGCAGATCTGCAGTTACTTCATGCCAATAGATCAGCATGTCTTCATTTAAAAAGGAAAGGCCCTCTGTGCTTCTCTTTATAAACTTGAACTGCAAAAGCTAGGGGCTCAATATTCAGCGGAGGCAGCTAGTGCTACCACACCTTAAACTGGGATATTAAATGCCGAGTCCATATCCAGGTCTTGGCATTGAACATCCAGATTGCCTGGATTGTTGAGAAGCGAACTAGGCAGCAGTGACATTCGGCCACTGCCTGGTTAGATTCTGTGGCAAACACTAGGTCAGTTTCTACTGCGCCTCACTTTCACCATGTATCGATATCTAGGCAGCGGCTCAATATTGCCACTGCTGGGTTATCGATGGGTGCCAACCCTGGAACACCCCGATGCTAACCGGTTAGCATCACCAGGTGCAGCAGCAGCACCTGCGGATATTTAGCCACACTAACCATATGAGTGCAGCTGAATATCCTGGACAAGGGCATTAACAGGGTTAGCAGGTGTGCTGGCTATGTTAATTCCTAGGCACATCCTCCTCTATGTACTCAAAAGCACCCATGGATTCTTCACCGACTATTTGCAGGGCTTGAGTCTATGGGGAAAAGTGCACATGCAGATTTGAAAATCAAACCTCAGCACATAACTCTCCTGACATCTCCAGTCCCTGAGAATGTCCCTAATATCTGCATAAAGGATGGGCAACTCTTGAAAGCATATGGTCAAATATGGGCTAACAGAAATATGCACTTGTTAGCAAGCATTCAGTTTGTTAACATGCCTTAAAAATCTAAGCGTACACAAAACTGTTTTAACATGTGTTAACTTATGAATTAAAACATGTACAATCTATTTGCAAGCAGTAAAAAGTTCTCATAAGCATAAAAAATATATATTAAAGCAAATGCAGGAAACTGAAAAAATGTAGGAAAATTTGGAAAAACAGCTAAAATATCCAAAACACTGACTCGTGCAAATCTCTGAGTTAAATGTGTAGAAATACGTTTTCAAATTGTTTTCTAAGCACAGCCACAAAATAAAATGCTTTGAAAATAGGGGCAGGGTTGGCACATTTGGCACCTTTCTCCATCCCTTTTCACATAATATCAAGGGAAAAGAAAGGCACCAGGCAAAATGCTCAGCATCTTGCACTTATTACAAAACCTAGCTAATTTATTTGGTTGCATGGGCATACATATTTCATTTCAAAGAAACTGAGCACCCTAAAGTTACTGGTTAAGTGAGAAACTGGCTGAGTAGGAGGCGACAAAGGGTACAGGTAAATGGAGCTCACTCTGAGGAGAAGGTGGTTACCAGTGGTGTGCCGCAGGTATCTGTCTTTGGTCTGATTCTTTTTAACATCTTTGTTAGTGATATTACGGAAGGGCTGTTGGGTAAGGTTTTCCTCTTTGCGGATGATACCAAAATCTGCAATAGAGTAGACACCCAGAAAGGTATAGATAACATGAAGAGGGATCTAGCTAAGCTTGAAGAATGGTCTAGAATTTGGCAGCTGAGATTTAATGTTAAAAAATGCCAAGTTATGCATTTGGGCTGCAGCTATCCATGGGAGAGATACAGTATAGGGGGTGAAGTACTTCTGTCCATAAAGGAAGAGTGGAATCTAGGCATGATTGTGTCTGATGATCTTAAAGTAGCTAAACAGGTAGAAAAGACAATGGCAGAAGCTAGAAGGATGCTTGGGTGCATAGGGAGAGGAATGGCCAGCAGAAAAAAGGAGGTGATAGTGCCTCTATATAAGTCTTTGGTGCAACCTCATTTGGAGTATTGTGTGCAATTCTGGAGACTGCACCTTCAAAAGGATATAAATAGGTTGGGATTGGTACAGAACGTGGCTACTAAAATGTTTAGTGGTCTTCATTATAAAGCATATGAAGACAGACTTACGGATCTTTATATGTATACTTTAGAGGAAAGGCGGGATAGAAGTGATATGACTGAGACGCTTAAATACCTCCATGGCATAAATGCACAGGTGGAGAGCCTCTTTCGATTGAAAGCAAGCTCTGCTATGAGGGGACATAGGATGATGGTGAAAGGGGATAGACTCAGAAGTAATATGCGGAAATATATTTTTTATGGAAAGAGTAGTAGATCTGTGGAATAGTCTCCCAGTGGAGGTGGTAGAGAGTATCAATTCAAAAAGGCATGGGACAAACCCAGAGGATCTCTAAAGGAAAATGTTGTAGTGGTTGATATGGAAGGGCAGACTAAATAGGCCATGTGATCTTTTTCTGCCATCATCTTTCTATGTTTATGTGAGGCACACAGTACTCAGCTGGACAATGGCCAAGCCATGCACCAACAACCATTCAGCAAACTTGTTTGTTTTTGCTTCAAACAACAGCAAAAAATTACTTCTAATTAGATCCAAAGTCGTGGAACACCACTACAGAATTAATCATGTTTGCTTTCTAACACAGCCTGCGTAATTGTGTTCATTTTCCATTAAGAATAGGTTTAATTTAAGGATAGAATTTGTATTTATTTATTTACATGTTCCACTGCCTCAGTCAGAGAGATATTGTTATCTTAAGAATGATTGCCTTAAACTTGTGCACAACAGAGAGAAAATAAGAAAAAGCAAACAAGGATTATTTACACATGAATCTCTGGAATGTCAATTTCCTACTGCTGTATGATAGTGAAAATCACATGTTGGACCCCTGCTCTTGATAAAATTAATGAAAATAATAAACCCAACAAAGTGCCAAGCCAACACACTGAAGGCAATTTGCAAAAGCTTTTTTCAGCGCACTAAGCGGTTACCCTGGTAAAAGTGGGGGCTGATACTTGCTCTCCCCCTCTATGGATAAAATTTCACTTATGTTGCAAAGAGGTGGGCCAAGGGTGGGGGGATGGTGAGGGCAAAGTACTTATGGACAGGCAAGTTCTTTATCTGATTCAAAACAGACTTTTAAATGATTCAGATTCATGTATAATGCAATCTGAACAATTTAGAAAGACAGGGGAATTTGGGAGTTAGCAGTTGTTTTGTTTTGCCTTTTTTACATTTCTTTCAAATAGATCACTACTGGGAACAGCTAGATCAATACCTTAGTCAATGAGGTGTGCAGTTCCCCGTGGTTCCCCTCTGTCCCCTGTGCTTTTTAATGTGTTGTTTCTAAGAACTATCCTTCATATATTGAACCTGGTATACTTCTCTTATGTTTATGTCTTCAGGTTGTTGTGCCTCTGGATTCTCCAGAAGAGGTGTAATGCAATCTGTCCTATTGCTATAGTGGTGTGCAAAAGTCTTGCATAGGCTGCATGATCAAGCTTTTCTCAGCTTTATTTTGACAATCTTTCCAAATTCTGTGGCAGAATCCTGGATTATTATAGTGTTTTGTTGCAAATTTAATCTGGCAGCCATTTCTGCATGCTAAATTAGTTGTCTGTGAAGTTTTGTGTGGCTATCATGAGGAAACGATGACCCAGTATGATCAACTGGATTCTGTGTCAAAGTGGGATCAAAATGAACCAATAGAATACTGTGCTTCCTCAGTCAATAGAAAGTCATATTTGAAAGTCAATCAGTGCATGGTATTTTGGCGACACACAGGGTTTGAATTTAATATGGATCAACTGGTGTGTATTGCATCTGATGCTCAATGTCCTGGCATGGTGAAGAGATCACATTTTCTATCAATGGAGGATTGGGTCTGGGTGGTGGTTTTGCACGAGGAGGGGTATTCCAGCCTGCAGATTGCAGCAAAGATTAACTGTAATCAGAAAACTGTTGTCCGCCTTCTGAAGAAGCATAAGGCGACAGGAAATACGTAGGACCGACATCGTAGTGGTCAGCCTAGAAAGTTAATCAAAAGAGACAATGGGGTCTTGATAAGGACATCTCTTGGCAACCACAAGTTCACCTCCCCATAGCTTCTGTGGGAATGGAAGGAGAAGTGTCATTGTAGTATGCATTTCCACTGTGAGGAGACGATGTTTGGTGTATGGGTTGAGGGGCTGTAAGGCGCGAAGTAAGCCGCTGCTAACGGTGGAACAGAGGAAGAGACACATTGAGTGGGCATCCAAGTACTCAAAATGGAGCAAGGCTGACTGTGAGAAGTTTAATGTTTAATTACATTTGAAATACCGCTCAAGCCAAAGCATCAGAGCGGTTTACAATATTGCATACAATTTACAGAAAAAATGAAAAGAACGCCATTGCTTATCAATAGGACAGAATAAGAGATACAGCGATAGATAAAGGGATAAAGTTCTGTTCTGCAACGAAAGCACATTCTGCATTCTGGTGATCAGGGCAAAACCTAAGTGAGGAGGTTTGCTCATGAAGAGTACAAACCAGAGTGCTTGAATATCTCTGTGAAGCATCCAACCAAGGTCATAATCTGGGGAAGCATGGCAGTCAGTATTGTTGGAAGACTCCATATTGTTAAAGGGATGGTGAATGCAGCAGAAAATATATGGATTCTGCAGAAGTGCATGCTGCCATCAGTTGAGCAACTGTTTCCTGGCAAATATTTCTTATAGGATGACCATGCACCTTGCCACAGAGCGAAAACTATCACCGACTGGAAGAAAATAAATGGAGTTCAGACCATTGGCTGGCCATATCAATCACCCAATCTCAACCCGAATGAGAATTTTGGTACAGGGTATCAGTTGAGATCACCAAGAAGCAGCCATGGACCAAGCAATAGTTGACTAAATCAAAAATCTAAATGATTTAGAGTAAAGAAAAACAAACATATCAAGAGAAGGACTACAAAAGGGGACTGCTACTTCTGGAGAGAGATCTGCAATTATAAGTATTTACTTCTGGGAATGTTTCTAAATCTTGGGGAAAAATGAATTCTTTAGATTAAAGCTGATTAATCAGTGAACCCAGTGTATTTGTTAAATCAGTCAGGGCCTAGTAGCAGCAAAGAATTTTCAGTTTAAATTTAAAACACAGCAGAGAGCTTCCAGTTTAAATTTAATACTCAGTCAGGGCCTAGCAGCAGCAAGGCACTTTCAGTTTAAATTTAAAACAGAGAAGAGAGCTTTCTGGTTAAATAGAGAAACCAAGGCACCCTCTATCCAAGCAAGGACTGTGGGACTCGCCCTGAAGATTGGTCACAGATTACCTTAGAAGCACAGGACAGGGTACTGTATAGCAGCCAGCTTTTAATAAGTCTTCTTTCCCTCCCTCCCCGACACCAACCCACCGCTGGGATAATTGTAGCTTTATAGGTGCTTAAACCTCTTAAGGGAAAGGAGGTGGCACATTCACTCTCAGGTGCAGCTGTTTATTCTCTTCAGCATACATTAAGGACCTGAGATTAATTAAACTTCAAGTGAACAAAGTACATTAAACGTATTAGGTATAGTTTTATTAGTATAAGTATCCTCAGCAACACTTAGTAAGTAAAGAACTTAAATATCTAAAAACAAACTTAAACGAAAATGCAGACAGCAGTCCAACAGTGAGATGGGGGCTTTCCAATCTTTTGCATGGAGTGTCACATGTATGACTTTCTCCCAGTTGGTGAGGGGTCTTACGTGTGCACAAGGTGCAAGAAGCTCTTTGCTCTCAGGGAATGAGTCCGATCTCTGGAGGCAAGAGTAGCAGACTTACAAGACATAAGGAAGAGAGACAGGTACATAGACGAGACCTACAGGGATATAGTCCTGATGTCCCACCTCCAGTCTGGCAGCATCCCCGTTGCTATGGAGGAGACAGGTCACGTGAGAGGAGAGCATCACTTTGGTGTGGCAGGAAGTGATCCTGTAGCTAGGACCTGTCCTCCAGGTGATATAAAACCTTCTTGCACCGAGGAGGTTTCTCCAGGGCCATGAGCCCATGAGGGAAGGATTAAGACAGCCGTTATAGTTGGTGATTCGATCATTAGGCATGTAAATAGCTGGGTGACTGCTGGACGTGAGTATCACCTGGTAACATGCCTGCCTGGTGCGAATGTAGCGGACCTCACGCGCCACCTAGAAAATGTTTTAGATAGTGCTGGGGAGGAGTCTGCTGTCTTGGTACATGTCGGTACCAATGACATAGGAAAATGTGGTAGGGAGGTTCTGGAGGCTAAATTTAGGCTTTTAGGTAGGAAGTTGAAATCCAGAACTTCCAGGGTAGCGTTCTCCAAAATGCTTCCCGTTCCATGAGCAGGACCCAAAAGGCAGGCTGAGCTCCGGAGTCTCAATGCGTGGATGAGACAATGGTGCAAGGATGAGGTTTTTGGATTTGTTAGGAACTGGGGAACATTCTGGGAAAAGAAGGGGCTCTTCCGAAGGGATGGGCTTCACCTTAACCGAGATGGAACCAGGCTTCTGGCATTGACCTTTAAAAAAGAGATAGAGCAGCTTTAAAACTAGATAATAGGGGAGATCTGACAGTCGCCCAAGAGCGCATGGTTCGGAACAATGTATCCTTGAAAGATACTATAAAAAAATGAAGTTAGGGCACATCAGCACAGAGGTTCCAATAAAGAAAAATGTAGCCCAAATGCCCTTGAGTACAGAGCAGACAGAGCTTAAAGATTCCAAATTACCCCTGCCTATCGATAACCAGATTAATATGAATAAAATACAGTCTCTAAAATGCTTGTATGCAAATGCTGGAAGTCTAATAAATAAGATGGGAGAGTAAGAATATATAGTACTAAATGAGAAGTTAAATGTGATTGGTATCTCAGAGACATGGTGGAAGGAGGACAACCAGTGGGGCACTGTGATACCTAGGTAGAAACTATATCGTAATGATAGAGCTGATCAAATTAGTTGAGGGGTTGTGCTTTATGTTAGAGAGGGCATTGAGTCACAAAGGATTAAAGTTTTGCAGGAAAGAAAATTTGCTGTAGAATCTCTATGGATTGAAATTCCATGTAAAAAGTGGAAGGCGATGGTATTGGGGTTGTACTATTGACCGCCTGGCTAGAATGAACAAATGGATGATGAAATGCTCCAAGAAATCAGAGAAGCAAACAAAAGTTACAAAACAGTAATAATAATGGTTGATTTCAATTACCCCAGTATTGACTGGGTCAGTATCACGGCAGAACATGCTAGGGAGATAATGTTTCTAGATGAAATAAATGACTGCTTCTTGGAACAGCTGGTTCATGAACTGACCAGAGGGGAAGCCATTCTGGACTTTGTCCTTAATGGAACACCAATCTGGTACAAGAGATAAGGGTGTTGGGGCCACTTGGCAATAGTGATCATAGCATGATTGTGTTTGATTTAATTAATGGAGGAGGGATGGTAAGGAAATCCATACTACCTTTTAACTTTCAAAAGGGAGACTATGATAAAATGAGGAAAATAATTAAGAAAAAACTAAAAGGAGCAGTTGCAAATGTTAAAGACATACATCAAGCTTGGTTGTTGTTTAAAAAATACTATCTTGGAAGCCCAGACCAGCTGTATACCACACTTTAAAAAAGTAGAAGGAAGTCCAATAAACTGCCAGCATGGTTTAAAAGTGAGGTCAGAGAGGCTGTTGTTGCCATAAAAGGATCTTTCCGGAAATGGAAAAAAGAGCCAAATGACGAAAACGGGAAACAGCACAAGCACTTGCAAGATAAATGCAAGGCACTGATAAGGCAGGCAAAGAGAAAATTTGAGAAGAAACATGCTGTGGAAGCAAAAATGTGTAATAAAGACTTTTTCAAGTACATTTGTAGCCAAAAACCTGTGAGAGAGTCAGTTAGACCATTAGATGATAGAGGGGTAAAAAGGGCAGTAAGAGGGGACAAGGCTATAGCGGAGAGACAGAATGAATTCTTGGCTTCAGTCTTTACTAAGGAAGATGTAGGGATATAACCCATGACTGAAGTGGTATTTAAAGGTGATATTTCAGAAGAATTGAAGGAAATATCGATACACTGGAAAGATGTATTACAACTATTTGATAATCTGAAGAGTAGCAAATCACCTGGACTGGATGGTATACATCCAGGGGTGTTGAAAGAACTGAAATATGAGATTGCAGACCTGCTATTAGTAATCTATGAACTAACATTAAAATCATCTGTAATACCTGAAGATTGGAGGATCGCCAATTTAACGCCAGTTTTTATAAAGGGTTCCAGGGGTGATCCGAGAAACTACAGACCAGTGAGCCTGACATCAGTACTGGAAAATATGGTAGAAACCATCATAAAGAACAAAATTACTCAACACATAGATAGTCATGGCTTAATGGGAGACAACCATCCTGGCTTTAGACAAGGAAGATCTTGTCTTACTAATCTGTTATGTTTTTTTGAAGGTGTGTATAAACAGGTAGACAAAGCTGAGTCAGTTGATATCGTGTATTTGGACTTTCAGAAAGCCTTTGACTGGGTCCCTCATCAGAGACTTTTGGCAAAACTAAAAAGTCACGGGATAGGAGACAGTGTACTATTGTGGATCAGGAACTGGTTAAAAGATAGAAAGCAGAGGGTAGGGCTAAATTGCCAATTTTCCCAAAGGAAAAAGGTGAATAGTGGCGTACCCCAGGGATCTGTGCTGGGTCCGCTGCTTTTTGACATATTCATAAATGTCCCGGAAAAGGGAATAACGAGTGAGGTTATCAAATTTGCAGATGACACAAAACTATTTAAAGTTGTTAAAACCAAGAGGACTGTGGAAAATTGCAAGAGGATCTTGTTAAATTGGAAGAATGGACATCCAAATGGCAGATGAAATTTAATGTGGACAAGTGCAAAGTTATGCACCTAGGAAATAACAACCAAAACTATGGTTGCACAATGCAAAGTTCCACATTGGGAACCACCACCCAGGAAAAAGATTTAGGTGTCATTGTGGATAGCATGTTGAAACCCTCCGCCCAGTGTGCAGCGGCAGCCAAGAAAGCAAATAGAATGCTAGGTATCATAAGGAAAGGAATGGAAAATAAAACAAAGGATATTATAATGCCTCTGTATCATTTCATGGTATGACCGCACCTTGAATATTGTGTGCAATGCTGGTCGCCGTATCTTAAAAAGGATATAGCATTATTAGAAAAGGTACAGAGAACAGCCACCAAAATGGTAAAGGGGATGGAAGGATACTCCTATGAAGAAAGGCTAAAAAGGTTAGGGCTCTTCAACCTGGAAAAGAGACGGCTCAGGGGAGATATGATAGAGGTTTATAAATGAATGAATGGCATGGGTACGCGTGGATTGATTGTTTACATCATCAGAATATAAAAAGACTAGGGGACATGCAATGAAGCTACTGGGTAACCTATTTAAGACTAAAAAGAGAAAATATTTTTTCACTCAGCGTGTAATCAAACTCTGGAATTTGTTACCGGATAATGTAGTAAAAGCTGTTAGTGTCTCTGGGTTTAGAAAAGGTTGGACAAGTTCCTGGAGGAAAGGTCCATAAACCATTATTAAAAGGGACCCAAGATATCACTGCTTGACCCAATACAAGTATTGAGGAACCTGTGTCTTTTGTGGAGACTGCTAGGTACTTATGAGCTAGACTGGCCACTGTTGGAAACAGGATACTGTGCTTGATAGACCTTGGTCTGACCCAGTATGGCATATCTTATGTTCTCATGTTAATACTAAAAGAGTAGCAGCCAAAAGGAACAAAAGATTTAAAAAAGGTTGCAATCAATGCTGAGAAAATAGAATAGACAACAGAATTCACAGCTTACCAAAGAGAATTGCAAAGAGGACAGGATCAGACTTGAAAATAAGGCTATCCAAACTGACACCAAAATCACGACGTCCCCATTAGATCCCTGCCCATTAAGTTGGATCAAGGTAGTTCGATCCGAACTTGCACCGGAACTAAACAAAAATCACCCAGCTCTCTCTCACCTAAGGATACTTGCCACCCATCTCAAACAAGCATCCACTAGGCCCACATTCAAAAACGCACCATGGACCCAACCACTCCAAGCTCCTATTGCCCCATCTCCAGCCTGCCCTTTATAGCAAAGATCATCGAAAAAGCAGTGCAACTACAGATCCAGAATCATATCAATACCTATGCACCCCTAGGCACACAACATGGCTTGTGTTTGAAACCTTGCTCACAACCCTATTCGACAGACTAACTCAAGGCACACAGAAACTTCACAAAGGATTCGTACTCATCTTCCTGGGACATCACTGCAGCTTTCAATTCTGTACCTCATGAAGTACTACTTCACCATCTACAATCAATAGGCTTATGCAGCACAACCATAAAATGGTTTACCTCCAACCTAATAGAGCGACAAACAACAGGTATATAGTTGTATCAGTTAAGTACTGTCTTATGTATATATACACTACACTTTGTTAGTTAACTGTTTTTACACGGTCCCAGTTCAAAAACCCACTTTGTTTATTTATGAGATGTTAAGATGTTCTTTGTAAAAATTAAGATGTTCTATGTAAAACAATCTTAGCTTTGTTAAGTGTTGTTGTTTGTACACCGCACCTGATCTCTGGAAGATGCGGTATAAAAATGAGTGTTAAATAATAAATAAATAATAAATAATAATAATAGGCATGAACAACAGTGTCGCCTACATTATAAGTATGCCAAGACATACCCCAAGGAACCACACTATCTTCTCTCCTATTCAATATTTTCATTCAAACCCTTGTGCAATAATACAAGCACACAAGGTGCTCTACCAAATCTATGCCAATGACATTTATTGTATTTATTTAACCAATTTCTACACCACAACACTCCCAGCAAGTCGGATCAGTGCAGTTTTACACATAAATAAAACATTAAGAAAAAGAGCAAAGAAAATTAATTACATTTTAAGGGGGAAACAACCAAGCTTTCAATCTTTTCCTAAATAAAGCAATAGATGATATAAATTTCAAGTCCAAAGGCAGTTTAGACTCAAACCAGAAAAAGGAGCACCTACTTGCAACCAACCCTAGAGACACACAGAGCAAGAGGTATAGTGGTCACTGCGCTTTATTAATACAGAAACGCTCCAACGCGTTTCGGCAATGCCTTCCTCAGGGAGCTGAGAACTGCAAACAAGCATATTAAAATCAATAAACATATAAACATATACAAAAAGTATATTAAAACCATATTATGAAAAACATGATATGTTTAAAAACTATAACATATAAACCAGAAATGTAAATATAGTAATACATACTTACATAAAACATAACATGTTAAATATTACAAATGTTAAAAAGAGACAAAGAAGGACCACGTAAATATTAAAATGTACATGAAATAAAGAATGCTGAATAAGTAAGATACTTACTGTTCAATGCGTCATATATCAATTGAAGCGCACCAAGACAATGTAATATAGAATCAGTATAATAGGTGAATGTACTAAAAAATACATATAAACATAACATTCTGTTAGATAATATGTACATAAATACCAGAATACAATAAAATGAAATAAAATAGAATCAAACATAATGGGAAACCCAGACCCAAGGGGAAATGCATAAACACATAAGTTGTATCACCACCTCATAGAAAAACATAAAAACACAAAGGGGTATGTTTACTAAACTGCGTTAGTGCAATTCGCGTTAGGAGCCGCGGTAGTGACAGAAACCCCAAATAAGGACATGGGCGGTACATCGTCACCACTAACACGCGTTTAAAAAAATTAACGAGCGTTACCGGGCGCCGCGGCGCGTTACAGCGCGTTAAACGTAAGAAAGACGTACAGACACAAAGCACTGAAACAGAGCTGTAGCACAATGGTTACGGTACTGACCGCTGTTACAGGCAGCATGGGTTCGAGTCCCCAGTGTGCCTAACGCAGAAGGCTGTCCCAGGTATCACCCTGTACATTACGAGGGAAAGAGGAGGCATGTTTTTTCGTTACGTTTAGTATTGACAGAAAAACACCCTCGGAGTGTGCCTAGCCACGGACGTTGGTGCGTGCGAGGTTGCGTGCATTGGTACGTGCGTAGCCCCGTGCGTGGGTACGTGTGTTTTTTACGTGCGTGGGTATGTGTGTTTTTACGTGCGTTGGTACGTGTGTTTTTACCAGTGTGGGCATCTTATATTACAGACTCTGTAGGGTGTCTTGCACCTAGGCATTTTGCTAACAGATGTACGTGTGATGGCCTATGGTTTATCAGAGCCTGTGAGCAGGTGCTGGAGTTTCACAGGGTTTTGGATTGTGCCAGTCACACCCATGATGCACTGCACATATGCAAATCAGCTGTCCACACGATACACACCATGGTGGAATGCACCCCCACAAGCACCTCGGCCTGGTAGGGGTAACTGACCATGTGGCAACCCCCACAAGAAGAGCACCTCGGCCTGATAGGGGTTACTGACCGGTGTGTTGTACGGCACAGAGTAGCTACACACCGTCACCATTGTGCGGGTACTGATGCTCCCACCCAACATGAAGGGTGCAGTGAGGACGCCCAGCACTAGGTCCACAACACCGTCCATGGCTGAAAGAGGCCCATGGCGCAAGGTCCAAAGCAGTGTTACTAGTGTGAGGTTAGGTAAGTTTCTGCAGGAACCACCTTGGACCATCTCTGTCTGTTTCAGGTCAGGTGTAGCCCCCCCCCCCCCACACCACAACCCACTCCCCACAGGAATCATGAGGGGTGGCAACTAGGGTCTCCTATCAAAAAGATCCACAGTCCTACCTCCCTGCAAACAGTGGCAGTAGAGGAGGAACATTAACAGTCCCCCCCCCCGCTGGGGAACAGGACACCCCCACAGGGCAGTCCAATGCAGCTCTGTACACGAGCCATAACACAATAGCACAGAACAAGACATTAGGACCTGGATATGGTATACTGCCACACACCACCACTATCTGGATATTCCCCCTGGCTTGCAAAGCCATCAGCCACTGCACCCTGCCAAGCCACTCCATCACAACACCTACCAGCTGCAAACAGTCTGCTAGTGCCCAGTGGAGAGTGGGCCTGCACCAGAACTGGGATGTCGAGGGCATACACAGCAAGCAGATAACATCAGTGACTAGGCGCCCCAAAAAGTGGGGAAACTCACGTCGGTGTGTGGGTATCACATAAAAGAAATACTAGATAGCACTATGGGAGTGCCTACCCATGCTGTGGTCAATGCAACAGGTCAGGGTGAGAGTGATCTCTCAGCAGGATATGACATGAGGTCACCGGTCGTGGGTGCTGTGTGGGGTTTAAGTTGGTGGCCGGGCACTACAATGTGCCTGATCACTGGCCCCTATGCCCTGTTGCCAGATGCACCCTGGCCAGGCCCCCCCCCACCCTGTCCGGCCTATACCCCCATGGTACCCTTGCTCCTCATTATGCACATTGGGCATGCCCAATAACTGGTCAAAATTTGCTGGCAGCGGTGGGCGTGTGGAAGTGTGTTTTGCAAGCCACCACACACTGGAATAGACAGACAGCCACCCCCACACCTTTGCCAGCATTGTGCTACTATAGATGGTGGTCAGCAGCCCATACCCACCACAACACCAGTCCTGGTCCATAGTACAGGCATGGTATATGGTACACAAGAACTGTTGGGGGGTCACTCCCCAGGGTGGTGACACACTGTCAGAGACCAGACCTGCAGCCACACAAACCGCAGACATCAGAATGAATTGGTTATGGTGGAGCTCAATGAGCAAAATGTTGCTTAACGTTAGGAATTGATATCTGCCAGTTCAATCATAGGAAACGTGTGATAGCTGTTGTAACCATATACCCAGGTCTAGGGTTGTCATTGCTAAGTGTATGCAACTGCTAGTAATTGTGTAGATAACAGGCAGGGCCCAATGTCTTGCCTCTCCAGGTGGCATTGGCCAATGGGGCCTGTGGGGTGGGTGTGTGGCCTGTTGGCCTTGCTGCTTTTTTGGCAGAGTTCCCCAACTCCAGTCCTGGTGTTTCCAAACACTGTTTCGGGTTTTCATGCTGTCCCTCATCAAATATGCAGGGAGCTAACATCTGCATACATGGGGGTGGTGCATAGCTATGCAGCAACAGGCATCTTTATTCAGAGGCAGCATGAAACCGGAATGGCTGTGGGGGCCCTTCCAGGACTGCATTTTGCGGGATTTCTGCTTGCAGGTAATGTGCCTGTTTCTGGTGTCTGTGTTTGGTTTGTGGGTAAAATATAGGCCTGCATATGTTTCTCTTGCAATAAAGGAGTGTCTTTACTATCACTGTTTAGTGGTGGGTAAAACTATGGTGGGACTGCGGGTTGGCAGGAGCCCCAGCTGGGATTTGAACCTGTAACCCTCCTGGTTTTGACAGGCACTGGCCTGTGTCTGTTGCGCACCACACTGTGGCCACAGAGACAGTGCAGGCAAAGTCCTGGAGGTTTATTCACAAACCGGTCCTGAACGACGTCAGAAAACCTGCTCTGCAACAGGTTTACTGTGGGCCGCATTACCTTGTATGCAGACAACGGTGCAACATAAACCTCAGGAAAAAGACCTCACAAAAGGGGCACACAACCCATAACCAATGGGCTGGGCAACAATTGATATCATTGGGAAACATTATCACAACCTCCCCCAGGACAGCTCCAATTTACAAATGAAAGGATCTTTAAAAGGCGTCTGGCGGGGAGCATAGACCCTTTCCACACATCAGTTCTTTTTTTGTTGGTGCTTTCCAGGGAGTGTTGTTCCTTGTTGTTCCCATTGCTATCACTTGTTGCCCAAGGCCTGAAATTATGCTTTTTTAAAATGTTTCCTGTGGTCATTTTTAACGTTTTTAATGGTGAAATTTTGTTATGTGCACATGTCTCACATGCTCACGTTTTGTGGGTTTTTCCACCGGTTTGTTTATTTTCTTGCACATTGCTGACGGAAATATGGTTTCTCTTTCCCTTTAAATGCCTTTAAACGACAGGGTGTTTTCATTCGACGTTTGAATTGAGCTCTGAAATTCAGCACGTTGAGGTATGAGGGGAGCCTCTCCCCGCCCACTCCTAGCTCGCCTCATTGACCCCTTCTCTCCTGCCCACTCTCCACCTTCTGCGCTTGTTTTTAATATGCGCCGCGGAGCTTTAAACGATCGTTAACTACGGTTAACGCGCGTAGTATGTACGTGTAACGGTTCCGTTAGCGCATCGGTACGCGCGTTTATACGGCACTTTACAGTTCGTTAACGTCGTATAAACAATTGCGTTTAGTCACGTTTACCACCACTTTAGTAAACATCCCCCAAAACTGTGTAAACTAAAAGAAATGTTTCTACTTCAGTATTATTATTAATATTGTATAAAACTCATAAGAAACAAGATGAACATTAAAAATAATATGTATAAATTAATAGAATATAAAAACTGTAATGGAAAAAATAAAAAAAAAGACCACAAACACTTAAAACATTGTAGCAGCCAAATAGTAAACTCATCTAAAAAAAACCACAATAAAAAATACATGTGAACAGTTCCAAAAGAACAAAACAAACTAATTGAAGGGCTTCTGAAACTACAACAAACGTTTAAAGCCCAAAAAGAGGATAATCAAAACACACAAACGTTGTACTTAAACATAGGCCAACTTCATAAAAATGAAACATAATCCGTAAATTTTCTTAAAAAGGGAGAGGAACCTCAAAGGAGGAACAGACAACGAAAAAATATCAGCGATGATGAAAAAAACAATAAGCGATGATGAAAAAAACATCAGGAACAACAATCAAATAAAGAATACCTTCAAACCGCAAAAACTGTGTAAATGTAGGACAAGAACTAAACTAATAAACATTTCATGAGTACGGACCATCAAATCGATAAATAACCTTAAAAAATGATAAATTAAGTATATAATAAAAACACTACAGAGTCATGTTTACTAAACTGCGGTAATGCCATTCACATTAGGATCTCGCGGTGCGGTAGAGGCAGGAAATACCCAAATAAGGACATGGACGGTACATAGTTACCGATAACGCGCGTTACAAGGCGCCATAAATTAATGAGCTTTACATGATCGCGGGAGCCATGGCACTTTACTGCACGTTAATCCCTTAAGAAGGCGCAGCAGACATGCAAACACAGAAAGGCAGGGTCATGGGTTTGATTCCCCAGTGTGCCTAATGAATAAGGCTTGCTAAGGCATTATGTCCTATGTATTGGGGTGTGAGGAATTGTTATAGTGTTTACTTTAATTAGTGTCTGCCAGCAAACACACCCTCACAGTGGCGATAACCTAAGGTGCCACATAAGGCACCTTAACGTAGTGGCACATTATAAAGTGTGCTGTCTGCCAAGGCCAACCCTATAATGTCCCCTATAGGGCACCTTATAAAGGTGCTTTATAGGGTGCCTTATGAGGCACCCTAACGGTGGACAGTACTCTGAGGATGTTTCTCCTGGCTGCAGCACTAAATGTTACATTAAATATGAGACAATGCCCTCAAACAGCCCTATCAATGGACATCCACTGTGGGTTTTTGAACAGCCATGACCTCTGGCTTCCACAGGCAGTGAAGTAACCAGTTGGGCTCACAGCGTCTAACAAACCCCTGGCTGGCTACAGGAGGACTGCATGGCACAACACAAACATTCTGCTATGGTTACCAGGATAGGGTCAACACACCCGTACCCAGGTTGCACCAGCACATGCAAATTTCAGCCAGTCTACAGATGATCACAAGATGGGGTATGC